>VMOF01000379.1:996226-1600421 GCA_011764245.1 Trialeurodes vaporariorum
CTCTCCTCTCTCTCTCTCTCTCTCTCTCTCTCTCTCTCTCTCTCTCTCTCTCTCTCTCTCTCTCCCCTCTCTCTCTCTCTCTTCTCTCTCTCTCTCTCTCTCTTTTCTCTCTCTCTCTCTCTCTCTCTCTCTCTCTCTCTCTCTCTCTCTCTCTCTCTCTCTCTCTCTCTCTCTCTCTCTCTCTCTCTCTCTCCATCATCTTGTTCCTCCTATCTCCTGTTTTCCCTGTCTTTCAAATACTTTACTTGTGTACTCAGCACTCAATTCAATGCTGGTTCATTCCAGCTAGTCCATACCCAACACATGTCACATTGTTGTTGGTTGTTGGACTGTTTGTTGTTGGTTTTGTTGCTTGCCGCTTGCTCCGTTCATCTGTACCCTATCGGTGCCTTATTTGGGACCGAACCACTGGAACGAGGGATCAAGGGAACGGAGGAATGGAGGAACGGGGGACCGGTGGAACGGAGGACCGCGCTGCCGCCGCCTTAAATGAACGTTTGATTTGAAAAAGAACGTATCCGCAAGCGTTTTCTCATGCTGATGTGTCATTTTAGAATTAAACGAACCAAATACAGTCGAGTGGAGGTGGGCGCGATACCGGGAAAGGGAGGCGTTGAGAGAATAACCGCGATTCTTCATCGGAGACTTTTCTCATAGTGGATGCTTAGTGGACTTGTAATCTTTGGTACGTCAGTGGTTCATGACGCTTGTTTGTTTGTTTAATTAATGACATTTTTCAAGCCACCAAATATTCCACCGGTTGAATATAAGACTACACCGCTCAGTTTAGTGTACAGACTGTAATGCATGAAAAACTGTTATCTGTAATCTTGTCTCAACCGGTGGAGTTTTTGTCACTGAATTTCGAAAATTGCTGTTATTTTGATGATTTTAGGAGGTGATTCTCCCGATTGAGAAAGGATTATAGACGGTTTTAGTGCGAAATCAATGGTTACTCTTTGTAGCGTTCCAAACTATCTCACTCAATCTGAAAATTTCGTGACCCCAGCCTCAAGCCCCAACCCTTAATGGTAGGAGGAAGAAGGCAAGCGAACACCATCACTTAAAGAACAAACAAAAAATCCCGATTGGTCGGAATACTTCATCCAGTCTCACGACCTTACGTCACGTTGACTGATTGTGCGCGGACATCAAAAACAGGATCGAACAGGACAAAAATGCAAGTTGAATTTTCAGCGCCGCGGCCGCGGAGGTAGATTTAGATCCCACGAAAATCGTCCAACAAGCGTGTCGAGCACTCCAACAAAAAATTCCGATCCTTATCTATCATGTCTCGTATTTGAAACAATAAACTCACCCAATTTACGTATTTTCGCGATGCGGTGCAGATAGAGAGAAGGGGCGAGGCCTGAGGGAGGGGAGAGAAGAGAAGAGAGAAGGTAACCTAAAGAGAAAAAAAAAAAAAAATTCAATGATAGACAGAGTTTCGTAATCCCGGCCCATAAAAATTCCTCTCTTCAAAAGAAATGTGTGAAGAATTTTATCAGCTTGCGCTTGATTTGATCTTTCAAAACAGAAAAAAGAAGAAGAAGAAAAGAACTCCCTGTAGAAACTGATAGTAAAAATAAAAAGGGGCGTGTCGAGATAAAATTATAAGCAAAAAGAAATAAAATACACACGTTTGTGGCGGATGGATAATTGAAGACATTGCTGAGAAAATAAAGAAGACTCTTGCTGAAACATGAGATATGCTTGTCCGTAAAAATTAGCATTGTAAGGGCGACTAAGGGTGGGGAATGGCGTATTCATTTCACGTTTAACGAGGTTTTTTCCCCGAATACGTCCTTAGTTGAATCGTTTTCTTCAAAAAAGACTCAAGTGCTTACATTTTGACGTAATAACGTGAACTCTGAAACGAATGCTTTGTAATGAATTACAAGACTCTCGCTAAGATGGATGGAGTACTTTGGCTCATTTATAGCGGAAATCGATCCAATTTTGAACGTTTGCGAATAATATACCTCGCAGCCCTCTAGTTTTAGAGTCAGCCGTATCGGATCGCGAACTTACTGCATTTTTAACGTTCATTTCGAGGTAAGATTTATTTTCACGGCTCTGCCGTCAAAAGAGGTTTTCTGCGAAATAAAAACAGGTGAAGACTTTTTCGAATCAGATTACAGATCGCGTACGAACTCCGAGCACAGTCAAAAGTGGAGGTAGAGATCCTGTCCAAACTGACATCTGCCCACGGATTAAGGAATTCCGCCGCATATGCTGGCGTGATTTGCGCGCGCTTCACATTCATGAATCGATTCATCGATCAACAGCGCGCGTGTACGATTATAGACTGTTTTAGTAGAACAATATGTCGTTGCCGTTCGAGGGCCTCTGGTTCCAAACAAACTCTGGTTCAATGTAATTTCCCCATAAGCGAACTTTTGAACGGAAATTTAGGCTATTAAATCAAACAATTTATGCGACCTTTTTGCGATTATGAATTCTGCGTCCTCGAAAATGCTTAGTTATGCCTGGTTCCTTGACTAAAACCGCCGAAATCAATAAGATATTACAGATTAAATGTTGCATTTGAAGGTTAGAATCGCCCGAAAGCCCGTCAATTCTACAACAATAACAATAACATTTGGGTGATTCCAACCTCCAAACACATCGTTATTTAATCTGTAATCTTGTTGATTCCGGCAGTTTTAGCGGTGGAACCAGTCAAAACTATGCATTTTCGAGGACATAGAATTCATAATCGCAAAAAGGTCGCATATTACTTGTTTGATTTAATAGTCTAAATTTCCGTTCAAAATCCGCTTATGGGGAAAATGCATTGAATCAGAATTTGTTTGGAACCAGAGGCCCTCGGACGGCAATCAATACGATATATGGCTCTACTAAAATAGTCAATTGGTGTTCATTAAAATACCCTGTGCTGCTAATTGATGGCGAAAGAGATTTCGTTTCTTTCAACATTAAGAAAAAAAAAATCCAATTAAGAAAGAAGGAAAACTTTAGATTGGATCACGATTTCCCGTCTCTTTTTTCGTTTTCTTCCGTTCTGTAGGTAAGCAATTGAAACAGTCGAAACCGGATGCCGCACAGGAATAACGGGGAAAAGAGGAAAGGGGGAAAGGGGAGTCATGAGAAAATGAAATAAGTGTCAATCACTTCTGATCACTTGATCAGCGAAAAGTTTCCAACGTAACAGAAACGCACGCGATGGCCGGTGAGAGTCCGATTTTGTTTTGCTGTTCTTTTTTTAACAAATCAGGAAATTATATCTAATATCGATGGAGGAATCTATTGACTGAAGAGAGGGCTGGTTTTTAACTTAGCTTGCAAATTTCATTACCTGCGACCACCATGCACCGAGTATTAAAGCTACGCAGTATGACGGTTTGTGCCATATGGCAACCCTGTTTTTTGCCACTTGAACCTAAATAAGAGTATCGATTTCTCAGTGCTTTGATAGATCCCTTGAAGATCGATTATTTTACGTAGCTTTAAATGGAGAGAATCTGTAAGTGCCTCATTGCACGAGCCACTACACTGCAGCTACAACTAAGGCAGATACATGATAAGTAAAAGTACCTAAGTAAAAAATAACGATTTCTCAATGATTTAATAAATCCCTTGAAGATCGATTATTTTACGTAGGTTTAAATGGAGAGAATCCGTAGTTGCCACATTGCACGAGCCACTATACTGCAGCTACGCTCATATTCATTTCCGTTAATTTTTATTTTGAAACATGATGAGAAATAATGTTGAAAAATTCCAAAGATTATCGGTCTAGGTGCGCCTGCACTTCTGAAACGACCTCTAGCTAACTCGTTGCAGGAGTGTAGGCGCACCTAGACTGTAATCTTTGGCGAATTTTCAATTTTCATTCCTTCAAATCAAAACAAAACTTGACTCTGACTTTAAACTTTTGATTTTAAAGCGTTCCTCATGATGAAAAGCCTACGCTCATATTCATTTCCATTAATTTTCATTTTGAAACATGATGAGGAATAATGTTGAAAAATTTCAAAGATCGTCGGTCTAGGTGTGCCTTCACTTCTGAAACAACTTCTTCAGCTATCTTGCTCATATTTTCAAATCATAGGAGACAAGGTGTTTTTTTTTTTTGGCGGTGTCTCATCAAAACAAAATACAACTGAACTACGTTGGCTGGTGAGCAAAGTGATGATGTTGATGTTGTAACCAATGCGAACCGAGAACGAAGTATCGGAGTTTTTGTCGCAGGTCATCAGTCAACGACCAACGTGCGATTCAGTTGGATATTTGTTCTTTACATTACTGGAAACAATGGTCTCATCGGTGAAAAAAAAGAACAAAAGTTATCAGGAGAATAATAATGCGAGAACGGCATGTCAGAGTGTTGGATGGATCTATCCGAGGCGGGATTGAGATGGTGGTTTGTATTGAAAAAAAAAAAAAATAAATAAATAAAAAAAAAATAAACACATATTACACATATAAATAAAAAATAATGAAGAAAAAAAATTGTAGTGCTTACTGGTGTGAGGTGACATTGAAGAACATGTCCGAGTATTGAGGGGCTGCATCCTCCGGACCGTGCGGGGCGGGAAAACTCATGACTAACATGACCGGTTTCCGGGAGAAGTGACGTTTGGAGTGGCGCAAAAACGCTATCGAGTCATTGGCAATCAGATCCGGGTAATAATCCTGCAAACATGATACCATAGCAGTGACCAAAATAGTATAAACTCGTTTCAAAGGTTCAAGGTCTGAAGGGGTAGGTACTTCACGCATTATGTCTACACTCACAAAACGTCGACTTTTTTCAGTTTACGGTAAAAAAGTTGAGTAAAAGATGGACTGCGGCGACACTGCGGTCTGAGATCGAAAAAAATAGTGATGGCAAAAAATCATTGAAAATAAAGTCATCAGAATTAGTCGTTTTCTACCTTTGAAGCTTAATGTGAAACTTTCCAATGACATTTCTATACGTCTCAATTATATACTTGTTAAAAGTGCGTTCTCAGTTAATGAAATTGTTCTTGAAC
Organism: Trialeurodes vaporariorum; assembly: GCA_011764245.1. Taxonomy (NCBI): domain Eukaryota; kingdom Metazoa; phylum Arthropoda; class Insecta; order Hemiptera; family Aleyrodidae; genus Trialeurodes; species Trialeurodes vaporariorum. The sequence continues at coordinate 1,001,227 of VMOF01000379.1, forward strand.
GTTTATCAATGATATAAGTGGAAGAGCAATTTACTTTTTGCAGTTTACAATAAGAAAGACGAGTAAAAGATGTCATGTAGTCTGAGATCGGGGGAAAAAACGGCAAAAAATATATCGAGGAGCTTCACCTTCACTTTTGGAACGAACTCTGGCGATGTACAGCTCGTTTAAATTAATATTTCAGGATTTTAAAAAATGAGAGGGGAAAAAAAAAAAAGTAAGAGACATCAAAGGCTGATTTATAACTAATGTGACAGTTGCAAGGGTCTGAAATTTTGTGTTTTTTAGGAAGAAAATGATAGTATTCGATGAGCTGAGAACAATGGTACCTTTGGTTTTTTCCTAGGTGTCTTGGTTCCGGAGATACAAACGTGTAAAGTTGCAAAAAATCGGGTGTGTAGTGACGTCACTACGCGGAATCCCCATTTAAAGCAATGTATTAATTAAATATCGAGTTTTCAGCGGTCGAAATATTCAACTTGCTTCCATTAGACATAAAAAACCCTTTTAAAGACGGCGACGTAAATTCATTTTTTTCTAAATTAAAACATTTTTTGTTAGTAAAAGCAATTTATAATTTAAAGGAATTGAAAAAGTAATATTATTCTGTGAAATTGTATATGTTAGTCTATGACTTGTACCATAGCCGGAAGGCTCCTTTGTACCAAATTAAAAATAAATAAATAAATAAATAAATAAATAAATAAATAAATAAATAAATAAATAAATAAATAAATAAATTTTGGGCCAAAATCTCATCTCCGGAACAATGAGACTTAAGTAGAAACCAAAGGCATCTTTGTTCTCAGCTCATCAAGTACTTTAATTTTCTTCATAAAAAACACAACATTTGAGACCCTTGCAGCTGCTCCATTATGATTGCATAACTTAAATACGGATTAGCGACAAAACTCTAGAGAGGGAGGAAAATATGATAGTTCTTACTTTGCGGTAATCATCTCCATGTTTGATTTTTTTCCCATTCAGATTTATGGTGTAATTGTAGTAGCGGGAGTTCATAACGAGACCTCCCCACTCTCGCCAGCCCGGAGGTATGTAACTTCCGTTGTATTTATTCAGGTATTTTCCAAAGTAACCTGCAATGCGATATTAAGTTATAAGTTATCAGATTATATTCGAGTTGATATCGAATGACACTAGACAGAGTTTCCTCCTCGATTCTGAAGAACCATCGGACGTAGGTAAATTCAGTGATTGCTGAGTCCACCCAAGAGGTGCATATAAAATAACTCAATGACTTGTCAACATGTTTAAATATTCCATGATTGAGCTGAATTTCCTTATGTTAACACGGCTCGTATACCTTCACATTCGAGTCTTCATTTTTTCTTCTTCCCCCCCCCCTTTTTTGATGGTGGGAATTCCTTCATTGCTCAAGTCAATATCGTTATAGAGCTCAGGGCCCGTAAAATGGTGGGACGAAACACTGGCGCAACCAGGATCTCTTCCATCTCTCTCATTTCCCATTTGAATGTATAAGAAGGAAAAGGGCAGAGAGAGGGGGTTTTATCCCGTTTCCATCTTTGTCTAACATAGGTTTCTTAATGGAGAAAAGAGAGAGATGAAGAAACTCTCGGTGCGCTACTGGGACGAAAAGAAATGGTCACTCTACTTGGTTGGATAATGAGGACTCAATCATGCTATTATAGATATCTCACTAGAAAAAATTTCCTGTTGCCGTAACAAGACGTATGTTTAACACTTACTCAACCGAAAATGTTGGTAGCTGTAAGTTGTAACCGAAATGTCGGTAAGTGTTATTTCAATTCTGGTTACAGTCACGGGACGTGTCCGGTTACCTACTTCGACAAGAATTCCGTTTAACACATTCCTAAACGGAATTCCGGTAGAATTAACAGGAACATTTCCCTCGATATAATGTCCTTCCCTAACAGTTGCGGCTCGTACAATTCGGCAACCATGTATTTCGCCGTTTAAACTTATGCAAACGTATGGATTTCTTGGGGGTGCAAATGCTTCGAAATATCGATTATTTACATAGGTTAAAATGGATAGGCTCCGCTGTTTCCAAATTGCACAAGCACTGTCACCATACATCTAAGAGGAGTATACCATTTTACCCGAATGTTTTCCGGTCCCATCAGGGGAGTCCATTCGTAGATCTACACGGGGAAAAAAAACTGGTATAGAATTTACCATCTGCACTGCATAGCTAATTTTGGAGTCTGCCATCAAGGATGGTAAATGCAACGTACCTACCTTGTGCTGAAATGTACCAACAGGTTATCTTAATTCACCTGCACAAGGTACGTTGCATTTACCATATGATGGTAAAATTTACCATACTTGATAGCAGACTCCAAAATCAGATATGCAGATGGTAAATTCTACCAGTCTTTTTTTTCCTTGAATAACGGCATTTTACAACCCTTCGGTAATGGGTCTGTTGCAAACTTTTGCTACATCGATATAGAGTGTTAAATCTTAAGTAAAATTCACGTGAAAAATCCATTGGTGGTATCATGAAAGTCATAAAATGCGCAGTATTAAACTCACAAGAGGCGTTTAACTGAAACCCAAGATGGCGGTGAAATATCGAGCAACCTGTGTGCACGCACCGTGAACATCCATGATGGCCAACGTTAACAACCTCACAGCATCGGAGGTTATGAGTTTGTTTGCGTTGTGATTGGTTGTGATCGATGTTGTGAGGTTGGCCATCTTGGATGTTCATGGTGCTTGCAGACAGGTTGCTCGATATTTTACCGCCATCTTGGATTTCAGTTAAATGCCTCTCTTATGTGAGTTTCTTATTGCATTTTTTGACTTTCTGTTGCCACCAATGGACTTTTCACGCGATTTTACATGAGATTGATCACTCTATAGAGCTGTAACAAAAGTTTGCAACGTACCCATTAAACTCATTGAAGCAAATATTACTGATTTCAGTATTTCTATAAGCCTTTGTTATGCTTCTCAACTGGTATTTGTAATCTTTGCTTCAACCGATTGAATCAACGATGAATTGTCGGATGCCATTAAAGATCCGCAAAATGGCAGCCCAGCGCACTTTGATCTAACATCGTCAAAAGGTGGCAAAAAATCAGAAAGTGAATTTCTCATCAGTTTCTCATTTATAAACTTCTAGACCCATTTTAATTACAGAGAACACTTTTAACAAGTAATTTTATTGTAAAAATGTCATCGGAAAGTCTTAAAGTAATCTTAAAAAGTCGATAACGATGATTTTTGACGCCTATTTTTCACTGATTTTTGGCCACTTTTTATCGATCTCAGACCATTGTGCTGCGATCGATAGACTGAGAGCTAGAAGAGGTCACAAGAGGCGAAATCATGATCCATGAGTAAAGCCCCAAAAGGCGAATGCATTCCTTGTTGCAACTGTGTGAGTGTCCAGGGCGAGAGTGTATAGGCACGAATCATGTTTGAACGATTTAGCCCTAAGGATAAGGCAACTCTGGTGCATGGTGCGGTCTATACATAATATAGATACAGTTGCGCTCGGTTCCCAAACTAGGGGATCGCGGTCAAGTCCACGCAGAGTATCTAGCCAAATGTCCCTCTCAAGCTAGAGAAAGAGGTATAGGTTGGGTATGCAACCATGTATACACGTTTATAAGAAAAACAAATGCATTACAGGCATAGGTTACCTAGAGTCCCTATGGCCTATACATATGTAGAGAGTTAAGACGAGTGAGACCATGGGCGCCGCCATTGGTTGCGATTTTGCGCGTTTGTTTACATTCTAAGGGCCGTTGTTGTTTCGGTCCACTGCAAAGATTACAGTGCCGCTGAGTTTCTAACTACGTAATCTTTCACTGATTTTGTTGATCAACATCTATTTACGCTTTGAAAGATTCTTTTGGGATTTTTAGACATTTCAAAGGTATATCATGTTTAAAATTACCTGTTTCATCGAAAATTAACTCTTTATCCGCAAAATACCGTTGGTAAACAACTGCGATTGTAAACAAAAGTGCAAAATCGTATCCAATGGCGGCATCCGTAGAGCCTAAAACTCATCGACCAATCAGAAGTTGACTACCCTCTTGTCTTAACTCTCTGCATATAGGGACTTTAAGGTCAGAGAGTAAAATTCTAAGTTAAGAGTTGCTGATCAAAATCAATCATTTAGAGGGACTGAGTCTCCTAGATTGGTATCTGGGAGCCGATCATTTACTTACACCGATATACCAATCGTTAGGTTAGGACTGTCTATGAGTGATGCTATTGGTCTAAAATTGTAAAACTTATAGCTCTATGGTAACCACTTAACCAGTCGATTTAAAGTGTCTGTTATTTCAAGGCTGTATCATTGAATGGCTTTACATAAAAGACACTTTAACGATGCATGGGTACCATAGCAACGGCCAAGTTTTACAATTTAGGGCCATTCGCATCACTCATAGACATTCCTAACGATCGATTCATCAATTTAGTAAATGACGGGCCCCCAGATTAAGATGAAGAAAAAGTCTTAATTTTATTTTAATCGAATTAATTATTTTATTATTATTCACTTTATTTCTTTAATTAAATTGACAGAATTTTGCAGATAAATCTACAAAATCTGGTACCCATATTGGTGCACTAGCGGATCCAGATATCTGTCCTCCTCTCTCTTCTCCCATTAGAACGCGTATGATAGAAAAGGGCAGATTAGGGGCAGTCACGTGATTTTCGCCCCCTCTTCTATCCTTTGCTAACACATGCATTCTAATGCGGGAGAAGAGAGAGAAGGACAATAACTTGGATCCGCTAGGAATCTATCCTTCTCTCTCTCTTCTCCCATTAGAACGTGTATGATAGAAAAGGACAGATTAGGGGCAGTCACATAATTTTCGCCCCTTTTTCTATCCTTTGCTAACTCATGCATTCTAATGGGAGAAGAGAGAGAAGGACAATAACTTGGATCCGCTAGTGTATTGGTGTGTTACGGTGGGCTTTAAAAAAAAAAAAAAAAAAAAAAAAAAAAATTAACTGGTTGTTCTGGAGTTCTGGAGACTTGGTTGCGAAAGTGTGGAACATGCTGTATATATGCATACTGTGCTGAAAGGTGCCGAGTGCCGAATGCCGGCACTTTAGGAATGTTGGGAAGAGTCGGGTCGGGAATGAAGACTGGACTCCGGAGGACTATTTTACCACTTAAGTGCGTAAGTAGCATGTACCATGCACCGAGGAGTTGCACAGGGAGTACCAAAAGTTTATCATCCTGGCTTTCTTTTGTTATCTCAAGAGCGAATGGGTCTGTTGCACACTTCGGCTACAGTGTTTTAAAGTATCAATTCCTATGTAAAAAGCCAAGAAAATAACAATGGCAGCATCAGAAAACACTAAAATTCAGTATTAAACTCGCAGATTGCAAAAACCACTAGACACTATTCACCTCTGTATCTTTCCACCACGAGCAAGATATTTCGCGAAATAAGCGCGGCACATTCAAATAATCACGGCCGACTGTCATCACAGCTGACTTCATAAACAAATAAACAGTGGACACTGACGGCGTCTGCTCGAATTCTTACGTTTCAATAACTTCAATTCCTCATAAAAGGTTGTGAAAGGTACGGAAACCGATATTTGTGTCGAAAAATTATCAAAATGAAACAATAACTCACAAAAGTTCCAAGGATGATTCCAACTTCGATCATCATGCTTGGAACTCCTGTGTGTTATAGTTTCATTTTGATAAGTTTTCGATACAAATATCAGTTTCCGTACCTTTCTTAATCTTTTTTGAGGAATTGAGGGTATTGAGACGTAAGAATTCAATCGGACGCCGTCCGTGTTTACTGTTTATTTGTTTATGAAGTCAGCAGTGATGAAAGACGGCCGTGATTATTTGAATGCGCCGCGCTAATTTCGCGAAATATCGTGCACGTGGTGGAAAGATACAGGGGTGAATAGTGTCTAGTGTTTTTCGCAACTTGTGAGTTTATTACTGAATTTTAGTGTTTTCTGATGCTGCCATTGTTATTTTCTCGGCTTTTTACATAAGAAATGATACTTTAAAACGCTGTAGCCGAAGTGTGCAACAGACCCATTATGAGGTCTGTAGAGAATAACAATTTGTACGGCCAGTGGCGTAGCGTGTAATTTGGCAACGTTGCAGTTCCTCCATTGAAACCCATGAAAAAATCGAACTATTGGGTGTTCGGCGAACACCTTTGCTTTCGACGTTTTTCATGGGTTTAAATGAACGAACTGCAACGTTGCCAAATTGCACGCTACGCCACTGTTAGTACCGTTTTTCAATTTTTTGTTTAAATTTTCACATCAGAGATTTAATTTTATGGGTGTTTACACCTCCTATTATCGCTCACTTTGCGAGGACAATCGGCTTTTAAGGTGGACTTTCTCTGAAAAGTTCCAAAAGAAGCAAGCATCAGTGGCGGATAAGGGTGTAGTCAGCAGGGCCGGATTTAATGCAGGGCGACCAGGGCGCACGCCCCGGGGCCCCCACCACAAAGCAGGTTCTTTTTATTGGTGTTGATGGTTGATGAAATTGCTTTTTTCTATCATTACAATACTGTAACAGTCCGGCAATGTTGTAAGTGAAGAATTATTAACGACTTTTTTATCAGGGTAATAATTTACTTATTTTACTCGATATGCCTTTAAAAGTAGGGACTTTATGATTTATTATTCCTAAGGTCTACCGGGAGGGGGCCCCCGTCGAAAGGTCCGCCGCCCCGAGGCCCCCTGCAACCTGAATCTGGCCCTGGGGCCGGAAAATTTCGGTCCGAAATGATCAAACTACATTGGTGGATAGTGAGGATTCGAGCATGCTATACTCTGTTCGGGATAAGAAGTCCGATGGGAAGTCAGGTAAAAACGCACTATATTGCAACGCAGCGGTTCCTGTGCCGTCGATTCTCAGCCACCTCGTTCGTTCGCAGGAGACCGGCCTTTCAGACCCTTTTATTTGAAGAAACAATACCGTGAACTGACCAATTATACAGTCCTTTGAACGCCCACTCGAAAATTAAATTTTTCCGGCATTCGCGAATTTTGAATAATCGATTTTAAATTTAAATTCTGCTCAACGCGCACAGAAAAATGATACCTAATGGCGGTTCAATCTGCAATTTTCCAAAGATTTCGGCTTTCAGAAATCAGTCAATAAGGAGTGCCAAAATCTTTGGAAAATTACATATTGAACCGCCATTAGGTATCATTTTTTTGTGCGCGTTGAGCAGAATTTAAATTTAAAATCGGTTATTCAAAATTCGCGAATGCCGCAAAAGTGTAATTTTCGAGTGGGCGTTCAAAGGACTGTATACATTGGTCAGTTCACGGCATTATTGTCCCTTCAAATAAAAGGGTCTGAAAGGCCGGTCTCGTGCGAACGAACGAGGTGGCTGAGAATCGACGGCACAGGAACCGCTGCGTTGCAATATAGTGCGTTTTTACCTGACTTCCCATCGGACTTCTTATCCCGAACAGAGTATAGTCAGGCAATGTTTCGGTGCACCCTATGGATGGGCTATAAAAAGTATGGCGACTAAGTACGGGTACTGGGTAGGTACCGGGTGGGTACGTTGAGTTGTTGCGACTTAAGTGTTAACTTACCGGTGCGGTAGCCGGCGTTTGAGAGATAGGTGGCGAATGAGCGGGGCTCGTGGGTCGCTTGCCAGAGGGGACTCGAGCAGTTGTCGTTGTTGGTGTAAACGTTATGATTATGCATGTACATGCCGGTCAGAAGGGAGCTCCTCGAGGGACAGCACATCGGTGTCGTCGTGTAAGCGTGTCTCAGCTCAGCACCGCCGTCCCGTAGATATTTCAACGTTTTAGGCATGTAGTTCAACGAGCCTAAGGGTCAAACAACAAACACACATAATGCAGGATAATATACACATATAAACAGGATGATTGGGAAAAGCTAGAGTCCCTATATACTATGAGAGTTGCGACAAGACTCTCAAAATGAAGAAGAAGCGGATCAATGGAGGCCCCCAAAAGGAAAATTGCAAATGGCGGATGGCCTTTTGCCTCTGCGCTGTTGCCACAATTTCGCTATCTCTTATAGGTTAGGTTCAGATTCTCGACAATAACGCAGAGACAATATATAATAGAGACCACGCACTATCTATCTTGCCCATGTTTGCGCGCGGTGGCAACTTTTTTTTTTTCGAGGTCTCAACAGAACACCGCGACATGGTCCATACGTTGACTGATGAGAAACGTCGTTGAGATTTTTGCCTAGTGGAACAGAAGCACCGAAATTGCATCAGTCAAAGTATGGACCGTGTTGGATGGTGCATCTGCATGCTCTCTGTGTTAATTCCTGTTGAGCTCCGAAAAAAAAGTCAGCCACCGCGCGCACGGCTAGTGCGTGGCTTCTATTATATATTGTCCCTGCAATAACGGTCGTTATTGAAAGAGACAATGTTCTCCAAAATAACATTCAAGCAGAGGAAAAATTAACAAAAATTACTGCGGTCACTGTTACTCCAAATGCGTAACGAGAGAAGGGTCGCGAAAAGTAAATAAGCCCTCCGCCATTTGCATTTTGCATCTTGGAGCTTTCTTGACAGCCTAAATCTGAGAGCCAATCAGAAATGGATTCAGCAATGGCGCAACTCTCATAGTATATAGGGACTCTAGAAAAAGCAAGTCTATTATATGTACCGAGAAAGCCCTCAGATATGAATCCAGGGGCGGATTTACCATTACGCAAAATATGCTACTGCGTAGGCGTAGGGCCTCAGACCCGAAGAGTCCTCACTTCATGAAAGTAGCTGGCGCTACGTAACGTACGTGTTAAGTAGCTTCTTCAGGAAGTAGTGAAGAATTTGAGAGAGAAAAAAATGAGAATAGACAGGAGAATGGGTCTGTTGCAAACTTTTGCTACAACGATTAAAAGTGTTTAATCTAATGTAAAATCGCCTGAAAAGTCCATTATTGTCATTAGAAAGTCATAAAATGCAATAATAAACTCACCAGAGGCGTTTAATGAAATTCAAGATGGCGGATAAATATCGAGCAATCTGTGTGCATGCACCGTGAACATCCAAGGATGGCCAACTTTGACAACCTCACTGGAGGAAGAGGCTATGTGTTTGTTTACGTTGTGATTGGTTGTGATCGATATTGTGAGGTTTGCTATCCTCGGATGTTCACGGTGCATGCATACAGATTGCTCAATGTGTTTCCGCCATCTTGGATTTCATTAAACGCCTCTTGTGAGTTTATTATTGCATTTTATAACTTTCTGATGCCACCAATAAACTTTTCAGGCGATTTAACATTAGATTAAACATTCTTAATTGTTGTAGCAAAAGTTTGCAAGAGACCCATTATATAAATAACAACTTTTTTGAAGAAACAGTTGAAAGCTGAGTTTTCAATGCCTCAAAAAAAAAAAAAAAAAAAAAAAAAAAAAAAAAAAAAAAAAACACCTTCTTTCTGGGCTTTCCAGGCATTTCAAAATTGCGTAGGTCCTCAAGAGGTGTAAACCCACCCCTGTGTGAATCAAGAATTTGGCAGCATTTTAAAAATACAACTTATCTACCAAAAGAAGGGGGGCCCATCGGCCAAAATCTTGCTACAAAGCCCCCGAAATAAAAATTCTGAAGAAGAAGTTTTGAAATATTTAAAACTTATTTTTTAAAAAAGCTAAAAAACTAGATTTTTTTAGGAAAACATTTTAAATTAAAAATATAGATTTTTGAAAGAAAAGGTTTCTAAACTTTGTCGGGAATATTTTGAAAATACTATTTCGGTAAACCATTGTCATGAGCATCCACATGTTTCAAAAATATTTTTGAAAGATTTTTCGGCAGGACTGACGAGATATTTAAGCATGTTTTTACAATGTTTCTTGTAAGAACAAACTGGGTCATAAAATGTTTTCGAAGAAAACACATTTAAAATATCACATGAAATATATTTCTTTGAAAAGCAAAACAACGTTGAAAATGGAGTTTCTTCGTTTTTTTAGTTCTTATCCTGCGTATAAACCACCAATTGAGGATAAAATATTGTAGATTACAAAAAAATTTCCTCTATTACTGTCAATCGTGTACGCAGGAATTAGTCGCTCTTTTCCAATTGAGTGTATGTAAGCAGAGCCATTAGTCCTGCGTCGAAAATTTGACGCAACCCGCACTACTTGTAGCCCGAACCTCTCTCGGTCTTGAGAGAACAAAAGAAAAGAAAGATTGAGAGCGTTCATCTTACGTGTAGTGCGGGTTGCGTCAAATCATCGACGCAGGACTAATGGCTCTGCATGTACAAGAAGAGGAAAGAGATATAGGAGCCAATTAAAGTCTCGTTCGAGCCCATATGTTTCTGTTCTTTTCCTACACACGTGTTCAAATGGGGAAAGAGAGAGAAAGACAAATTCCTGTGTACGCTTCTGATTACAGTGAAACACTGAATTGAACTGTGTAATCTTTCGATCAATCGGTGGAATCCATCGGTAAATTGAAACAAATCATTATATAAAAGCTAAGCGAGAGGTCCGTGTTTTTTAAAAACAAATTGAAATCGTCTTGGAAAGTTGTTTGAAAATCAAACGAAAGTGAAGACAAAAGAGAATTTTTGAAAAATTGCGTGTCTAAAGGTGTATTTTTGATTGTTGAAAAATCGGAAACTTACCTAATTCGACATCTTGATCATCGGTGAGGAAAAGGATTATGTTGGGTTTCCTTCCTCTATTATTCATTGGAGGAGGTCCGAATGGCTGAGTTTTCGGATTTGGCCGCCGATTTTCGGGCGCCTTCGACTCGTGCATTGCAAGAACATCTTGGATGTTCGGATAATCTCGAGCTGCCTCGATCCGAAATACACTCAATAAAAAAGCGATGACCAGAATATAAAAACTATACATCACTAAGCTTGAGCTCAACATTTTGCCGGACTAATAATGAACTAAAATTGTAAAACTCTACTTTCTAGTGACTAGCATTTGAAGGAATAAGTTGAATTAAAAACGATCAACTGAAAATAATGCGATTAATCGATTATTCGATTATTTCAACGTGGATTTACGACAAGAGTATAGATTGAATGGACCAAAAATTCTAGCGTTCAGTTGGATGGAACACGTAAATAGAGAGGATTATCAAAAGACAATCTGAGATATTTTACCCTGATTTTATAAATTAAATGTAAAAACCCGTTTCACCGATATAAGCACATTTTCGAGGATTCGGCTGTTTAAATTTAGTAACCCGCGAGAAATGGCAAAGTTCTAGGGGTTGGAAACAATAATCGAATGGACTTCGCATTAATTTTTAGTCTTTCTAAACAAACAAACAAATTGAAAAAATTAAAATTGTAAATAAAAAAACCGCACTAATTTTTTGAAACAAATAAAAATTAAACACGGGTATCGATTGGTTTCAGCTTATTCTAGAAACAATTTTTTTAAGATAACCTTAAAAACTTAAAGGAATATAATTTATCGGAAAGTAGAAATAACCGGTTTAAGTATACTATATCACAGCCATAGACAATACGTTCGTGGAGAGGATGGAACGATGAAGCTTTTCGATCAAACTGAGAGGGATTTTAATTTGACTCTAGACAGCATTTTGAACAATTTATCCGGCGGTCGATGGCGAAAGTTTGAGACGGCGAGCGTGTGAGACTTGTTGGCCGGCAGCGATGTCACGGTGAGCGATTTTCTAAAATTTTCAAAACTGACACTTAGCCGTTTTCTGAAACAGAGGAAACATAAAAGGTCGAAGATTAAAACCATGGGAATATAACACGAAGTGTGATTGAGGCAGTGAAAAGCAGAGGTTTTTTTAACAATCGAAAACTCCCAGCTGATATGAAGCAAGACTTTGGCAACATTTTACAAATATGAGTATCTTGCCAAAATCTAGCCCACCTTCGCTAAATCTTGCTAAAAAAAAATACCCGAAAAAAGGTCCTAGTGAAATTTTTTTTTAAATAATTTAAAAATGGTTTTTTTAAGAAATTTCGGATACATTTTAAAAATATAGATATTTTAGGGAAAAAGTTTTAAAATTACTCAAACATATTTGGAAAACATTACGGTTTCAGCAAACATTGTTTTGTCGTGAGCATTCACATATTTAAAACATATTTTTAGAAGATTTTCAGCAAGACTCTGGTAATTATTTTTTATTTTTTTTTTATTTCTTTTTTTTTTAATAAAAATGCATCTTTCATTCTTTCATAATATACCATGGCTAGAAAACAAAACAAAAAATTTGATATTTTTTTTTTTTTTTTTTTTTGTGATTCATTAACCCTTTCAATGCCACGCTCAAATATATTCGTAAACGTAACTAGCTGCCGGACGCACTATTCCGATTTTTTATTCACATAGTAAAACAAATTGTTAAAAGGAAAATGTCGTTTAGCGCCTTCAATTGAATGGTTAGGCAAAATCAATACCGCGCAGTAGGAATATTTAACTACCCGCTAAAGAGCGAGTCGTAAAATCGAACGTTAATAGATTGCACGCTACGTCGTCGCGTCAGTACGTCAACACTCAACAGCCCTGAGCTGCTTTCATGGCATTTTTCAATTTACCAATGGTTCCATCGGTTGACCAAAATATTGCAAAGTTCTATCCGATGTATGACTATAATGCAAGAAAATATACTCGAATTTGTATTCTTTTTCAACCGGTGGAATCTCCGTCACTGGTTTAAAAAAAAAAAAAAAAAAAAAAAAAAAAAAAAAAAAAACGTTATTTTTGATAATTCAACCGGAAATTCCATCGATTGAGAAAAGATTACAGATGCAAGTATTTTCGAGAACTACAGTCATACACTGTGTAATCTCTTTGTGAATCGGTGAAAATCATATGAGTAAATTTAAATAAATATCATAAAATAAGTAGAAACAAAACGGCAGCTGAGCCAGCTCTGAATCAATACCACAAGTCGCGTGACGCGTCAAAAACTAACAAGGAATTTCCAGTAAAAACCGCGACAAAGGATCAAATTTTTCGAGACATGTCTCAACCCTTTCATCTTTCATAAAAAATATGCAAATATTGCAGGGTATCAGATTTCGGTAGCTCACGCTATTAAAGTTACCTTTTTTTCCGGGCCCACCCTTGAAACATGCCGCTGCAAATTGCGTGTTAAGAAAACTACGCAAAGTGCGTCAACTTCGTATAAAACTGCGTAAAGGCCCTATTCCACCTGAGACTTTAGTCGCCGGATCTAGCGTCAGCGTCAGGAAGATCAGGTGGAGGAGCGAAGATCCGGGATCTAGCGTCAAGTCGCTAGAAGTAGGATCGAATCCTACTTTTTTGGCTTCTAGTGCAACGTTGAGCTCCCGAGTTTCATCAGTATCCCTGTGTCATCTTTAATTCGGCTGAAAACAACCAAGACAACCATCATCCGCGGTTCTTGTTATTATTGTTATTACTTTGTTATTATTATTTTCTTGTTATTATGTTATTACGTGAAAAATTACCGACGATTTCGGTAAACAAATGAGTGGTGAGAGGCACTGTTTGCATCGGTGACGCGCGTCAAGTCGCCTAGGTGGAAGGGAGTTTTCAGCTTCTTGACGCTAGATCCGGCGACAAAAGTCTCAGGTGGAATAGGGCCTTAAATATGAAGAACCCGGGAATGTTTTTGTCAAGCTGGCGACAGAAAGAATAAAAAGAGAGAATTGTGTTTGCCTATCTTCAAATGGGCGTGACTCGGACTATATTAAGGCTGCAATATTACAAGAAATGCGTGTCGAGTTGTCACGCAAGTATGGGGAGGGTGCGGTGAGGGGTGGGGGTGGGGGTGGGGGGAAGGAGGAGGGGTAGATAGATGGCAGGGGAGGGACGCAGAGGACTCTTTATCAAAAGATACCTGCAGGGCACGTGGAACGATTTTAATTAGAGCTCCGATCTAATTCTAGATAACCTAATTAATATGTGCTATCGTATCTATGGACTAATGAAACTATAGTTGAGATAAAAAAAAAAAAAGCGGAAAGCGGGCAAATATCGTGCCTTGCCAAGTCGGGCTGTCCTTAGGGCGAAAGTGAGAATTGAGCTTATTTGTAATTGAAACGTTTCGTAGCGAAGCTGGGATCGTGAACGGTAAGAATCTGGTCACTTATCTGCTATATTTACTATTTACACGTATAGAAATCGTTAAAAATCCAGTGGTAAAGGATAAAAATCTAGTGGTAAAGGATAAGAATCTAGTGGTAAAGGACTGGGATATATGTATAGAAACAACATCACAAATGATGAAGCTTGCAGAATGAAAAGTAGCTGAATCCATTTTTCAAACTTTCGGAAGAGCGCAGAAAACCGTGGTCTATTTACTATGGGCGAGATGGAATTGGTTTTACTAAGGCTCAAATGAAAGCCACTGGCGTAATAAATGATTGAACCTGAAATTTCCAAGAACGTGGATCCAAAATATTTGCTGAGTATTTTGAAATTATAAAAGGATCGCAGATAGTTACAAATGGATTTTGATCCCAACTTAGGTAAGAACATGATGGATAGTAAAATCTCTGCTCTGAAAAAGAGAGCTAAAAAAATTCGCTAAAAGTGAATTTTGTCAATTTTGATCCAAACTAATAACATTGTCGGTTAAAGCAGAAAAGGTTCAAGAATATTATCACCAATAACACTTCCACTGCCAGGTTAAGAGGACAAATTGCAAGGTTCGCTCGCTCAAATTAAGTGAGAATTAAATATTCTCACACCACGGTGCTGATTTTGCATACACAATAGATTGCAGGCGCTTTGGAAAATATTAGTTTCAAATTATAACAATTTGTAGTCTCAATTATTGTAAAAACAAAACGAAATTGAATGAGGCAGATCTAGTCTAGGCATTGAATACTCATTACTCGGGCGTAATACTGAAAGGGTTAACTAAAAAAGAGGGATCTGTAGCCACATTTAATCCTATATGCCTCAAGTACCTCTCCGTTGCTGAACTTAAAACTAATTTATCTAAGAGTAACTAAAGAGGCAAATAAAACTATAAAGGAAGTAAACTTAAGGATTCCGCATAAACTTTGAAAACCTTGCATTCACGATTCCGTGCATGTCTAAATTCCAATCATGAAAGTCCCATTTGTAAACAAACGCTAGTTGAAGTAAAAGCGAAGGCCGGAAAAGCGTTCTTCTGAACTTGCGATTCAAGGGACCCGCGCTCCGCAACTCTTGAAAACCAATTAAAACCGAGTACCTATATCAACGTCTCGTGGGTTATTAGCTCCCTACACAGCGCGTTGCGTTCGCCTTTTTTGAGGGACTTGACGCGGTGATATAAGGTCGGTCAGGTATTTTCGCCCTCTCTAGAAAAATATCGATCGTATAAAAAGTAATTTTGAATCGAAATGCTTATGGTATCTTATGTGTTTACTGTCGCTGTCTGCCTACAAGATCGTATACAGTTTGATTAAAACCCATATTTGCCCAGTGGGTCGTTAGCGACCCACTTGTTGTGTTATTTTTGGACCAAATGTCAACCAATTTGGACTAATTTTACTCAAAAACCAAGTTTGGGAGTTTTTAGCTTGTAAAATTTAGCTGCCCCAAAAACTTTCTTTGTTTTAATTTTTTTCGTGGGATCAGTTCTCAAATTGTGTTTTCTTGAGAAAAACACCTAAAAATTCCGAATAACTCTGGGCACTTATGGGTTAAAGCCAAATAGCAGGACAAAAGTAATTTCGAATAAATCAATTCAATATAGTATTGCAGCTTTTAGTACTTTCAAAAATATAAAATAGTTTTGGCCTGTAATTTGCCACTAATCGTACAGTAGAGATCTGGTGACAGAAATCGGCACTACACGCTGGAAGATTCACTTTAAGATTGATCAATCGAAATGCGATAACGAACAAACTGGCGCGAAGGCAGTGCAATGAGGCTCTTGCAAACTTTTGCTACAGGGGATTGAAGAGTTGATTCTTGCATAAAAACCTGTAAAAATGACGATGAGTATAGGTACTAAAAAAATCACGAAACTCACTCTCAGAATCGGACTTAATGGTGGCTGAAAGACGCAGGTATCATGGGAGATTCCTATCTAAATTGAGGCATATCTCTGATGTGTTTCCTTAGAGAAAGTGAAAAATTAGACAGGAATCTCCCATGATACCTGCGTTGAACCGCCGTTACGAACTTGGCGTTTTAGCAGTTATGTGAGTTTATTACTAAATTTTAGACTTTCTCAGTGCGATTTTCGTGATTTTTGATGGTTATTACATCAGATTGGACCATTAATTTGCCCGCAGCAAAAGTCTGCAAGAGCTCCATTTGGCAACTATGTTTCTACGCTATTTATTATTTAAACCAATGCAAAAGTATCGATTTCTCAGGGATTTACCGAATTCCTTGAATATCGATTATTTTACTTCGGTTTACAGGGAGAATGCGTTGTTGCCACATTGCACGAGCCGCCACTGCTGAAAGGCGACCAATAAGAGCAGCTAATTTACGATTTTGGTTAGAAAAAGGTAATCTCAAGATGACCAAGCGTTCGGTCTGAAACCACTTAATTTTTTTTTTTTTTTTTTTTGGTAAAGACAAAACAAGCGAAGCAATTAATAAAATAAAAGACAACTTCTTAGCACCCACACCAAAACGGTACCTAATCTTTGCCTTTATAATCGCTAAAATCCGTTTGAGTCCTGCGTGAGTCCTCCCGCGACTAAAGAGATTTCTTCACGAACTGACAGAGTATACAAGACGCTGACCTTCCCTTTATGGAAGAAACAGGAGGAAATCCAACTCCCAAACATTCTGACATTTCGAAATTACTCCGAAACGACTCTTTAGTATTTTACAGCGTCCGAGAAGTGCGACTGAGTTTGGTTCGTGATCAGAAGCGCGCGTGTGCGCGTTCTGCCTACACGAAGGAAGACGCGAGGCCAGGACGTGACGGACGCAACGCGACACGAGGCCATGATACCATGGGACTCAGCACATTATCCCTTGACAGGGAAAACGCAGACTGAAGGGTATATAATGCATGAATTATACATCGGAAAGAGAGAAAAAAAATAAGAAAATCTCAAGTGATTACGTTTGCCGAGTGCCTGACTGCGCCCAAGGTTATAGATTAAAGAGGTATGCTCATCTGACTTCGCGCCACAAAGTCAGTGGCGCGCAGTTCAAAATCCAGATTGATCCAGATCCAAGATGGCCGACAAAAGCAGAAAACATTGGAATACACAGGGTCTTATGGAGAGTCGTCTCAGATGTGTTTCAGATTGATTATTTCGCTCACGAAAGTTGTTTTATCAATTGTATATTGTGTTAAAACGGTTTACAACATAGCAAGAAGTATTTAAAGTGTTGCTCTAAAGTGTTGTGGCGAGAAAAGTTATAATTTCTCTAGTTCTATCCATGTCAAAAGGACTTTCATTTTTGTAAACAAACATGTACTTAAACAAACCACCAGCCCTGTGAACGCCGAATTCGGTCCGTGATTGTTTCTCTCCTCGTTCTTTCAACGATTGTTTGCTAATTTAAATGTTTTCCTGAATCTCCTAAATCGTATCTAAATTACTGCTCGACGAGTAAGCCTTTTTGGCCTTCCTAATTGTCTCAGTTTCCCGGGAAATTCTATTGCTATAATCTGTATTGAGTGCCTTAACTTCCTCAACTCACGAATGAAGTGCTTTGGCTGACAATGAAGTGTTTATTCCTCATCCGGGCTCTGTGTTTCAACGTTTCAAGGAGAATTATCAACTATACCATCTCCATGGATTTTTTAGTTTAATTTTTTAAATCGCTTCAAGCTAAGCTTCAACTGTGTTCATGTGCAACTGGGAGCGTTCTAGAATTCCCCGGAGTATTGCTCTGGCCGAGAAAAGATTAACGATAGCGATCATTTCCAACACATATAGTTATCCTAAATAGGATACCCTTATCTTTTCTGAGCCGCTGCAATACTCTGGAGAATTCTAGAACCCTCGCATTAGGTTCGTTTTCAATATCAGATTTTTTTTTTTTTTCGTTCTGTGGTTTACAGTCTCTTGTTTAAATCACTTCAGTCTGTGGTCAGAGCTGTGTCTTAGATTTCAAACCTCTCTACTTACCTTTTTATTCACTCGCAACTAACGTACTCTCTTTTGGTGAGCATTATCTTGAAACATTACTTGTGTACGACATACACGAGAGATAATGGCATCGACGTTGGAGAGGGTTAGCCTCTTTCGCGAGTCTTGTCATTGAATCTATCACTGTCATGGCCCTATTTTGATTCTATCTATAAGCGTTCACAAAACTAGATTTTAATGAAACTGTGGAACCCATTTGGCCTCGCTTGCAGTCGGTACACGGGTACTGAACGTCATCTTTAGAAGAAGAGTTGCTCTTGATCGCCTCTATGCTCTGTCAATCCTCAATGGCTGGTGAATTCTACTGCCTGTATTGGCTTTGATTCGATAATATTACTCAGTGAGTTTGCATCATTGTTAATATTTTGCCTCAAACCCAATTCTATCCTCTGTGCATTTACGTGAAATACTGTTCACCAAAGGACATAAGCAGACGTCGCTTGATAGGTAAGCAGTTTTTAATTCCATTCTTGTCGGTGCAGTTGAATCAGTGGTGTGCCGTGACAACACCATGACTGTTACCTAAGTTCTGTACTTACATTGAGTTGACTTCGTAAACGGTGAAGAAGCTGGACCGGGGGGGGGGGGGGGTGTTGATGAAAATCAAACTCAGGCATATTTCTGTCATTTAAGAATCGGTGTCAATAATATTACCTTGTGTCAGACTCTTTTAATAGTGTGATTGTAAAGGTGAGTTATGTCATAAACAGGTGAAAAAGAGTCAAGACAATAAAAATTCAAAAATCTAATCACTCTAGGTAAAAAAAAAGCGTGAAAAAATAAATTATTTTTGTCTCCAGGATATTTCTTAAAAAAATTTTCGACTGTCAAAACTTTTGTGTTTGCTAGTACCTCCATCCTTCAAAATTTTGTTTCCAGACTGTGTAAGCTAAAGATAAGAAATTTTTTTCACATTTTTCATCGTTTATTGGAATAAAATAAAACCTTGCAAACATGAGATTACTTAAGATGATTCCAGAGTCGATTGGTTGGAACCGTGGACTCCGCGTCGCGCTGCTCAAAAAGTCACAAATTTTTGGCTAAAATTGACGATTCTACTCTAAAAGCACAAATTGTAGAAACGTCAGCACCTGCGAGCATCCTTCAGGAAGATACCCTGAAAGTTTTAAGCTGGAACACTCAAACATAAACCCGGGAAAATTATGAAATACGAAAATTACCATTAGTCTAAATGAGTGCGAGTGAGGCAGATAGTCATATTATCACTCACTCTCACTAACTAAGCTTTTGGCAAAATTAATTCCATAATTTACAGCTTTAATTCTAAACCAATTTGGCTCCTTTTGGGCTCAAGAAATCCTTTAAAAAATTTTGTTGATGCTGACGTTCTTTGATTTTGCGTTTTGTCTTTTTTTACAATTTGAAATGCTAAAAATGTTGATATTTTGTTAAGTTATTAGTCGAATAACTAAAAATAATGTAAACAGAAACGACTTTTCTCAATAGCGACTAGTGGCGCCATCCATCGGTTTGAAATCTGGAAAAGTTTCGCCTGGAATCACCTTAAAGCAGAAGTTGAAGAAAAATACTGCCTTTTATTTGAACAAAAAGAAGAGTCGTGAGGGCCAATGGCCAATAACACGCAAACTTGTTTGAAAAAAAAATTGTGAACCGGGGAAAAATAATAAGTATCAGATGAAGGCTTTCTGACTTTGAATCTTTACAACTGCTCTTACTTCTTAACTAGGTAACAAATTTTCAATCACAAAAGTATACGAGTAACATCTGAAGTCCATGAGAAAAAAAAGAAATCAAAAGTTAGGTAGTATGAAAACCCATCAATTTGCTTGAGGATATATTATAAAATTTTAGAGGAGGTTTACTTTTAGGAGACTGATGGTCGTCACTGCTGAGGTTTAGAATAAAAATATGGGATGGACGAGTGTTCCAAAAACCTTGACTAATTCAGTGGGAGGTTTTATGATATGATCGGAATTATTGGAACTAGGTACACTGACTAGGTTCCTAAAAAAATAGGTGTGTTGAAGCTGAAAATACTTCAGGCCCGTCAATAAATTTTTTGTCGATTGATCGGAAGTGAAAATGTTTTAAGATTAATAAAAAAATCAAACATCGATTAGCGATTATTTGATTAATTGGTTGGTAATTGATTAGCGCAATTTCGGTAGTTAGAAATTGATTTTCATTGTAGCAGAATTTCTACTGTGATTGATTGACGGCATGTAAGTACCAATTGACTTTTCGGTGATTTTTGTTTTTTATTTAAACTTCAAAAAGCTAAGGCTAATCCCATTCGTTCAGCACTTTAGTTAAGTTAAAACAGTTCAGGCACAATTGGAGAGACACTTGGTATTAAAATAACGATCATTCAAAACATTGCAATATCAGTAGTTATGAAGGCAAAAGGAAAATTTAACTCAGTGGCATGCCGTCCATGTCTCCTGCGACATATAAGGTGTCGCTTGCAAAATTGTGAGTGCAAAGATTTTTCTTTTTCTTTCAAAAGGCTTTGAAAAATTTCAAAGAAGACCAAGAGAATTGCCAGTAGCGCGACACACGGAACGCGTAGAAAGGAAGAAGACTTGCAGACACGCTCACTTGGCTCACTACATCATTGGGTCTGCTGCGTTGGATGAGTATACTCCAAGTATACTCACGGAGCCCCTGCCATTCATTATAGGTAGAGCTCGTTTCAGAAGTGTAGGCGGACCTAAATCATAATCTTTGGCGAATTTTCAAATTTAATTCCTTTAAAATAAAACCAAAATTGCTTCTGACTTTGTTCTTTTGCGTTTAAAGTGTTCCTCGTTGAAAAGTGAACACTCAATTTCATTTTCATTCATTTTCATCGAGTAATATCAGAAATAATGTTGACAAATTCCAAAGATTATTGATCTAGGTCCGCCTACACTGCTGAAACAAGCTCTAGCGTTATTACCTGAAATAAAATAGGTGACATGCATTTGGTTCAAAAACAATGCATCGCGCAGAAGTTATTCTGGAGACAAAAATAATTTATTTTTTCACGCTTTTTTTTACCTAGAGTGATTAGATTTTTGAATTTTTATTGTCTTGACTCTTTTTCACCTGTTTATGACATAACTCACCTTTACAATCACACTATTAAAAGAGTCTGACACAAGGTAATATTATTGACACCGATTCTTGAATGACAGAAATATGCCTGAGTTTGATTTTCATCAACACCCCCCCCCCCCCCCCCCCCCCGGTCCAGCTTCTTCACCGTTTACGAAGTCAACTCAATGTAAGTACAGAACTTAGGTAACAGTCATGGTGTTGTCACGGCACACCACTGATTCAACTGCACCGACAAGAATGGAATTAAAAACTGCTTACCTATCAAGCGACGTCTGCTTATGTCCTTTGGTGAACAGTATTTCACGTAAATGCACAGAGGATAGAATTGGGTTTGAGGCAAAATATTAACAATGATGCAAACTCACTGAGTAATATTATCGAATCAAAGCCAATACAGGCAGTAGAATTCACCAGCCATTGAGGATTGACAGAGCATAGAGGCGATCAAGAGCAACTCTTCTTCTAAAGATGACGTTCAGTACCCGTGTACCGACTGCAAGCGAGGCCAAATGGGTTCCACAGTTTCATTAAAATCTAGTTTTGTGAACGCTTATAGATAGAATCAAAATAGGGCCATGACAGTGATAGATTCAATGACAAGACTCGCGAAAGAGGCTAACCCTCTCCAACGTCGATGCCATTATCTCTCGTGTATGTCGTACACAAGTAATGTTTCAAGATAATGCTCACCAAAAGAGAGTACGTTAGTTGCGAGTGAATAAAAAGGTAAGTAGAGAGGTTTGAAATCTAAGACACAGCTCTGACCACAGACTGAAGTGATTTAAACAAGAGACTGTAAACCACAGAACGAAAAAAAAAAAAAAACTGATATTGAAAACGAACCTAATGCGAGGGTTCTAGAATTCTCCAGAGTATTGCAGCGGCTCAGAAAAGATAAGGGTATCCTATTTAGGATAACTATATGTGTTGGAAATGATCGCTATCGTTAATCTTTTCTCGGCCAGAGCAATACTCCGGGGAATTCTAGAACGCTCCCAGTTGCACATGAACACAGTTGAAGCTTAGCTTGAAGCGATTTAAAAAAATTTAAAATAAAAAATCCATGGAGATGGTATAGTTGATAATTCTCCTTGAAACGTTGAAACACAGAGCCCGGATGAGGAATAAACACTTCATTGTCAGCCAAAGCACTTCATTCGTGAGTTGAGGAAGTTAAGGCACTCAATACAGATTATAGCAATAGAATTTCCCGGGAAACTGAGACAATTAGGAAGGCCAAAAAGGCTTACTCGTCGAGCAGTAATTTAGATACGATTTAGGAGATTCAGGAAAACATTTAAATTAGCAAACAATCGTTGAAAGAACGAGGAGAGAAACAATCACGGACCGAATTCGGCGTTCACAGGGCTGGTGGTTTGTTTAAGTACATGTTTGTTTACAAAAATGAAAGTCCTTTTGACATGGATAGAACTAGAGAAATTATAACTTTTCTCGCCACAACACTTTAGAGCAACACTTTAAATACTTCTTGCTATGTTGTAAACCGTTTTAACACAATATACAATTGATAAAACAACTTTCGTGAGCGAAATAATCAATCTGAAACACATCTGAGACGACTCTCCATAAGACCCTGTGTATTCCAATGTTTTCTGCTTTTGTCGGCCATCTTGGATCTGGATCAATCTGGATTTTGAACTGCGCGCCACTGACTTTGTGGCGCGAAGTCAGATGAGCATACCTCTTTAATCTATAACCTTGGACTGCGCCTGTGTTTTCCTTCTCTTTATTGTTTTTTCAATATCCTCAAGAAACCGATATTTACGGATTTAACAAGAGACAGCTCCTTGGGAGGATTCAAGACACTATTGTCATGTTTAATAATTTACTTATTTATTTATGTTATACATTTATTCATTTGTTTATTTATTTATTTATTTATTTATTTATTTATTTATTTATTTATTTATTTATTTATTTATTTATTTACCTGTTTAGCAAAATTGGGCGCTGTTTCGTCAAAACAAAAAACAAACAAAAAAAAAACAAAAAACAAAAAAAAAACAAAAAAACCGTCGACCCGACTTTCGATTTTGACATGATCGAGAGCCCAGCACCGGCAGCTGGTGCAATTTGGCATCCACGCTTATTTACCATTTAAACTTATGCAAAAGTATCGATATCTTGGGGATGTGTGTTACTGTTTCATTTTGATAATTTTCGACACAAATATCGGTCTCCGTACCTTTCACAACCTATAGCGAGGAATTGAGGGATATTTGAGACCCAAAAAATCGAAAATAAGACGCTGTCCGTGTTTACTGTTAATTGTTAAGTCGGCCATGATTACCTATTTGAATGTGCCGCGCTAACCCCGAAAAATATCGTGCACGTGGTGGAGAGATGCAGGGGTGAATCAAGGTCATAGATTAAAGAGGTATGCTCATCTGACTTCGCGCCTTAAATTCAGTAGCGCGAAGTTCAAAATTCAGATCCAAGATGGCCGACAAAAGCAGAAAACATTGTACACTCTTTCCAGAAAACATCGGACTATTTTCTGCTTTTCTGGAGAGGGAGCCCAATGTTTTCTGGAAAGAATATACAATGTTTTCTGCTTTTGTCGGCCATCTTGGATCTGGATTTTGAACTTCGCGCTACTGAATTTAAGGCGCGAAGTCAGATGAGCATACCTTTTAAATCTATAACCTTGGGGGGGGGGGGGGGGGGGGGGGGGTGAATAGTGTCAAGTGTTTTTCGCTATTTGCGAGTTAATTGATGAATTTTGGTGCTTTCTAATGCTGCCATTGTCATTTTTACGGCTTTCTACTTGTTAATTGTTACTTTTAAAGCCAAAGTGTGCAACAGACCCATTAGATATTTTCATGACAGCCAATTTGATGTGGGGGAGGGGGGTGTCATTCCGCAAAACAGGGCGGTTAGCTTTGTCCATTCCGCGCGGTATGGAAATGGGACAATCACACGATCGGGGCGTAACACATGTACTCACACAAAGTGACAGCTTTGCGTAGTCTCTCTTTGATTTCGATTTTTGTCAAAGTATGGGTTGAAATGAGGAAAACTGTCCATAAACTCATGGAACTGCACGAGTCGCCTCTGAAGTATGGGCTGGTATTGAAAGGGGGGGGGGGGTTACTAAATCTGGCAATCGTGAGGGGGCGGGGCGTTTCAGTAAGTCCTGAGACGCGAGTTCATGCGAGTAAGGTAAACAGTAAATACAAGAATATTATTTACATAGGGGACGCGTCGCACAATTGATCGAATCATGAAATTTCCAAATAGGTAAAAATCAAGATTGTAAACAATAAGCAGCAAAATATTTTAAAAATGTGTAAAACTGTTCATTTTAGAGGTTAAAATGAATCAAGTAATGTGGTTTTTGCAAGATAATTTCAACATTGAACTGTTTTTTAAAGCAAAAAACGACAACTTTTCAAGTCCAAAAAAAAACGTTTTTCTAGCCACTATGTGGCGGCGAGGCGGCAGCACCACAAGCTCAACGCCAAATACGTAAGTGTATGAGTGTGTTTCCTGAATGTGTGTGAGTGAAGAAACGCGCGACAAACCACGAATGCGCACGAAAGTGAATATGCAGAGGAAGAGCTGCCAATAACAATCAGGCGTTCGCGATTTCACACTATGGAGCGGCTTCTGAAAAGGTCTTTTTAGGCGCTTATTCTGGTCCCTCAAAGGAGCCTCCAAAATGAATATCTGGCGCTGGCTTCTTATTGGCCTCCAAAAAGAACATCTAATAATTGGTGCGCACCATCCATCATTATAATGGGGCTCATGCAAACCTTTGCTACAGGGGATTGAAGAGTTGGTTCATGCATCAAAACCTGTCAAAATTACGATGAGTACACTGAAAAATCACGAAATTCACTCACAGAATCGGGCTTAATGGCGGCGAGACGCAGGTATCATGGGAGATTCCTATCTAAATTGAGACATATCTCTGCGTTTCCGTAGAGAAAGTGACACACTAGACAGGAATCTCCCATGATACCTGCGTCTCTCCGCCATTACAATCTTGCCGTTATAGCAGTTATGTGAGTTTATTACTGAATTTTAGTCTTTCTCAGTGTGATTTTTGTGATTTCCGCCGGTCTTTACATCAGATCGGACTATTTATTTACTTACAGCAAAAGTTTGCAAGAGCCCCATTAGGGAAAGGTTGGCCCGCTTAACCCATTTCCATACCATGCCAAGGTATATATTAGTTTCTTTGGCTATATAGATTTGCCTCAGAAAATTTCAGTTTTCTATTCACATTGATTGCGATTCAAATAATAATGTTAAAATTTGAAAAATAACATTTCCTCGAGCGCCTTCAATCAAATGCGTATGCAAAATCATTGGAGTTGGAATATTTAACTAAACCCACTTAATTTGAGCCAGGGAACATAGATTTTCGTAACCTCTGGTGAAAAAAAGGTTAAACCTTGGCTTTTTTTTTTTTTTTTTTGGTGCACGTACTTTAGTTAATCGAGCTGATGCATGGATTGGACGCGGTCAATGACCTCTATAATTCGACTTCATTGATGGGTTCAAATTGACAAAATACAACGATGCCAGATTCCACGCTTTGCTTGAGGAGATGGTTGAAATAATAGACGACTTATTGCTGATTACGAAGTTCCGGTGACTTGCAGCCGTGCATAATCACTCGTAACTCGTAACTCGTGACTCATCTCATTCATCCATTCATTCTCATTCATTCATTCATTAATTCATTTATGCGTCCGTCTCCGTACTCAAATCATGCTTTGACTCTTGTTTATCCGATGTCTGATGCTCGACACTTCATTTCATTCATTCACTCATTGTCAGTAATGTCAGTCCTATTCTCACTATGTTTGTCATCTCAATTCTGAAATTCCTCTCTTTACATATAGATGTGTAAAAATGGAAAACCAAATCAGCTAAAGGACCTCTCAAAGTAAGTTTTGTACAGGCATTGGCGGATCCAGCCCTAGCGAACGAGGGGGGGGGGGACTAGGGAATGTCGCCCTAAGCCCCTCTCCCCATCGGCGATGAACACATCTTTTCCGACAGCAATATCCTTAATTGTTAATGGGGCAGCTGCAAGGGTCTGAAATTTTGTGTTTTTCATAAAGAAAATGATATAGTACTTGATGAGCTGAGAACAATGGTGCCTTTGGGATTTTTCTGAAGTGTTCCGATTCTGCAAAGTTGTAAAAAAATCGTGGGCGTAGTGACGTCACTACGCGGAATTTCCCTTTAAAATAATGTATATTTCGGGTCAAAATTTCATCTCCGGAACAATGGGACTTAATGAGAAACCAAAGGCATCTTTGTTCTCAGCTCATGAAGTACTTTCATTTTCTGCATAAAAAACAAAACATTTCAGACCCTTGCAACTGCCCCATTTCGCTCGATCTTCTTCTGAAATCTAGATTTCCTGAAGACTCCGTCTTTCTATCAGCATGATGAAGATATTTCCGTAATATCAGCATTAGTTTCGCAAAATCTCATTTTTCTCGAGAGTTAACGTTGAATATAGAAGTAGCCTAATTTTGCGTCTAAAAAGAGCTAAATTTTCAAAATTTTTGGGAGGAGGACCCCAGACCCCTCCCCATATGAAATGACAACTTGCCCCCCCCCCCCCCCCACAGAAACCCTGGGTGCGTCCATGATCGACTCGATTGTTCTCCATAGAATCAAATGGAGGAAATACATAGTAACCATAGTCAATGGCGTACGCAGGAATTTGTCTCTCTCGCTCTTTTCCCGTTTGAGTGTATGTATTAGAAAAGGAAAGAGATAGGGGCTGAAGACACGTTCCAGCCCCTGTTTCTGTCCTTTCCCTGCTCGCGTTTTCAAATGGAGAAAGAGTGAGAAAGACATATTCCTGTGTACGCTACTGACCATAGTGCATAGTGCCAGCGCCACTGGAATGACGATGAGGGAGGCGCTACCACGCAACATTTTTTACACCCTCGTCCAGCGGGTCAATTAAATTATCCACCCTTCATTAAAACGGCCCATGGACGCGATTTTAGCTACCAGAACACAAACGCCTGACGCATCGTTCATTTACCCCTGAGGATTGCGGCGCGGTACACATATACATTTTCTCCGAACAAAAAGCCATGAATTACTAAGCAACTAAACGAACGCGATAGGCTGTTTGACAAGCCGACGGGACAGACGCGACGCGTGTGCATATAACACGAAATTTGCAGTGCTGGTAATGTAGGCAGTTGATGCTATATATATGTTCGTCCCGTTACACTCTTAAATAAATAAACAGGACAATGATGCACACATACAAAATACATATGAGTATGGAGTTGATACTCTGTACAGGCTGTTGTAGTTTTCTGAACGACCATAAGATAATTGGACTTTTTTCAATGATGTACACATACAAAATAAATATAAGTATGGACTATGGAGTTGGTACTCTGTACTTGTACAGGCTGTTGTAGTTTTCTGAGCGACTGTAAAATAATTGGACTTTTTTTTTAAGGCGAACAGATTTACGGTGGGTCCTCAGCGTTTAGTTCCATATTCTTCCGCCACAAGAAGATACGTTCTTTAAATGGAAAAAAATCGTGGTGAACGCAAACAAATGAAAACAAGGGGCTTTGTCGGAGCCTCAGAAGCAATCTAAGGAACATTTTAATACAAACAGTATGCTAAAAAGCACTGGCGTCAAGGTGTCCTCTGGGGGATTTCCGAAATTCAATAGTCTCACGCTTATTTCGTAACATTTTAGCGTACTGTTCGTATTAAAATGTTCCTTAGATTGCTTCCGAAGCTCCGACGAAGCCCTTTTTTCCATTTATTTGCGTTTAACATGATTTTTTTCCATTTAAAAACCGTATCTTCTTGTGGTGGCAGAATATGGAACTAATAGATGAGGATCCACGATCCACCTTAAAACGCGGATCCTAACAGCACAGAATACCTACTCTAATCAGAACGGAAACTCTAATTCATTTTGAAACATTCTTTACTTCGGGCCGCCATGTTCGAAAGTGAGCATCTTCGGCAATCTTCGGCAGATCTTCGGCAGATCTTCGGCAACTGGCCGAGTTGTGATTGGTTGTTTAGCCTGAAAAAGCATGTCGGCCATCTTGAGAAGTGAGTAGGCACAGTTGCCAGTTTGAGCCAGTAAATTCCAAATCTTGTTTCCATTGGCTCTTATGGGAGTTTCCGTTCTGATTAGAGTATTCTGTGCTGACAGATATAGTTCCAGATTCGCCGATAGGTGGCGCTGAAATCAGTGACAACAAAATCATCAAAAATCATCGTTTCCGACATTTTAAGCTTAACTTAAAGCTTTCCAATGTCATTTCTGAGAAACTAATCTTTAAAATTTTTCTCTGTGTACGATGAAAATTCGTCTTGAAAGTTGTAAAATTTTCAGTTTGTAAGCCCATAAGACCCAGCATGGTTTATCGAGCTTCTTTGAAACAAATTTTAAAATTGGAATGAGCTAGTTTTGAAAGTGTAAACACCTCACATTTAAATTTTATTTCGTCAAAATAACGACCGAGATTTCGAAAAAGCTGTAAAAAGATGCTTACAACGAGGAGAAGAATAAGCAACTTTGAATTCAGCGGCCACCTAAATTGCATTACAAAAGAGTCTTTATAAGAGTTAATGTATTCTCGCAATGTACACGTACTTTCACCTTGAGACTTATTTTATTTCAGTTCAATAAAAAAGTCGTTAGTCCGCTTGACGAGATTGCCAAATATCTCAGCCGCTAAGTCCGAAGAGAATATTAGGTACTTTTACATTGTTAACGACCTTAAGCGGTCCCCGCAGTGAAACGTAAACTCTTGGCTTTAAGTATAACAGCTTTTATATATTTTACAGGGTATACATAAAAAACAAAAGTTTCCACGTGTACGAAACACAAATTCATTTGTGGTCGTTTCAGAAGTATAGGCGCACCTAGACCGACAATCTTTGGAGTTTCGAGTGATTTTCATGGAGTTCCTAAAGTCAGTGGTGAATCCACCAGTGGTTAAAAGGATTAAACACCTCAGTTCAGCAGTATGAATAAATAACAAGAAAACATTCAAATCCGTGATCATTTCAGACATCACCGATAGCTTCGCACCATTGAATGTACATGGAATTCCGAGATAATCACGCCAAACGGTCACCCTGCTAAAACACCCTGTATGTGAATGAATGAATGAGAATAGGGGAAAACACGGGGGCACAGCCACGTTGACAAGCATTCGGGGGGAGGTTAGTAGGGGGTGAGATCATGCGAGCGTAGAGCTAGCCGCAGAACGGAACGGACCGACTCAGACATTCAGCATTCAGCATTCTGGTCAATGGCAAGTGGTCACCCTAGCCGGAGCGGCGCAGTTCTCCCCGCGGCAGACCAGACGTCCCCCATTCCCCACCCCCTTCACCATCCCTTCATGCCACAGCCTCCACCATCCCCCTTCAACCCTCTGTCAGTCCAATCGCCATCGGCCGACAATCCGAAAATGCCTTCATCCCCCGCCCCCCGACCCAGTCTCTTCGACCCTTATATCCCCCGAATCCCGATGTATCAACCACGACCACGGACAAAACTCATCGAAGCGGAGCTAACTCAGACACACAACAAACAAGAAAAAAAAACACAGGTAAAACATGCTAACAATGTTATGCTCGACATGCATTCTCACACCTACTTCTTGTAACACTAAACGACACGGAATGGACACGCACACAATCACACACAATACACAACCACTAAAGCACACACACACACACACCCAACTGCCCATTCATATCCCTAACACTATGCGCATTGCGGCTCGGAATCAAAAGACATGCCTTTCCAGTTTCCAGTTTTCACAGGATGACCATCGAAAATGGGCGGAGAGGGGGAGGAGGGGGGGTGTGATTCGTCACATTTTTTAGCTTTTACTTTTGCTTCTCCGACCGTTTCTAATCTGAATATGCGCTCGACCACCTCTAAACACCAAAGACAACACACACTCGTGTTTTTTTCTTTTTTTTTTTTCTTTTTTTCCAAAGAACTCGAAAAATCTAAATACCGAGTATCCGAATAAATCAAAAAAGAGGACTCTTTTCTCTCGACCGCTCATATGGCTGCTTTTCTTTGCGGGCTAATAAATCATTCAACGCAGAAAATATGGTAAGTGCCAAAATTCAATCGTTTTGTTTCTTTTTTCCACTCTCTCGTGCTCATGATTTTTGAGAGAGTACCGTGAAAATCGTTCGTTTGTTTCCGAATCGAAATCGCCGAAAGGATACACAGATAGTGAAAGAGCAAAAGGTATAATAAGTGAATTTTTCATTTTTTTTTTTATTAAAGGACATACATTTAATACGAATCACGGCATGCAATATTTGAGAGTCTCTGAAAGGATAAATGGAATAGTGTGCATCGAGTGGCACGCAAAAAAAAAAAAAAAAAAAAAAAAAAAAAAAAAAATGCGTTGTTAGAGCTGACGAAACATTTGGTGGAAAAATGATCCAGCAAAAGACTTTAGCAGAGCTAATCAAAGGTTTTGTACTCCTATAGGTAACTATACAGAGCTTCTGCTGGGTGAACCCAGCAAGATTTGGTTGCCTCAACCTGCTCAACTAAAGTCTTTTGCTGGATCATATATTTTTCTACCAAAGTGGATTTTTCTGTGATAACGAGCAATTTAGTAACATTGTTTTTCCGCATAGAACCCCGTGAAAAACACCGAACTCGTGTAAAATATCGATTTTAAGACAGTGAAATTGGAATCCCGCACAGTTTGACCTTTTCTAAACCGTTAAATCCGACACTATTATACAAACCCTTCTCACAAATTCTTTATCAATCTCACTAAATAGAATGAGCTATTCTCGTTTAGTCTGATGTGCATAGTGTTTTTTTGTTTTTGTTTTTTTTTTTTTTTAAATACATTTAAAACCATGTTAATTTGGTGGTGCAAAGTACCGTCAGGATACAAAGGGTTAAAAGGGTTTTATGGACAAAATGTATGCGCGAAGCCAATGCTTCACGACAATGGGGCTCTTGCAAACTTTTGCTATAGAGGATTGGAGAGTTGATTCTTGCATAAAAACCTGTAAAAATAACGACGAGTAAGTACTCTAAAAAATCTTGAAATTCACGTACTCTCAGAATCGGGCTTAGTGACGAATTGACGCGCAGACATCATGGGAGATTCCTATCAAAATTAAGACGTACCTATCTCTGTGTTTCATTAGAGAAAGTGACATAATAGACAGGCTGGTTTTTACATCCGATTGGACTAATCATTTCCTTACAGCAAAAGTTTGCAAGAGCCCCATAATTAAACTAGACAACTAAATCAGAGGCAAAATAGTGGATACGGTATGTCGGTATATATATATATATATTTTATCATTCGTGCTGCCGTTCTGATGCAACTATTCGTTCTCATCAATTTAAGTATACAACGATACATTCTGCATAATCATGATAAGTATTTGTAGTTTTAATATCGGGGCTCATATCGATTTTAATATTCATTGCATTTTCGGTGTACTACATCTCAATGTTCCACTCCTGCGCAGGATCACGTTTTTTGATTCACACGCCAATCAAGTCACGTCAGCCGTGATCCGCGTCATGTTAGATCGATTCCCACCTAATCTGTGAGCTTTAACGCTGACTTCCATTGCATTTTTTTCAATCGCCGGAGATCAAATGTAAAACGCTCTTTAATTCATAATCGAAGGGTTGAAAACGACGGAGGAGGGAAGTTGGCTCGTGGGGTGAGGTGAGGTGAGAGATATTCATAGGATAGGGGAAGAGGGTTGAGGTGGAGTAAGGGGGTGGTGGGAGGGGGGAGAAGAGAATGAATCATGGAATCTTTCACAGGTTTCTCAGGTTAACTTTACTTGATTGGATAATTGACGCGGTGGTCGACACTCGACGGTCGGTGGTCGCCACTGAGTTGCCAGTTTTCTCCAATTTGAACCTATGCAAAAAGATCGATTGCTTGATTCTTCAAAATAAGTTACCAATGAGGATCGTTTCTTCTCCATACATTCATACGGAGGGGGAGGAGGCAGTGGTGTGCGCAAATTGCCAGTTATCTCCCATTTGAACCTATGGAAAAAGATCGATTGTTTGCATGTTCAAAATAAGTTACCGATGAGGATCGATTCTTCTGCATACGTTCATACGGAGGGGAGGAGGCAGTGGCGTACGCAGGATTGCCAGTTTTCTCCCAGTTGAACCTATGGAAAAAGATCGATTGTTTGCATGTTCAAAATAAGATACCGATGAGGATAGATTCTTCTGCATACGTTCCTACGGAGTGGAGGAGGCAGTGGCGTACGCAGGATTTTTTTTTTTTTTTTTTTTTTTTTTTTTGTAGGGGCTTGCAGACTTGCAGCGGTGAGCGTTTGACTGAATATTATTTCCCTCTTCCCCTCCGCCCCTGAAAATCGGAGGTCTGGTTTTGTTGGAATTTAAAGGAATAAAAATTGAAAATTCGCCAAAGATTATGGTCTAGGCTTGCCTACACTTCTGAAACGAGAGCCAAAGGTTTTGAACGCCTAACAAAAGAGCTTTTGCTGGATGAACCAAAGATTTTAATTGGCTCCACTAAAGTCTTTTGAGAGTCATTCTTCTACCAAAGGATTTGTTAGTGCTATCGAAATTGTTCTTTTTATACTATGATCAGTGGCGTATGCAGGGGGGGGGGGGCTAAGAAGGCTAAAGCTCCCCCCCAGACCATCGATTTTTGGGGGTGGAGGGGAAGGGGGGGGACAATTTTCCGTCAAACGCTCATCAGTGTGAGCCCCTCCCAAGAAAAATCCTGTGTACGCCACTGACTATGATGTAAATGACAACAAATTAACCATTCGAAGATCCATAGCAGATAGATGTGGCAATTGTGGTGCAATTGTATAGAGGAGGGCAGGGCAGGGCAGGGCAGGCGGTGCAGCAGTTGAGTGGAGTGAAGCAGTGTGGAGTGAAGTGCAGCATTTTTTTTTCTCTCTCTTCCTCACTTTTTCTTCCTTCCTTGAGAAATTGAAACCTCAACAAGCGGGGGGAAGATAAATACAGACGCGGAACGAGAGAACTGGACTGCGGGTCGCCGGGAGAGGACCGGAGGAGTTAGCGGGGTTTCTCATCCCCAGTCTTTTTTTACGGGTATTAAATTACAAAATCTCGCGATGAGAGGATAATGGGATTGAATGTATCAGCGGCCGCGGCGGCTTGAGAACAATCGATTATCGATCCATCCCCCCACAACCCCTCATTTAAAATCCATGTAAAAGTATCGATTCCTTGAGATTTAAACTGAACGCCTCCCGACGAATCGATTCTTGTTCGTTGGTTTAAGTACCGAGAAGGAGACATCGATACATCGCGAGAGCAAGCCGAGACTTGGATGCGTTGATTTATTAATTTTCAATCAAGGATTTGAAGGGTAGAGTGGATAAAGGGGTTATGTGACATTTTGGAAAAAATTGAATCAGCACAGTGGATGAAGGAGTTATGATGGTATCTATCTATACAAATTTTCCAACTTTTTATGAAGAAAATGGTAGAACTTGATGAGCTGAGAACAATGGTGCCTTTGGTTTTTTCCTAAGTGTCCCGGTTTTGGAGATACACACGCGTAAAGTCGTAAAAAATCGTGAGCGTAGTGACGTCACTACGCGGAAATCCCATTTAAAACAATGTATTTTGGGCCAAAATCACATTTCCGGAACAATAGGAAACAATTAGAAACCAAAGGCATCTTTATTCTCAGCTAATCTAGTACTTTCATTTTCTTTATAAAAAACACAAAATTTCAGACCCTTGCAACTGCCCCATCCCGTGAAAAATCCCCACACTTTGAAGACGAGTTTTCTCCCTTTCCCCGCCCTTATTCTGCTGCTTCTTCTTCTTCTTATTCTCCGTTTACTCCGTTTCCCACTCCTTCTTTTTCTCTCTCTTCTTATCCTTCTCATTCTCTTTTTGTTTCTCTTTCTCCTTCTTTTCCTCTTTCTCTCTCTCCTTCTCTTTCTATTTCTGCTTCTCTTTCTTCAAACGCTCCATTTGGAGAAAACTAAGCCAAATACTTGCACAATTTCAGTTGTTCTGCGCTTAAAAAAATATGTTGTTCATAGCTCAAAAGAATCAATATTGTTTACGCTAAATGGACGACTCAAGTGACTCAACGCATTCAAGAAAATTGCAAAAAAAAAAAAAAAACAAAAAACAAAAAACCAAACAAACAAACAAACAAACAAACAAACAAACAAAACAAAACAAAACAAAAATTATAAATTCTCTAAAGTATCGTTAAAATGCCCAAGATTCCAGCAAAAACCTGAGATTGGGTGATTCTCCACCAGAATATCCGTCAGTTCCAAAAATCCCTCGAAGATAGGACTTTTTGGGAAATTCCCCGACAAGCGGCAACACTGATTTGCATGAAGACAAGACAAGGCATCAAGTAGATCTGATCTGATCAGCATCCCATCTTTCACCCCATCTCTCTATCACTCCCCCCCTCTCTCTCTCTCACACACACACACGCACACAAACACCCTCCCTCCTCCTCCTCACTCCCTCTCTCTCTCACCATCTAACACTTACATCCTATCTCCCTCTCATTCTTCCTCGAGTCAAGTCTCATCCCTCTCTCTCCCTCCCTCTCGCTCTCTATGTCTCGTCAAGTCAAGTCCTGGAGGCTCGAATTCCAGATTCCGATGTCGACTCGTAGGAATTAACCATTAACAGAGCGCAACAACACTTTTACACGGCTACACGTAGACTTACATGAACCACGAGTCCACAAGGTATCGGCAACCCTCCTTCCCCTCCCCCTCCCCCTCCCCCCACACTGTAAGCCCTCACCTTCTCAGTCTCATACAAGTAAGTCACACCTCCCCCCCTCTCCGACCTTTCCTTCCCTCTCCTCTCCTCCCCCTCTCCGTTTTTCTCCTCTCCTCCCCTGTGCACTGTGTATGAAGCAACGGAGTATATTGCTCTGCTTTCCCACCCCTCCCTCCTCTCCCACGGGTCTTTCCCCCTCCACCTCCACTCGCACTACCCAGATTCTGATTCTTCTCATCTTCCGCCCTCATTTCATATTCGCTAGACGCTTAAATAAAAACGATGCATCAATCTACATATTTTAATATGTATTTATGTATTTATGTATCCTTAAAGCAAACTGCGAGGTTCTAAACGTATACGAGATTGCTCCTTTTATTCCATTTGTAAACTCCGTATGTTTTCCCCCAGAGTTTTCCCTGAATTTTTTACTTTTTTTTTTATTAACTCGCTACAATAATAATAACAACAGATGATTTTTACATTGCTATAGTAACCTCTAATGCATAAACAGAGTATGGATGCATATGGATCCGCATATAGACATGCACTGATCCAGAGGTGAATCCAGAAAAATTATCTGAGGGGGGAAAAGGGTCAGACCTGGAACATTTGAAATTTGAATCATCGCAGGAAGCAGTTTCGAGCTATTTTCCGTCGAAAAGATGCAAAATTTGAGGCTTATAAGGGGAGCACATCAGTGGCGGCTCGTGAAATGAAATACATCGATGTCCACTCCATTTAAAACTATAGAAAAGTATCGATCGTCAGGGGGTGCAATTGAACCCCCGAGAAATCGATACTTTTCAATAGTTTTAAATGGAGTGGACATCGATGCATCGCATTTCACGAGCCGCCACTGGAGCACATGCCCCAGTGCCCACCTCCCCCACCCCTCCCCCCTTCCCCAGGATCCACTACAATGTGCAGTGGCGTACGCAGGGAGGGGGGATAAAGCTGCCATAGCCCCCAACCCCCACAGACCTCCGTTTTTTAGGGGTGGAGGTAGTAGCGTCGCGTGAGCTGCGATGCATAAATTATCCTCCATTTAAACACATGAAAACAATCGATTTTGTTGAGGTATACCATGCACCCCCTCATAATCGATTGTTTTTGTGGATTCAAATGGAAAGCTAATCGATAGATCGCAGTTTACGCGACGTTGCTGGGTGGAGGGGAAGAGGGGTGTAATTTTCAGTCAAACGCTCGTCGGTGCAAGCCCAAAAATCCTGCGTACGCCACTGACTGTATGGATCCTAACGGATATAATACATACCTAATACATGTATCCATTCTGAGAGGGGAATTTGTTTTATGGATCATTTTTACCAGAGCCAGTTTGTCTGATAGTCGCGAACTCCTCTCTGCTTCCCACCCTCCCATAAAACAAGTGCGGAAGTACTGTAGAACGTTGGGAGGGAGAGGATGACTCGTCACTAATGGATAGAGGTAGGGGGAAGGGTGAAGGGGGGGGGGTGTTTGATATTGGAGATGCTCTTTTGAGGCATGTGGCTGACTTTATAGTATGTCCTGACCGGGCACGATGCTGACCGTCCATAAGTATAGTGTAAAGGTATAGATACACAGAGCGTAATGCAGACTCGGTGGCGGCGATGGAAGAGGGTGTGGAAGGCGCTGGAGTGGAGAGAAGAGAAGAGAAGGGGTATATCCAGAGAAGAGGTGGCGAGGGGGGGGGGGGGGCACACGGCAGACGCGGCGCGAGAAGATCACAGCATCACACCGGCGCGCTGTCTTTATACATATGTTTCCGTTCACGGTTCAGAGAATTTTTTCACGGAGTTTTACGGACGACGACTAATGAAATTAAGATTGTGAATGAGAAAAAAAAAATGTGGAAACATAAACTGTTCGGGCATTTTCCTTTCATAATTCGCCGAGAAATTTGTTTCCGGGCACAATGGATATGAGCTCTTACACAGTTTCGCTGTAGGCAAATGGAATATCAATTTCAATGTAAAATGCTACGAAAATAACGATGAGACCATTAAAAGAGTCTAAAACTCACTCCTTGCAGAGAAAACTTAACTTGAAAGGGTGAACACCATTGCCTGTATGCACCAACCTCGGATTCGGACCCCGAACAAAAAAACATAGCCTACGAATTTGAACAATGAGATTAATGAATTTGCTTTCAAAAAGTAAATTTGAAGGAATTAAAGGTCCATTCATACACAAAGGTCCTTTCATAGTCACTAGGAGCACGGCGATAAATGTAGAAAAGTTCTACGTTGCGTAGTAAACGAGGAAGACGGCACTTAATTTCATGTCCTGTTCTTTTGTTTGGGGTCCGAATCCAAGGTTGGTGCATACATGCAAGGGTGGTCACCCGAAATTTCAAGTTAAGTTTTCTCTGCGTGGAGTGAGTGTTAGGCATTTTTAATGGTCTCATCGTTGTTTTCGCAGCATTTTACATCATAATTGATAGGCCATTTGTCTACAGCAAAACCTTGCAAGAGCTCCATTATTTATAGCATTTTTACTCGATAAAATTCTAGCTACAAGAATAAAAAGCCAACGGTCCTCAGAGCACGTGTGCGATACACTGAGAAAAATGTCTTGTTATTAACTTAATGGCGCAACCAGGGTCTCTTCGGAATCTCTTTGGTTTCCAATTTGAATGTTTAAGTTGAAAAAGGATAGAGAGGGTGTTATCAACATTGTGATAAAACCCCCATTGTGTGCGTCGCCGTGTTGGTTGTGGGGGTTTTGTGTCACCATCATCTGTGCCATTTTGTTCACTCAAAACAAAAGTGCTAAATTTAATGATTAGGTTACTGAAAAGTATGGATAACACTTGAAAACTGTTAGTTTTACCATTTAAAACAGCAAAATAACCTCCGTCCATGGGCGCACCCGGGGGGGGGGCAAGGGGGCCAAGCCCCCCCCCCCATAGGAAGAAAAAAAGGAGGAAAGGAAAGGAAAGGAAAAAAGGAGAATAGGAAAGGAAAAAAGGAGAAAAGGAAAGGAAAAAATGAGGAGCAGAGGAAGAAAGAAGAGGAAAAGAGCTAGAAAAAGAAAAGATTGGAAAGGAAATGAGGAACACATCTTTCCCGTCAGCAATGTCCTTAATTGTTAATTTCGCTCGATCTTCATCTGAAATCTAGATTTCCTGAAGACTCCGTCTTTCTATCAGCATGATGAAGATATTTCCGTAATAACAGCATGATGAATATTTCCGTAATATCAGCATAGTCTCGGAAAATTTCATTTTTCTCGAGAATTAATTCAACATAGTTTTTGAATAGAAAAAGACTAATTTTGCGTCTAACAAGAGCTAAATTTTCAAAATTTTCCAGGGGAGAACCCCCAGACCCCCCATATGAAATGACAACTTGCCCCCCCCCCCATACAGAAATCCTGGGTGCGCCCATGCTCCGTCCTGTGTTAATTTAACCATTTTTAATTGTAAAACTAATAGTTTTTATGTGTATTGTCTATACACTTATCACAAAGCAAAATCGATAAATTTAGCACTATTTTCAGTGTTTTTATTTCTCATTGATTCAACGATACCTCCTCGTTACTCTCGTGAACTATGTGTGTAAATCAGAACGTTCGATTGGATCAATGAGAATTCCGCTAATGGGGCTGTTGCAAACTTTTGCTACAAGCGCTTTAACCGTCGATTCTGGTGTAAAAACCTCGAAAAATAACAATGGCAGCACTAAAAACTTCCGAAATCCACACTTAAACTCAATAAACGCTTTTATTTACGAGGGCGTAATGGTGGCCGAGGGCAATAACAATGGGAGATTCCTATCTTAATAATTTTGTCACTCTTTCTATGCTGACGAGGATGATTCACAGAGTAATTAGTCATCAGAGTGATGATCCACATCCGATGAATGGTACCGCAACACCTAGTGACACCGACCGGTGTCAGATGGAAGTCGTCTCTTTTATCGGTCACTTCTTGATGGAGTCACAGTATTGTTAGATGGAAATCTCCCATTGTTACTATACCGTTAGCCACCATT
This sequence comes from Trialeurodes vaporariorum, assembly GCA_011764245.1. NCBI lineage: Eukaryota > Metazoa > Arthropoda > Insecta > Hemiptera > Aleyrodidae > Trialeurodes > Trialeurodes vaporariorum. The sequence goes on from VMOF01000379.1 coordinate 1,040,125, forward strand.
ACGCCCGCGCAAATAAAAGCGTTTATCGAGTTTAGGAGTGGATTTCGGACGTTTTTAGTGCTGCCATCGTTATTTTTGGAGGTTTTTACAACAGAATCGACTATTAAATCGTTATGGCAAAAGTGTAAATGCATCAGCCCCATTCCAGAAGGGATTTCTATCCAATTGTGAGAGTATAATTGAGAATTCCATTGATTCTAAAAGGATTTTCTTTTGGCCATCCATATTTATTTTAACAAGAATATGTTTCTTCCTGTAGTCGCTCCCAGCAAAACGCTATCACTGGCTCACACCGTTCATAAGTTGCTCCACACATAGCCGTAGTCAAGTCATGGGAATTTGTGTCTTATACTCTCTCTTTGCCCATTTGACTGCGTGTGTTAGAAAAGGGCAGAAACAGGGGCTGAAGACGCTGAAGTCACGTCACATCCCCTATCTCCATCACTTTCTAACACATGCGTTCAAACGGGCAAAGAGAGAGAAACACGAATTCCTTACTAGATGCGGCTATGTTGCTCCCATAAGGTTCCATGTGAAAGACTGCGTGAAGTGTGAACACAAAAATAGACGGATAAGGAAAGGTGAGAGGAGGTGAGAGGCGATGGTAATTGGAGAGCTGAGATGAGATGTTGAGATGAGGTCTCAAACGGTGCCGATAAATGGTAAAGTGGTGTGTGGTGTGGTTCGTGGTTGGAGGCTGAGCTACCAATACATGCGGTGTGTTTGCGTCTGAGTGTGTGGGTGTAAGGTAAGAGAGAGTGTGTGAGTGTGTGAGGTAAAACTGGTATTGTCCGAGTCTGATACGTGTTTTCTGCTTGGTTCACTGGCTCACAATAATTTACAAGCCACGTTGTGCACTATCCGATTGAAAATACTCGTACTTCCGATCCGCGTCGCGTCGCGTAGATCCGTCGATTCCCGATTTTCGATCCATTCCTACCCCCACCACCGCACTGTGATCTAAGCTCGGGGGGGGGGGGGGGGGGGGGGGGGGGAGTGGCCAAAAATCAGTTCAAAAATGTCACGAAAAATCATCGTTCTCGACCTTCTGAGCTTAATTTAAAGATTTCAAATAAAATTGCCGAGTTTGAATTGTGTTAAAAGTATTTACTACGGTTAAAATTATGGTCTTAGAAATTTTTAAATGATAAATTAATGAGAAAATTAAATTCTGATTTTTGGCTACTTTTAGACGATCGTAGGCCATAGCAACGAGTAAAACCACCGCACTATGGTCTGAGATCGTCCGAAAGTGACCAAAACTTAACTAACAATTTCTCATCGATAGAGGAGGGTCGCCAATACTGGAGCGGCACCCCAAAACCGGACCGCCTCGCGTTTCTCCGCCATAATGGCGCTGTGCTGTAGCGACAATGGCGTGAAGTTACTCTCTTTTACCCGTAGGTGTCGCTCATGCATCGAAACTTCAGGTTCATTCATTGCTTTTGTCGTATAACCCATTTAAGGCTAAAATTCGGCGATTCGTGACTGTCAAAGTTTCCAAGTTGGTTATTGTTGGGCCTAAAATTTATACTTGAGATAAAGGTTAGTGATTTTGTGTGCTTTGATGTCATTTGGTGACACCTAAGGTTTGTAAATCTGTCTAAGTTTTTACTTTACTCCCATTTCTTTTACCGAGGTGAGGTAGGAAGTTCTAGCACTGAAATTCCCTAAACCGGACCGCCAAGATTTTTGGCCTAGATTAAGAAACTTTGATGACATTCTGAGTATTGTGGGCTTACCTAACTGTTATATTGGTGGTTTGCAGATCTTTTCAATATTTATTTCAATTGATTTTCAATTTTTGCTATTTTTTCCATTTTTATTACAATTTCTCGCATCAACATTTTTACGATAAATTTCATTTTTGGATTTTCCAAGGTACACATGCTGACTTGTTTCATTTCCTCTCATGGCGTGCCTTAGCCATGGTTGCTAAGATAAGAAATATGCATTTAGAGCAAAAAATCAGTGATTATGAGTGAAATTTACCAGGTGGTCCGGTTTTGGAGCCCCTTTTCTCAGACGGTGCTTTTTACTTCTCTCGCAATTTTCTTTCTCACAAAAATTTTAATGGCTCAAATTTTAAACCAATGCAATTTAATTGAAGGTAAGGGTTCTATGTACATGTTGATATAAAGTTTTTTTTTAAATTTGATCAATTTTTAGCTGAGTTACAGCCCAAAAACAAAACAGCGGTCCGGTTTTGGTTCCCTTCCTCTAAATTTATCATTTATAAACTTTCAAGGCCAATTTTAGAAAGTAATTGAAACCTAGAATGGGCAGTTGCAAGGGTCTGAAATGTTGCGTTCTTTACAAAGCAAATGAAAGTAGGTACTTGATGAGCTGAGAACAAAGATGCCTCTGGTTTCTATACTTCAGTCCCATTGTTCCGGAGATGAGATTTTGGCCCCAAAAACATTGTTTTAAATAGGAATTTTGCGTAGTGACGTCGCACTACGCACACGATTTTTTACAGCTTTAAACGTGTGTATCTACAAAACCGGGACGCTAGGGAAAAACATAGCCTGCCTCTAAAATGCAACTATCGGTCCTCCTAGATTAACATTTTGAAGAAAAAAAAAACAAAAAAACTAAGTACAAAAAAAAAGAAAAAAAAAAGCTTAAATCATACAATTTAACTAAAAGTTGTACTTGTCAATTAAACATGGATATTGCCTGCTATTTTTTTTTTATTTTTTTTTAATTTTTACATATTTTTTTTTTTTTTTTTTTTTATTCATTTTTTTACTAACAATGAATAGTAATGTTTATAATAAAACCTCCCTCTTTGGTGCCCTTCTCCGCCTTTTTACTAAATACTTAGTAACCTAGTGAACAAAATAACACAAAGATTAAACAACACGGAGAAAAATTTCTGGTTGAAATTGCGAAACGTATCATTAATAATGGGGTAAAAAGTAATTCCTTTTAAACTAATAAGAATTCTTATTGATCAAACGATTCTTTCATTTGATTCTTCTGAATCATCAGAACGTTCAATTGGACCAATGATAATTCTCGTTGAATCAATAAGAAATCTCATTATTTGAAAAGGAATTTCTTTTTACCCCAATTTCTTAGTACGTAATTTCAACCAGAAACTTTTCTCCGTGAACAATTGTCCAATCACCCAAACTTCGGTTGCTGTTTCCTCAAAACGAAGTTTCCTTAACTAAAGTAGTGACTTGAGTTGTTATTGCAAAGAGCGCTGCTCATCCTCAACAAGTCGCATCAATCCATGTGTGAGCTGAAGAAGCGGGAAGCGAGAGATGGGAAATACTACAACAACTACAATGAGGCAACAACGAAGACCATGTGAATGTGAATGTGATGTGAAGTAAGACCTGCCACGAATAAATTAGCCCTACACTCAGCAGCGAGCTCGGCTCGGCTCTGCTCGGAGGTAGGGTACTTCACACGTAGAGCGTATACATATTTGCCTACCTCGAGAGTTAAAAGGGGCAGAGATGATCTTGAGCACTTGGTCGGTGCACATGAGAGGAGCTCTCTGATGCTCCGAGTCTGGATGTGCTCTGGCAATTCTGGAATAATGCTATATACCAGACGTACACCAAAAACATTATTGGTTTAGTACGACTCTGTTTTCTGTTTTGATGAGCTTTCAAAAGAACTTTCAAATCCATCCCTGCCCTCTTCCAAACCCCCTCCCCCCACTTCCCTTAACCTAGCCTATTTAGCATTAATCAAGAGGGGGTGATGTAAGAGGAACGGGTAGATGAGAAACGGCTGGCGTTTGTCAGAAGAATCAACAAAACGTTAAAATGTTCCGATCGGGTTTGTGAATTCGAAGGTTTCGGTATGTGTCAAGGACTATAGGAATAGGGCTAGGGGTCAAGGTAAGGTGGGGTTAACTCATTGCGAGATATAACCAAAGAGGAGCGACAGGATGCCATGTTAACCCTTTCATGCCTAGGGGACATTTCAATCTATAATAATCTGAATAACAAAAAATCTAATGAAGAAAATAAGAATGTGATATGCATATCGTTTTAAAAGAGAAAAATGTGACCAGATCAGCTATGATGCCCAAGAATCCGTTCTTGAAGAAAAGGAGAATCTCAGTGGCGTACCGGAAACTTTGGGGCCCCCCGCAAACTTTAGTCGGGGGCCCTACATTTTTACACAGTGAATGCGGAGTGTCTATGGAGGGACCCCCCCCCCCCCTACCCATCTAGAGGGGGCTCAGGGGTCCTCCCCTGAAAGTTTATGAAAATTAAGTGCTCTCGTGACGATTTTTCATGCAGTTTTAGCTTTAAAATTTCGTTTCTCTCCCAAGAAAGAAAAGAGCAATTTTTTTTTTTTCTGACAGCTTTTCAATATTCATTTAATACCACACGGAACTCCGCTCTTCTTACTTTAAGATTACACTGATTTATTTTCTCGTCCATCTTTATCTTCATTTTTTCAAATGTTATGTTTTGTCTAATACTCTGATCAGATGTGATCATGGGGCCCCCGACCTAAGTGACCCCGCGGGGGCAGCGGGGGCCTCCGGTACGCCGCGCCACAGGGGAATCTCATGCATTCAAGTTACGTTCCAGAAGGTCCCTCTGAGTTGTAACCATATGGTTCAAGCTAGTTGGGTCACCTAATTCTCTTGACCCAAAATAAGAGTAGGTAAGTTTTAGGATCTGTATGAATACATCAGGGGAAACAAGCAACGGTTCATAAAATACAACATATCAATGTCTCTTCCGCACAAAGCAATTAATAGAGAAGAATCGATCCTTACAAACAGCCATCTAACGCCCAAGAAATCAATACTTTTAATGGGAGCCGTAATTTTAAATGAACTACAAAGGAAATAAAATACACCGACAATAATGACGGATATTCTGTCCTGAACATGCTCCACTCACACTGTTTCAACAGAGCTATCTTTCGACTTATGGCACGTGGCGTTGCCATTCTTAATTTTAATCTTTTAAATTTAAAATTATATTAAGACTTTTTGAAGTTTATGATCCCTATATTTATTTTTTTAATTTAAATTTATATTGGTTTATTTTAGTTTTTTTTGTTTTTTTTTTTTTTTTTTTTTTTTTTTTTTGTTTAGTCCTGATGTTAGGTTGTGAATTTTTGGAAGTTCCCAACGCAACGACGCTTCCACTTTTACTCACATGTTCACACTGGAAACGTGGCGTAGGTTCGTTTTTCTTTAAAATTGCACCACTATAGTGGTGAGTTAACGAATTTCAAGGGTCAAAAATGGTACCTGGTTACAAGGGCTTCAATGCAGAAAACAATGATTTACCTGCAACAAAAACAAGAGAAAAAATTACAATTAGTTGACTAAACATTTATTCGAATGAAAAATAAGGCAGAAAAGTTTTACAGATTTTGGCTGTAGTTTTTGTCACAATCTTCCTGTTTGTGCACCTCGCTTTGCATACCTGTTTCTTTGCAGGCGTTTTCAAGTCATTAACGAACGCCTAAAAGGCTCACCAAAGTTTTTACAATGAAAACAAAATAAAATATTACCAGAAGCAAAAATGGTTTTACTCACTTTCACGGAGCTTTCTATTACCTATAATTCCTCTCCAAAGTTGGAATAAAAATCCATTATTTCAAATCGATTGTGGCTAAAGCCATATTAGATTCCAAAAGAACAAGACCATCATACTTTTAATCTACGCTCTTAAAAATGTCGAGTCCAATTATACCTACCAGTGGCGTAGCGTGCAGTTTAATTTGGCACCATGGAATTTCATGCATTTGAACCCATGTAAAAGGTTTAATGCAAAGGTGTTCACCGAACACCCAATAATTCGATATTGTTCATGAAATTAAATGGACTAACGGAAACGTTGCCGAATTGCACGCTACGCCACTGAATGTATACGCCAGCTGCTGTAATGCGATTCATGTTTGATTCATCTCACCAAAAAGAAACCACAGGTTTTCGAGTTTTGCCTGAAGTTTAACCCTTATGTTCACAGTTCCCATACATATAAAGGACGACAGTAATTTACAAGGAGCCGTATGGAAATTCGAAAATAATGACTCGCACATGAAATCATAAGAGAAAAGTTCAGTCAATTTAATAGTATAGGTTTCAAAATACAGTGACACTTTTTTCATAATTCGTATGCGAAAGGGTCAAAATGGTGGATTTTGTCATTTTTGCTTTCTGATTCTCATTTCTTTTTGCTTCAAAACAAAAAGAGTAAGATTATAGTGATAGACTGACAATGAAATGAGCTGTGTACCGCGTTCTTTGCTCATCGCGGAGCAAGTGTGACAACACTGAGGCCGATGGTGGTGCAACTATAGCAAGGCGCTAGGGGTGAGGAGCCTCTTAACCTCTTCGGAGTCGGAGTCAGCCTCAAACCCTTTTCGCCTCTTTTCATTTTCTGTTCCTCGTTTCTTTCATTCCCCTCGAAATTGACCTTTTGCCCGCGCGAAGCAGCGAAGAGGGAGAACTGCGAGTACCTAGACCTACTTTTTTGCGGAATTTCTCACCTGTGAAAATGTAAATGACGCTCGTAAAAGACAGAGAGAGGGTTCTACAGCCCTACATACGCTCGTCGCTCGCGCCCTCGTGCAACGTTGCCATTTTTAAGTTGATTAATTAGTCATCGTTTCCAGTTTATGGGTTGCCAGAGCTCAACTCAGAGTTACCAACTCCACGTTTCATATGGGAGGAAAACAAAGAACAAAATAGAGGGAAACGGGGGAAACGAATACATACTGAAAGCAATTTTAAATTATTTTTGAACCCCATTGAAAGCGCTTTCATAATGAGCTCCCTCCTAAATTTCAACCGTAAATTCCTGCTATTCATGATACTTAAGCCCTTTCTCTTCTCCACGTTTGCTTCAACCGTCCAAGTCATGGTTTTTTCTACTTCGAATGTTTCTTTTTTAAATATATTTTTTTTAAGATGGGCGCGTATTAAGGCTATGCCTTAGTGACGTAGCGTGCTATTTGGCAACGTTGCAGTTCATCCAATTGAACCCGTGAAAAAGATCGAACGATAGGGTGTTCGGTGAACACCTTCGCATTCGACCTTTTATACGGGTTCAAATGGACTCAATACAATGTTGCCAAGTTGCACGCTACGCCACTGCTATACCTGGGTTAGTTATTTTTACCGTTGATAAATAGTAAATACGTTTGTCTACTTTCTGTGAAAATGTAACCATGAAAAATTGGTATTTTCATCAATTTTAGTTCAGCTTTTAAATTTAAATCTATGGCTTTTGCTGTTCTAGGGAAAAAGTATAAGAGTTAAAAATAAATTTACAGAAGAAAAAAAAAAACGTAAAATCATTGGAATCAAAATTATGATGACTTCACTCGGAAATTTCTATATATAATAAAAAAAAAAAAAAAAAAAAAAAAAAAAAAAAAAAAAAAGCTAGAACTGATTTACCAAACTTTTTGGCATTTTTGAACTTTTCAAAAAATTTTGAAAGACGAGAAAGAGGACAAGTTGTTACTATTTCTCGAAAGAAAAAAGGTCGGTAGGACTATACCCTGGCTAGATTGGAGAAACTAAAATCGTTCGTGGAAAATTTCCTAATAATTCTATCTTTTGTAGTCTCCTTTAGTTTTTAAATAGTTTCATATTTTCCAGTATAATTGCTCATTACTAGTAATATTTTACAGTGTTTTGCCTTGTTTTTATATTTCTTCCGCCAACTGAATCTTCTTGGAATGTTTTTTTTTTTTTTTTTTTTTTTTCTATCTTCTTTTCTTTTTAATCCATTTTTATGACCAAACAAATAAATAAAAATAAATAAATAAAATGACAACGCCGCAACGCTGCCCTCGCGCTACTTCAATTTACACTCCACTTTTCTATGATTCTGCCTGTGACGCCTGTGTATCTGCAAATACTCCACTCTTTGAGTCTTTGAGTCTTTGAGTATATAGCCACCTTTCCTCGTCGTCATCAACTTTCAACTCTCGTTCAATTTACATACCTACATCTAATTTTACGATTGACGACACGAACGTCGGACGGTCGTTAGACGGAGGTCTGTTAAATGCACGCCTAATTAGAATGAGAGTACTCTCACCCTTTCTCTTTTATTCTTCTCCTTCTTCATAGGAAGAACCTGGCTCACTGGCTGACCCATATAAGTCCAGAAATCATGCGTCAGAGTTTTATGACATACCTCCGATGATACCATGCGTCCTCCGTCCAACATAGCTTCGCTCTCTTTGCTTATAAACGACGGAGTTACGCAGGTGTCATGGGGATTCCTGTCTAACTTGTTACTCTCTCTGTAGAAACAAATATAGAGGAAAGCCTCAAATTAGATGGGAATCTCTCAAGGTAGGTACTTGTGTTGCTCCGCCATTATTCCTTTTTTTTTTTTTTTTTTTTTTTTCCCCCCGGTAATGTGTTCACCGTTTGTAATTTTCCCTGGATTTTATACAAAACTGTCAATTCAATCGCAAAGAGCAAGATTTAGCAAAATCTCACCATTGAATAGTATGGGTAAAACCATTGACCAAAACTTATGAAAGTTAATCGAATCCGTAATCTTTTTTTTCTGCCGATTGAATCGTCGCTCGATTTGAGAATTCCCTTACGTATAACTTATACGCAAATCGACAGCCCTGCATTACAGTCACCGAATACTACAATTCGAAAGAAAACTCCCATCAGAGCTAATTGGGGGGGGGGGGATTGGAATTTACCGCCGCAAACTGGTAACCACGCCTGCTCAGTACTTAATACGGCGGACGTGTATTTTGACGCTAGATTTACTAACAACGTTGAAGCACATCAATCACTACCCGGCCGTTTACTGAAGGTTGCTGGAAATGCTCACTTTTCAACATGGCGGACCCGACGATACCAAGTAAAAAAATGTTTCGAAATGAATTTAAGTTTCTGTTATGATCGTATGAAATCTGTGCAACAGTGTATTGTATCGAGATAATTTAATGAGGGTACGACTGCAGGAGTTGAGCAGCGTGGAGGAGGTGAAGGTGAGCGGAGAGGAAGCTGCTCACTGCTCTGCTCAGTGCTCACCGCATCGCTGAATAAGCGACTTCGCTGTGAGAAGAACGAGCGGTCGGGCGCCAAGTGGTACCCATAGTGGTTACCATACTACTACAACACGCAGGCGCAACTTGCAAGTCGCAAGGGCCACCAAACGACAACCGCAGCCAAGCTGACTCCAGGCCATGGGACGCGGGGGACACCCGCACCCGCCCTCGCCGCCAAGACGCACCGCACCGCACCGCATCGAGCAGAACCGGACCGCGCCGCACTGGCTGCATGCGCGAGCGCGGCGCGCGGTGGCAGCGACAGGTGATTGTTGACTGTGACACTCATCAACTGGTCACAGCTCAAAGCGTCCCGTCCCGACCGCGTCAGTCCAAACGAAAGAGCAGCAGCCATTGCCATCCGCAATTGCCAAAGAAGACTGACTCTTTCGGAATAATAAGACCGATTTATATCGCGGCGCACCTCTTGCGCGCACGATCCGAGGACTGATCCGAGAGATATGTCCAAAAGCGTTTCATAGCAGCAGCGCCAGCGACTGAATCTGGTTGAGATTTTGGATCCTTACCAATATTTACATCACACATGACCTTTCCAGTTCCGAGTTATGAAAAATCAAGCCTCATTTCAGAAATGCGTATATTGTGATGTGCATGTGAATTTGAGTGAATTTTCCGAACTTTAGCCATTTTCAGGAATTTGGAGGGGAAAAAATTCTCACAAATGACTGGATCGGCAAGCAATTTTTACAAATTAAAACTAATTCTTTATATTTACTTTAACGTCCTCCTCACAGTCCACACAGAAAGAACAAGAAAATGTACGCTTTGGTTGTGGTGACAAACCCTTTGCTAGAAAAATGACCTAGTAGATGACTTAAGTAGAGCTGACCAATAGTTGTGTAGGCCTAAAGGGGTCCCTCCACCTGCGAATTTAAAAGCGCAAATAAACTTATTGAGCCAATGAGCTGCCTTGAAGTCGATAGGTCGAGTCCGATGTATCGACAACAAAGAAGCCCATTGGCTCAAGCAGTCAATTCGCGCTTTTAAATTCGCAGGTGGAGAGACCCCTTTAGTAAAGAGATTTTGCTGGGTGCTGCGTGAACCTAAGATTGGGTTGGCACGACGAGAGTCTTACGCTGGGTCATATTTCTACACACAAAAAAATAAAAAAAAAATAAAAAAAAAAAAAAAAAACAAGCAGGGAAAATTCCAACACGCAGGTGTTGGAAAAGCGTGCCACTAAAGTCTGAACAGCTTTAATGCTTTTGCTAGCAATGATAATTCATCAAAGAGGAACCATGTGACATGGAGCTGATCTCGAGAAAATTGAGTCCAAAGTTGAAGAGCTAGCATTTAAACAAAAAACGCGGAATTACTTACGTTTTGATTTCATTCAACTACCGTTTTATGTTTTTGCTTTTCAACACCGGAAAAGTGGAATTTCCTATGCAGGAAAGGTACCTACTTAATTTTTAGCGTTTAAAGTGACTTGGTTCCTTTCTTCTTTTTGTTTGGCATAATCACGAAAAACGAATCTCTAAGAGAAACCAAACGGCAGAGTTGGTTTACACTGTTGATATTTTAAAATCTGTTAATCCGGACTTAAGTCCGTTCCCAATTCTATAAAAGGAACCAAGTCGGAGTTGGGTTCCTTACGTGACTCGGATTAAGGTTTAAGAAAAAGGAACCAAGTTCTCATTTTATTTCATCACATGGACAATGACTTCAATGAGGCTTCAATGAGGAAATAGTTGTTATTAGAAGAAGCACTTGTTGCTTCGAGATTGAGTATTGCTAGGTCTATCAATCAATAACTCAATTTTATCAAAAATGTCACTCAGTTCTTTTGTGACAAGTGCTGTCCAATTGAGCTGATTTGGTGAGAAATGATGAAAAAAATAAAAGATCAGATGTATCTATAAGGAGATGAGTCAAAGGCGTTGTTTTTGTGTGTTTGTTTTTTGTTTTTTGTTTTCAAAACTTTGGAGGGCTCTAGCTCAGAAGAGAAACATTTGCAGCACATACTCATGTGGGAAAAATAAAGTCTTATATATATGTATGTTGACCCCAAAAATACACTCCATAAGTTTGGCACTCAAGTTTTGAAACACCCTGTTCTTGATATTTTGCTCCCCCCCCCGCTCCCTTCACAAAAGACAACATCTTGACCATGCACATTTTTAAAATCACAGTTTGACTGTAGAGATATTTCCCCCCCCCCCCCTTAACGAAAAAGGGGAGAATGGGTCACCTATCTCTGATGTTCGTCGTGCGCGTGCACAGATTGTTCGGCTTTACGACTGCAATTTTGGCTTTCTTTATAATGCGTTTTGTGGGTTTATTAATGGATTTTATGACTATTTGATGCCGCCAATGTAATTTTCAGGCGATTTTACGTAAAAATCGAAACTCTATAGCGTTGTAGCAAAAGTTTGCAACAAACCCATTGAAAGCTGAAAAGAGAAAATTATTTGATAAGGCTATCTTTTTTACCCACATAAAGTATAGACAATAGATATTTCTAAATCCCTCCACCTTTTAAACGGCTTGTTCAGGGATCAAAAATGAGGTTGCGTTCTTTTGAAGTCAAAAAGTGTCATATTCGGAAAAGCCGTGATTCTAAATAATAAACAGTTTTTTTTTCTTCTTTTTTCCGTTTTAGGTGCTGTCAGCACTTGTTGCGATTGTCACGATGTAGATATGTAATATGTATAAATGGAACACTTGCGAATTCATGAAAAAATAATCCTTTAATATACAGAACTAACCATTTCAGGTGCCCTTTACACGTCAAGCATTCTAGGGGTATAGATTATAGTAGGTGTGGAGGTTTAAGACGATTGTGGATTTTAATTCCCCCTCTCCCCATTTATTTTGTTGAAAAGTATCGAAAGTTTACAGTTAAAACTAAGCCTATAACGCATTGTAATATGATTTTTTTTCTGTTGCCGTGGGTCGATATCATTTTTCGTTTTGGAAAAGTAAAGTTTCATATGGACCTATAATTTCCAAAATTTGAAGAGGCTTCCAGTAAAAAATACTGTACACGCGAGAAACTTTTTAGGATAGGTAAATAAGTTATTCCAGAGTCAATTCCATAGCCGCAGGGAGGAGGCTGTCCAGGGGTGGAAGACACGCGACAGCTCCTCTCACTTTTTAGAGCTATTAATGCGAATTTTAACCCCCTCCCTTTGTTCTGGATTTTAAAAACCTTTTCTTCAACAAAACGCCCAAAATTTCCTCAAAAATCCCTTGATTGCATAGACGCTCATTAAGGGGTTTTCAATTTGCCGATCCCCCAGAATTTCAAATGTTTCCAATGACCAAGACCTGTTTAGTGTGACGTCATGAAAATAATTGGTTCCAAAAAAAGGCTCCGTCTCACTCGCTCTCGTGGGTTTTCCCATATGAAATACGATCCAAATTTTCAAATACAAGTGCTAGTAAACAACATGTACTTTGCACCAGTTGTGTTTATCAAACCATTCGGTTCCACGGTTCTTATAAAAATGTCCGATTGTTTCGATGAATTTTCCGATATGATATATATTCCCGCGCTTTATTTCCCATAAAAATAATCGAAATTTTATAGAGACAATCGGTATTCGTGTAGATTCAAGAGCGCTGACTATAGCAACGATAGGTCTTATGATTGAAATAAGACGAAACACATCTATGGTTCTATTCTTCCAGTTTTAACAGCCACTTTTTTCTCAGTGATAAAATGTGAGCTCGCTACCACAAACTTTTTGAAACATCGCGCAACAATGCACAATCACAGTTATATCGAAGAAAGTCCTATGTTTTGTCCTTGTCACACACTCACAGTTTCTTATGAGCACAACATTCTAAGATATAGGCTCATCAGCACCATCACGACATGTGTTATACCTCGAACAATAGCTTCGATACGAAGAGAAGTTAGAATGATTGAGTGTCATGGCGGTGATACTCCCATAAGAGACCGTGAGTAAGACGAGGACAAAACGTAGAACATCTTTCGGTATAACTGTGATTGTAAATTCGCTTGTGATCTTTTAGGAATTATGTTAGAGTGAAAAATACTTTAAGGTACGTGGAATCTAATGGTGCAATAAAATTTGAGAAAACTGTGCTTTAACTAGCATGAATATGCGTTCGAAAATTTGGATCTGATTTCTTATAGGTAAATCAACGAGAGTGAGCGAGATAGAGCATTTGTTTGGAACCTATTTTGATGGTGACGTCATCACTAAACAGGTCTACTAAAGGATATGAATGAGCCCCTCTCTTTTCTATACCCCCCCCCCCCGCTCTTCATCAATACCTCGCCGTCACTTCTTTTCGATACCGTCGTCAAACTAATGTTGACACTTTATGAGTCCTCAGACCCTCCGAGATCCGAGACACAAAGCCTCTCTAACACCCTCTCTCTCCCACACATTCACAAATCTCTCCGCTTAATGAACCGTGAAGAAATCTCGTGACCGGTGGAGCCCAAAACCGAGGGGCAAAGAGGGTTTCTGTGAAGGATGTTTCCACCCCCCTCCTGCCTTGGAATTTTGACTCATAGGTTGGCACAAATGACTTAGGTTGCTGGACCTGTATGGAATTCTCGTTCAAAGGAATTCGACTTTGACGCTTAATAACTTATTGAAATTAACAGGAATACCAAAACTTTTACAATTTTAAGAAAATAGACGCCGAGACCTCCTGGATTGCAGCAATAAATTAACGATTAATGAAACCAGTTTTAAGAAAACACGTTTTTAATTTTTCAAACCTTTCCCGCCAAGGTTTTGCCATAAGCAAAGCATGCAACCTATATATTAGATATGAAAATGAAAACAAAAAGCGTACCGTATATATACGGCACGCTTAAAAAATGTCTACATTTTTCGCTTGCGCTACCGAAGTGGTTTTTCTGTTTTTTCTTTGCATACAATTACCAATTCGGTTGCTTTCTAATAATCATTACCAACATAATCGCATCGCTTATTGCGCCCTTTCCAGTTGTGCACTGTAAATATTCAAAAGTTCTTTTAGAGAATAAGAAAAGAAAATGCATTTAAGGAAGGCTAATTGCGTTTGTACAGGTATAAAGTCGACACAACTCCGACCAAGTGGCGCAACGAGGAATTTTTCATCTCTCTGCTTCCTTTATTAAAAATTAAAGGGTACAGTCGAGGCCAAGAGGAATGTCAGACGACCCCTTAGATTTTAGAGTAAGTAGGCCACCTGCAATGCTTACATTTATTCAGATGAGAATAGCGGGTTGCCAGCCTCCAGAAATTGTCTGCCATTCTTTTCGCTCAAGATAGACAAGGAAAAAACCTAGGTTAGGTTAGCGGGTAAAATCACTTCCTTTTATCCTTTATAAATTTACTACCAACATTAATTAGGTAAATCCAGAGGGGTAGAAGAGATCTTAAACAATAAAAACTGGCACGGGTAAATTTCTGCAATAAAAAATAATAAAAAAATTAAAAATAAAAAAAATAAAGATAAAAACAAAAAACAACAAAATAAAAATAAAATTAAAAACAAATTGGCGAGGACGTTTCGGCTCATATTGCATTTTCAACTCAAAAATAATAAAATTATTTATTATTATTATTATTACTTTTTTTTTTTTTTTTTTTTTTTTTTTTTTATTTTTGAGTTGAAAATGGCTGCGATTCGAGCCGAAGTTCCTCGCCAATTTAGATTGAATTCCAGCAATTTACCCTTCCCAGTTTTATATTTATTGTTCAAGTCGTCGCTGGTTCGTTTTTCTGTCATTAGATATTCTTTGAAGAGATCTTATGGTTAATGTTGCGCCACTGAATTCACAAATCATCAAGAAAAGTATAAAAAACAGAACAGTAAAACTTCTTCTTAAAAAGGCTATGCCCATTAAGTTCGAATTAATCACCCACGCCATACTGTGATATGAGATCCAAAAAAACTATCCAGAAGTGAGTGAAAGAGGTAGGTAATTAGAAATCGTCGATTTCCCCCTTTAAAGCTTAAATTAAAAATTTCCAGTGAAATTTCTATAGGTTTAAATTATAATGGGGCTGTTCCACACTTTTGCTACAAGCGATTTAACAGTCGCTTCTTCTGTAAAAAACCTCAAAAATAACAATGGCAGCACTAAAAACTTCCGAAGTCCACTCTTAAACTCAATAAACGCTTTTATTTGCGAGAGCGTAATGGTAGCCGAGGGCAGTAATAAGGGAGATTTCTATCTTAATTTCGTCACTCTTTCTATGCTGACAAGGATGATTCACCGAGTAATTAGTCATCAGAGTAGTGATCCACATCCGATGAATGGTAACGCAACACCTAGTGACACCAGTGTCAAATGAAAGGCGTCTCTTATTCGTCACTTCTGGATGGAGTTACAGTATTTTTAGATGGGAATCTCCCATTGTTACTGCCCTACGCCAGCATTACGCCCACGCAAATGAAAGCTTTCATCGAGTTTAGGAGCGGATTTTGGAAGTTTTTAGCGGTGCAATCGTTATATGTTTGGAAGTTTTTACACCAGAATTGACTATTAAATCGCTTATAGCAAAAGTGTGCGCAACAGCCCCATTGTTAAAATTGTTCTCTGTGATTATCATGGATATTGAAATTTTATAAATTATAAATTATTGAGAAAATTACTTTCTGATTTTTGGCCACTTTCAGTGGCGAGGCGTGCGATTTGGCAACTTTTCTTTTCCCCCATTTAAACACATTAAAAAGGTCGAAATGCCTGGTCATCGCCGATGACTGAAGCGTTCGACTTTTTTCGTGAATTCAAATGGATAACATACATTGTTGCCAAACTTCAAGCTTGGCCACTGGCCACTTTTTGACCATCTCAGACCATAGTGCGCCATTATCAGCATCCGTCGTGTCGCTGACCCGCTTGACCCCATCATGGCTCAGTTCAACACCCCCCCCCCCAACCCCTACCATGGGCGGATATACAAAAATGTGTCTTTCTCTCTCTGCTGCTATTTGATTACGTGCGATTGAAAAGGACAGAGAAAGGATCCAAAGTCATGTGATGGCCCCTTCTGCTATCCTTTTCTAACGTGTGTGTTCAAATGAAAGCAGAGAGAGAAAGACAGATGCCTCCACCGGTACCATACAATATTTGACGTCATAAGGCCAACAAAAGCGGAAATAGTCGAATGAATACCTCGGAATAATATTTTCAGGAGACGCAATTTTACCGGCCAGTGGTGCGCACACCTGTTTCCTTTCGACTCGCGTGGGTACATTACAGGACACAGGAGTCTGTATTCTGTCTGGAGAGCAACTTTGCATGGAAAACTACGCAGTTATAAAGCACATAGGATTCCACAATCAGAAATCAGAGTGAAAACTGTCACAAAAGTCATCAGCCTTTGATGGGAATCATTTTTTAGGTCTCGTATTGAAGTTTCTCAAAATGGCGGACATATATCTCTGTCTTTGTAATCATAGACATATATACAAATAGAGACCACGCACTAGCCTTGCGTGGGAACGCTGACTTTTTTTTCGGAGCTCAACAGAAATTAACGTAGGGAGCATGAAAGAGCACCATGCGTTGACTGATGCAATTTCGGCGCTAATCTCAACGACGTTTCTCATCAGTCAACCTATGGTCCATGTTTTCGGTGTTCCGTTGAGACCCCCCCCCCCAAAAAAAAGTTGCCACCGCGCGCAAACATGGGCAAGATAAATAGTGCGTGGTCTCTATTATACATTGTCTCTGTTAGTAATTCGCATTTTTTTTTTTTTTAAATGAGGTTATATGAAGTTTTGTTTCAAAATAGCGGACCAAAAAAACAAAGTTTCAAAGTAAATCTGGAAGTTTTCATCCTGAATGCTTATTTCTGTGGTTGAACTAGTGCCCGTTGATTTTAGTTCAAAAAGAAACATTGTTGTAACCGTAACCTATATAGTCTTCCAAGACCAAATACTTCCGTTTAAAAAAGGTTCACTAGCGCGGATCAAAAAAATTTTCCTTCTCTCTCTTTCGCCATTTGGACGCATGTGTAAGAGAAGGATAGAAGAGGAGAACGAAAATCACGCGACCACCCCTCATCTGTCCTTTTCTAACGCACGCGTTCAAATGGGGGGAAAAGAGAGAAGGACGAATTCCTGAATCCGCCGGTGAAAAGTTTTCAGGTTGCAGGTCGACTGAGTTTTAAATATATATATAGGGTAATCCGATGATATTCAAATACTATGGAAAGTTGAGGCCCTTATACATTTAAATTTCGAAACGCGCGCTCTAGACACATCATCTGGAGATTCACAAGCTTTTTAAACTTTATATAAAGAGTGTTACGACGTCCTTAAAGGCTGCCGGGGGAAATTGGAATAGAAGTTGGTGAAATTAGTCGAGAATTGGCAATGTTGCCGCTCATAAAGCGATTAGAGTCTCGTCTCTTGTCTGGCAAATTCACAATCGGCTTAACTTCCACTTCTTCTCGCAGTCCTCACCCAGGTCCTCAAGTCCTCTTCGTAGCATTAATTGTAAGCCGCAAAGGCAATTTAGGTTGCGTTGAGGTTAAGTCGTCGACTTGAAAAGAGATTTCCTCGAGTATTATCGGCAAAAAAGTATGCGATACTTTTAACATTTCGAAATTAGGTCTCTTCGGATCGCCATATTATTGGCTGCTTCAACGAAAAAAAAAACAAAAACAAAAACAAAAAAACTGAAATAAATTAAATTAAATTAGATAGTATGTCAAAGTATAGGTGTGTATAGTCAGGGGAAAATAATAAGTATGAGAAAACATAAAAAGGGGCTCAAACATTTTTCAAAAGACCACCAGCACTCATTATAATGCATTTAAAAAAGGAAATCATGGTTGGGGGAAAATTTGCCACCGAATCCAATTCCACCCCAATTTTATTATTTTTACAAAGCTTCTGCATTTGCTCTTTGAAAAATCCAATTGAAGTAAACAATTCTTATTTTTTTGAACATTTTGAAAAAAAAAAAAAAAAAAAAAAAAATGTTTTTTTTTTCTTTTTCCACCATCTCTTACGGTACTATAGCACGTGTAAAAAACGAGACAAAAGTGGAAAAATGAGAATTTTCACCGAAAAACCGTCTAATTTTTCCCATATATTATGTGACCACCTAGTGAATCGAAAAATTCATTTTTGGTTGGGGGAAAAAAAAAATCCCATGCAGTGAAGGGTTAAATTAAATTAGATAGATATCAAAGTATAGGTGTGTACAGTGAGGGCAAAAATAATAGACGACTCCTTAAATTTAGACTTTGTAATCTTGGATAGGCCACCTGCAACGCTTCAATTCTTTGAGATTATTAATGCAGGTGCGCATCTCGAGCAGAGAGTGCAGGTATAGTCATAGTCTACCTCCTGGAGTCGCCTGACATTCCATTTGTCCCCGACTGTAAAAATCTATGCAAAAAATTGAATCTATGAAAGATACATCGCCTCACCCAAAATCAATTATTTTACACGGGATTTCAATAAAAATCATCGCATGTTGCCAAATTTCACGCGCTATTTACCGCGTTAGCTTGAAGTGCAATGTGCCGACGTTGAGCGTTTAAACCCAAGTAAAATATCGATTAGAGGGAGTTCACTCCCAATATTTCGACCTTTTTCATAACTTTAAATGGACAAAATATACAACGCTGACAGATTGCACGCCCTGCCACTGGCTTTGAGTCTCTAACCACGATAGATTTGTGCCGTAGGTACGTGAAATTGCCTTCAAAATCAAATTTTTTTGTTGCGTCAACACAAAAATCCGTCGTTAAATGCTTGACTAGAGGGTGAGTTAGTTTGCTTACCAGCTTTAAACATTTAAAATGGACTTTCATTAAGCCTTTCAGACCTGAAATTATTTTTGTTCAGAAACGAATTTTCGATCAACATATGGTTGTTCTTAATGACTATATCTCCTCATCTAAATTGATGCATATATTGTAGTTTTATGTTTTCCATAAGACTACATGTTATTCCAATGCCCACATTGGAATGGACTCCTGGTCTGAAAGGGTTAAATCATTTAGAATGGAGCTACTGCAAACTTTTGCTACTGGGGATTGAATAGTTGATTCTTGCATACAAACCCGTAATAATGGCGACGAGTAGGTACACTAAAAAATCACGAAATTCACTCTCAGAATCGGACTTAAACGGCAGAGAGACGCAGGTATTATGGAAGATTCCTATCTAAATCGAGACATATCTCTGTGTTCTGTAGAGAAAGTGCCATAATAGACAGGAATCTACCATTACATGATACCATACCATGATGGTATGATACCTGAGCTGCCATTACGAACTTGCCGTTATAGCAGTTATGTGAGTTTATTAGGAACTGAATTTTGGAATTTCTCAGAGTGATTTTCGTGATTTTCGCTGGTCTTTACATCATATTGGATTGGACTATTCATTTGCTCACAGCAAAAGTTTGTAAGAGCCCCATTCGAACTTTGATGGAACCGGGCGGGAGTCAGAATCCCAACTCCAGCCTACCATAAACTGGGCATGAAGTTGAAGAGTAGGGAACGAAGAGACATTATGAAACCATACTGAAAGCGAATCTTTACGAATACACGTCTACAGATCCTAAAAGGAAATCAGTTCGATGACCCATAATTATTATGAACACCGATATATCTGACGCTCGCAGCGAAAAGTCAGTGCGTTGTGGTCGCTGAAGCAAGGTCCATATACTACAGGTCAGTCACTCCGGTTACGAAAACGCGTCCGTTCTGCGCATCGGGGCGAGAAGGAGCGGGAGTTCAAATTAACGTGTGTTTAAATGGGGGAAAGCACTCATTTTAAGTGTAAAGTTCCGGCAGCACACGATGATTTTAATCAAACTAACGGTTTGAGAGTCTTAAATAGAGCTTGAAGATAAGTAGGAGCCCATTTATAAGGATTAATATTATTTTTTTCTATTTTTAAATGATTTTTAAAGATTGGGTACGAATACCGGCAGATCGGCTTCACCCGTTATCCGCTGATTCACTCGTATCTCATTAATTTCTTTACCAAGGGGTGTTATTTTTTGTTTGTACAGTTATTAGACGTCTTAGCCTTCATGTACTATCAGTCAATTAAAGATTGGGACTAAAATATGCGGCTCGAAATGCGCCCGCCCGCTTATCTGACTCGATTTGCTCAGAATCTAGAGCGGTGTTGCCATTCCCAAATAAATGTGAGAAAAAGCCGAATCAATTGAGGTGGGCTATAATTGAACAGTTACAGGGGAGATAACGCACCGCAAACCTTCTCGCATGAGGAGCCAATTCTCCGCCGCTCGCCGCCGCGCCGCCCGCAGCAGCGTCCATTCACTAAAATCTTATTCTTTCAAAATCAGTTCATCGAGATTCGGTGGTCGGTTCTCTCTCCGCTACCTTCTTCCCCCTTCCTATTGGCCCTGTCTCATTTTATCACTCATGCCACTTTTCGTTCGACACTTCACATTTCAAACGTTTTCCTTCGGACCATGTTTCTTTCACCATTTGCCTAAGAATGAATGCAGAGCTTCCCGAATAAGAGCATATTGTAAAAGTCTTGGATTTAGGCGTCTGGCCGTCTGTAGAAGAAATTTCTCGCTGGCGGGAGGGGGGATTTAAAGCACTTTCCAGCTGATTTTCTCTAAGTCCCTATATGTAGAGAGTTAAGACAAGACAGGGGCGGATCCAGAAAAGTCTCAAAGGATGGGCCATTTTTGTAACGTGAAGGGGGGGGGCCCTCCCTTATAAAATTTTGAAAATTTTAGCTTCTCTAAAGCCAATTTGAGGCATCTTTTAATGGTTCATTCATCATTTTTATACTACCTCATTTCAATTTTTGTTAGAAAAAGGGGGGTCAAGGGTAAAAGTTTGGAACGGCTGATATTTTACATCATATTGACCTCTCTATCAACACAAAACTATTTAATCAGCAACCCCCCCCCCCAACCCCCCCTCAATTATCTTGTTCTTATGAGCTCGAGTAAACTTTTCCTTCCTCCTCACTAGGTTTGCTCCCGGCTCCCACTTTTCATTCAAATTTTGGAATGCCAGCTACCTATATTTTTTGCATTTTCGTAGAAAATGGATGTCTAGTGAATGAAATTAAGTCCCTATTCTCCCCCCCCCCTAAAAACCTAGTATAATATACCTACGGTTACTTAAAGGCTTTTGTTTTTCTCTTCTCTTTTTCTTTTGCTTTTCCCTCTCTTTCTCTTCCTCTAACTGCTTTTTTTGGGGTCCAAGGGGGGGGGGGGCATGCCGCCGTGGCCCCCCCTTGGATCCACCCATGAGACAAGAAGGTAGTCAATTTCTGATTGGTCGATGAATTTTAGGCTCTACGGACACCGCCATTGGATGCGATTTTGCACTTTTGTTCTGTTTACCAACGGTCTTTTACAGATAAGAGTTAATTTGCGATGAATCTGTTAATTTTAATAATGAATGTCAATAAGAATGTCTATAAATCTCAAAAGAATCATTAAAAGCGTTAATACATGTTGATCAACAAAAGGAGGGAAAGATTACATCGTTACAAACTTAGCGGAACTGTAATCTTTGCAGTGGAGCAAAACACAACAACGGCCTCAGCATAATGTAAACAAATGTGTAAAATCGCATCCAATGGCGGCGCCCATGATTTCACTCGTCTTGACTCTCTACATATAGGGACTCTGATTTTCTCTAGAGTCCCTCATACCAGAGCTGCCGTTTTGCGCATAGTTAATTTATTTTTCAATTCACCGATGATTTCACCCGTTGAAAAAAGATTACACAGTTCAGTTTAGTGTATGAGATGGTAATGCACGAATATATTCGTATTCGCATCTGTAATCTTTCCTCGACCTCGACCGGTGGGGTCGTCGATGACTTTAAAAAACTTACGGATATTTTAATTAATTTACGGCGTTTCCACTGATTGAAAAAATATTACGGATCGAAGTATTTTTGTGCAGTGCAGTCATACACATGTATTATGAACTGTGTAATCTTTTTTCAACTGGTGGAATCATCGGTGAATTGAAAATTTTCATTAAATTTTACGCAAAACGGCAGCTCTGCCTCATATTCAGGGACCCTAATTTTCTCTTAATTCGATTTACTCTCAATTTTTTATATGCCGAGGAGTGGTGTTAGGGGGGGGGTGGTGTTTTTACGGGGTCTCTTTGGACTTCCATGATCTTGAATAATGCAGATTCTCATTTCTTCAGAAGGTAATGAAAGATGGGTGGTATATCGATTGCAATTAATTATTGTAAAGTAACACATCTAGCCCTCGCGAACGGGGGGGGGGGGCGATCTGGGGAATTACGCCCCCGTTGACCCCTTTTTCCTTTCTCTTCCCTTTCCCTCCCTTCTCCCTCTTTTCCCCTTTTTTGGCTGAACGGAGGGGAGGGGGGTCACCCCCCCCCCTTTCCCCCGGTATTCGCCAATGATTGTCGTCGTAAGCGCCGAAACCTTTCCTCTTTTAAATGATTTAACCCATTTGAGACTAATAATAAAGCTTATACTTTCAGAGGCAGCTTTTGAGGGAGGGGGTCTTGCCTCGGGTGGCATTATGTTATGATCTATAATCTTTGACAAACTGGGTTTATCGATTTCTTTCATCGATCACTTTTCAAAAGTAATCGAGGTGGATTTCAGCCTTAATCAGGTGTTCCGATTTTATTGAACTTATGATGAAATTCAATATACAATCAATGTAATTTATCAAAACACGATTAGTTCCTTTGAATTCAGCACCCCTAAAAACTCCCCCCCCCCAACCCATATCTAAGAGGTTTGAAAATCAACCCAGATGTGAGGAAGCGATTACCATTTACCGTGCCCACCTCTGCTTTAAACCCCTCCCCCCCCCCTAAAGTTGATTAATGGGGTTTTGGTGAATATTTATGCAAGTAGGAGAAAGAAATGCTTTGTTAGAGGGGCGAATGCGATTTAGTAAGGTAGAAGACGAGACTTTCCTGTCAACAATTAAAATCAAAGGAGAAAACTAAACTGGGTCATGAATTTGAGACGGGAAAAAATTATGTCCTGATAAAACTTCAACCTTAAAAATTAAAAAAAAATATTCTCCACGAAAAATTTGAGTAAAAGTTTTACGAAAGGCAATGCTAATTTCTACTCCATAGTCCACCTGCCTGTTAATTACGTTTGTTTTTATCATTTATGACCCAAAATGTCCTTCGGTAACATGTCTTAGAGGAGTTTTTGATATTAAATGTAAGCGCTTGACTTAAACTTAAAAACTCAAATGAGCTTTGAAACCAATGGATCAAAGCAAAAGAAAAAAAGGATAAACTTTCTTTTCCGCTGAAATCACTTCCCATCCGTGCTTCAAAACGTGACAATTTATTGCTGTCCCTTCGCAGAAATTCTATCTCATTGTTAATTTGCCTTCGGTCCAGATGATCAACTGCACTTGAAGTATGAAAAGAAGGTATCAAAAGCTAAACCCTTGAAGAGTAAAAAGTTATATTTGGTAGTACTGGTGAGGCTAATTTTTTAATCGGAACAAACCGGAATTTTTTAATCGGAACAACGGAACACTCCCGTCTTTTTATTGCGGTTAGCCAATGCGGTTCGAGTGTTCCATCAAAACAGAATGGAACACTAACCATGCCAACGAGCAACGAGTCGATCCACCGATCAAGCGCAGTTTTTTGCGTTCTACTGAGATATAACTTTGAACCCGTAAGTTTCGCTGTAATCTCTTGACCTGGTGTTTTTTTAACGAGTCCCAAAACGATGATGAAAGTCCAGTATTTTGTCGCTATGATAGTATTTTTTTCCGTGTGATGTCGGGGGGGGGGGTACTAGAAGGGAACCAACGAGAGGGGAGATGGGTGGCGGCGAGCGTGTCTGCCCCGGAAACCCTTAAAAGTCGCTCTTACTTGATAGAAAATTGCCAAAATATTCTTTCAAAGACACTACAAATTTCAAAATCTAGAAGGGTGATCTCCTCCCTCCCCCAGGAAATCTTCTGGATCCGCCACAATTGCTGCTCCAAATTAAATTCTGAATGATACTTTGAACGTATCTGATAATTAAAAAAATTTCCCGGGCAACAGATCATAATGTGTCAACAGTCATCAGCCTAATAAAAGATCCACATAATTTTCTGAAGGGCGAGGGGGGGGGGCACGTTTTAGACATGGCAATTTTTAGCGTCCAAAAAGCATTACAAGATCATTATACGATGGAAAAGGGCAATTTTTAACGTTTTTGAGAATGGGGAAGGGGGGAAGCACATGCCCTCGTGCCTCCTGGATCCACGCAATATCATCATCGACGGAAGCGCAACCCAAAAAAATCTTTCTATAGTCTTAAGGGAGGATTTGTCCCAAAAATTGTCGGCACTGACTCAATGATATTTGTGTTGTGGAGGAGGGGGGCCATCATCACTGAAAACCAATTTTTACAACAAACGAGTAACGAGTCACTGAAAGTCTATTGAATGAAAAGAAGAAATAATGAGTTGAACTGACAATGAGAGTTGAAGCAGCGTGGAAGGAGTAGGGGAGGGGGAGGAGGGGTTGACGACAGTGGGACTGTGTCGTTTGGACACGATGGCCAGCTTTTAGGTGAAACTGCACCAGAGTTGGGCAACCGAATAATCAGAAATAATGAAATGACTCCGGCAACACTGAAAACTGGGTTTGCTACCTGAGTTGAGGAAAGGGAAACACACGGAAGGTATAGGTCAATTGTAGAATTATTCGTCGAATAATTCGATTGACTCGGCGTTGCCGGACACACCGAATAATCTCCGAATAATTTTTTGCCCAACTCTGAACTGCACTGCTGGTCGGAAAAGAGACGGCGCAGATCGGAGACGGATAGCCGCTCTCGACGAGGCACGCTTATCTGCTCGCTCATATTGTTATGAGTGAAGGCCCTGCGGTTTTTATTCCACTCCCCTCGCTACCCCACCCTTATCGCTCACCGTTAGCACAAGCTGGCAACACTGCTGCGAATTTCCGAGAGTTTTTTCCCCTTATCGCTAATTCCTCAAGCGCCGAGTGTCCGAGCCCAAATAGTTTAGTCCCAATCTTTAATTGACTGATAGTACAAACAATTTTAACTCAAAATATAAGAAGAAATCACTGGTAATGGCTGCTTGCTTAGCGGTCTGCAGTGTCGCCGCTGAACAAACTGCATATTTAGCAGCCATTAACTGTCATTTCTTCTAATAATTTGAGTTATGAATTCGTGAATATAGAAGTAAAGACGTCTATTAACTGCGTAAACAAAAAAAAAAAACCCTTTGGTGAAGACATTAATGAGATACGACAGTGAATCAGCGGATCACGGGCGAAGCCGATCTGCCGGTATTCGTACCCAATCTTTAAAAATCATTTAAAAATAGAAAAAATAATATTAAATCCTTATAAATGGGCTCCTACTTATCTTCAAGCTCTATTTAAGACTCTCAAACCGTTAGTTTGATTAAAATCATCGTGTGCTGCCGGAACTTTACACTTAAAATGAGTGCTTTCCCCCATTTAAACACACGTTAATTTGAACTCCCGCTCCTTCTCGCCCCGATTCAACCGGCACCGATGGGAGCGGGGCAGCGGTCTGCCGCGGAGCGAGACGAGGAAGCTGCGCAGTGACTGACCTGTAGTATATGGACCTTGCACTGAAGTATGGTGCAACTATTTGAATGTTTGAGTGGTTGAGTCTTCAAGTGTTGGCTGTTGGGTTGTTGGGTTGGTTGAGCAAGGGCGGGAGACGGGAGGGCGCGGGCGGATGGCGCGGCGCACAGTGGAACGAGTCAATAGGAGAAGTCGGACATGCTGTGGTCTTTTTAGATGCGTATATCTTTGTTAATGGAGCTCTTGCACGGTTTTTCTGTAGGCAAATAGAGCATCAATTCCAATGTAAAATGCTGCGAATATAACGATGAGATCATTAAAAAAGTCTACAACTCACTCCTCGCAGAGAAAACTCAACTTGAAATTTCGGGTGACCACCCTTGCATGTTTGCACCAAGTTGGTGCAAACCAACCGATCCGAGGTTGGTGCCACCAACCTCGGATTCGGACCCCGAACAAAAGAACATAACCTACGAATTTGAACAGTGAGAGTAATGAATTTCCTTTCAAAAAGTAAATTTGAAGGAACACGGAAAAAAAAGATCAGTGAAAACAACCATACGGATACCTGATTTTGGCACCTGCTCGATGTTATGGTAAAATCGACCAGAAGTATGGTACATTTACCGATACTTTATGTAAATTCGACATGCAATCAGGTAACATCACCTAGTACCTAGTCAAAACATAGTATACTTTTGGTTAACATTACCATAACATCTAGCAGGTGCCAAAAATCAGGTATCCGTATGGTTATTTTCACCGTAGTTTTTTTTCCGTGAATTAAAGGTCCATTTATGCTCATTTTGTCACTAGGAGCACGGTGATAACTACAGAAAAGTTCTGCGTTGCGTAATAATAAACGAGGAAACGGCACATAATTTCATGTCCTGTTCTTTTGTTTGGGGCTGAATGCAAGGTTGGTGCATACATGCAAGGGTGGTCACCCGAAATTTCAAGTTGAGTTTTCTTTGCGAAGAGTGAGTTTTAGACTTTTTTTTACTGGTCTCATCGTTGGTACATTGGAATTGATACCCCAAATTTGCCTACAGCAAAACCTTGCAAGAGCTCCATTCAAACATACTTATAAGTTTAAAAGTGGTCTACTTAATTTTATGGAACAATTGTCGTCAAGAATCACTCTACATAGTTTGTTTTTTGACCGTGAAAACATTTCAATTTGCATTTTTAGTCATACATATATACCATTTTCAACCCCTCCCATTGACTCGCTTTAATGGGGGACGCACAGTGGCACAGTGCATCGAGTCTGGCAACGTTGCTTAACCGTTGTCCCAAAGGGGGAGGGGGTTCGGATCAGTGGCGTACCAGAGGTCCCCGCTGCCTCCGCGGCGCGGGGGGGGGGGCCGACCCAAGGGGCCCCACGATTACATCTGCCCCGTGTATTTGACAAAATATAACTTTTGGAAGAATGAAGATAAAGCGGGGACTATAGGAAATAAGTAAGTGTAATATTAAAGTAAAAAAGCTGCTTTGTTCCTCCGTTAAATGTGGTAAATTGGCCATGCATTTTCCGTGGTATTAAATGGATATTAAAGGCTGTCAGAAACAGCAATTCAGCTCTTTTCTTTTTGGGAGAGAAACGGAATTTTACAGCTAAAACTGCGTAAAAAAAAACGTCTCGCGAACACTCAATTTCCCAAAAATTTCAGGGGAGGATCCCCGAGCCCCCTCTAGAGGGGGGTGGGGTGTCTTTATAGACCCTCCATTCACTGTCTAAAAATGTGGGGGGCCCCCCGACTGAAGGTTCGGGGGGGGGGGGGGGAAAGATCCGGCGCCACTGGTTCGGATCTACGCTAGGCCCCGGGTTTTCCCCCCCCCCTTTTTTCATAGTAAATACAGCCGTTTGTACGCCAATTTTCAAAAAAAAAATCAAATTGTAGGTATAATGAGGCATTAGGTGCCATTATTAAGCTTTCAATTATAGATGAAGCTCACAGTGGTGGCTCGTGCAATTTTCCAACAATGGTATTTCTCCGTTTGAATCCATGTACAATCATCGAATACAGGTAAAGCGCTTTTTCGCTGTCGAATCGTTTGTTTTACATAGAATCAAGTGGGGGAAACCATTGTTCCCAAATAGCACGAGGCGCCACGGAAAGCCAGTTCAATAGTACAGATGATTTTTTTGGGGAATTCCGTGTGTACTTTAAGGATCAGTGATTCAACACTCTTCATATTATCATGGTAATGGCAAACAAAACAAAAAATTAAAAAAAAAAATATACTCTGTTCAGGATACGATGAAAATTGGTGAGTCAGGTAGAAACGCACTACTTTGCAACGCGGCCTTTTGAGTTGTAGGGCCCTTGTACTCACTCGGGCTCTTTTCGACTGGACCCTTCTTCGGGGTGGCAATACTGTGAATCGGCTGACTATGAAGTTATCTGTGCAAAAGTCAAATTAGAAACGGTCACAGATACGACAAAATGGATGAAATTTATACCCAACGGGCCATAACGCGTCAAAATTAGTCGAATTTGACACCTCATCATATTCGGAGATTTATTTATTGAGAATTCCACTTAATGTACCTCAAGAATTGTTTAAAAAAATTAGTGTCTGAGGATATCGAGGAGTCAAATTCGACTAATTTTGACGAGTTATGGCCCTTTGGGCATAAATTTCATATTTCGTCGTATCTGTGACCGTTTCTAGTTTGACTTTTTCACAGATAACATTCATAGTCAGCCGATTCTCGGTATTGCCTCTTCCCGAAGAAGGGTCCAGTCGAAAAGAGCCCGAGTGAGTACAATGGCTATGCAACTCAAAAGGGCCCCCGGGCAATTACCGAGTTCCGTCCCGCGGTCAAAAAAATATCCGAGTTCCGTCCCGTGGTCTCAAAACCCGGGAAACCCAGTTCCGTCCCGCAGAAACAGGTTGGAAAATATGTATATCTCCGCTAAAAAAAAATTTGGCAACATCGCATAAAAATAAACGCAAGAAATCGCAATGTATATGGTGATAAACAAAAAATTTAAATGGATGCTATGATCTGTGATTGATGACATTTCTGGAGACAATTCGGAACCGCGTCAATAATGTAAATGCACGGAAAAAACTACGGTGAAAATAACCATACGGATATCTGATTTTGGCACCTGCTAGATGTTATGGTAATGTTAACCAGAAGTATACTATGTTTTGACTAGGTACTAGGTGATGTTACCTGATTGCATGTCGAATTTACTCAAATATCGGTAAATGCACCGTACTTCTGGTCAAGTTTACCATAACATCTAGCAGGTGCCAAAATCAGGTATCCGTATGGTTATTTTCACTAATCTTTTTTTTCCGTGTGAACGTTTAAATTTTTTTTTTACTTTTAAATCCGAAAAGGCTCGCGTCAAATTAATGAAACAACACAGTATAGAAATTATATATTAGCTTTAAGGTAGGAATTTGAAACACATTTTTTTTAAATATTCATAACGCCCAATAGATTTGAATGAATTTCCCCACAAAATTTGCCATTTCTTCCTCCTTTTTCGCAGTCTTGGTGCATTTTTTTCCCTTCCAAAAGTAAAATTCGTAATTTATGTACGTTTTCCCTCTGAATGCCAAGCAGAGCATCCTTTAATAAGAAAATGAGGATGGGCCTGATAAAAAGACTTTTAATTTGCGAGTGAAAAGCCTCGCAAGCATTTGTGGTGCGATCACAATCAGAGCTAAATTTTGGGCCCCCATTTTAGGAGGGAAAAGCTGATCGGGAGATAATTCTTATCTTACTTTCCAGTGCTGCTGGTCCAGAACTCCAACATAGTTGCCATTTCCAGCACATTTTTAAAGGAAATTCTACATTTAATTGAGAAATTGGCTAAACAAAGGGGCGGAACTCGGATGCTAGGGGACGTGAAACGGGACGGAACTCGGATGCTAGGGACGTGAAAATGACCGCGGGACGGAACTTGGTGTAGCCGGCCCGCGTTGCAAAGTAGTGCGTTTCTACCTGACTCACCAAGTTTCATCGTATCCTGAACAGAGTATAATCATTTTTCAATTTGTTTCAGTTTTTTGGCGGTCGTAATTTTTTAGAAAATCAAAAAAATTAAAAAAAACACGTATCTTATGTATATTTACTTACTCTGTTCAAGATAAGAAGGGGGGTGAGAATCAGAGTTGGGAAAAAAATTATTCGGAAATTATTCGGTGTGTCCGGCAACGCCGAGTCAATCGAATTATTCGACGAATAATTCTACAATTGACCTATACCTTCCGTGTGTTTCCCTTTCCTCAACTCAGGTAGCAAACCCAGTTTTCAGTGTTGCCGGAGTCATTTATTATTTCTGATTATTCGGTTGCCCAACTCTGGTGAGAATTCAGGTAGTAATGCACTATTTAGCAACAGAGTGGCTATGCTGGCTACTCCAACCCTTTGCAGTGTCCGTTGTTCTCCCGATCTCTCTCTTGGCACGGAGGATTTCCAAGAACCGACAGACTCAACAATTTACACACGTCCAGTGAAAATGGCGAACGGTCAAAAATACGAAAAAACGGACGAAATTTTCGCCCTAAAGGGCCAAAACTCGGCAAAAATAGTCGACTTCGAATATTGATGACTCTCAGAAATTCGTATTTTTCAGTCGGAATTAAATTCAGAATATTTCGTCTAATATCGAATATATGAGAGTCATCAATATTCAAAGTCGACTATTTTTGCCGAGTTTTGGTCCTTCAGGGCGAAAATTTCGTCCGTTTTTTCGTATTTTGACCGTTCGCAATTTTACTGGACGTTATTAATTATCCCTTAAAAAAATTAAAAAAGAACCCAACTCAACTTTACACGTCCCAAGCCTCTGGAGTAAAAAACCATTTTGGGTCTTTTATGACCCCCCCCCCCCACATTTCTATGAATATTTTCTGAAGCAAGAACCAAAGACTTGACACAAGTCTGAAAAAATCGGCCGTTTGATCCAGTGTGTGCCCGGGTACTAGCGGCAGCAGCTGCCTTCTCAATCTCAAAGCCCTCGAATTTTGAAGTTCGACGCGCCAAACTTGATTGATTTTCAGACGTGAGTCTGCGCCTACTTCGTGCACAGTGGCTACTTGGGCAATTTGGCAATCATTGTTCTTCCCATTTACATTTTACCTTTTCCACTCTCAAAGATTTTGCGAAGAAATATTCGCTAAAAAATTATAATTTTTCGCGTTTTACTATATAGAGAATTTTAACAAATTTTGGATTAAGAGTGGATCTCCTTTTCTTCCACTGTTATTTTCAGATCCTCCTCAACTACCCCCACCTAGAGTCCCTGTATATCAAAGAGTCTCGCCATACGGGGTATAGATTCTGATTGGCTGCTAGATTTTAGGCTTTCACGGAGCTCAAGGAGGCGTTCTGTGTTATTCTCCATAAGAGAACCGTTAAAACACCCCTACAAGGAGACGTACACGCCTTCTCGGTGAACCGAACCAATCAGAGTGGACGCCTCCTTCGATTTCTTCTTCACGTGTCGAGACTCTTTGATATACAGGGACTCTCCCCCCACCCCCTTGCGTTTGTTGGCTGGGCCACTGTTGCTAGGGAAATTTTCGGCCGATGTCGTATATGTATGCAACCCTCATGTGTCTAAATCAGCTGAATAAAAACCAATTGCGATGAGGCGTGCGATTTGGCAAACGTTCCTTTTCCCCCATTAAAACACATGAGAAAGGTCGAAATGCCAGGTCATCGCCGATGACTGGATTCCTCGACTTTTTTGGTGACTTTAAATGGAGAAAATACGTTGTTCCCAAATTTCACACTTCGCCACTGATGAAAACCTGAGGCAAACATAAAGTCAATCCCGTCTAAACTGTAGAACATTCTTCGAAAACCAAATGTCAAACGTTATAGTTTTTGCAGATTTTGCATCGAATCGGTTCATACATCAATCTTTCAGGCTGCCAAAGCACGCAACCCAAGTACCATAAATGTGCAAGTTGTGGCTGTCATAGAAACTCAATGGCAATATAACCGCATCAGCACCAGTGACAATGCGTGCATTCTGGCAAAGCTTCATTTTTTCCATTTCAACCCATAGATAAAGTCGAATTTGAAGCCGTTCGATGGACACCCAGTAGTTCGATATTTTTCATGGGTTTTAATGGAAAAAATGCAACATTGCCAGATTGCACGCTTCAACACTGATCCATATTCGCACCGTAACTTGGATTTTTACCCATAGCCGAGTTCATAAAACGCTGTGTCGCGCGTAGTCGAACCCTTTCTAATTTCTAACCTTTTCCATTAATTTCATTACTTAATCGCTTTTATTCCCTTTTTCTTCTTCTTCTTCTCTCTTGACCGAACAAATTCTTCGGCACAAGATGAATCGAATCTGATGACTTTGCGTCATCCATTCAGACCAGGTCGCATCCTATCGGCCCATCCAATGTTGCCAAATGTACACTCACAAAAAAGTCCGATTGTTTCAATGAATGCTCTGATAGCACAGAATAATACAATCAGAACGGAAACTCCCATAAGAGCCAATGGAAGCAAGTTTGGAATTTAACGGCACCAATAGGCAACGCTGAGGTCCTATATCCCAACATGGCGGACGTGTGTGATTTGTGTTGAAACTCATTTATTTCTGTAAATTCTGGAAAGAAATCATAAGTTTCCGGTCTCACTTTTATTCTAATGGCATTTCCGAATGAAAATTTCGCGGGTCATGTCCTATACTTTTTTTTTTTCGCGCGCGAATCCAGATGTAAACATCCTATATCCCAACATGGCGGACGCGAAATGAATTTGCTTCAAAATCCGACAGAGTTTCCGTTCTGATTGTATTATTCTGTGCTGATAGTACATTCCCGCACTTCCTTTCTCGTTAGAACAGTGGGAAATCGTGTCGATTCAAGCGTCCTAACTAATAATACGACATAGGTTTTAGTATTGAAATAAGGGGGAAAACAAGTGTGATTTTTTTTCTTATAGTTTCAACAGCCACTTTTTTTCAGGGTATGAAGGAGACTTTAAAGCGTATGTTTCTCACAGAAATGGATGTGAAATATTTGACTTTTCACCTGAAATCTGGCAACACAGCGCTCATCTCATAGCCCGGCTACAGAGCACCAAGCACCACCCGTTCGCAATGTCGCATCGTTGCTGTAATTCCTCCGAAATGATGAATTCATGCGAGAGGCATTCGAGATGCGTGCTCTTCTCCGAGCGAGACAAAAAGTTGCCAAATTTACCAAAAAATGAGATAAATGGTATTAATAGTTAGCCATCGATGAGTCACCAAGTAAACAAGAGACGCAGTACAATATTCAACATGCGTAGCAACTCCACTCTTCAGACACTTGAACTTTGAGAAAAAGTTTTCCGGTTAATTCAACCGCACATCTTGTTACTAAGTCCTTAACCGGAATTCTTGTTGTTTCAATCGATCGCCGGCGATAGCCCTTGAGGGCGATACGCCATTTTCCTAGCTGAATCGATGGAGGGACCACAGCGGGGTATTGGCGACATCACCTAATTGCCCATGTGATGAGTTATGTTTTGCAATGAGTGAAAACGACCGCATTGCAAAAGATATGAAAACCCTTGAGGGCGATCGACTCCTTTTTCCATGCTGAATCGATAGAGGGGTCACAAGCAATGTTTTGGAGACATCACCTTTTTGCCCATGTGATGAGTCCAGTGGCGGATCCAGCCCTTTCAGAACGGGGGGAGGGGCGAACTTGGGATTTATTTCCCTTAGAGACCCCCTTTTCTTTTTTTTTGCTCTTGCTTTCCGCCTTCCTCTCCCCTCTTTTCCCACTTTTTGAAACGAGCGGGGTGGGCGATCGCCCCCTTCGTCACCATTCTGTATCCGCCACAAGTTTCGAGGAAAATTACCCGCGGTACAAAAAACCGCATTACAATAAACTTTTATTTTGCATAAAGCTTTAAAGCAGTCTTAAAGCTTATGAATAATTATTTAGAGAGACGTGCATTTTTCAAGTCTGAACATTGATTTACCAGATTCATCCAGTTTATTCGAACGTGTGTTTCAATGGAGACATGCTTTCAGCGCTATAAATTCAACTGCGACTTTTATAGATATATAAATAAATTTTTTCTCTCTCACCCGGCCTTTCTTCCTGACATACCCTCCCCTTTATATGATTCCACTCCACAACCGAATCGTTGTCACTCATAATGGGTTAATAAGGTGTATTCTACCGCGCATTCTGCACACGTATCTCATATTCTACGACCGAGCCGCGGGTATAATGACATCGCGCCTGTTATCTATCACCACCCCATCCTCCGTGGCAAGCGCCATGCCAGAAGTCCCCCCCCCGCAACCCCCACTCCCCCCCAACCCCCACTCCGCCCTCGCCTCTTAAACTACCTCGCATTCGCATTTCGCACCGTGCTTGGCCTATACCTGAATGATTTTAAGTATGCATTGAAAATCGAAATTCGCGTCATTCTGATGAGAGATGAGCCATCGAATCATCGAGTCATCGTCACCATCATCCAGTAGCGTAACTTGAAATCATTCTGTCTCTCTTTTTACTCATTTGAATGTACAGGTAGAAAAAGGATAGGAAGAGGGGATTGATCCCCCTTTCCTATCCTTTTCTAACTTACACATTTTAATGGACAAAGTGAGAGAAAGATAATTTCTAGTTACGCCACTGCCATCATCGTGCGCGTCGAGTCTCGAGCGTTCGCCTTCGAATCGGCTCAGTGCTCGATCAAATGGAGAATTAATTCAATCGCACGCGCGCGCAAAAAAAAAAAAAAAAAAAAAATGAACGAACGAGAGGTGAAAAATTAAAGAGAGAGAGAAAGAAAGAAAAAAAGAACTTCGGCACTCGCCTTAACGAATAGTCATGAGCTCATAAAGTCGTTACACACACAGTGTTGCCGGTTTTGTCCAGCGGCGGCTCGTGCAATGTGGCAACAATGGATTTACTCCATTTAAAACTGTGTAAAATAATCGATTACTTGGTGAGGCGCAGCGCCTCACCTGGTATCGATCTTTTTGCATACGTTTAAATGGCAAAAGTGCATAGTTGCCAGATTGCACGAGCCGCCACTGGTTTTGTCCGCAAACTGCGGTGAGATTTTACCGAATGATTTGATCCAGAGCTTTGAACCGGTAACGCAATTTCGGTTCGGTTGGGTTCATGGTTCAGAATGGGTCTGTTGCGTACATTTGCTACATCAATATGACTCATTGTTTCTAACGTAAAAGTCGGCGAAAAGAACGATACGCACATTAAAAACTTTCAAAATCCACTCATTAACTCAGAAAATACCGTCCATTTCGAACAACCCGCGCTAGACTAGACACTATATCACTGACTCATAACTACATAGATGGAACCATCTCGTTTATGTAAACATGAACAGAACTTACTAACATTGGAATGCTTCATTTAGATGCGTACATTTCTTTTATTATTTTGTAATCTTTGATAAACCGAAAAGACCAGACAGCAAATGCAGCCAATAGTTCATGTATTTAGAACGGAATTCCATCATTTTGTAGTTACGATGTTGTTTACTTATGCTAGGTGGTTCCGTCTATGTAGTTTAGTATACCGGTGCACATAGTGTCTAGTGTAGCGCGGGCTGTTTGAAATTGAAGTGATTTCCTGAGTTAATGAGTGGTTTTTGAACGTTTTCAAGGTGCGCATCGTTAATTTCACCGAATTTTACATAAGAAGAATTAAGGTTCTACTTTGCTGTAGCAAAAGTATGCAACAGACCCATTCGCAAATAAAATCGGCTTGCGATATACCAGCTAAAATATCGCTCGTTTCGATAATACAGGGTGTTGAAGAAAATATGTAACATCTCGAATTTCTCGCGAACGGCTTCGAATTTCGAAAAAAGCCGAAACACGTGTAAAATATAATCGAGGGGGACAACTTTTCAAGGTGGTTTCGTTTTTCCCGCCCCCGGGAGGGGGTTCGATCCCCCTAATTTGAAACCGTTCCATAGCGTTCCCAATGAGCTTTCCAAACGAAGATAAACTGTCTCTCTTCCTCTCACGTAATCCCCATGTACTACCATCTCACTCTAATTTCAAAACCCGTGCATAGATACATCTATTGTCAAATTTTACGGCTGAAATGAATTCCTCGAGGCATTTTATCCCGATTTTGATGATATTAAGTCGAAAAACAAGGCCCTGTTAACGAATTTTGAAAATAGTTATAGAGATGGGTATACATGGGGGTCGAGGGAGAGTGAGTGAGATAGTTTGGAACGCTACGCGAGTTTTATCACAGCCGATTGCGACCGATGAGTGCATTGTTGAGGTTGTTGGCTAACCGTTGACTTCGCACTAAAACCACAGAATAATACAATCAGAACGGAAACTCCCATAAGAGCCAATGGAAGCAAGTTTGGAATTTAACGGCACCAATAGGCAACGCTGAGGTCCTATATTCCAACATGGCGGACGTGTGTGACTTGTGTTGAAACTCATTTATTTCTGTAAATTCTGGAGAGAAATCATAAGTTTCCATCCTCACTTTTATTCTAATGGCATTTCCGAATGAAAATTTCGCGGATCTTGTCCTATCTTTTTTTTTTTTCACGCGCGAATCCAGATGTAAACATCCTATATCCCAACATGGCGGACGCGAAATGAATTTGCTTCAAAATCCGACAGAGTTTCCGTTCTGATTGTATTATTCTGTGCTATAAAACCGTCTGTATAGTGCTTCCGAATTTGATCCCGTAAAGTCTGCACAAATGGAGTACGCAGGACTGTGCAGTACAGGCACAGAATAATACAATCAGAACGGAAACTCTGTCGGATTTCGAAGCAAATTCATTTCGCGTCCGCCAAGTTGGGATATAGGATGTTTACATCTAGATTCGCGCGCAAACAAAAAATATAGGACGTGATTCGCGAAATATCCATTCTGAAATGCCATGAGAACGAAAGTGAGGCCGGAAACTTAAGATTTCTTTCCAGAATTTACAGAAATAAATGAGTTTCAACACAAATCACACTCATCCGCCATGTTGGGATATAGGACCACAGCGTTGCCTATTGGTGCCGTTAAATTCCAAACTTGCTTCCATTGGCTCTTATGGGAGTTTCCGTTCTGATTGTATTATTCTGTGGTATAGGTACACACGCCACACGCCACACTACAACGCGCGTTGTCGTCGGCATAAGGAAGCGCGATTCTAACGGTTCACGTCAAGCACAGAACATGATGGTCTCAGTCAGTCTCAGATCTTGGTTCTTGGTTTTGATTCATCGCATCCAAAGACGTAATCATTTTGATCGGTTGGTAGAGTACGTGTATAGTTGCAGGGCACCCGCAGTGGATCCGTACATGGAATTTCTTGGATACAGAGCTTCTTTTTTTATTCATGGAACACGATGGAACAAACTGGAACGAGGGATGCGTTTTTGCACATTTGTTTACATTCTGAGGGCCGTTGTTTTGCTTTGCGGTCCATTGCAAAAATCACAGTGCCGCAGAGTTTCTAACCGGTGTAATCTTTCACTGCTCAGACTGCTCTTGTTGGTCGACATCTGTTAACGCTTTTAAAGATTCTTTTAAGAATTGTAGACGTATTCGTGAGGTTCACTATCATTA
Organism: Trialeurodes vaporariorum; assembly: GCA_011764245.1. Taxonomy (NCBI): domain Eukaryota; kingdom Metazoa; phylum Arthropoda; class Insecta; order Hemiptera; family Aleyrodidae; genus Trialeurodes; species Trialeurodes vaporariorum. The sequence continues at coordinate 1,077,245 of VMOF01000379.1, forward strand.
AAATTACCAAGTTCATCTTCAATGGGGCTCTAGCAAACTTTTGCTGTAGGGGATTGAAGAGTTGATTCTTGCATAAAAACCTGTAAAAATGACACACTAAAAAATCACGAAATTCACTCTCAGAATCGGGCTTAATGGCGGAGAGACGCAGGTATCATGGGAGATTCCTATCTAAATTGAGACATATCTCTGTTTTTCCGTAGAGAAAGTGAAATAAAAGACAGGAATCTCCCATGATATACCTGCGTCGAACCGCTATTGCGAACTTGACGTTTTAGCAGTTATGTGAGTTTATTACTGAGTTTTAGACTTTCTTATTGTGATTTTCGTGATTTTTGCTGGTCTTTACATAAGATTAGACTATTTATTTGCTTATAGCGAAAGTTTGCAAGAGCCCCATTAACTCTTTTATTCGTTAAATATCGTTGGACCCCTTCGTTTGTAAAAAAAAAAAAAAAATTGTTGATAAACAAAAGTACAAATACGCATTCAACGGCGGCACACGTAGAGCCTATAGCCTATATAGTTTTATAGTTTTATAAAACTCATGACCAATCAGAGGTTGACTACCCACTTGTCTTAACTCTGCAGGCTGATTATGAACAATCGTATAATGCTATTGAGTCGATGATCAAGTAAATGTTATTCTTATGGGTTGGGCCAATATACGATAGGTTTCATTCCGATAGAAATCGACTCGTCTCTGCGGAAATTCTCCAAGCTCTCGACAGGAGTCATCGGCGACTTTCCTTAGAGATGGAAGGGTTTCTATCGGAATGCGGAACTTATCGAAATGGCAGTGTCCGGACATTTCCTCCCCGCAATTTCCCCCCGGACACTTCCCCCCGGTCATTTCCCCGCGGGGACATTTCCCCCTGTCAATTCGCCCCCCGGACACTTCCCCCCCCAAGGACATCCCCCCCGAGGACACTTACCCCCCGGACACTTCCCCCCCTTACTTCCCCCCGTATGTTCCCCCCTCCTTATTATTATTTAATTACTATTAAAATTTATTACTAATAAAATTATTTCATATAATAATTATTTATCATTATTATTAAATTAATAAATAAATATTAATTATATTAAAAAAACTAAGCTGTAGGGCATACCCTACGAACACTTTTTCACACAATTTTTTCTGGGGGATACCCCCAGATCCCCTTTAAAAAGCTGGGGGAGACCCTTGGACCCCTTTCGGAATTCTAGTGAGGACCCCTAGATCCCCTCAAATTTCGAATATTTTCACCTCTAGACATAATGCAGCCTTCAATCCGAAGTGTTTGCAATTTTGGAGAGAAAGTGTAGGAATAGTTGCCGCAACATTATCTTTTAAAGGCCACTTGAGATCCCTAATTTAAATTCTGATGTTGCTTTCAACAAGTTTTCAATTGATTTCAGGATATAATATGTTTTTATTCTTTGAGTTTAATGCAATTTTTGGTTTTCTCTTTCAGACTGTCGATCTCCAAAATATTTTTTTAGTTCAGTAGATTATACCCCTTCTTGAAGAATTTTGATGATACATCAACAATGAAAAAATCTTTAAAAAAAAAAAACAAAACAAAAAATATAACAAAAACAAATAATGTAACTTTTTAAACACAACCTTCAAACCTGTGAAAAGTGTGAGGGAAAAGATGGATTATTTGATTAGCTAAAAATAACCTCGGGGGAAGTAACTGGGGGCGGGGGGGAATGACCGGGGGGGGGGGGGGGAGTGTCCGGGGGGTAAGTGTCCTCAGGGGGAAATGTCCTCGGGGGGGGGGGGGGGGGGTGTCCGGGGGGGGATGACCGGGGGGAAGTGTCCGGGGGGGGGGGGATGTCCGTAAACCCGAAATGGCACCACCCGTAAGATAACACGTACGCGATCATTGACTCAATAGCATTACGATACGATCGTTCATTAATTTAGCCGGCTGTAGGTAAGTACATACAGGGACTCTCATCATCCAAGACTCCGCATGTAAAATATCTGCGAACCGCAAACGGATAAAAAAGACGGCTAAGTAATCTCACAATCAGATTTACCACCTCACCGGTCCGATGAATTTTATAGACTGCTCTCGATAACGTAAAGCAAATGATATATTCGACGTATTCGCATTTTATTTTGATGATATTCGATTGTTTCGTTGGTCTCACCGGTGACCGTTGAATTCCAACAATTGGAAATTTCGAATTCACCTCCGGAGGTAGATTCGATTTCGAATTGTTGCAACCGGTGTCAGAAATCTCATCTTCTGTCCTTTTTGATTCCTTTCGCCGCACGATAATTTCAGATATGACGAACTTTTCGAATAAAGTTTACTGTACAGACCATGCGTAGAAGTAATTTTCCTATGGGACAGGCATAATTTAATTAGCTTCGAAAACGCTAGTTTGATTGTTAAAAATGGCCACGTCATTCAGAGCTTATTTAGAGGTTATGTTACGGAAAATTACTATCGCAGTTTTCACTTTCACGAGAATATCATGCGGCATCAGTTAGCAATCATCAATGGGGCAGTTGCAAGGGTTTGAAATAGTGTTTTTTATAAAGAAAATGAAAGTACTTGATAAGCTGAGAACAAAGATGCCTTTCGTTTCTAATTAAGTCCCATTTTTCTGGAGATGAGATTTTAGCCCAAAATACATTGTTTCAAATGGGAATTCCGCATAGTGACGTCGCTACGCACACGATTTTTTGCAACTTTACACGTGCGTATCTCCAAACCCGGGACACTGTAGAAAAAACCAAAGATACCGTTAGTCTCAGCTTATCATGTACTATCATTATCTTTATAAAAAAAACCAAAATTTCAGACCCTTGCAACTGCCCCATTCTTGAAGTGAATGATATTCGATCGCAAAAATTTGCTTGTAAGCTCGAAACGTAGACTTTCGGATTCCAGTGTGCGGCAGGAGGAAAAAAAAAGCACGACTAGTTACCTACAACAATGGAATGGAATGGCAACAAGAGGGAGAAGAAGAAGAGCCGAGGGAGGAGAAAAGGAAGAGAGGGGAGAGTAAGTGTGTGAGGTACACGATGTGCATGTGGTGCGGTGAGGTGCATACGGTGTATGGTGCTGGTGCGTGGTAAGTTGATTAGTCCGTTGAAAAGAGTTTGGAGAGTGTGGATGGAGAAAGGAGCAGGAAAGGAGTGGTGGAGGAGCCGACCCCCTGCTTGTCTCGGGTCCCAGGACTCCCCAAGTCTCTCCAAGTCAGCAAGTCTCCAAGCAAAGCCCAAGTCCCGCTCATCCAGAGACGCGCGAGTAATATTCTCTCTTAAGTTAGTATTACTTAGAGAGGTTTTAATAAATAAAATGAACTTCAATATAAAAATAAGCGAAATATATATATTGAGGAACAAAAAAAAATATAAGTAATATAATGATATTCTGGAACAAAGAAAGGACAGCAACACGCGATGGGAACCGCCCGATCAGAGTGATCCGTGTTCCCATCAAAAATTAATAGTTGGACCCTGCAATCTGCTATCTCATATGACGTAATTCTAATCTAAATAATTATATTAGAATTGATTTATATTAGAATTACATCATGACTCAGACTTTGCGTTTAGTTTGTCACTGATACACCCTTTGGACTTTTATAGATAAAAGATAAAGAGTGCATCAGTGTGACGCATATTACTCCTCCCCCATTAGATTGGGCACTGCAATTTAAATTTTTTTTTTTTTTTTTTTATTTGAAGAAAATTTAAAAGTTGCAGGGTCAAAAGTGGGGTTTTGGCTTAAAATTGTAGTAGACTGAGATGCTAAACCTGATATTGTGGGTGAAACTAATTTCGGTAAGGCAAAATTGTCTGAATTGCCGTTTGTTTCACTTCTTCTTCTTAACTGAGGAAATTTATAAAAGTAAAATGCGATTAGCGAAATTAAAACGATGAGTGCAACAAGAGCAATGATGATCTTCACTTCTAAACTGTTATTGCCAAGGTTGATTTCAACTGGATGTAGAGTGGGAACTTTAATATTTCGTCTGGTAGATATATCTTTTTTAAGATAGGTTCAATGAGTTTGAAATTTGGAAGCTTGTGAATTTCTGGAAGTTCAATTTTGCTGCTGGAGACTGATGTGAGGTTCCAAGTGAAGTTCTTGACTGAAATTGCGCATCCATTTAGAGTGAATAAGTACAGTCCTTAATATTTGAATCGCTCAACGTAGCCATTGCAGGTGGTGGTAACGATGGATGGTTCAAGAAGGTACCCAAGTATTTTATTAGTATTCGGTATTAGTTCTAAACTTGTTTTAGGTGAGATGGGTAAAATTGTGCAATTTCGAGCATCCGCGTGGAGATACAAGCTTGTTTCACATTCAGGTGATTTTAGATACTTTCCGCTGCATAAGTAGATGTCTTCTTTTATATTTTTACAGCTGCCATATCCTAGAATGTCATCTTGGGTTTGAATTAGTGACGGTGAATTTAATGTGACAAGCAAGTGTAAGTGACTGTACAAAAAGGGTAGAGGGTGTAATTTAACTAGCGGGAACATTTTACAATTAAATAATGGTACATGAATGAAATATAAAATTTGATGTGTATTAAATGCACAGTCAATGCTAAGGAGGTTTTCATACAACGGTAAATTTTCAAAAATAGGCTCAACTGGTAGTTTGATGATTGAGATCTGATTCTATATTTTTTACATCAAGTCCGATGCCGGCGATGTTTAAGTAGCACCACCTGGGACAGATGTTAAGTGTCTTTTAGGTTTCATTTGTTCTAAATGCACTTTTTTCTTTGATTTTGTTTTGGATTTGTACCTAATATGACATTATGGGGCTGTTGTTCAATGGGCTTAAGTTTTGCAAAGGGTGCATCCATTTTGTTCCTACGATTGGTTTTGTAGTAAATATTATTGGGCATTTCCTGTTGCTTTCTACTTTCATTAACCTTTTCGTTTCTAGAGATTTTAGCAGTGTCATTTCTCTCATGAATCAAGTTATACAAGGCTTTTATTTGGTCTTTACGAGTTTGGTTTTCAGGGTTGATCAAATTATCCTCAGTCAAATCATCAAGCAATTTTCTCTGAGGGTATAAAAAATCAACAGGTTTCAATTTGGTAGTACTGTGAATGCTTTCGTTGTAAGCTATCAAAGCTAGGTCTATAAGTTCTTTGATTGAGCAGTTCCTAAATTCTGGTTGGGCTTTCAAGAGACGTACATGCTCAATAAGAGTTGAATGTAGTCTTTCGATGTCACTTGTGCTACTATGGTGACCTACAGATGTAATGTGAGGATGAATTTTATGAACTTGTAATAATTCTTTTACTAAATTACTGAATTCGCTACCACTGTCAAAGGTGATTTGATGGGGGATTCTATGTTGACTAAAGAATTCTTTTAATTTTTCGGAAATATTGATACCATTTTTTGAGGTTAATTTGTACCCAAAGCCAAATTTTGAAAATACATCTATTGCAGTGAGGAATGTTTCTTTACCCATATGAAATAAATCTGTCATAACATGTTCGAAAGGCCCATGGGGAGTTTCAGTTTTTTCAAGAGGAGGTCTAGGAGGTCGTCTTTCGTATTTGTTTAATTGACAAATTTCACAATTATTGATAATTCTCGACATGGTTTCTTTCATGTTAGGCCAGTAATATTTCAATTTTAATGCTGCTAAATTTTCATTTATTCCTCGATGGTTTGTGAGACTATCATGCTGTTGAGAACAAAGTGCTAACTGATCAATTTCATCTTCTACATCTAACATAAATTTGGTATAACGAAGTAGTTTCAAGTTTTGGAAATTTTTTTGGATGATATTTGTAAAAATAGGATAGTCTTCAGGATTGTCAAAAAATATGCCGTAGCTTGTATTGGGGTTACAAGTTTGGATTGTTTCTTTGATAAAATTGTTTAAATCAATTTCTGGTAGAAAAATCGTCATTCTGTTTTTGTTGAAAACAGACACTTCTTCAATTTTGTTACCATGATTCAGATGACTACTTCGCTTAATGATAATCTGGTGAAGGGCATGATTAATAGGCCTTACCACTATTGGAATATTAGTTACATCGCTGGTTTCCCTATTAGAATGAATGGTGACATTATCGTCGTCACCTGAGGTTTCGACACTTTCATTTTGATCTAAATTATCTAGATCATCGAAAATATCATCGTCTGGTTCAAAAAAAAGGGACTCAATTTCAAAATTTAGTAGGGTGTGGGTGTCATTTTGTACATCAATTACAGGTTGGCGACTAATGGCATCAGCATTTTGGTTAATTTTACCTGGTTTATACTCTATAGTATAGGAATACTCTTCTAACATTAGTTTCCATCTCATCAATTTTGCATTTGGTTCCTTAAGATTAAAAAGCCACTTCAAAGGTTGATGGTCAGTATAAATTACAAATTCTCGGCCGAACAAATACGGGCGGAATTGTTTGACCCCATAAATTATTGCTAAACATTCTTTTTCGGTAGTTGAAAGTTTCTGCTCAGAATCGTTTAGGGTTCTGGAGGCATAGCATACAGGTTTGTCACTACCAACTTTACCTTGCGATAACACAGCACCTAAACCTACGTTTGAAGCATCAGTAGTCAGTATAAAAGGTTTTAAAAAATCGGGATAAGAAAGTATTGGATCATTACATAAAAGTTTCTTACATGTTTCTACACATTTAACGTAATTCTCATCAGATGGATCAATTTTACTATTCTTTTTCAATTTGACAGTGAGAGGTTTAGTTAAATCAGCAAAGTTTGGTATAAATTTTCTATAGTAGCCTAAAAGGCCTAAAAATCCTTTAATTTCAGTTTTGGTTTCAGGGATTTTATACCTCTGAATAGCCTTTATTTTATCAGGGTTGGGTTTTAACTCCTTCTGGTGTTATGAGATGTCCTAAATATGCTACCTCTTTTCGAAAAAATTCACTCTTGTCCAACTGAATTTTCATGTTAAATTGTTGTAACCTTCTAAAAATCAATTTACAATGGTGAACATGTTCTTGCAGGGAGCTAGAGAAAATAATTATATCATCGAGATATACCATACAAAATTTGTTAATGTATCCTCGAAGAATGTTATCCATAACTCGCTGAAAGGTAGGGGGGGCATTTCGGAGTCCAAATGGCATGCGGACAAATTCAAAATGGCCTTGTTCTATGGAAAATGCTTTTTTTGGGATACTATCTTCATCCATTTCAATCTGATGGAAACCACTAGTTAAATCTATTTTGAAAAATATTTAGCATTTCCTAATCTATCTAAAATATCATTGATGTTGGGAATGGGATACTTATCGCCAACAGTCTTCTCATTTACTTTGCGATAGTCAATAACTACTCTCCATTTTTGTTCACCAGACGCATCTAGTTTTTTTGGCACTATCCACACTGGTGAGCTCCATGGTGAATAGCTAGGACGTATTATTTTCTGTTTAAGCATCTCACTTACTTGACGGTAAACCTCGTCTTTGAGCACATGCGGGTAACGATAATTTTTCGTGTAACTAGGCGGATGATCGCCTGTATTAATTTTGTGCTTTATTGTGTGGCCAAAGGTTGGGGGTTTCTCCGTCTCGTGGTATGATTGACTTAAACTGAGAAATCAATTTTTCTGTAGCTAACCTTTCTTCTAACGACATATGTTCTCTCCTAATTTTAGAGAAGTCAACATCGTAATGTTGTTCAGTTGTTTTCACTGTTCCAATTTCGTTTTCATCTATAATTTCTGCCTGCATAGAAGAAATTTCAATTTTTTTTTTAAATTTTAGAGTTGTTAGTTATTTGGCAAAGTGCATAATGATCTACTACAGCAACAATTCCTTCAGAAATTTCAGTTTTGTCGTCAAATTTTACTTGAGGAATTAAAGCAGTTCCGTTACGGATGTTACAAATGGGGATTTTAATTACAGTGTCTGAAAACGGTTCAACAGAAATTTTATTTAACGAAGGTTGAGTTTTTTCTTTCTTCAGTTCAAATGCTATATTATCGAGAGTCACAATATTTTTTTTATAATCAAAATCATCTGCAAAAGTTCTAAATTACCCTACCTAAAAGAATATCAAAATTTTCATGAAAGTTGAACAAATGGAAATCAAAATTTAATTGATTCTGAAAAGGAGCGGTAAGATGAATACTAATTTTTTTGTCTCCTTGTTGAGATCCAACGGCAGTTTTAATGATAAAAGGATTTATCTTCTGAATGGAATTTGGCCATAAACGCTCGGCTAAATTGGGGTGAATGAAAGATCGGGGTTTAACCAGTATCAATGAGGGTTTTAAATAAACGTTTTTGAATAGGTACATTAATAAATGGAAGGACATCTGATTTGAGGTTAAAACAAGTTATGGTACTTGTTGTTCCGAGGCTGAGACCTGAAAATTTTCGTTTTCTTCGATGACAAAATTTTCCTCATTGTTATGAAGATTTGTGTCTTCACAAAATGATAAAGGGTTGCTCAGGGACAGTACTTACACTCTCATTATTTGTAGATGACACATCAACGACGTCGTTCTGAAAAAGCCTCGATTGAGCACTAATTTCCATTGGTTCGGGACGACCTTGATTATTGTAACTTGAGTTACGTTGAAAATGTTGTTGGGGCGAAGTATTTTGGCGCCAATTTTTATTAAAAGAAATTTTAACGCTGAGAATTTTTGGGTTTTTAGAAAATTTTGTTTGGGGGTTTGCATTCTATTTTGAGCGTTTTATTGTGGGCGGCTGTTCTGTTGATTTATAGGTCGAGAATTTAATTACGATTATTAAAATTTACATTTACATTCTTAGGGACTGTTGACATTAGTTTTATATTGCGTTGATTTCATTGGTGCAAAATTTTCAACTTGAGAGGGGAAAAAATTCAAGTAACATGCGCTGAGCTTCAGTTAAATCAACAGGATGACGATTACGAAGATAACTGCCATAAGGTTCTCTAAGTTTACTTAAAAGAATTCTCCTGACACATCTTTCGAAAAAAACACTCTAAGACATTCAATGACTTCAGGGTTTCCATTTTGTTCTAATGATACTCTCGCTTGAACAGCGTTGTACAAACTCATGACTCTATTATAAAACTTAAGCGGGGATTCATTAGAATTGTGATTAATCGAAGTCAGTTCGAGGAAAATCTGTTCAGATCCTCGGCGGTCTTCGTAAGAATTTTTCAAAAATGATTCAAGATCTGGCCAATTTTCAAATTCCCTATTACCCATTTGAATAGCAATTTCGCCTATGATTCTATTCTGAACCTGAATTAAAAATGGTACGACATATTGAGGATTAACCCTTATTTGATATTTGTTAGCATAGTAATTTTTAACTTTCAGAAAACGTGGGAGTTGTTCTGCTTGTCCTGAAAATACTGGTATATCCTGAAAGTCGCTACGATCAAACGGGGGCAATAGCAAGGCGGCTTGAGCATTTTGAGCGGCCTGAGCAGCCCGAGCGGCTTGAGCGGCCTGAGCAGCCTGAGCGGCTTGAGCGGCCTGAGAGCCTGAGCGGCTTGAGCGGCCCGAGCAGCCTGAGCGGCTTGGACGGCCTGAGCGGCTAGAGCTGCCCTTTCAATTTCATTTTGCCCAAAAGCAGCTTGGGTTTTTGGGCCCTTTATTACCTGTATCTGCCAAATTTTGATTTTTATTAAAAAATTTAGAGCCTGAATTGCTTTCTAAAGCTCATAAACACAAAATTGGAAATTCTAAGAATACAAGAATAAAAAAAAAAACACAACTATCTAAATACAAAATTTTTGTCAAAATTATGAAGAGAAAAAAAAATCAGAAAGAAGATTTTCGAATGAAAGTTTCCTAAAGGGACCTGCCTAATGGATATAATCTGGGAAAGTCACTACACATTAAGTACTTGCAAATAGAATCGTTTTGTATTTTTAAAAAAAATTACAGAAAACCGAAGAAAAAAATGATGATCCTGGTGAGTTGCATGACAGAAACAACAAATCAATTTGAATGAGAAAACGACAGTTTTCTTTATTTGCGAGATCAAGCACCAAAACAAACATGAAAATTTGTTTTTTTTTTTATTTATTCATTTTTTTAGAGCGTGATTAAAAACACGAAATGTATCACCAATCGCGAAAAAACACTGTAAAATAATAATAAAACTTTTCACTGCGCGAAAATATAGATATGGCAAAATTTCACTATGGGAAAAAAATAACAAAAATTGTCCGAATAAAAGGATTTAATTTTCGATCGAGTCGAAAGTCACAATTTTAGCGAATTAAAAACTTTTTTAAAAAAAAACGAGATTCGGCTAGCAAATAAATACTTAAAAGTAACGCGATATGCTTTTGCTATCCTACCGTGACTGCGCCAGTAATATTCTCTCTTAAGTTAGTATTACTTAGAGAGGTTTTTAATAAATAAAATGAACTTCAATATAAAAAAAAGCGAAATATATATATTTAGGAACAAAAAAATATAAGTAATATAATGATATTCTGGAACAAAGAAAGGACAGCAACACGCGATGGGAACCGCCCGATCAGAGTGATCCGTGTTCCCATCAAAAATTAATAGTTGGACCCTGCAATCTGCTATCTCATATGACGTAATTCTAATCTAAATAATTATATTAGAATTGATTTATATTAGAATTACATCATGACTCAGACTTTGCGTTTAGTTTGTCACTGATACACCCTTTGGACTTTTATAGATAAAAGATAAAGAGTGCATCAGTGTGACGCATATTACTCGCGCCGCGATACCTATATGTATAGTCGCACTCGCGAAATCGAGATGCGGAAAGCCCGACAAGAGCTCTTCCATTCGGCATTCAATTCTGGTTCTGCTTCATTTCTATTGCTTGTCTCATCAAACCTGCCCACAGAAAAAACGGAAAAAACACTTTGGTAGCGCTGACAAAACCTTTGGTAGAAAAATGGCCCAGCAAAAGACTTTAGTTGGGCCAATCAAATTTTTTATTCACCCAGCAAAATCTCTTTATTTAAGCGTAAAGAACCTTTGGTTGGCTCAACTAAAGTCTTTTGCTGGGTCATTTTTCTACCAAAGGTTTTGTCGGCGCTACCAAAGTGTTTTTTTCTGTTTTTTTTTTTTTTTTCTGTGCGTTTTGTGTATTTATCAATGGTATTTTTTAATTTATTGATGATTCCACCGGTTGAGAAAAGATTACACAGTCCAGTTCAGTGTATATGACTGTACTGTACAAAAATACGCTAATCCAGTGGCGTAGCAAAGGGGGACAGGGGGGAGGGGGTACAGGGGGTCTGGGTCCCCCTTGACACCAAAAGTTGTCCTAAAAAAAGGTAAATTTATACGTTTTCGGACAAATACCCAATTAGTATCTTTGCCCCCCCCTTGACAATTTTCGGACCCCGGACCCCCCTAGAAAAATTTCTGGCAACACCACTGCGTCTGAACTGTAATCTTTTCTCAATCGATGCAATAGAGGGTTTTATTAATGGTGGCAGCCGATTATGAGCGTTCCAAACAAAGACACTTTGTCTCTCTTGCTCTCACATAACCCCCATGTACTGCCATCTCACTCTATAATTTTAAAACTCGTATATAGAGACATCTTTCGTGAAAGTTTTTGGCTAATTGTAAAATTAATTCCTCGAAGCAATTTTGATAAAAATATGTCGTAAAACAAGGCCCTATATACGAATTTCGAAACTAGAAAGGGATGGGTATACTACACATGGGGCCCATAGGAGAGTGAGTGAGATAGTTTGGAACGCTAAGCGAGTTTCATCACAACCGATTGCGACCGATAAGTGCATTGTTGTGGTTGATGGCTGACCGTTGACTTCGCACTAAAACCGTCTGTATACCCGTAAAAAACCATGAAACATTTCGTTTCAAACGGTTTCGATCATGAGAAGTCGAGGAACGGGTGATCGCGACAAAAAAACGCTGCTCATGAGAGCTACTTAGAGGACCCGATTAATTTGATCGTCTGAAGACCGTCTTTTGATCCGTGCCAAAAAAAAAAAAAAAAAAAAAAAAAAAATCTGGGCCACCTACAGTACTAATCGGTCGAACGTCTTGGTTTGATCTAAAAAAACCTGGTCCCCGATCATCGTCACATCAAAATAATAATTCGCTCGTTAAGATGGTGATTTTGGCGGATTCATCCGGCCGGATCCTGCCGCTCATTGTCGACGGAAGCTGGGGACAGGATAGGAGCTGGCGTTTGCGTTGGAGTCGGAGGAAACTATGCTGCACTTCTATCCAGTATCCATGTTGCTGCAGGAGGAGCGGAGGTTCAGCGGTATCGTATCAGCAAAAGCGATCAGCGTGGTTGCATTGATGCGGCGCGGCGCGGCACTCGGAGAGCGTGGTCGCCGCACTGCCATGCCGGTTACGGTGCGGTGTTGGCCCGGTGAACGTACATCCAACGTTGCCAAGCGTACGGTACACGCATTTTCCATAAAACCAATAATAAATATACGGCTTATGACCTGCAATTTCGCAACACCGCACTCTTTTATTCTGCTTAAGCTATTATCTGCACTGGCGGGATTGAGAGCAGCGTTGCCGCAAGACCTGTGCGGTTCACATGCAATTTTGCAACGCTGCAATTCGTCCATTTAAATCCATACAAAATATCGATTCGAGAAAGTCCACTACGCACACATTCGAGTTCGACCTATAACGTGTGTTCAAATAGACAAACATACAGTTTTGCCGGATTGCTTGCGACATCAGAGAAATTGTGGGTTGTAAGTCAACGGAAAAAAGGGCTGCCATTCATGGGCGGCGCGTGGGGTCAAAAAGTGGGGGGGCTAAAATTCAACAGCTTTTTTTTTTCTTTTTTTTTCTTCTTCACCTTTTTCACAATAAACGTCTGACGCTGGCGGGGGGGGGGGACAAATAACCTTTTTCCTTCTTTTTCTTTCTTTTTCCTTTTTCCCCTTTTCCCTTTTTTTCTCGTTCAAAAATTTTTTTAGCCCCTCGTTCCCAAAAAAGTGGGGGGGGCTATAGCCCCAATAGCCCCTTATACGCGCCGCCTATGCTGCCATTGGATGCGTTTTTGGAAAATTTAATTACAAACATAGAGTTACGGTGTCTTACCGATAAAAGAGTTAACTGCCGACGGAACTGTTAGTTTTAATCATGATACACCTCCAGAATGTCTGGAATGCCAAAAAAAAAAAAAAAAAAAAATTAAAAGAGTAAATAGGTGTCGATCAGCAAAGGTGCGGCAGTGAAAGATTACACCGTTAGAAACTCTATGGCACTGTGATTAGATCAAAACAGAACAAAGACTATAGAATGGAAACAAATGTTGAAAAACGCATCCAATGTAGGCGCCCACTTTGTCATTTCACTTTGTCTTAAATCTCAATAATGGGGCTCTTGCAAACTTTTGCTATAGGGGATTGAAGAGTTGATTCTTGCTTAAAAACCTATAAAAATGACGACGAGTACACTAAAACATCACGAAATTGACTCTCAGAATCGGGTTTAGTATGGCGGAGAGACGCAGGTATCATGGAAGATTCCTATCTAAATTGATACATATCTCTGTGTTTCCGTAGAGAAAGTGACAAATTAGACAGGAATCTCCCATGATACCATGCGTCCAGTGGCGGATCCACGGGGGGGGGCACGGGGGCACGTGCCCCACCCAGAAGCCTCAAAGTTTGCCTTTTTTCTATAGAAAATAGCCCGAAATTGCTTCCACCAACGCTTCAAATTTCAAAATTTCACAGGCGTGCCCCCCCCCCAGAAAAATTTTCTGGATCCGCCATTGCCTGCGTCGAGCCGCCATTACCATCTTGCCGTTATAGCAGTTATGTGAGTTTATTACTGAATTTTAGACTTTCTTAGAGTGATTTTTGTGATTTGTGCTGGTCTTTAAATAAAATTGGACTATTTATTTGCTCATAGCAAAAGTTTGCAAGAGCCCCATTAGGGATTTACCCTGATCTACTTTCAGCTGGAAAGATGGACACCTATCGCAAGCTTTGTGCTAAGTTTATTTGTCTCTGATTCAAAATAGGGAATCGGTTAAAATCTTCGCTGCAAAATGGCAACGCGGATTGCGAAATTGCAAGTGCGACTGCTCGACCGGTGCGGCGTCCGTCCGTGCGCTCACCGCTGAAACCGTTCGACGTCCGATGATCCAATCTTGATTTCGAGTCAATTCAAAACCGGAACATGCGGACGCCGGACGGGCATAGGACAGGGTTCACAGGATGGACGCCCACTCGGTCACCTCTCCGCTCTCGCAGGCCAGGCTCGGCCGTGCTTACCTCTTTTGCTCCTTTGCCTCTTTGCCTGATTGAGCATCGAGTATATGCACATACAATATACAATATACATACATGTTAACGATAGCTCGATCGACGGTGGGAGTGCCCGGAAAGGGAGGGGAGAGGGGGGCGGACCCGCGGACTCGCGGACAGGGTCATGCCGTCATGTGTGCCCCATGCAAAAGACACCCAAATAAATAACGAGAAGATGGGTGCAGGTACAGAATAATAAACATAATGGAACTGTGAAGAATGTATGTGTATTGTAAGTACATAGGTATTTGATGCCAACAATGAATTCGCACGCTCTGGATATATGTACTATACCAATGACGGTTTGTGCTATTTGACGACCATGTTTTTTTCGCCTTTTGAATCGATGGAAAAGTGCCGATTTCTCAGGGATTCGATAAATCCCCTGAAGACAGATTATTTTCCGTAGTTTTAAATGAAAATAACATGGTTGTCAAATAGCACGAGCCGCCACCGGATACTAACCTGCAGACCCTGCAGTATCCAGCCAAAACTTCAATACATACGGGGGGGGGGTTGTTTTTCTATACCATTTCCCCCAAAAAAGTCCCGTAACACCGGCAATAGTTGAGAAAAATGGCGTCAACATTGAGGAGATTTAGACCCCCATTTGGAAGAATACTCAACATTTTTTTTAAGCCTAAATTTCTCCAAATTTGGTGACATTCATTGCCTCCAAAGTTGACAATCTTTATTTCTCCATTATAGTGACGAAACAATAGGACGCAAACTTAGGGATCATAGTGCCAACATTTTTTTCTTTTTTTCCCGTGCTGTTGAGGGTCTACATACTCCCTTCAAAGTTCTGTCAACTGAAAGAATTTTTTTGGGGAGAGGGACCTTTTCCCCCTGACCTTGGGACCTTTTTTTGGCCGATGCGCTATAATGCAGTGCGTGTTGCAAAAAAAAAAAAAAAAAAAAAAAAAAAAAAAAAAAAAAACTAAAAATAAACCGCGGATTATTTTTTTAAATGTTTGTTTCTCCATGCTGCATTGGCGTCGAGTCGTGTGCAAATCTGGCAACGTTGCAGTTCGTCCCTTTAAACCCTTGAAAAGAATCGCTTCGAGGGAGTGCACCCCCAGTAGTTCGATCTTTTTCACCGGGGTGGGGTGGAGGCGAGGAGGGGGGGGGGGGGGGGGGGGGGGGCATTAATTTGCCCAGAATTCTACGGGCGTAAAACTATTCCCAAGATTCTCTATTCACGCAAGAATCCGCTCGTCTCTACGTGTTCGAGCAAACTTTCCTCTCCTCCAGGTAAGTACATTTCAAAAGACCAGCAATATGAAATTCCTTTTAGAAATGGGGCGCTTGTCATGACTTTAGTCCAACCCTCTCTTTACGTAAAAAATATTTACCCTTTCTTTATATTTAATAGAAAAAAAAAAAAAAAACCGGAACAAAACTTTTCCGGAGCAAATCGGAGAAACAGAGCGGAAAGAAAACAAGGACGAAACTTCCGGTGGAAGAACAAAATTGGATTTTAAAAGTTTGAGGGGCCGAAGAGGGTGGGGGGCACACAGACCTGCCTTCAACACGCACACAGCCGCCACTGCGCACTGCACTGTGGTCTAAGATTGTTTAAAAGTGGCCAAAAATTAGAAAGTAAATTTATCATAAATTTATCATTTATAAATTTTCAAGACCAAAAGCAATCATATGGAACACTTTAAACAACTAATTTAAACCTAGAAATGCCACTGGAAAACTTTAAAATAAGTCTAAAAGGTCGAAAACGGTGATTTTTCAATGACTCCTTTTCGATCTCAGACCTTTGTGCGCTGAATGTCTCGGCGATCTTCTAAAATTTCATTCGAACCGAAGCTACCTTCAAAAATTCAACATGCTGCACGCTAAACGGCATATATATAATATGTATATGTATACTGTTTGCTCTTCTTCATTTTCTTTCTTCTTCTTCTCGCAAAACGGGACGCGACGACTGCTGGCAGCGCGCGCGGCGGCCGGTAAACGCGACGCGACGCAACGAACGGTGCAACGACTTGAGTCGAGACTCTCATTCGGATAGTTCAACGAAAAAAACTAGGACAAGTGAGTCAGGTAAGTGTGTGTGTGTCGGTGAGTCGGTGAAGTCCTGCCTTCTGCTGCCTCTGAACTCCTCCGCGCTCTCTCGTGAGCACTGAGCAGTTGTTGCAGCTCTTTTGCCCCCCCCCTCCCCCCACCACCCGCTCTCTGACTGCACGCTGTTCTCCTCCACCTCCGCTTGAACCCCCCTCCACCCTCCCTCACCTTCCGTCGTCGGCTTGTCCAGATCAACTCCGCGGTTCAAGATACTCTTAATCTAGACTCAAACCACACTAATAAAAAAAATAAAAATAAAAAAATAAAATAAAAAAAAAAAATACACAAATACATCAATCCACATCCTCTCTCTTAATCCGATCCCCGCGATCCAAGATCATGGATGCCGAATCGTACCAAGCGGAACGACTCCGAGCGGAAACGGAAACGCCCGACCAGAGGCAAATCCAGCAATTCGGCAACCATGCATTATTCCCATTTAAATATATGAGAAACAATCGATTTTTGAGGGGGCTACGGCCCTAATACTAATCGATTGTTTCTCATACATCCAAATTGGAAGAATTCACTGTTGCCAGATTGCTGGATCCGCCTTTGCGCTCATCCCTGGATCGCTGGTGCTCAGACCCACTGGATGAGCTTATCTATGTGAGACTGAAGTGAGATATAGAAGAATGATGAGAAGATTGGATTACGGGGTGACATCAATTGCATGCTATTCAGAAGGAATCCAAGTTATTGTCCTTCTCTCTCTTCTCCCATTAGAATGCATGTGTTAGCAAAGGATGGAAGAGGGGGCGAAAATCACGTGACTGCCCCTAATCTGTCCTTTTCTATAACACACGCGTTCTAATGGGAGAAGAGAGAGAAGGATAGATTTCTGGATCCGACAGTGGAAGGAATCCGACTTTTCGGTCCGGGCAGAACTGCAGAAGGGAACCATCTGCATGGGAAACCCTGAGCAGCATTGGTTCTGTTCCACGCAACAGAAAAGTCGGTTCCCTTATTTCTTTATAAAAGTCATTCAATGGGGCAGTTGCAAGGGTATGAAATGTTGTGTTTTTTTAGAGAGAAAATTATAGTACTTGATAAGCTGAGAACAAAGACGCCTTTGATTTCTAATTAAGTCCCATTGTTCCCGAGATGAGATTTTGGCCCAAAATACATTGTTTTATAAGGGAATTCCGCTTGCGTCACTATGTACATAATTTTTTACAACTTCACACGTGTGCATCCAAAACCGGGACTCTTATGAAAAAACTTGAGAAACGCTGAGAACACAATGGTGCCTTTGCTTTTTTCCTGAATGTCCCGGTTTTGGAGATACACACGAGTAAAGTTACAACTTGTGTGCGTTGTGACGTCACTGCGTGGGATTCCCATTTAAACAATGTATTTTGGGCCAAAAACTCACCTCCGGAATATTGGGGACTTTATTAGAGGCCAAAGGCATCTTTGTTCTCATCTCATAAAGTGCCTTCATTTTCTTTAAAAAAAAAAAAAAAAAAAAAAAAAAAAAAAACAACATTTCAGATCCGATTGCAACTGCCCATTTCAGTTATTTGGAATCACTTTGCAAACTGCTCGGCGCGGACATCCCATGAGTCATTCCTTGCGGTAAGACAATAACCGACAACCGTCAGCATACTGAAGTGGCGGCTCGTGCAGTTTGGCAACCATGCTTTTTTGCCATTTGAACCTATGCAAAAGTATCGATATATTGGGGGTACAATTGCACCTCCTGAAAATCGATTGTTTTACATAGGTTTAAATGGACATAATACTTTGATGCCACATTGCACGAACCGCCACAGACTGAATTCTTCATTTACAAGGCTGTTGAGGCTGTTTGCATTCCCGGGAATTTTGGAATCCTACGAGGCTGATGGGTGAATTAAATGATTTCTCTTCACAATCTGGCATCGAGCAGTGTTGCCAGATCGAGGGTAAAAAGCCGTATTGTCCCCCATTTAAATCAATGTAAAACGTACGGCTTTCTCACCCCAATCTGGCAACACTGGCATCGAGACGTCCACGATCCACGATATACTCAATCCACCTTTCTCATAGCGGGAGTGCTCCAGTGATCCAGCAGCCCTGCGACTCTCCAGTCTCCACCCCCCCTTCCGATCCCCCCTCCCCCGCCTGCTACGGTGCATTTCCGGTCTTATTTCGCTCCTTACCACAGTGTTGCCGGAGTGGTAAGAAACAAATTCCCATGAAAACACTTAGATAATAATGGGATTAAAGGGCTCTTGCAAACTTTGGCTATGGGCAAATGAATAGTCCAATCTTACGTAAAAACCAGCGAAAATCACGAAAATTATAAAAAGTCTAAAACTCAGTAAAAAACTCACATAACTGCTAAATCGTCAAGTTCGTAATGACGGTTCAACGCAGGTATCATGGGAGATTCCTGTCTAATTTGTCACTTTCTCTGAGGAAACACAGAGATACGCCTCAATTTAGATAGGAATCTCTCATGATACCTGCGTCTTAGACATTAGAGATCAGTGGCGTAGCGTGCAATTTGGCAACGTTGCACTGTGTCCATTTAAACCCATGTATAAGGTCGAATGCGAAGGTGTTGACCGAACACCCGATAGTTCGACCTCTTTCATTGGTTTAAATGGACGAACTGCAACGTTGCCAAATTGCACGCTACGCCACTGCTAGAGATCCTCAGACGGTAATCGATACGATACATCGCTGTAATAAAACAGTCGATAGAAGAATCTTTGAAAACTAATCGATCGTTAGGAGGACTGAAGTCAGAGCTTCTGATCAGCATTTGTTCCATTTAAACCCATAAAAACAATCGAAATACATCGGCGATGACCATCAAATTTGACCTTTCATGTGCGTTCAAACGAAGGAAATGCTGCGTTGCCAGATGGCACGCTTCGCTACAGCTTCTGATGAGTCATCGGTTATTTCACTTTCGCATACGTCCGAATTTGGGAGAAGAGAATCGATATAATCGATTGTTTGATTAGTTCGCGCGGATTGAACGCGAATGCGCTTGGCAACGCGGGGGTCGCGGACGGCAAGTCGCGACGCGACGGCGACCCCGCGACATAACCGTAGCCATAGGATATTGTCTGTCTCTCTCTTAGCCCATTTAAACGCAGGTGTTAGAAAAGGATGGATATAGGGGCTGTCACGTGACTTCAGTCCCTCTTTCTGTCCTTTTCTATCACATGCGTTTAAAATGGGCAAAGAGAGAGAAAGAAAATATCCTGGCTACGGCTATGCCCCGCGACCGCATCACGGAGCATAGGTAAGTAAGTTGGAAAGGGAGGAAGTTGGAAACTGGTTACAAGCTACAAATCAAAGCCGCGGCGATTGAGATCCAGATCGAAGATCAGAGAAGAAAAGAGAAAGAGAGAGGGAGTGAGAGCGAGAGAGAGAGAGAGAGAGAGAGAGAGAGAGAGAGAGAGAGAGAGAGAGAGAGAAGAGAGAGAAGAAACAAATCCGTCGATCTTTTTTCTCACGGTGAATGAAGTTAAGCAGACTGATCTGAAGTTGAGTTGAGAGGTTTAGCCGAGGAATCTGGATGATTATCAAAGCAGCGTTGCCAGCATGACCACCTCGGTATCGGGGTGGCTGGGGGAAGTTGCCCCTTGAAGGAATTTTAAAAATGCTAATTTCTAAAAACCTACCCTTTTTACCTATTACAAATTCATTTTCAAGTTAATTTCCCCCAAAAATAGAGTAAAGATTTGGGAATATTGAGCGTCTGCCAATAGAATTTGGTTTTGGGACACCCCCCCCCCCGAAAGAAAATTTGGTGGCATCGCCCGTTGTTCCCGATTAACCGCGGGGTAATTAGTTAACGGGGCACTTGCAAACTTTTGTTGTGAGCAAATGAATAGTTCAATCTGTTGTAGAAACCAGCGAAAATCACGAAATTCACAATAAGAAAGTCTAAAATTCAGTAATAAACTCACATAACTGCTATGACGGCAAGATCGTTATGGCGGCTCAACGCAGGTATCATGGGAGATTCCTATCTATTGTGTCACTTTCTCTACGGAAACATAGAGATATGTCTCAATTTTTTATAGGAATCTCCCATGATACCTGCGTCTCTCCGCCATTAAGCCCGATTCTGAGAGTGAATTTCGTGATTGTTCAGTGTGCTCATCGTCATTTTGACAGGGTTTTATGCAAGGATCATAACTTCAATCCCATAGCAAAAGTTTGTAAGAGCCCCATTTCTGCGTGGAAACCAAGCTGATTTCTATGGAAAACTTATTGATTTCCATAAATCACACCAGATTTCCATGGAAATCACATCAATTATTTAACAAGAAAAATACACGGTTTCCTTGCAAAAATACTCGGTTTCTACGAAAAATTGGTCTAGAAATATTTTTTCAGGGTTTTTAGGCATTAATATTTCTCTGTTTTCGCATCTTCGTACAACTATTATTGAATTACCTAATTCAAAATAGCGACCTTCACAATAACCCCGTTGTGACGTTTAAGGATCGACAACGACGTAATGTAACTATCTTGATTATGCCAGGGCCGGGGGTGGGGGTGGGGGGGGGGGACCAGCGTCCAGCAATCCCTGAATGTGTGATTATGAGATGTTGCAGAGAAGTATAACCAGCCGAATTTGAAGGCGCTCTTACAGAAAGACTTGAATGCGTGGGTAGGAGAGAAAGAGAGCGAGGTTGAAATATCGTAAATTAGAAATTGCTTTGACCATGAAACCTAATCCTAATAATTTATGCGTGACTTGAAACCCTTACCTGCAGGGTGTATCCACAATGTTGATACGTAGTGCAAAAATTCCAATATCAGACACTGTAATAGATATTTTGACTTCGTTCATATAGTGTGCCACCAGTTACCTGAGGGGTCACATTAATGGAAACATAAAACGGGTTCAATCATTTTCCAAAATATAGGTAGCTCTGATTCTAATGCTGTAATAAATTGAAATTATGCCTCTGTGGGGGGGGGGCATCCTAATCAGCCTAATTTATATAAACCTCTGCCAATCCAGCCATCAGGGGCGCCGGGCGTGCTGTGATTTTCAAAGAGGGGTGCAAGAATGCAATCTTGCCGCGAATTGCCGACCCTTAAAATTATAAATTTGATGACCTTTTTTTATTTTTTTGATTGTTACGTACACTGATCCCCCCTCCTTCCTTACGGCACGCTCCTGCCCTCAGCAATTATTCACTGAAAAATTAAACTTTAAAAAAAAAAAAAAAAAAAAAAAAAAAAAAAAAATATATATATTTTCTTTATAATTTTACCGCCCTTTGCTAGGGTATATACTATACGGGAGAAAGCGAGTTGAAGAGGTAAAAATGAGCAAATTGACCAGAAAACCACCGATTTATTCTTTTGAATATTTTCCCCATATATTTGACAACCTAGTGAAATTTAAAAATCCATCCTTATATATATATAAAATAATAAAAAAAAAAAAAAAAAAAAAAAAAAGATAATAAAACGCATGCAGTTGAGGACTAAAAGAAGAACTATGAATATTAAAATTAATTATAGAAAAACTTCACCGGATTACTTAACGTGATCAGATTATTTTAATAATAAACTCGACAGTAACGGCTCCAACCCATCAGCCGCTAGTATACGCAACTCTCCCGCAACTAAGAGTTCGACGACTTATCGGCGTAATCGTTCTTATGACGTGTCATTCTTCTTCTTCTTCCTTGCGTCTTTTGTTTTCTACCGATTTTTAATAATAATTGTATCAACTAAAACTTTCGTGCGTATCATAAATCCCCTGCGCTTCATGAGTCGCATAAGTAATACCCTCATAACTTTTTTCATTAATTTAATTCCTTATTAGAGGCTGATTTCGCAGAGAACGAGGGATCCATTCAGTGTTACCAGCAATGTTGCCAAATTTGCCTTTAAATTACAGTGAACGTTCGTTGTATGGAACGTCCTCTAAGAGGAATATCTCGCCAAGTGGCATTTTTTGTCAGCACCGTAAAACCTCTTATACTCTGATCGCAATTTCCTAAGTGGAACTTTCGTTAAGTTAAATTTTCGCTGAGTGGAATTTATTTCGGGGCAGGGCCGAGGTTCCGCACACTGAACTTTCGCTGTACCAACTTTTGCAGTTTTAAATTAATTCAAAAGGGAAAAATCGAATAATTATCCGAATAATGGCACCACTGGTTGCCAGATGAACGACTTTAGGCCTTATGGATTCATGAAGACTTAAAGTAACATATGCGGCTTTTATAACCTTAAATCTGGCAAGTGGCAACACTGGGTGGGTCCATTCAGGGCCGCATGCGTATACCCTTCTCGCCGCTCTAGGCTGTGCTAAGACTGCCTTGGGAAAAAATTAACTTTTGATAATAATCATGAATAATCAACTAAAATTATTTCCATTATAACCTCGTTTTATCCTCTGCCAGTCAATCATCTAATGACAGATGCGAATAAATGTTATGCTTGTATAGTGTTAAAACTTCGATTCACTAATAGTAGAATAACATGAGACAGTAGCGCACCGAGAGATTCTTCATCTCTCTCTTTTCTCTATTAAGAAACGTATGTTAGACAAGGATGGACAAGGGGATAAAACCCCCTCCTTCTGTCCTTTTCCTCCTCATACATTCAAATGGGAAATATGAGAGAGATGGAAGATATCCTGGTTGCGCCAGTGACAAGAGAAATAATGGAACTCTGGCAAACTTTTGCTGGAGGTTATTGAAGAGTTGCTTCTTGCGTTAAATTTTGCAAAAATGACAACGCGAGTTGACTAAAAAATCACAAAATTCACTATGAATTGGGATTAATGGTGGAGCCACGCAGGTAGGATGGGAGATTCCTATCTAATTTGAGACATATCTCTGTGTTTGTTTTCTTAGAGAAAGTGACATATTAGACAGGAATCTCCCATGGTACCTGCGTTGCTTCGCCATTAGAATATTGCCAATACAGCTGTTTTCTGAGTTAATTACTGAATTTTATACATTTTCTCACATCAGATTTTCGTCGTTTACGCAGATTTTAACATCAGATGTTACTATTCATTTGCTTCAACCGGCAAACGTTTGCAAGAGCCCCATTTTATCGAATAATGCAAACGATAATTTTTTGCCCAACGCTGTTTGAACCCAAAGATTACTTATACATACAGATATGGCATTAGCCATCTCGCCCGTGTTAAATGAAAAATGGATAAAACGCCGGCCATGATACAACCGGGCATACAGAGGGGATCATAAAGATTACAGAATTCTGGTCCGAAAAGATTACGTTTCCCACTTTTCCTGTGTTTGTTTACGGAACTCGAACAAACACGGAACCATTGGCGGATACAGGGGGGGGCGAAGGAGGCGATCGCCCCCCCCCCGTTCGGCCCAAAAAGTGGGAAAAGAGGGGAGAGGAAGGGGAATAGCAAGAGCGAAAACAAGAAAAGGGGGTCATTTAGGGGCGAAAATCCAAAATTCGCCCCCCTCCCCGTTCGCGAGGGCTGGATCCGCCACTGCACGGAACGTGAACGATGGAACGTGGAATACGGAACAGTTTTGAAACAGACAAACATGGAAAATGTAATCTTTTCTCTGTAATATTTATGATCCCCTCTGTATGCCCGGATGTATCACGGCCGGAGTCAACTTAACAAAATTCGGACTAATGCCATATCTGTATGTATAAGTAATCTTTGTTTGAACCTCGTGATTAAAATCAAAAAATCAAAGCCTTAAGTGCTCGACGAACGCCTGCAAATTTTCGGTTAGCCCAAATGCAACGCTGTCAGACTCCACGCAAATGCCATTGCATCTACTCAATCAGCCGCCGCATTGGCATAACTCTGGCAACCATGGTCGATGCGTGTGATGAGCTGCGCGTCGAGAGTGAGCACGCTGTGCGATGTGGCGTGTCGGCTTTTATTGGTCGTGTATTAAGGCGTGAGGCGTGAGGCGTTTAAAGACGTAAGGTAATGGTGCGAGATGGTGAGATGTTGTGATGGTGCGATGGTGCGATGGAGCGATGGTGTGATGGTGATAGCGTGGGTGTAGTTGTCAGTTGTCTATTGCCCGCTTTAATTTCAGTCAGTCTCTCAAGTCTCTGTTTGTGTGGTCGTCCTCCCGGCCCGCCTCGTCTCTCTCATGCTCCACAATCGCCGTCAACTCGTCTGCATACCCACTAGCTTGTCACACATTGGTTCGAAACAAGCAAAGAGTAAACAAGAGTCCCAACAAAACGGTAGGGTCGCGTGGCAAAGTCGCATTACAATCGAATTCCACTGTCGACTGTACGGCCTCTGATTGGCTGGCGAAAGCCTGGGCCCTGGAAAATCGCTCTTGTGGAAATTTAGCATGGAATTTTCGACTTTGCTTCAATTAAAGTTAAATTTCAAGAAAATTATTCTTCCTTACCCTCGGGAAATTTAAATTACCTTTATTTTTTAGAGACTGTTACGAAGTGATTGGTGGGTCATACATATCACTTCATCGAAAAAGTAACAGAAGGATATAAATTTGAAAGTAAAATTACGGGTAATTTTTTGCCGTGTTTCCCACTCTTCGGACGGGTCGGGCCGAGTGTGTGGTGTAGCAGTTCATTTCTTTCCAATTTTCTTGTTTTAGTGTAATGCAGATGGTTTGAAATGCATGTAAAATTCATTGATTGAAGGAAATACGTCAATATCATGAAGAAACCCGAAGATTTAAACACAAATACTCGAAATAATACGAAGTTTAAGCGGCTCTTAATCGGACGTTCCGGCGGAAAAAAAATCCTCGTATAATTTCATTTTCAATTTCATATTTTTCTGTTAAGTTTGTGATGAAGTGACACGTGTGACCTATCAATATCTTCGTTGTATCCTCAAAAAAATATAATTTGAATTTCCCGAAGGTAAGGAGGAATAATTTTCTTGGAATTTGACTTTAAATGAGGCAAAGTCGAAAACCCCATGTTAAATCTCCAAAAGAGCGATATCATAGGGCCCAGACTTTTGCCAGCCAATCAGAGGCTGACTTTTCGATATCGCCAACCTAACCTGACCTGCCTCGCTCTCCTACCGTTTTGTTGGGACTCTTGTTTACTTTTTGGAAACAAGGCACTATAGTGATTTGAAATGCGCGCCACTGAGGATGACACGGGAAGCGAGTCGAGCGTACCTGTTAAAAATAAGTACCTTGGGTGGGTTCGAAACATATGTGTTTTTGGTCATCATTACAGGTTGAGTCCCTTTGGGATGGGGCTCTTGCAAACGGTGGCGAAGCGTAATAAATGTGTGAGTGGATAAGCATGTACTTTCTCCATTTAAATTCACCAAAAAAGTCGAACACTTCAGTCAACGGCGATGACCAGGTATTTCGACCTTTCTAATGTATGTGAACGGGAAAAACGAACGTTGCCAAATCGCACGCCTCGCCACTACTTGCAAACTTATTTGCAAGGGTCCCATTCTCAGAAGCGGATCTAGAAATTGTGGAATGAAAAGTTGTTTGGAAAAACCACGTGTATGTGACACTTGGGTATGGACGTTGCGTAAAATTCATAATTCAAGGTGTTATTGTGTATGTTTCTGATGAGTCCAACCAATTGCTCTTTCTTACATGACAATGCGGGAGCTTATAGACCATTTGTCATAAATAAAAATAATTTCCCGTTAAACTCATCAGAAACACAACCGATGACACGATAACATAACACTTCAAGTTTGAAGTATGAATTTGTGAGAACGAACATACCCTCTGTTGTATACGTGATTTTTCCAAAAAAAAAACTACGCGATTCACCTTTCTCTTTCTCTTCATCTCCCCATCTGACCACACGAGTTAGACATAGGGTTACCAAGCGCTCGACCAGATTTCGCCGGACATGTCCGGCTTTTAGAACTGTTGTCCGGCGTCTGGCCGGATTGTTTAACATTAAGAAAAAGTCCAGCCTTTCGGAACTTCAGGATATTCAGATCTAAGATATCGAAAAGAGGAAAAGTTTAAGAAAAAGGAAACGAAATAATGCGCAGTAGGCAAGAGCTTCCATATTCTTGTAAGACATTTTACTGTAAAGGTTACTCAGACATGGGCGCACCCAGGATTTCTGTATGGGGGGGGGGTCAAGTTGTTATTTCATACGCGCAGTAGGCAAGAGCTTCCATATTCTTGTAAGACATTTTACTGTAAAGGTTACTCAGACATGGGCGCACCCAGGATTTCTGTATGGGGGGGGGGGGGTCAAGTTGTCATTTCATACGGGGGGTCTGGGGATACTCCCTCGGAAAATTTTGAAAAATTAGCTCTTCTTAGACGCAAAATTAGGCTACTTCTATTCAAAAACTATATTGAATTAACTCTCGAGAAAAATGAGATTTTCCGAGACTATGCTGATATTACGGAAATATCTTCATCATGCTGATAGAAAGACGGAGACTTCAGGAAATCTAGATCTCATAAGAAGAAGATCGAGCGAAATTAACAATTAAGGACATTGCTGCCGGGAAAGATGTGTTCCTCCAAGGAAAACGATGTTTCATGACATTGATACTTTTTTTGAACTTATTTCCTCATCTTTTCTTTTTCTCTCTCCTTCTTTTCCTCTTCTCTCTTTCTCTTTTCCTCATTTTTTCCTTTCCTTTTCTCTTTTTTTCCTTTCATTTCCTTTCCTTACCTTTCCACTTGTTTTCCTTTTCTTTCCTCCTTTTTTTTCTTCCTATGGGGGGCACCTTGGCCCCCTTTCCCCCCTCCCTCCCTAGGTGCGCCCATGTACTTGGATGTTTCTCAGAAATTGGTCTCGTTTATAGAGCTTGTACAGCTTCCTAGGGTAAAAATTCCAGTTTTAAAACATCGATACCGTCAGTAAGGAAATGATAGAAGCCAACAACTGAAACTCATCCTGTTCAGTGAAATCTGTTTATTAGTTGTTTCTGGTGGGCGCTAGCACTAGTCCCGTGCGCGTACAAATCGTACCCTACCTCCAGCCAAATTAAGACGGCGAGTATATTTCTCACCTTATATACACTCTCTTCAATCTTCACTCTCACTCTCCCACGTTCCCCCTCTCCCGAACACCTCACAGTGGAGCTAGTCAATGGAAGAGGTCGGACAAGCCGCGGAAACTTAAACTCCGTATATCTTTGTTAATACGCAATGTAGACGTTTGAAAGTATTTTCATTGCTTTTTATTACAGACAAACTAAGGATTAAAATGGGAACTATAGACCAACGATAGATAAAAACGTCCGAGACGTTTCGGCGCACTCACAGCACCATTATCAATCGAAAAATTATAAAAATAAAAACAAAATACTCAGAACGAGGAGCACACTCCACTCAAGTTGGAAGAGGGACCGATTAATAAAATACCGCAACATCGGTTACATAAACAATAAAACATACCAACAAAACGCAGATAGAGCCTCAATCAGTAGTTAAAGTTTGGAAAAACTGGAGGTATGCAACAGTCAACTTTTCCACGTCTGCCCGGTAGTTGCACTTGCATAAGGAGTCTCTGTTTTTTAGAATGTGAATTATTTCTAACACAGCTCTAGCGTTGTAATGTTTCTCCTGTGCCAGAACCAGAGACTCCATATGTAGCTACCGGACTGACGTGGAAAAGTTGAGTGTTGCATACCTCCAGTTTTTCCAAACATTAACTAACTGATTGAGGCTCTGTCTGCGTTTTGTTGGTCTGTTTTGTTTCTGTAACCGATGTTGCGATATCTTGTTAATCAGCCCCTCTTCCAACTTGAGCGGTGTGTGCTCCTCGTTCTGAGCATTTTTTTTTATTATAACTATCCGATTGATAATGGTGCTGTGAGTGTATACCCGAAACGTCTCGGAAGTTTTTATTTATTTTATTGTTGGTCTAGTTCCCATTTTAATCCTTAGTTTGTTTGTGATGTTTTTTTGGCCATTTAGTTCGTAATGGAGCTGTTGCAAATTTTTGCTACAGGCTTATTAATGGTTGCTAATGGGGTAGTACCCTGTAAAAATAACGATTAACGCACTAAAAAAATCACAAAATCCACTCCTAAACTCACAAAATTCTTTGAAACGCGAGACCGTAATGGCGGCCGGGGCCGCGGTTTTCATTGGGGTTCCCTATCTTCAATCAGCGCCATCTACACGAGATGTTCTCGCAACACCACACAAGAAGAAGGAGAAGCATACAATTGCCACAAGAAAACCGCGGCCTCGGCCGCCATTAAGGTCTCGCGTTTAAAAGCAGTTTGTGAGTAGTGAATTTCACAACTATTAATAAGCCTGTAGCAAAAGTTTGCAACAGCTCCATTGGTTATATATTGGTTTTATGGCAAAATTTCTCCTAAACCACCCTTTATAGTTTGTTTCTTGACTATAAAAACAATAAAATTTACAATTTTAGTAATATATTTCATGTCCAACCTCTCCCATTGACTTGCTCCAATGTGTGCCTGTGCCACCCGCGCCTCGCCTCCGCCCACCGCACGGTCCTTTCGCCCCCTCAACCCTACTCTGTAAAAAACACAAAGCTAGCGTGGCTGTTCAGAGACGCTGACCGGCGCGGCAGACCGGCCGGTCGGCCCTCGGGGGCCTTGTGGCTGTGCGGTTAGGCGAGGTTTGAAAAGCTGTGGAGTTGACCGACGCGGCGCGGTCTAGCGGAGGCGAAGCGATGCGTTATTATGTTATGCGGCGTCGATTTGGCTGGTGTGAATCTAAAATACGGCAAGCGCCGTTCCGGCGCGCGGCGCACAGTAGTTCGAAATCAAAGACTACTTATACATACAGATATGGCATAAGCCCGAATTTTGTTAAGTTGACTACGGCCGTGATACAACCGGGCATACAGAGGGGATCATAAAGATTACAGAGAAAAGATTACATTTACCATGTTTGTCTGTTACAAAACTGTTCCATGTTCCACGTTCCACTGTTCACGTTCCGTGTTTGTTTTAGTTCCGCAAACAAACACAGGAAAATAGGGAAACGTAATCTTTTCGGACCAGAATTCTGTAATCTTTATGATCCCCTCTGTATGCCCGGTTGTATCACGGCCGGCGTTTTATCCATTTTTCACTTAGCAAGGGTGAGATGGCTAATGCCATATCTGTATGTATAAGTAATCTTTGTTCGAAACATTAATCTTGCTGGTTTTTTGCTTTACAAATATTTTAGATGTAATTTTTTATGTGTGTGTTTTTTTTTCTTTAAAAAATCATGTTGTTTTGACTCATTCGAAGCTCTGAAATGAATGCTTCACACATTTTTAGGTTACCTTGCTTTATAATGTTCATAATCTTCATGTTTATTCGTAAAATTATGTCCGGATAATTCCAAGATTTGAACCACTGAGCGACGCTCAGTTGTTGGTTTAGACTAGAGGGACAGAACCGCAGAATGGGGCTCTTGCAAACTTTTGCTACAGGGGATTGAAGAGTTGAATCTTGCATAAAAAGCTGTGGAGATGACGATGAGTACACTAAAAAATCACGAAATTCACTCTCAAAATCGGGCTTAATGGCGAAGAGACGCAGGTATGAGTGGAGATTCCTATCTAAATTTGAGACATATCTCTGTGTTTCCGTAGAGAAAGTGACATGATAAGACAGGAGTCTCCCATGACACCTGTGTTGAACCGCCATTACGAACTTGCCGTTATAGCAGTTATGTGAGTTTATAAGACTGAATTTTAGACTTTTTAGACTCAGTTGTTGGTTTAGATTAGAGTGACAGAACCGCAGAATGGGGCTCTTGCAAACTTTTGCTACAGGGGATTGAAGAGTTGAATCTTGCATAAAAAACTGGAAAAATGACAATGAGTACACTAAAAATTCACGAAATTCACTCTCAAATTGGGTTTAATGGCGGAGGGGCGCAGGTATGATGGGAGATTCCTATCTGAATTGAAACAATATCTCTGTGTTTTCATATAGAGAAAGTGACATGTTAGACAGGAATCTCCCATGACACCTGCGTTGAACCGGACAATACGAACTTGCCATTATAGCAGTTACGTGAGTTTATAACTGAATTTTAGACTTTCTTAGTGTGATTTTCATGATTTTTGCTGGTTTTTACATCAGATTGGACTGTTGATTTGCTCACAGCAAAAGTTTGCAAGAGCCCCTATCTGGCAGAAAGCGTTTTCTTACAGCGACTGCATCCCAGCTGCAGATTTGGATAAATTTCGTTGAATGGGTTGAATGGATGGGTTGAATGGATGTATCGTTAAAGAACCCAAAGTCAGGCGAGCTTTCAGGGAGCAGGGAGCCGATCCTTGAAATTCCCGACTTTTGGGTAGACTGGATAAGAATGGAAAACGGTGATTGGTGAAGACGAGTCACGTGGTTGCCCAATGCCCAGTCTAATCAAAATGCGGGATTTATCTAATTGGTTATCGGGTACTCCAAGACTGCCCGATAACCAATTAGATAAATTCCGTATTTTTATTAGATTTGGCAACCACGTGACTCGTCTCCACTGCCTCCACCAATCACCGGTTTCCATTCTTATCCAGTCTACCCAAAAGTCGATAGTAAAGATAGTGTGTAACATAGTGTGGGTTGTTAATTAGGGAAGTAACTTCCAGACTTAATGAATGAATTTTGAAAGCATGTAAAAGCCGCATTATATTTTCCACGGAATTTTACGTTGAAGTCAATGTGCCATATTGTTGCACTAAAAAGTACGCAACAGACTCATTCACTGGCGGATCCAGGGTGTCTTTCTCTCTCAATGGCCATTTAACCGCGTGTGTCAGAAAAGGATAGAAGAGGGGGGCGAAAGTCACGTGACTGCCTCTTATCTGTCCTTTTCTATCATACGCGCTCTAATGGGAGAAGAGAGAGAAGGATAGATTCCTAGCGGATCTTAGTTATTGTCCTTCTCTCTCTTCTCCCATTAGAATGCATGTGTTAGCAAAGGATGGAAGAGGGGGCGAAAGTCACGTGACTGCCCCTTATCTGTCCTTTTCTAACACACGCGATCAAATGGCGATAGAGAGAGAGAGACAATCCACTAGATCCGCTAGCGGACTCATTGGAGCTGAAAAATTGCATGTTACGTTACACGGCAACCCTGAGAAGCCTCATTAATTTGAATTGCTTAGGCCCGCGGAGATCTCCCGAAGGCAAAGTTCGACAGTTTTCGATGGAATTATATAATACCGTCTGAAGCTGAACGACTGCAGTCTATTTAATCTCGAGACTTAAGAATGTGGCCAGCAATGCTTGAGCCCTGGCATATCAGATAAGATTACCGCTCCAGCATATTAACATGAGTACATTTTATCATGAGGATCGAGTTCTTGTACTGAGTGCAAAATATTCACACAACAGTTCTGACCAATACCCATTGGCGGATACAGGGGGCGGGGGGGCGATCGAACCCCCCCCCCCCCCCCCCAAAAAAAGGGGAAAAGAGGGGAGAGGAAGGGGAAAAGCAAGAGCGAAAGGAAGAAAAGGGGGTCATTTACGGGCGAAAATCCCAAAATCGCCGCCCCCCGTTCGCGAGGGCTGGATCCGCCACTGCCAATACCAGAATAGAGCGATGAGTTTTCGAGCGCAAAGCTTGAAACTTTAAGTGCGCCCCTCTTGCTAGGTGGGTCAGTGGCGTAGCGTGCGATTTGGCAACGTTGCAGTTAGTCCATTTAAACCCCATGAAAAAGATTGAACTATCGGGTGTTCGGTGAACACCTTCGCATTCGATCTTTCATACGGCTTTAAATGGACAGAATACAGCGTTGCCAACTTTCACGCTACGCCACTGAGGTGGGTGTGGGTACAAAACCAGAGGATCGCCTGTTTGTCACCACGGTCTGTTTGGTGAAAAACAGTCATCGGACAGCTATCAACGTTGAACCAAGTCTTTGGACAGGGACTTGGAGCAACTCGCGAGAAATTGCAAAAAATCGTGCGTGCTAGCTGTGACGTCACAACGCGGAATTCCCATTCATAACAATCTATTTTGAGCCAAGCTCGCGTTTCCAGAACTATAAAACCTCAAGTTAGAAAGCAAAGGCATTCTTGTTTTCACCTCACCGAGTACTCATTTCCTTTGCTTACTAAAAAGCACCAAAATGTGCGGACCTCTGCAACTGCCTCATTCCAGAGGCGGCTCTTGCAATTTGGCAACAATGCCATCGCTCCATTTGATTGTATGTAAAACAATCGATTCGAAAGTGAAGCAGCGCTTCACCAGCAATCGATTGATAAACATAGATTCAAATGGAGCAAAGACAGTGTTGCCAAATAGCACGCGCCGCCGCTGCCTCATTCTCACGTCGAATGCGCTTTCCAGACTACCTGTCT
This sequence comes from Trialeurodes vaporariorum, assembly GCA_011764245.1. Classification (NCBI taxonomy): domain Eukaryota; kingdom Metazoa; phylum Arthropoda; class Insecta; order Hemiptera; family Aleyrodidae; genus Trialeurodes; species Trialeurodes vaporariorum. The sequence goes on from VMOF01000379.1 coordinate 1,109,765, forward strand.
TCCGATGAGATCTACTTTTTCGCGCTTAAAACAACAGAATCAAAAGTCCTTATACTTAAATATTAATAGATTATGTAGTTTAAAAAGTGCAATTCAGCTTGCTTTGCCTTGCGATTAGCTCAATTAATCAACTCAATAATTTTCCATATGCATAGAAAATTATTAATTACTACCCGGAAATCAATCAAACTCTAATAATAGCGCTTGAATCAATGAAATCTTTTAACAGTATCGCTGAATCAAGCTCGATCCATCAAATTTAAAAAAAGAAAGAGGGAAATAAAAAAACGCAATTTCAATTCAAGCAGTTCAGCCCTTTCAAGCCCTTTTACTACCAGTTGACAAATCAATGTTTGCTGGATCAAATTAAGTGGGTAGCTAAATATTCCTACACCGCGGTGCTGGTTTTGCATATGCAAATTATTGAAGGCGTTTGAGGAAGCCTTATTTTTCAAATATTCACAATTAGGAGTCGCAGACTCCCAGTTACTTAATTGAATAAAAAATAATTGAAATTGGGTGAGGCAGATCTAGACACAGAAATGATTTATACTCAGGCGTGGTACTGAAAGGGTTAAACATATGACACTAGCTAAAGGATTCGTTAATTTTGAAAGTGTCAAACGCGCTTTTAAAAAAGCAGGTGAAAATATAAACACTGAGACACCCCTTAGTAGGTACTTTCGTACTTTCGTAGTCGAGGGACAAAACGAAAATAAAAAGAGTATCCCGTAACAACGAGCAGAAATAGGTTTTCTTTACATCAAACAACGCAAAAATGTCAGGAAAACCGGAAATCAAATTAATGTGACTCTCAGCCCAAAATTTCACTTCATCACCCCCCCCCAAAAAAAAAACTCATAAAAATATCCACGAAGCAAAGCTAGAGCGAAGAAACCAAAATTTGCTCCATATTAACGGAGTAGTCGTAACATGGAAATTTGAAATGTTAGCCTGGGGGGAAAAAAACCGTCACCTTTCCATCCTCTCCCTCATCCTATCGGCAAGCCAAAACAAATAATACTACTTTCACTTCCGGTACCATTTTTGTATTATTCTGTGATTTATATGTCACATAAAACGGAATTAGAATTGATTAACTTTTCAGATCTGCCACCCCCCCCCCTCCAAAACTTCGGTCAGTGCGGGGTGCTCAATACCCCACTCCACCTCGTCGCCTTCTCCTCAAATTCGTCAAAAACAAATTCCTCGACAACTGCCAGAAAAAAAACTTAGAAAAATTAAAGGAGAAAACAAAAAAAACGCAATTAGGCTCTTGCAAACTTTTGCTATAGGGAATTGAAAAGATGAATCTTGCATAAAAATCTGAAAAAATGACAATGCGAGTACACTGAAAAATCACGAATTTCATTCTCAGAATCAGGCTTAGTGTTGGAGAGACGCAGGTATTATAGGAGATTCATATTTAAATGGAGACATATCTCTGTGTTTCTGTAGAGAAAGTGACATCATAGACAGGAATCTCCCATGGTACCAGCGTTGAACCGCCATTACGAACTTGACGTTTTAGCAGTTATGTGAGTTTATTACTGATTTTCAGACTTTCTCAAAAAGCTTTTCGTGATTTTCGCTCGATTTTAGTTTTTACATCAAAATGAACTATACTCATTAGCTCACAGCAGAAGTTTGCAACAGCCCCATTAGAATTTTTTAACTTTTCAGATCTACAACCCCCCCCCCTTCACTCCAAAACTTCGGTCAGTGGGGGGGAGCTCAATACCCCTCGCCACCCCTCCACCTCCAACTCGTCAAAAACATGTTCCTCGACAACTGCCACGAAACAAACTTGAAAAAATTAAAGGAGAAAATAAAACAAACAAAAAAGCAATTAAAGAATGCGAGATTAATTTGATCAAAAGTGGTGTCAATGCCTACCTTCATCCCAACAAGCCGGGTGCATGTGTATCCAAGACGGCGCTGAATTGCTTCCTTTCCTTGATGTAATTAATTTTATCTTTCTTATCGTGGAAGTAGCGGTGAGCAAATTAACACGTGAGATCCGCTCGGTGAAAAATAAGTATGCTAATTTGGAACTCGACCAAAGATAAAGAGCACGAAAGGAGCACAAATAAGAAAGGTGAGCAATCCTTTATATGAAAGTTCACGTACCTAGGTACACACCTGGAAAAAAAAAATAATGATTGAACATATGTAATTAAAAGTTAGCCCGCGGCAAAATTATTATTTATTTTAAAATACCGCGAGTCAGAACTAGCGGACGATTGCACTCGGGAATGCTCGAGCGATTCCTCTGTTAGATGGTGAAAGGGGGGGGGGGGATAGCACCCCGTTACGTGATTAATTAGGAAGTGATTTACGTACGAATTGGCAATGAAGACAAAGCGGGACAAAATGATAGTTACCTATCGATTTAAAAAGAATCGGGGCTCTTGCAAACTTTGGCTGTAAGGGATTGAAGAGTTGATTCCTGCATGCATAGTGATGCCGTCAACGGATTTCTTCCATCACTCTCACTTTCCCTTTGAATGCATAAGTAGAAAAAGGATGGAAAGAGCGGCTTTAAAGTTTTAACCCCTTGACTATCTTGGTCTGACATAAGAGTTTCAACGGAGAAAAAAGAGATTAGACAATTTTTCGTCAGCAATCACCTCTTGCAAACCACTTTGAGGGAAAAACAAGGTATTGGAGGCAACTAGATAAGTTGAAACTTAGTTGTTAGAAAATATGACAGTGGAAACCGAGGTATAGGAGAGAGAGGGGAAGAAAAAAAAAGAAGAAAAAAAAACCTAATTACTACAGATAAAAGGAGGAATCGCTGATGCATAAACGAGGGAATCGTTAGTTCCTCGACTATTTCGACAAAAAGTGCCAAAACCAATCATAAGGGGCGGTAGCCCCCGGCCAAGTAAAAAAAAAAAAAGAAAGAAAAAAAATTGAGCTTTCGATCAAAGGACAAACACAAAACCGCGCTTTTCTTTCGTCGCACGATATTATGGCCAAACCGCACCAAAACCAACTTTCTATCTAAAAACCGTTGAAACGATTTGGGAAAAAACGGCAAGCAACAACACACGTGCGTTTACGCTTGCTCACAAAATAATAACAATAATGATGACCAAAAAAAAAAAAAAAAATTAATAGACAAAGTAATCACCAAATATTAATCAAAAACTATTCTCTCAAACAACAACAACAAAAAACGACTCGGTCGCAGAACTGCTGAATGCATGATCTAGGAGAGACCACGTTGTAATTGATTGCGTGGGGGGTTCGTAAACACATATACACGTAAGTAATCGCGGAGCAGCGAGAATATGCGGGAACTCGACCGGCGCGCCCGAGTGTCAGCGCTGCAACTGACTGAAAATTGTAATGGAAGGAAGGAAGGATGGAAGCGACCGTGGTCGTGGTAGCGGCGCGCGGTGTGAGCGTGAGCGCAACAAGGAGCGGGCGATGCGACGCGTTTATGCGCCGCGCGGGGGCCACCACGCACGCTGCTCGCTGCCTCTGCCAAGGAAAGGGCCATGAGCCTGGGGTAGGTATAAAAGGGGGCCTGCGAATTGCGATGTGCGAAGCCTCCAACAACGATGGTGGGACGGACGCACACCATTTACCACACCGCAGTCGCATCGCGGTAACAACGGAGGGGGGCTACGGAAGAAATAAAATCTACCACTCGACTCCACGCGAGCGGCTGCGAGACCGCGTTTAGTTCAATAACAAGTAACAAACACCGCACAGAAAGAAACAACGAAAAAGAGATCATCCAACGAGGTATCACCGCGGATCTCCGACGCGAAAGAAAACTCCCAAAGACTAAAGAGAGACCTCCGACACCTCCGCTCCGTGTCTCTGAGGTCGAGGCTCAGGACTCGCCAAAGTGGCGCAGCGTGCAATTTGGCAACGTTGTACTATGTCCATTTAAACTCACGTAAAAAGTCGAATGTGAAGGTGTTCACCCAATGAGCTATAACTTTAGAGTGGCACATCAAGGAACGTTCCGCTGGTTCATTGTTGTCACCTAGGGCGCCGCCATCTTGCCGTAAAAATCGATTTTGAGGTTAAGTTTTGTAGGTTGTTTCCGGTCGTTTCGTAAACAAACTCGGGCATCGCCGGAAACGACCTACGAATCTGCCGTCCAAATTCCCGCCAAATTCCGAACGACCTACAAAATTTAACCTCATAACTCGGAATCTGCCGTCCAAATTCCGCTTTTTCCCGAGATTCCTTCTATCCTGTGTGCCACAAGGTGGACCAGCCCGCTGCCACTCTAAAGTTATAGCTCATTGTGTTCACCTAACACCTTCAAGTTCGATCATTTTCATGAGTTTAAATGGACGATCTGCAACGTTGCCAAATGGGGCTCTTGCAAACTTGTGCTATACGAAGCATTAAAATAGTCCTATAAATAGTCCACTCTGATGTAAAGACCAGCTAAAATCACGAAAATCACACTGAGGAAGTCTAAAATTCAGTAATAAACTCACGTAATCGCTATAACGGCAAGATCGTAATGGCGGCTCAACACAGGTATCATGGGAGATTCCTGTCTATAATATGTCACGAAACACAGAGACTTGTCTCCATTTAGATAGGAATCTCCAATGAGCTATAACTTTAGAGTGGCAGCGGGCTGGTCCACCTTGTGCCACACAGGGTAAAAGGAATCCCGGGAAAAAGCGGAATTTGGACGGCAGATTCCAAGGTTTGAGGTTAAAGTTTGTAGGTCGTTCGGAATTTGGCGGGAATTTGGACGGTAGATTCCAAGGTTTCAGGTTAAGTTTCGTAGGTCGTTTCCGGCGATGCCCGAGTTTGTTTATTTACGAAACGACCGGAAACAACCTACAAAACTTAACCTCAAAATCGATTTTTACGGCAAGATGGCGGCGCCATAGGTGACATGGTGGCAACAATGAACCAGCGGAACGTTCCTTGAAGTGCCACTCTAAAGTTATAGCTCATTGGGACTATCGGATGAAGGGGAGGGGAGTGGATTGAAAGTAATGTGACTCCCCGTCTGACCATCCAAATATCATTTTAGTTGTTACATGCGGACGCAGTGATGTGGTCGTAAAAATTGATGACTGGCACTAGATGGCGTACGATCTGATGGATATCTAACGAGAGCCAACAGACGGGAGTTTTCAAATGATATTGATATTCTTGAAGCAGAAGCGATTTAACAAGGAGAGTGTGGAGGAGGGGCACGTTCTCGGAAATCACCCTTTCTCAACCAAACACTGAGAAAAACTTCCTCTTATGGCGGGAATCCAGTTTCAAACTTACCTAACCGGAAATCAGTTAGGTTAAACAGAATGAGGCTCTTGCATATTTTTGCGATAAGCGATTAAATAAGTAGTCGAATCTGATGTAGCGAAAGTCCAGCGGAAATCACGAAAATCACACTAAGAAAGTCACAAATTCAATAATAAACTCACATAGCTGCTACAACGACAAGGTCGTAATGGCGGTTCAACGCAGGTGTGTACTTATCGTCATTTTGACAGGTTCTTATGCAAGAATCAACTCTTTAATCCCCTAAAGCAAGAGTTTGCAAGAGCCTCATTCTTGCAGTGGCGGCTGGTGCAATGTGGCAACAACACATTCTCTCCATGAGAGAGTAAAAGTATATTTATAAAAAAAAAAAAAAAAAAAAACACTCTGCCACTGCCTTAACCCATGTATGCCCAACTTTTTTTGAACATGTTGGGTGTTTTTTGGTGTTTTTCTCAAAAAACACCACCTTAGAGAAAAAAAATTAAAATTTAAAAATTGTGAAATTTTCTGGTCCAGCTAAATTATAGGTGCTGAATGATCGCAACATTGATTTTTGAGTTATATTGGCCTAAATTTACTGTAATTTGGTCCAAAAAAAACCATCTTAAGTGGGTTTTTAACGACCCAATGGACATATATGGGTTAAAGGCTAAAAAGCTAAATTTTATCTGTATAAAACTAAAATGTTTCAAACCACAAAGTTATAAGTCATTATTTAAATAGATATTGAAATATATTCAATTTATTAATGAATTTCGGCTGCTTAATCCTCGATAAGGAAGTTTTTAGGTTTCTCTCTGATCAAACGTAATTAACAAATTAAAAAAAAATGGTTTGTAGGCGGGATGAGACGCCCCGCCCGCCCCCACCCGCCCACCATCGTTCGTAGCACATAAAACTTCAGGTATACCCTCTCCTCGAGACCAACATGATTATAGTACTATAAAATCTCGTTGAAGGATCAAACTTGCTGTTGACCAAAGGCGCTTATTTATGAAACGCTGTCTGCTGTCTCAATTTTACAAACCTTTAATCAGCTGAATACTTTGCCCTCACTTATTCCTTTTCTTCCTTCCACGTTCATATTTCTCTCCACCTTGCTTCCCCCCTCCCCCTCCCCCTTTCTCCCTCTCTACCCTTATGCACTTCCCACAGCTCACAATCAGTCGCGACTCGTGTTATATTTGGCAACCATGTCTTTTCGCCATTTGAACCTTGGCAAAAGTATCGATTTCTCAAAGATTCAGTGAATACCCTGAAGATCGATTATTTTACATAGGTTTAAATGGAGAGAATCTGTTGTTGCCACATTGAACGAGCCGCCACCGGCTAATAGAGGGTTTTAGTAATGGCGACTGCCGGTGATGAGCGTTCCAAACAAAGCCGGTTTGTCTCTCTCGCTCTCACGTGACCCCTATGTACTGCCATCTCACTCTAATTTCAAAAATCGTATACAGAGACTTATTTTGTGAAATTTTATGGCAGAAATGAAATTATCGAGGCATTTTAATGCGATTTTGATAATAATGTGTCGTAAAACAAGGCCCTGTATACGAATTTTGATACTAGAAAGAGATGGATATACATAGGGGTCACGGGAGAGTGAGTGAGATAGTTTGGAACGCTACGCGAGTTTTATCACATCCGATTGCGACCGATGAGTGCATTGTTGTGATTGTTGGCTAACCGTTGACTTCACACTAAAACCGTCTATTACATCTACAGCTATTTTAACGTGAATCCTCACAGATGTAGTTTCCAAATTTGCCAAAAGTTGGCGTTTAGAGTAGGTCACCGTTCGATTAATGATTAAAATCCGCAAATGAAGTTATTTTTTCCGAAAAATCGGAATGTCATAAGCCCTCGAGATTATAGTTTAAAGAATGCAAGCGCCGGGAAGGTTGTAAAAATGTTCAACATGGAAGTTGAAACCATCATTTCGATCGGATCGATGTGTCATTTTTGGTGATTGCTGGTATAGTTTCATTGCTCTAATTTGAAACATTTTTGCGACTTTTCTGGCACGGCGGCCGGCGCACACAGTCGCCTTGGAACTATTTCCCGATTTCATACATCCATTCTTATATTCCGATTTTCCGGAAAAAGTTATTTCATTTGCAGATTGTCGTCATAACTTGAACGGTGGCTGCAGAGTGTAGTGGTAGCTCCATCACTTTCATTAGCCCCCCCCCCCCCCCCCCACCTCACCCTCAGCTACGCCCATGCAGGCAGTACCTATATTTTAAATATAATTTGTTTTTTTTCAAGTTTGCGTGAGTCATGCTAGGCGAAGCTAGAGAATCTTTGTTTCCACCAATGGCGTAGCCGGGGAAGGGGGTGTTGGGGGTCTAGGCCGCCCATTTGACACCCAACTTTGCCCCGCGAAGAGAAGGTAATTTTTTGCGATTTCCGAGGAATTTTACCAAATTTTGGCCTTCAGACCCCCCTTCTTGAAAAGTGTTGGACCCCGGACTCCCACTACCCTTGAAAAATTTCAGGGTCGGCCACACTTTAGCGGTTTCCTAAAGCTTTCTATTTGACGAGAATGTTTGACCATTGAACGTCTGAAAGGTTGCATCCACATTATTTCATTTGCGTCACTGGAGGTTGCAGGCTAAAGTTGTTACAGAATACAGAAACGCGTAGTGTAAACAGCAAAATTTGAAGGGAGGGTTACTGTAAAAATACCACCGATCTAGTTTCTCGAGTTGACAACAAGGAGAAAAATTGTTAAAGTTACAATGTTAGGTAGGCAAGGCTAGAAAATCTTCATTTCGGTGCGCCTTCAATTAGAAGAGTATGCTACTAGACACCGGGGACGTAGGAATAGTTGCATCAACGTTTAATTCGTGCTCCTTGCATATGCCGTGCAAATGATCTAAAAGATTACAGTCTAAGTTCCATGCTCCAAGCAATCCGCATGATTTGAATAGCGAAATACGGCAAGATTCTGGTTGCATTTGTAAAAATATCACCGTTCACTTGTTCAGTGCTTTTTCATGTTTTCGTGCGGAGTGTTACTTATTCCGTTAAAAAATAAATAAGTAATGGAGCTATTGCACACTTTTGCTATAAGCGATTTAATAGTCGATTATGACGTAAAAACCTCAAAAAATAACGATGGTGGCACTAAAAACTTCCAAAATCCACTCCTAAACTCAATAAACGCAGTTATTTGCACGAGCGTAATGGTGGCCGAAGGCACTAACAATGGGAGATTCCTATCTTAATTTCGTCACTCTTTCTATGCTGACAAGGATGATTCACAGAGTAATTAGTCATCAGAGTGATGATCCACATCCGATGAATGGTACCGCAACACCAAGTGACACCGGTGTCAAATGAAAGTAGTCTCTAATTGGTCACATCTTGATGGAGTTTCAGAATTGTTAGATGGAAATCTCCCATTGTTAGTGCCTTCGGCCACCATTACGCTCGCGCAAATAACTGCGTTTATTGAGTTTAGGAGTGGATTTTGGAAGTTTTTAGTGGTGCCATCGTTATTTTTTGAGGTTTTTACGCCATAATCGACTATTAAATCGCTTATAGCAAAAGTGTGCAATAGCCCCATTCTTCGGTCCTCTTACAATCAATAAACATCGGATTCCGAGCGGACTGCTCGTTTTACCTGACTTTGACTTTCATTTGTACAGTGCAAGTCTTAAAGTATCATTTCAAGTAACTTCTCTGATGTTCAAGTCTATAAAAATGGCAGAGGAATAAAATTACAAAAATCAGAGAAAAATTGCTGAAAAAAAGCTTGAGAATTCAATGCTATAGATGAAACTCAAAAACTAGACAACTAAACTAAATCATTTAAACAACCTTTTTTTCTGGTTGAATCTTGTTAGGATCAAGTAGAAAATTTTCAACAGCTTCACTTAAATATTCTCAGCGTTTCAAATGTATTTTTCAATTTTTTTGACTGAATTCGTAAGGCTGAATAATATGGCTTTCAGAATCCCCTACATTCATCACAAAAAAAGCTGGCCGCTCAGTGAGATTGTCTAGTCCCCAGTCTCTAATGTGTATTTTCTCTGGTGGTTGAACCACGATACTCTGACCATTTCAACGAGACTTGGATCGGAATTCGATTATTTGAATGACGCTCCATACACTCACATTGTGAAGAATAGATCATATCAGTTTTCTGGTAGAAATAAACATAGGACAGCCTCTATCCTGAACCTTCGGAATTCTGATTGAAATAAACCTCATCCCTCCTCTCGAAAAAGGTTTAAGGACCCTCTCAAATAGAGAGGTATCTAGAGAGTCTCTATACCTATATGCATCTTTCTGCTTTGAAAATTCCTAAAATTGAAGGGCTTGTGAAAACGTGAAACTATAAACCGTGTGCGGTGCACTGTACGTTAATATAATACGAATATAATATTATAATACACTACACAAATACAACACTCGCGAAAGGAATTCTTCAAGGATTATTTCGGGCAATCTTTACTAAGAACGGGCATTGACTGCGATTATGAAGATGTGTCCGTCGGAGTAGCGGGTAGCTATCCGCGGAAAGCGGAGATGAAAGAGAGAGGGGTTGCGAAAGGTAAGAGAGAAGAGAGAGAGAGAGAGAGGGGGGAGAAGGTTATATTATACGAAAGAGTGAAGCACACTTGTCAAGTAGATGCGAGTTGGGGATTGTAAAACTGTCAAATCAAATTCTAATTTATTTTGACAAATGAGTGCTATGAGCGGAACGTGTTTGTAAAAATCAAACTGAGAAGGATCTCCACTCTTCAGCGCGATTTATTTTTGTTGGTAGTGTTTGTATTTAACATTTTCCAGTCAGAGAGTCCCCGCGCTCATTATATTGAGGCAATATGCGGATTTCTAGCAGGTATCCCATTCACACCGCCAGCAGCATTCACCACTCACTATTCAAGCAAGCCCATTGACCGAAAGGACCCGAACCAAGAGTAGGACTATTGAGTATTGGTCCTCCGAAAATCGGTTTCTATAAAATAGAGAGAAAATAAAGAGCGAGAGAGAGAGAGAGAGAGAGGGAGAGAGAGAGAGAAAAGAGAGAGTGAGAGGAATGGCTGGAGGGGTAAGTAGGAGAGATTGAAAACTGAGCTGAAAATCGGTTTCCTGCAAGGGCCAAAGTGGGACAGCACAGACGCGGGGGCGCGGGGATATGCCGGGATTGCCCCGGTGCGCAAGGTGGATGGCTGGACGGGTTGGCTGGCGGTTGTCGGCTTTATTGGTGGTGAACGGTGGATTTCGGGGATGGACTCATACTCATAGCGGCGTGCGCGAGGGGCGAGTGGGGGCGGATCAGGAGAATATAAACAAACAGAAAACAGTTTTAGTGGAGGTCCTTCGTCGGTCGGGGTGAGGAAGTATAAAACTATTGTAAATTTGTAACTATGAGTTGAGTTGATTGGCACTTGGCCCTCTCAATCTGGCATTGACACCTCGGGAAGAGTGGCAGGTATCAACCAGCATAGCCGCGAGACCGCCGCTGGTCATTGTTATACAGGGTGTTGGGATTTGGGAAAACATAAACTATAAACCGGAGAAAAAATGTTTTGCGCTGTTTTTCGAAAAACGAAGGCAACTGGTTTCATGGAGAGCGCCCCGCGCCCCCGTGTCTATGCTGTCCCACTTCGGCCTTTTGCAGGAAACCGATTTTCAGCTCAGTTTTCAATCTCTCCTGAAACACGCGAAAATCGTGTTGTATTACGATGTAGTTGCGCACTGCATTTGGATTGAAAGGATCTTAGAATTATTTTCAATTCAAGAAGTGAAAACCTATTATTTTCTAGATTTAAGAAGTATACACGATACGGTGATCGCCAAAAACACAGGCTATGGACGATCATAAACAAGGCGAGGAGTGAGTCAAATGTTCCCTTCAACTGATTGTGAGACGTGGGGGGTGCAACGAGTCTCTCCAATTTTTTGTAATCTGGCAACGTTGCATTCAGTTCTTCATAATCCATAAAAAATATCGAACTATTGGGGGGGGGGGGGTCACGCCACACAGTGTACAACCTCGAGTTATTGATAATTTCTACGATTTTAAATAGACGAAATGCAATGTGGCCAGACTCATGATGCCTCTAAGTATATTTCTACAGGCCTACTCATCGATCAAAGTTTCACATTGCAGTTTCTCGCCTTATTGTTGGAGTTTCCCTGCTGCATATGCCTATTGCTTAGATATAGCTCTATATATCATAAACATAATATGCGACCATTTTATGAAAAATTTTCATCCCAAGTAAATTGATTTGCAATTCGTAATCTGGATAAAAGCAGAAGGAAAAACATTTAATTCGTAACCACCTCTGAATTTTTTTTTAGTAGGCACTTATTTTCTTGACACACCCCGTAGATGGCTGGACTGTGCAGTTCTTCGGGGACTGCGCTGAGCTACAAGATCCAAGCTTGAGTTCTGAAAGGTGTGAACCGCTGTCCCTCCTTCATTTATTTTCATTATGTTTTATTATACGGGGTAGGTATATTATTCAAAGCCCTCCTTCTCTCTCTCGCTCTCTTTCTCCACTTCTCTTTCTCACTTCCAAATCCTCCGTTGCAATTCAAAGGAAAAAGGTGTCGGCCATACATATCAATGAAAGAAAACGAAACAAAACGCGACGGCCCAGAGCCGAAAGATCGAAACACACATATATATATATCGTTTTCGAAAATGTTTCATTTTACGGTGAATTCTCCGACGGACAGCCAAAGAATCTGTATTGTAACCAGCAAAGACGGATCCAGGAATTCGTTCTTCTTTCTCTCTCTCTGTCCATTTGACACATGTGATAGAAAAGGATAGAAGATTGGGGTCATCACGTGACTTTAGCTCTATCGCTGTCCTTTTCTAACACATGCATTCAAATGGAAGGAGAGAGAGAGGGGGAGAGAGAGAGAGAGAGAGAGAGAGAGAGAGAGAGAGAGAGAGAGAGAGAGCAGACAGAGAGAGAGAGACAGAGAGAGAGGGAGGGAGAGAGAGAGAGAGAGAGAGAGAGAGAGAGAGAGAGAGAGAGAGAGAGAGAGAGAGAGAGAGAGAGAGAAGAATACATTTCTAGATCCGCCTTCGGTATATCACAGACTCGACCTAACATAACCTAACCACACCGTCTGTCTGTCTGTCGGCTCTAAAGGTATCAAAAGTTTTATGTATGTATGTATAGTGTCTTGAATGCTCGCTCAGTGGCCAACTGGCCACGCTATTTTACGGGCAGCGTCCAACCTTGAACTGCATCGATTTTGAGGGTGTGATTGTGTGAAGAAAAGCAAAACCCCGGACAAAACAGACAAGGCTATTCATATTATAGTTTATTGAGGGAAATCGCGTAATTATGCTGAATAGCAACAGGGCCCCCACATTATGTCTTAGGCCCCTGTATAAAACTGGACCAACGCGATATGCTCATAACTCTCCTACCAAGCTGTCTAGTGTCTAGCGTAGCGTAGGGGTGTCACCCTCTATTCCCCATCCGATCCCCCAATTCTGCAACAATGTTGAAATTTGTCTCGTAATCGCCAATAGTGCGACTATTTTAAGCTGGTTTTGTCAATTGACACGGAGTAAGTATGATTTATAATATGATTACAATAACTTCATTTGCATTTATTTTTAAAAGTGATTCATGAGAGCTCTGTCGTATGCTTTGGTCGTGGAGAGGCCAGAGCTGAGAGCGTCTACTTTTCTTCAATTTTTTCTCTTCGGAATTTAGGGCTCTGAGAGTGAGATATTTGAAAAAGGTCGAATTAATGAGAGGTTCACATGCATTGTACTGCCTCAAATTCACATTTTGCATGGGTTTATCAATCTGGTTGGTTTTTTTGTTTTGTTTTTTGTTTTTTTTTATATTAAACTGGGATGCTACCTAAAAATATCAATAATAGAAAACGCATGTTCATAAACTTTATGGGGCCCCTAGAAGACGTTCCCTTTCAATCAAAATAATTGGGCCCTTGCAAACTTTTGCTACAGGGAATGGAAGAGCTGATTCTTGCATAAAAACCTGTAAAAATGACGATGAATACACTAAAAAATCACGAAATTCACTCTCGGAATCAGGCTTAATGGCGGAGAGACGCAGGTATAATGGAAGAGATTAGTCCTATCTAATTTGAGACATATCTCTGTGTTTCCGTAAAGAAAGTGACCGATTAGACAGAAATCTCTCATGATACCTCCGTTGAACCGTCATTACGATCTTGCCGTTATAGTAGGTAATTTTGTGAATTTGTTATTGAATTTTAGACTTTTTTAGGGTGATTTTCGTGAATTTTGCTGGTCTTAACGTTCGATTGGACTATTTATTTACGTGATAGCAAAAGTTTGCAAGAGCCCCATTAGCGTGAATTACTTATAGTAAAGAAAGAAAGAAAAATTTCAGGGTCATCAAATTTAAACATTTTTCCTCGAAAGGCGGCAAAACAGATTTGAAAATAGAAAAGGAAAGAAAAATCTGAGAAAAGTTTTGGTCTAGTGACATAAATATTACGTTTTGACAAAACGAACTCCTAAAGAACGTGCTGTTTTACTCCCACATGTAGGTAAGTAAAAACAATCGGTCCTTTTTTTCTATGCCTGGTGCAATTTTTTTCCGTTTTCCCTGAAAAGGTACGCAGGGGTCGCAGGGGGCACCACTGAGCGACGTGACAACATATCAAGCGCTACACTCTCTCTGTCATCGAATGAACCAAACCATTCCTGTCCGTATAAGATCCCTCCTCAATCCAAAACTCAAGATTTGATTTTACATAGCTACATTCATCCATGACCTGCTTTCAAAGGAAATTTCGGCAGAGGAAGTAAGAAAGATTGTCAGATCTACGAAGGAAGCCCATGGCTATTGACGGTCTCAGCTATGATATCAGAGAAGTTCCTCGGCCAATCAAATCAGAGTATAAGAGGTTGGTGACGTCAAACTTAAAAAAAATAAGGAGTTTCACCAAAAAAAATCGACAACGTTGACGCACGAAGGGACAAAAGTAACAGGTTGCAGGTAACAATCGAACAGGCAACAACCTGTCTGACTAGACGACAATGGACCAGAAAGGGTGGGGGATAAGAGGTAGAGGGGAGGGGGAAGGGGGGAGGGGGAGGGAGGGGAGGGGCACAAAGCACAGGTAAGGTCGCGATGAGTGGGCGATCCCGGCGATCTATGAGTTTTTCATTCATTGAAGAATATCTACGCTGTAACCAGGCAGGGACAACCGGACAAGGGCCAGGATGAAACAACGCACAGGGGCAATCTTCTCTTTTCTCTCATTCTTCGGAATGGACCTTCGCGGCCCGCACGTCATCTAGGTTCTGCCCAATGAGCTATAACTTTAGAATGGCAGCGGGCTGGTCCACCTTGTGCCACACAGGGTAGAAGGAATCCCGGGAAAAAGCGGAATTTTGGAAGGTAGATTCCAAGGTTTGAGGTTAAATTTTGTAGGTCGTTCGGAATTTGGCGGGAATTTGGACGGTAGATTCCAAGGTTTGAGGTTAAATTTTGTAGGTCGTTCCCGGCGATGCCCGAGTTTGTTTACAAAACGACCGGAAACAACCCACAAAACTTCACCTTTAAATCGATTTTTAAGGCAAGATGGCGGCGCCCTAGGTGACAACAATGAACCAGCGGAACGTTCCTTGATGTGCCACTCTAAAGTTATAGCTCATTGGTTCTGCCTCAAGAATCGGGAAATAGACGAGAATCCAAATATTCCAAATCCATGGAGGGAGTTAAAAAGACAAAAAAAAAAACCCTAGTCAATGCGCGCGCCCCCTGGTAAAAATGATCCTTTAAAATCCTTACACAAATCTTTATGCTCTAAGGATTTCCATGTACTTAATAACAAGGATTTCCGTGAAAATGTACGAAAATCCTTAAGAACTTTCATGGATTTCCGAACATTCACAGAAATCCTTATGATTATTCATGGAAATCCTTGTGATTTTATGGAAATCCTTATTTGGGCAAGCATTTTCAAGGACAATTTTTACCAGGACTCGGGGTTGTATTTCCCATAAGGCAAAAGAGGCACCTGCTTATGGCGGCAAATTTTGGGGAGCGGCAAATTTGGCCCTCTAAAAAATAAACAAAAAACAAGAAACAAAAGACCAAGGTGAAGGAAGAAGTTGAAGTTGCTGTTTTCTTTTTCAAATTGTTCGTAAAATGCCAACGTGGGATGGCTAGAAGCAATAGCAATGGCAAAGCGATGCATGCAGTTAGACATATATTTGCATCTCATCCATTTAAAAACATGAAAAATATCGAATTCAAATACCTCGTTGCACACTCGATCGTTCGATATTTTTTACTATTTTAATAGATTTAAATGAACAAAATGCAGCAATGCCAGATGGCTTGTTTTGTAAATGGTTAAAATAAAGAGCCGTGTAACATATACATAAATTTAAATTTCAAAATTTTCCGAGTGAGATCCAAAGCCTTCCTACCCCCCCCCCCCCCCCGGCGGAGGGGGGGGGGGCTCAAGGGATATTTTATTTCATTATGGGAGGCGGCAAAAATGGCTTTGCATACAGGACACAGGTGGCAAAAACATAAATCCGGCCCTGCACGGCTATACGCGGTTCACCAACTCTAGTTGAGATAAACGGTCCAGTTTTTGCTCAACTCTCGTTGGTCTGGTTCTAGCCAATGACCGTGGATTAAAAGTGCATGAACTACAGACAAATAAAGCGAACTTTATTAACAGTGTCAGGTGAAGATTTTCCCCCGAACCAACGGTTTTGCATTTTATTATATCACCCGAAATGTTTGTTCGGCAACGATGAATGACGCCGCGCCGATGCTGTATCCGGGGGGTTTAGCCCAATAGCCCCCCCCTTCGTGCGCCACTGCCCCCTGGTGACCCCTGTCCATGTATCGATTCAGCAAGGCAAATGGAGTCGTACGCCCTCCAGAGTTTCCATATCTTTTCCAACTGTGGGGCTCTTTCACCCATTGCAAATCATGACTCATCATATGGGAAAAAGGTGAAGTCTCCAAAACCCCCCTTGTGACCCCTCTATCGATTCAGCTTGGCAAAAGGAGTCGATCGCCCTCAAGGGTTTCCATATCTTTTGTAACTGTGGCACTTTCATTCACTCATTGCAACTCATGACTAATCATATGGGAAAAAGGTTAAGTCTCCAAAAACCCCCTTGCGACCCCTCTATCGATTCAGCTTGGCAAATGGAGTCGATCGCCCTCAAGGGTTTCCATATCTTTTGTAACTGTGGCTCTTTCATGCACTCATTGCAACTCATGACTAATCAGATGGGAAAAAGGTGATGTCTCCAAAACACCACTTGTGACCCCTCTATCGATCCAGCTTGGCAAAAGGAGTCGATCGCCCTCAAGGGATTCCATATCTTTTCCAACTGTGGCTCTTTCACTCATTGCGAATCATGACTCATCATATGGGAAAAAGGTGAAGTCTCCAAAACCCCCCTTGTGACCCCTCTATCGATTCAGCTTGGCAAAAGGAGTCGATCGCCCTCAAGGGTTTCCATATCTTTTGTAACTGTGGCTCTTTCATGCACTCATTGCAACTCATGACTAATCAGATGGGAAAAAGGTGATGTCTCCAAAACCCCCCTTGTGACCCCTCTATCGATTCAGCTTGGCAAAAGGAGTCGATCGCCCTCAAGGGTTTCCATATCTTTTGTAACTGTGGCACTTTCATTCACTCATTGCAACTCATGACTAATCATATGGGAAAAAGGTTAAGTCTCCAAAAACCCCCTTGCGACCCCTCTATCGATTCAGCTTGGCAAATGGAGTCGATCGCCCTCAAGGGTTTCCATATCTTTTGTAACTGTGGCTCTTTCATGCACTCATTGCAACTCATGACTAATCAGATGGGAAAAAGGTGATGTCTCCAAAACACCACTTGTGACCCCTCTATCGATCCAGCTTGGCAAAAGGAGTCGATCGCCCTCAAGGGATTCCATATCTTTTCCAACTGTGGCTCTTTCACTCATTGCGAATCATGACTCATCATATGGGAAAAAGGTGAAGTCTCCAAAACCCCCCTTGTGACCCCTCTATCGATTCAGCTTGGCAAAAGGAGTCGATCGCCCTCAAGGGTTTCCATATCTTTTGTAACTGTGGCTCTTTCATGCACTCATTGCAACTCATGACTAATCAGATGGGAAAAAGGTGATGTCTCCAAAACCCCCCTTGTGACCCCTCTATCGATTCAGCTTGGCAAAAGGAGTCGATCGCCCTCAAGGGTTTCCATATCTTTTGTAACTGTGGCACTTTCATTCACTCATTGCAACTCATGACTAATCATATGGGAAAAAGGTGAAGTCTCCAAAACCCCCTTGCGACCCCTCTATCGATTCAGCTTGGCAAATGGAGTCGATCGCCCTCAAGGGTTTCCATATCTTTTGTAACTGTGGCTCTTTCATGCACTCATTGCAACTCATGACTAATCAGATGGGAAAAAGGTGATGTCTCCAAAACACCACTTGTGACCCCTCTATCGATCCAGCTTGGCAAAAGGAGTCGATCGCCCTCAAGGGATTCCATATCTTTTCCAACTGTGGCTCTTTCACTCATTGCGAATCATGACTCATCATATGGGAAAAAGGTGAAGTCTCCAAAACCCCCCTTGTGACCCCTCTATCGATTCAGCTTGGCAAAAGGAGTCGATCGCCCTCAAGGGTTTCCATATCTTTTGTAACTGTGGCTCTTTCATGCACTCATTGCAACTCATGACTAATCAGATGGGAAAAAGGTGATGTCTCCAAAACCCCCCTTGTGACCCCTCTATCGATTCAGCTTGGCAAAAGGAGTCGATCGCCCTCAAGGGTTTCCATATCTTTTGTAACTGTGGCACTTTCATTCACTCATTGCAACTCATGACTAATCATATGGGAAAAAGGTTAAGTCTCCAAAAACCCCCTTGCGACCACTCTATCGATTCAGCTTGGCAAATGGAGCCGATCGCCCTCAAGGGTTTCCATATCTCTTGTAACTGTGGCTCTTTCATGCACTCATTGCAACTCATGACTAATCAGATGCGAAAAAGGCGATGTCTCCAAAACCCCCCTTGTGACCACTCTATCGATTCAGCTCGGCAAAAGGAGTCAATCGCCCTCAAGGGTTTCCACATCTTTTGTAACTGTGGCACTTTCATGCACTCATTGCAACTCATGACTAATCATATGGGAAAAAGGTTAAGTCTCCAAAAACGCCCTTGCGACCCCTCTATCGATTCAGCTTGGCAAATGGAGTCGATCGCCCTCAAGGGTTTCCATATCTTTTGTAACTGTGGCTCTTTCATGCACTCATTGCAACTCATGACTAATCAGATGGGAAAAAGGTGATGTCTCCAAAACCCCCCTTGTGACCCCACTATCGATTCAGCTTGACAAAAGGAGTCGATCGCCCTCAAGGGTTTCCATATCTTTTGTAACTGTGGCACTTTCATGCACTCATTACAACTCATGACTAATCATATGGGAAAAGGGTTAAGTCTCCAAATACCCCCTTGTGACCACTCTATCGATTCAGCTTGGCAAATGGAGTCGATCGCCCTCAAGGGGTTCCATATCTTTTGTAATTGTGGCACTTTCATGCACTCATTGCAACTCATGACTAATCAGATGGGAAAAAGGTGATGTCTACAAAACACCCCTTGTGACCCCTCTATCGATTCATCTTGGCAAAAGGAGTCGATCGCCCTGAAGGGTTTCCATATCTTTTGTAACTGTGGCACTTTCATGCACTCATTACAACTCATGACTAATCATATGGGAAAAAGGTTAAGTCTCCGAAACCCCCCTTGTGACCCCTCTATCGATTCAGCTTGGCAAATGGAGTCGATCGCCCTCAAGGGTTTCCATATCTCTTGTAACTGTGGCTCTTTCATGCACTAATTGCAACTCATGACTAATCAGATGGGAAAAAGGTGATGTCTCCAAAACCCCCCTTGTGGCCCCTGTATCGATTCAGCTAGGCAAAAGGAGTCGATCGCCCTCAAGGGTTTCCATATCTTTTCCAACTGTGGGTCTTTCACTCATTGCAAATCATGACTCATCATATGGGAAAAAGGTGAAGTCTCCAAAACCCCCCTTGTGACCCCTCTATCGATTCAGCTTGGCAAATGGAGTCGATCGCCCTCAAGGGTTTCCATATCTTTTCTAACTGTGGCACTTTCATGCACTCATTACAACTCATTACTAATCAGATGCGAAAAAGGTGATGTCTCCAAAACCCCCCTTGTGACCCCTCTATCGATTCAGCTCGGCAAAAGGAGTCGATCGCCCTCAAGGGATTCCATATCTTTTCCAACTGTGGGTCTTTCACTCATTGCAAATCATGACTCATCATATGGGAAAAAGGTGAAGTCTCCAAAACCCCCCTTGTGACCCCTCTATCGATTCAGCTTGGCAAATGGAGTCGATCGCCCTCAAGGGTTTCCATATCGATTGTAACTGTGGCTCTTTCATGCACTCATTGCAACTCATGACTAATCAGATGCGAAAAAGGTGATGTCTCCAAAACCCCCCTTGTGACCCCTCTATCGATTCAGCTCGGCAAAAGGAGTCGATCGCCCTCAAGGGATTCCATATCTTTTCCAACTGTGGCTCTTTCACTCATTGCGAATCATGACTAATCAGATGGGAAAAAGGTGATGTCTCCAAAACCCCCCTTGTGACCCCTCTATCGATTCAGCTTGGCAAAAGGAGTCGATCGCCCTCAAGGGTTTCCATATCTTTTGTAACTGTGGCTCTTTCATGCACTCATTGCAACTCATGACTAATCAGATGGGAAAAAGGTGATGTCTCCAAAACCCCCCTTGTGACCCCTCTATCGATTCAGCTTGGCAAAAGGAGTCGATCGCCCTCAAGGGTTTCCATATCTTTTGTAACTGTGGCACTTTCATTCACTCATTGCAACTCATGACTAATCATATGGGAAAAAGGTTAAGTCTCCAAAAACCCCCTTGCGACCCCTCTATCGATTCAGCTAGGCAAATGGAGTCGATCGCCCTCAAGGGTTTCCATATCTTTTGTAACTGTGGCACTTTCATGCACTCATTACAACTCATGACTAATCATATGGGAAAAAGGTTAAGTCTCCAAAACCCCCCTTGTGGCCACTCTATCGATTCAGCTTGGCAAATGGAGTCGATCGCCCTCAAGGGTTTCCATATCTTTTGTAACTGTGGCACTTTCATGCACTCATTACAACTCATGACTAATCAGATGGGAAAAAGGTTAAGTCTCCAAAACCCCCCTTGTGACCACTCTATCGATTCAGCTTGGCAAATGGAGCCGATCGCCCTCAAGGGTTTCCATATCTCTTGTAACTGTGGCTCTTTCATGCACTCATTGCAACTCATGACTAATCAGATGGGAAAAAGGTGATGTCTCCAAAACCCCCCTTGTGACCCCACTATCGATTCAGCTTGACAAAAGGAGTCGATCGCCCTCAAGGGTTTCCATATCTTTTGTAACTGTGGCACTTTCATGCACTCATTGCAACTCATGACTAATCATATGGGAAAAAGGTTAAGTCTCCATAACCCCCCTTGTGACCCCTCTATCGATTCAGCTTGGCAAATGGAGTCGATCGCCCTCAAGGGTTTCCATATCTCTTGTAACTGTGGCTCTTTCATGCACTAATTGCAACTCATGACTAATCAGATGGGAAAAAGGTGATGTCTCCAAAACCCCCCTTGTGACCCCACTATCGATTCAGCTTGACAAAAGGAGTCGATCGCCCTCAAGGGTTTCCATATCTTTTGTAACTGTGGCACTTTCATGCACTCATTGCAACTCATGACTAATCATATGGGAAAAAGGATAAATCTCCAAAACCCCCCTTGTGACCACTCTATCGATTCAGCTTGGCAAATGGAGTCGATCGCCCTCAAGGGTTTCCATATCTTTTGTAACTGTGGCTCTTTCATGCACTCATTGCAACTCATGACTAATCAGATGGGAAAAAGGTGATGTCTCCAAAACCCCCCTTGTGACCCCACTATCGATTCAGCTTGACAAAAGGAGTCGATCGCCCTCAAGGGTTTCCATATCTTTTGTAACTGTGGCACTTTCATGCACTCATTACAACTCATGACTAATCATATGGGAAAAAGGATAAATCTCCAAAACCCCCCTTGTGACCACTCTATCGATTCAGCTTGGCAAATGGAGCCGATCGCCCTCAAGGGTTTCCATATCTCTTGTAACTGTGGCTCTTTCATGCACTCATTGCAACTCATGACTAATCAGATGGGAAAAAGGTGATGTCTCCAAAACCCCCCTTGTGACCCCACTATCGATTCAGCTTGACAAAAGGAGTCGATCGCCCTCAAGGGTTTCCATATCTTTTGTAACTGTGGCACTTTCATGCACTCATTGCAACTCATGACTAATCATATGGGAAAAAGGTTAAGTCTCCATAACCCCCCTTGTGACCCCTCTATCGATTCAGCTTGGCAAATGGAGTCGATCGCCCTCAAGGGTTTCCATATCTCTTGTAACTGTGGCTCTTTCATGCACTAATTGCAACTCATGACTAATCAGATGGGAAAAAGGTGATGTCTCCAAAACCCCCTTGTGACCCCACTATCGATTCAGCTTGACAAAAGGAGTCGATCGCCCTCAAGGGTTTCCATATCTTTTGTAACTGTGGCACTTTCATGCACTCATTGCAACTCATGACTAATCATATGGGAAAAAGGATAAATCTCCAAAACCCCCCTTGTGACCACTCTATCGATTCAGCTTGGCAAATGGAGTCGATCGCCCTCAAGGGTTTCCATATCTTTTGTAACTGTGGCTCTTTCATGCACTCATTGCAACTCATGACTAATCAGATGGGAAAAAGGTGATGTCTCCAAAACCCCCCTTGTGACCCCACTATCGATTCAGCTTGACAAAAGGAGTCGATCGCCCTCAAGGGTTTCCATATCTTTTGTAACTGTGGCACTTTCATGCACTCATTGCAACTCATGACTAATCATATGGGAAAAAGGTTAAGTCTCCATAACCTCCCTTGTGGCCCCTCTATCGATTCAGCTAGGCAAAAGGAGTCGATCGCCCTCAAGGGTTTCCATATCTTTTCCAACTGTGGCTCTTTCACTCATTGCAAATCATGACTCATCATATGGGAAAAAGGTGAAGTCTCCAAAACCCCCCTTGTGACCCCTCTATCGATTCAGCTTGGCAAATGGAGTCGATCGCCCTCAAGGGTTTCCATATCTTTTCTAACTGTGGCACTTTCATGCACTCATTACAACTCATTACTAATCATATGGAAAAAAGGTTAAGTCTCCAAAACCCCCCTTGTGACCACTCTATCGATTCAGCTTGGCAAATGGAGTCGATCGCCCTCAAGGGTTTCCATATCGATTGTAACTGTGGCTCTTTCATGCACTCATTGCAACTCATGACTAATCAGATGCGAAAAAGGTGATGTCTCCAAAACCCCCCTTGTGACCCCTCTATCGATTCAGCTCGGCAAAAGGAGTCAATCGCCCTCAAGGGTTTCCATATCTTTTGTAACTGTGGCACTTTCATGCACTCATTGCAACTCATGACTAATCATATGGGAAAAAGGTTAAGTCTCCAAAAACGCCCTTGCGACCCCTCTATCGATTCAGCTTGGCAAATGGAGTCGATCGCCCTCAAGGGTTTCCATATCTCTTGTAACTGTGGCTCTTTCATGCACTCATTACAAGTCATGACTAATCAGAGGGGAAAAAGGTGATGTCTCCAAAACACCCCTTGTGACCCCACTATCGATTCAGCTTGACAAAAGGAGTCGATCGCCTTCAAGGGTTTCCATATCTTTTGTAACTGTGGCACTTTCATGCACTCATTACAACTCATGACTAATCAGATGGGAAAAAGATGATGTCTCCAAATCACCCCTTGTGACCCCACTATCGATTCAGCTTGACAAAAGGAGTCGATCGCCTTCAAGGGTTTCCATATCTTTTGTAACTGTGGCACTTTCATGCACTCATTGCAACTTGATTCGTGCTGAATACGGAGTCACAGTGACGCTGTGACCTTGAGCGTGATTTGACTTGAATTAAATTGAGAGCGTACTAGGCATGGGCATCTAGTGTAATATTTTCCTTTTTTTTTAAACTTTATTGTTTTAATTTCAGAAGGAAATTAACTAGCCGGGTTTGAGATGATGACAGAATAAAGTAGCAAAAAATTGCAACGTTGTAAATGCTGAATTTTGTGCTATTTTATTTAATCGATTTGAATAGTTTCTATTGACAGATGTGAGTCTTACTGTGCATTTATCGTACAGTGCAAAATTTTGAAAATGAATTAAACACGCGGGTTTATTAATGGACGGATATTTACCGTGAGAGAATAAAAGTCATACGGATAAACCGTGCATGTATAAAAAAAGCTGGGGGAAAGAATAAAAAAAAGTAATAAATAGAATTATTATTTAAAGAGGGACACGACTGTGCATTTCACTTACAATCGCGTTATACTTACGGAGAGGCGAGCTCTAAAGTGTTATGGAACACAAGGGAAGAGACTGCTCTAAATAGCCTTGAGAAAGGCTGTTTTAATCTTGAAGAGAAATTATTAGAGATGAGCTGAAAGAAGAGAAATGGGCAATTGCTAGTTGCAGAAAGTCTTAAAAAAGACTGTTTTAGATGTTTAAAGATGAGCTGAAAAAAAAGAGAAGTAGGCAATTGCTAGTTGCCAATAGTCTTAAGAAAGACTGTTTTATTTTTGAGATGAGCCAAGGTTCTGATGGGGCTTGACCATGAGAATTGCGGACTGCTGCGCTACAGGAGCACTTGATCCATTTAGCAGTGAAAATACCCAGGATCCAGATAACTGAGTCCAAGAGAGAGAGAGAGAGAGAGAGAGAGAGAGAGAGAGAGAGAGAGAGAGAGAGAGAGAGAGAGAGAGAGAGAGAGAGAGAGAGAAATCCTTGAAGAAGCTGGAATTAAAGTTGAGTCTAGAGATTGAGCAGCAGATCCGAAATGTGAGGGAGGTCCGTCTCCTGGAGAGTCTGCTTGGCATATGACAATTTGCGCATAATGGACGCTATATAAGTATGCAAATTGGTTAATTATTTGAGCCAATGAGAAATTAGTGTTGCGCGAGAAGTTGCGAAAAGCGCGGGAAATGGTAATTGCGGGAGTACGTCGCGAAGTTTGAATCGCCCGCCAGAATCGCGCGGGAAACTCGGCCAATCAGAGCGAGAGTGGGTGCAAACCGACTATCCAATCGCGGCTTGTTAATTTGGATCAGTCGTGTTCATGAAATGAACGCTTCTGATTGGCTTTGAGTGCTCAGAAAGTGGTGGCCTTAAAAAAGGCCGTTTTAAAGATTTGCCCATGCGGGCTTTCAAATTGTTGCGGCTGCAACATGCTCCCGGGGTTGAATTATTACAATAATTCAAAGATTATATTTCGGACGGTTACGGTATGGAGCAGTTCGTCGCATCCGTCTACGTTGAGCTGGAGTAAGCGGCGGTCTTGAATAAGGTCGGCTGCGTTGAGCTTCAATTTCCATGTGTTGGAGATAACGCAAATATTCTGGGTCGACGGCGATTAATGGCCGCCGTGGCGGTGAATAAGTGACGTAGCGTTCCTCCGGTTCCGGTGAAAATCGAGCGTTTTTAGAAAAAAGATTTCGAGGAGGTGAACGTGGAACGTCAGGAGGTGGAGTGGAACAGCGGGGGGGAGTCATGGAACGCTGACGTGGATGGAGTCGGGGCGGAGCCTTCATGGGTGGCAAAGGATACCTTGCTTTTGATGACGGACGAGATAGGTCAGATTTTCGGTTGAACTCCGGAACCGGTTTTGGTTTGTGAGCAACCGGTTTTTTGACCGTCGGTTTTGAAGGTTTGGGTTTCGGTCGCCATTTGTTCATCTGCTCGCTATGAGATGGTGTTGATGAAACGGGTGGTAAAACTTGAATTTGTTTTACTGAAGGCTCCATTGATTTGGCTGGAATGAGGATGACTGGCCGGCTCGGTCTTGTGGCCTTTCTTGCTGGCACGTATGAAGCGGATGGCTTCGAAAGTTTCGGCCTGACCGGATTTGGAGGTTTTGGAGGGCCGCAAGACGCCATTAGCAGTTCGAGGTCATCCATCTCTTTTTCCAGGTTGAAATCAGTGAGAAGGTCAGCCATGTTGAAAATATGAAATAAAAACTTTACAGCACTTGAGAGAACAGATTTTCCAGATATGATAGCAGGAGAACAGTGGGTTCGGAATGGCTCGAGCTTGCTTTTATACGGAGTGTGCTCGAGCGCGTGGGCCAATCAGGTGCTTTCACGCGGTTGCGGGAGCGGGAAAAGTTTGACGGCGGGTCTCAGAAGTTCGCCTGTTTGAGTTCGCACTTTTGCCACGCGAACTGTGTTATCATTACCCGGACTGACTTCAATTATTCGTCCAAGTTTCCATTGGAGAGGGGGGAGAGAGGAGTCATGAATTAAAACTAGGTCATCGAGCTCAAGATTTTTTCGATCTTTTGTCCATTTTTTACGCGGTTGTAATGTATGGAGATATTCATGACTCCATCTTTTCCAAATAGATTGAGACATTGCTTGGACTCTGTTCCATCGTCGTAAAATATTAATTTCCGGTTCTTCCCGTATGCGTTCGGCTGGAGCCAACGAGAAAGTGTCCCGGAGTTAGAGGAGCAAAATCGTTCGGATCGTTAGAGAGTGCAGTTAAGGGGCGGGAATTGAGCATAGCCTCAGTTCGAATGGTTAAAGTGGTAAATTCCTCTAAAGTGATGACATGGCCTTTTAAGACTCTTGTCATATGATACTTAGCACTTTTTACTGCTGCCTCCCAGAGGCCTCCTTGATGGGGCGCAGAAGGAGGTATAAAATGAAAATTTATCGCTGCATCTTGAGTGAATTTTTCAACGTCGGGGTGTTCACGAAGTTCGGAGTGGAGCGCCTGCACAGCGCGCTTTAATTCATTTGAAGCACCAACGAAATTTTTTCCGTTATCGGAAAAAAGATCTGAAGGATTTCCACGACGTGCTGAAAAACGAGTGAGCGCTGCAATAAATGATTCCGCCGTGAGATCTTGAGAGACCTCGATGTGCACAGCTTTGGTGGCCATGCATACGAAAATGCACCAAAAAACATTTACGTTGCGCGCGGATCGTAAAGTGTGAACTTTCACTTGGAATGGACCAGCGTAGTCCATTCCAGTTCTTGAAAATGGGCGAGATGGGTTGACTCGGACGGAAGGCAGATCACCCATTAGAGGAGGCGCATTGAAGGGACGGGAACGGAAACAAGTCACACAATTATGTGTTATATTTCTTATCACATAGCGGCCGGAAAGTATCCAAAAGCGTGCTGCAAGAATAGATTGCAATGCTTGCGGTCCGGCATGAAGGTGAAGTAAATGAAAGTGCGTGATAAGAAGCTTCACTAAATTGTGATCCTTAGGAAGGATCCATGGATGTTGTTTTTGTTTGTCGATTGTAGCATGAGAGAGACGGCCGCCCACTCGAATGAGTCCATTTTCGTCTAGAAAAGGATTTAGCCGTTGAAGCCGAGGCGAACAGATTAAACCCTGGTTTAAATTAGATAATTCGCTCGAAAATGCGTCGGACTGAATTTTTCGAATTATAAGTCTTTCAGCAGCTTCATATTCATGAGTATTTAATGAGCCGCATTTTTTCTCCATTGGTTTTAAAGTGTTATTTTTGAATCGTAAAATGAGAGCAATTATTTTTTGTAGTTTTCTCCAAGTTGAAAAGAGAGAGAAAATATCACTCCCGGGGGTGACCGAGTTCACAGCGAGGGCGGTCGGAAGTTCACGAAGTTCAGGAACCGAGCCGGTGGGCGGAGCTTGTATGATGGATGGCCAAGTTGATTCCTGATTGGTCAAAAAAGCGGGTCCGTTCCACCAAAGTGGATGCTGAATGAGTTGCGCGGGTGACAACCCGCGAGTTGCGCAGTCAGCTGGATTTTCGGCTGATCGGACGTGATGCCACAGAACTCCGGGAAGCAGCTCTTGAATGTGCGCAACACGATTGGCGACGAAGGTCTTTAGTTTGTGCGAAGGTGTCTGAATCCAATGCAAAGTAACTGTTGAATCAGACCAAGCGTGTGTACTTTCGATGACGTAGGTTGAAAGGATCCGAGTCGAAACATAATCGATTAGATTTGCGAGCAGCGCGGCTGCGCACAGCTCCAGACGCGGTAAAGAGACCCGTTTCAAAGGAGCTACTTTGGATTTACCTGTGATTAGTGATAATTTAGGTTTTTCAGATTGAATTTCGTATCGCATATAGATTACGGCGGCGTAGCCTATTTCAGAGGCGTCGCAAAAGCCGTGAAGTTGGATAGTTGATCCAGAGCGTGGAAAAGGGCGGGAAAAACGAATATTGCTCAATAAGGAGAGCTCCTTGATATACGAGTCCCATTTGCCCTTGAATTCGGCGGGGAGAGGAGAGTCCCATCCAATTTTAAGCAACCAAAGTCTTTGCATGTATGATTTAGCCAGAAATACTACTGGAGTGACCCATCCAAGGGGGTCGAAAATAGTAGCGAGCGCCGAAAGAACACCTCTTTTTGTTGCTGGGCGTTCTATTAATTGGATTCGGTAAGTGAACGCATCGTCTGATGGAATCCATTGTAAACCTAAAATTGAGTGTGATGAGGTTTGCTCGTCTTCCCAAATGAAGGGGTACTCAAGATGGTCTTCTGGAACATGTTTGAGGAGAGCCGGCGAGTTGCTTGTCCACTTTCTTAGACTAAAATTACCTAATGCTAATAAAGAAATGAGCTCGTCTTGAATTGAGATTGCCTCGGATTCAGTTTCCGCACCATCGACTATGTCGTCCACATATGCATTATTTAGAATGATTTGTGCCGCTCGTGGATATTGCTCTTTATTTTCAAGAGCCAACTGTTGAAGCGAGCGCATGGCCAGAAAAGGCGAGCTTGTAATGCCAAAGGTAACCGTGGTAAGTTTGAATATTTGCAAAGGTTGATTTTTCGATGGTCGCCAATAAATTAAATGGAAAAGTTGATCATCGGAATGCATACCTACTTGTAAATACATTTGACGTATATCACAAGAAAATACGATGTTGTGCTGTCGAAAATTGAGTAACACATCTCGAATGTCTTTTATAAGAGTCGGGCCTTTATGAAGTATATCGTTGAGTGAGAAACCTGTTGAAGTCTTTGCACTCGCGTCAAAAACAACTCTTATTTTGTCTTTTCTCATTACTCCGTGATGAGGGGGGAAATAATGAGGTTGATTGAGTTCTGAAGACTCAATTGGTTCCATAAAGCCAGATTCGAGATAGTCATTCATAAATTTAACATAAGCTGAGTGAAATTCTGAGTTAGCATCGAATTTCTTTTCTAGAGCATAAAACCGCCTCTCTGCTTGGTGGCGGGAGTCACCTAGTTTAGAGGGTGAGTCCGAGAAAGGAAGTCGCACTATGAATTTTCCAGAGCGCGCTCTCTCGGTAGTTTCCCGAAATAAGATTTCAGCAGGATCGTCATCTAATTGTTTAGGGGGCGGAGCTTTGACCTCTTCGAGCTGCCAAAATTTTTGAATCGAAGAGTGAAGATCAAGTTCATTGGAAGTACACAGCACAGTACTTACGAGAGCGTTCGATGTATCGAATCGTTCCGCGGGGGCGGATCCTATAAGAGAGTAGCCAAACACAGTTCCGAGTGCCACCGGTAGAGAGGGTCCGAGGTTAATGACCTCCCCAGTAATCAGCTGAGCATACAAGTCGGCACCAAGTAATAGGTCGATTTCACCTTTTTTATCGAAGGTCGAATCTGCCAAGGGAAGATTTTTCATTTTCATGATTGTGCGTAGTTGTGGCGAGAGAGGCGCTGAAGGACAGTTACCAGTTATATTTTCAATGACAATAAATGGATGCCTTTTTACCAGCATTTTTTGGCGATTGCTCAGAGATATGCGAGTTAATCCTTTAATTGGTACAGGGGATTGCGAGATTCCTTGTATCGAATTATTAGAAGGACTAATTTGCAATTTTAAGTCTTTTGCACAACTTGAAGTAATGAATGAACTTTGAGCACAAGAATCGAGCAAGCCGCGAACTGTGCGAATTCCATAAGGCGAATTTATTTGAACTTGAACAGTTGCAAGTGCGACTAGAGAATTGGCTGAAAAGGTTGATTCAAGGAGAGCCCTTTGTGGAGGCTGTTCAGTATTTTGATTTTCAACTTTTTCTTCTCGTGCATACAATGATTACATTTGTATGTACTGGGGCAAGAATCAACATCATGATTTGCACTCAGGCAATTAATGCAAAGATTACGTTCATTTACCGTTTGATTGCGTTTTGATGGAGGAAGGGCCAACAATTTTTGGCAGGAAAAAACGATATGATCAGTTGATTTACACCAGCGGCAAGTGCGTAGAGATTGATTTCGATCCTGAGTCGATTTATTTGAAGTTGAGTGGTTTTTTGATTGCGCAGCGGTAGATTTTGATCTTGGATTTGACTTAGATTTATTAGACTTATTTTTGGAATTAGTCTGGGCATCGTTCACAGCGGCTGCGTGGAGAACCTTTGAATTCTTATTCGTCGTTGCAGTAGGTTTTAAAGGGGGCGTGTCGTCGACGCGTGCGCATTCGGATCGGAGAAATTCAGTAATTTCTTCAAGAATAGGATATTTTGTACAATCTTTTCTGTAATCTTCGAAGCGTCGTTTATGAAAAGCAGAAAATTTGTCCAATAAAATAGTGACCAATAGAGAGCCATAATTTTCGGTTTTGTAACCCAGAGCTGTCAATGCGTGGATATGTTCTTGTAATTTAGTTGAGAACATTGGCAGAACAGCGTCTGATTTGAGGAGTGGCATATTCATGAGACCAGCAAAATGATGTGTGATTTGCCTACGTTCATTTTGGAAACGAGAGCAAATCTAGTTCCCAAGCGATTTTGTAGTTATCGCGAGTGAATTCGAGAGTTCGAATAAGATCGAGTGGTTCCCCTTCAAGCAAACTTAATAAATATTGAAACTTTTCAATTTCACCCAATCCGTCAGACTCATGAATCGTCGTTTTAAAAAGGTTATAAAACGACAGCCATTCTTCGAGTCTGCCAGAAAAATGAGGCAAATCCAACTGTGGTAATCGAACATTTTGGTGAGCTTGATTGTTTGCATTTTGAGGATTGTTGGTGACTACCGGTGTAGACTTTGATGCCTTCTGGAGGTAGATAACTTGCGATGTTTGTACGAGTTCGTCGAAAGATTTGCTTACCGGTGACACTTTAGCACGCTTACCTTCTGGAAGTTGCAGATTGCATTCAATAATTTGTTTTTGACAAGCGTCAAAATTAGCTTGCAGTTTATTGAGTCGATCTAAAGACATTCGATAAGCATTAGCATTAGCAGGAGTCATTTCGTTGAAGAGGTCGGCAATACGTTGAACTGCCGCGAATATTTCCTCCCGTTCTTCGACCAAAACGTGTAAAACATTTTCCAGTTTTTTCTGTGTATTTCCATCATCTGAATGGACAGGTGATGTGTTTCCGTTAGAATTACCATTACCACCCATGATTGAAAATTTTTTAGAGAAAATTAGAAGTGAGAAATGAGGTGAGCGTAAATAATAATTTACTAATAAGTAGCGTAATAATTAGCTCGGTGCGTGCGCGGGGGGCAACGCTAATTTGTGATAGTGGAAAAGGCTCGCACTATCAACGGAGAGTTAGAACTATACGCGAGCGAGTGACAGCGCGAGAGATCTAGTGGAGAGTTAGCGCACTAGAGACTTGCAGCTTTGCTTTCAAGCAATGACACCAGCGCGTGTAGTTAAGAAGTTGACAACTTCTTGTGAGTACTGAGTGGGGGCGGAGCGAAAATCGACAGCGAGCGAGATTCGTTCCTTGTCAAGAGATTGACAATCACGAGTTTGCGAGCAGCGGAGATTAAGAAATCTGCTGACCACAGGACTAGTGTCTACCGTTCTGTCGAGAGATAACAACAGATCCGGCCCGAGGGACCAATGATTCGTGCTGAATACGGAGTCACAGTGACGCTGTGACCTTGAGCGTGATTTGACTTGAATTAAATTGAGAGCGTACTAGGCATGGGCATCTAGTGTAATATTTTCCTTTTTTTTAAACTTTATTGTTTTAATTTCAGAAGGAAATTAACTAGCCGGGTTTGAGATGATGACAGAATAAAGTAGCAAAAAATTGCAACGTTGTAAATGCTGAATTTTGTGCTATTTTATTTAATCGATTTGAATAGTTTCTATTGACAGATGTGAGTCTTACTGTGCATTTATCGTACAGTGCAAAATTTTGAAAATGAATTAAACACGCGGGTTTATTAATGGATGGATATTTACCGTGAGAGAATAAAAGTCATACGGATAAACCGTGCATGTATAAAAAAAGCTGGGGAAAGAATAAAAAAAGTAATAAATAGAATTATTATTTAAAGAGGGACACGACTGTGCATTTCACTTACAATCGCGTTATACTTACGGAGAGGCGAGCTCTAAAGTGTTATGGAACACAAGGGAAGAGACTGCTCTAAATAGCCTTGAGAAAGGCTGTTTTAATCTTGAAGAGAAATTATTAGAGATGAGCTGAAAGAAGAGAAATGGGCAATTGCTAGTTGCAGAAAGTCTTAAAAAAGACTGTTTTAGATGTTTAAAGATGAGCTGAAAAAAAAGAGAAGTAGGCAATTGCTAGTTGCCAATAGTCTTAAGAAAGACTGTTTTATTTTTGAGATGAGCCAAGGTTCTGATGGGGCTTGACCATGAGAATTGCGGACTGCTGCGCTACAGGAGCACTTGATCCATTTAGCAGTGAAAATACCCAGGATCCAGATAACTGAGTCCAAGAGAGAGAGAGAGAGAGAGAGAGAGAGAGAGAGAGAGAGAGAGAGAGAGAGAGAGAGAGAGAGAGAGAGAGAGAGAGAGAGAGAGAGAGAAATCCTTGAAGAAGCTGGAATTAAAGTTGAGTCTAGAGATTGAGCAGCAGATCCGAAATGTGAGGGAGGTCCGTCTCCTGGAGAGTCTGCTTGGCATATGACAATTTGCGCATAATGGACGCTATATAAGTATGCAAATTGGTTAATTATTTGAGCCAATGAGAAATTAGTGTTGCGCGAGAAGTTGCGAAAAGCGCGGGAAATGGTAATTGCGGGAGTACGTCGCGAAGTTTGAATCGCCCGCCAGAATCGCGCGGGAAACTCGGCCAATCAGAGCGAGAGTGGGTGCAAACCGACTATCCAATCGCGGCTTGTTAATTTGGATCAGTCGTGTTCATGAAATGAACGCTTCTGATTGGCTTTGAGTGCTCAGAAAGTGGTGGCCTTAAAAAAGGCCGTTTTAAAGATTTGCCCATGCGGGCTTTCAAATTGTTGCGGCTGCAACACAACTCATGACTAAACAGATGGGAAAAAGGTGATGTCTACAAAACACCCCTTGTGACCCCTCTATCGATTCAGCTTGGCAAAAGGAGTCGATCGCCCTCAAGGGTTTCCATATCTTTTGTAACTGTGGCACTTTCATGCACTCATTGCAACTCATGACTAATCATATGGAAAAAAGGTTAAGTCTCCAAAACCCCCCTTGTGACCACTCTATCGATTCAGCTTGGCAAATGGAGTCGATCGCCCTCAAGGGTTTCCATATCGATTGTAACTGTGGCTCTTTCATGCACTCATTGCAACTCATGACTAATCAGATGGGAAAAAGGTGATGTCTCCAAAACCCCCCTTGTGACCACTCTATCGATTCAGCTTGGGAAATGGAGTCGATCGCCCTCAAGGGTTTCCATATCTTTTCCAACTGTGGCTCTTTCACTCATTGCAAATCATGACTCATCATATGGGAAAAAGGTGATGTCTCCAAAACCCCCCTTGTGACCCCTCTATCGATTCAGCTTGGCAAAAGGAGTCGATCGCCCTCAAGGGTTTCCATATCTTTTGTAACTGTGGCACTTTCATGCACTCATTGCAACTCATGACTAATCATATGGAAAAAAGGTTAAGTCTCCAAAACCCCCCTTGTGACCACTCTATCGATTCAGCTTGGCAAATGGAGTCGATCGCCCTCAAGGGTTTCCATATCGATTGTAACTGTGGCTCTTTCATGCACTCATTGCAACTCATGACTAATCATATGGGAAAAAGGTTAAGTCTCCAAAAACGCCCTTGCGACCCCTCTATCGATTCAGCTTGGCAAATGGAGTCGATCGCCCTCAAGGGTTTCCATATCTCTTGTAACTGTGGCACTTTCATGCACTCATTACAACTCATGACTAATCATATGGAAAAAAGGTTAAGTCTTCAAAACCCCCTGTTCGATTTCGTGATTAAAGTAAATTTTCCGGAGGACCTAATTAGTTAATAAATGGCACTCTCAGCTTGGTTTAGGCATTGCCTAGGTTTCATCATTGAGTGCCCCGAGGATTCCCTATCTTTGAACGTAAATTAATTAAAATGAAACTGGGTAGCTTTGATAGGGAATTGATGTTTTGAGAATGTTGAAATTACTAAAAATTTGTTGATTTTATTAAATAAAGAATGGTTTAAATGAATGAACTTTAAATGTAGTGGCTTTTGAGATATACCTGATGCTTAATAAACTTAAAAGGGTGACTTCGGGTTGTGAAAAATATGGAAAGAAAGAAAGAGTACCTTAATGCATCCTTAGACAGGCGTGCGCGGCAAAGGAGGTATCCTTAAACAGGCGTACCGGGAAGGTTAGCTTTTGGAAAGAAAGAGAGAGAGAAAAGTGCCTTAATGCATCCTTAGACAGGCGTGCGCGGCAAAGGAGGTATCCTTAAACAGGCGTACCGGGAAGGTTAGCTTTTGGAAAGAAAGAGAGAGAGAAAAGTGCCTTAATGCATCCTTAGACAGGCGTGCGCGGCAAAGGAGGTATCCTTAGACAGGCGTACCGAAAAGGTTAGCTTTTGGAAAAAAAGAGAGAGAGAAAAGTGCCTTAATGCATCCTTAGACAGGCGTGCGCGGCAAAGGAGGTATCCTTAGACAGGCGTACCGGAAAGGTTAGCTTTTGGAAAGAAAGAGAGAGAGAAAAGTGCCTTAATGCATCCTTAGACAGGCGTGCGCGGCAAAGGAGGTATCCTTAGACAGGCGTACCGGAAAGGTTAGCTTTTGGAAAGAAAGAAAGAGAGAAAAGTGCCTTAATGCATCCTTAGACAGGCGTGCGCGGCAAAGGAGGTATCCTTAGACAGGCGTACCGGAAAGGTTAGCTTTTGGAAAGAAAGAGAGAGAGAAAAGTGCCTTAATGCATCCTTAGACAGGCGTGCGCGGCAAAGGAGGTATCCTTAGACAGGCGTACCGGAAAGGTTAGCTTTTGGAAAGAAAGAAAGAGAGAAAAGTGCCTTAATGCATCCTTAGACAGGCGTGCGCGGCAATGGAGGTATCCTTAAACAGGCGTACCGGAAAGGTTAGCTTTTGGAAAGAAAGAGAGAGAGAAAAGTGCCTTAATGCATCCTTAGACAGGCGTGCGCGGCAATGGAGGTATCCTTAAACAGGCGTACCGGAAAGGTTAGCTTTTGGAAAGAAAGAAAGAGCTCAGCTTGTCTAGAAAGACATTAGAAGACTGACTGCGGAAAGCGATGCACTTTGAGTTTAAGTAAGGCTTTTCGCGCATGCGTATGAAAGAAAGGTTATGTAACTTGTTTACGAAAAGCTACGTTCATTATTGCATAATGAGGAAAGAAAGTTGTAAATTAACGACTCATTACGTAACATGTTGACCTTGAAAGCGAAAGACAAACAAAATGCAGGTGTTCATGTTACGTAACAAGGAGTTAGTTTAAAATAAAAGTGGCTTCAATGTATGTTACGTAAACAAAACAAGAGAAAAACTTGGAATTAAATTTACGGCGCGAACGTTACCCCCCGCAATTTTTAAACGTAGGGAAAAAATCAATGAACAAAGGAATAACTTCTATAAAGTAAAAAAATTGAGAAAACAAAGAGATAGTTTTTAATTTAAAGGGAGGAGTGGTTAACCAACTTAACACGGTCACTGAGTCAGTTAGTGCGGTAATTTGAGTTACTGCATAGGTGGTACTAGATAGAGATTTAAGTCCTATTTTCATGATTTTAGCTAACAATTGAGCTCCACAGAGCTCTAGGCGTGGAACTGAAAGGACTTTAGTTGGAGCCACCTTTGATTTTGCTATTAGTAAATTTGATTGAAAGCCTGTTTCTGCCTCGGTTCTTAGGTAAATTGTGGCTCCATAACCAACTGTTGATCCGTCTGAAAATCCGATGAGTGTTACGACTTTTAAATCTGGATTACAAATTAGCCTTGGAATTTTTATGGTGTTCAAGAGGTGAAGTTGCTCTCTAATTGATTCCCAATTTTGAGCAATATCTATAGGTACCGTATCGTCCCAGTTAAGGCCAGCAATCCATAACTTTTGAATTATAATCTTTGCGGATAGAACGACTGGAGTGATCCATCCAACAGGGTCAAAAATCCTTGCAATATTTGACAGTATCGATCTTTTTGTGACTTTCTTGTCAAACTCAACCTCATTGTAGGAGAAAGTATCGCTGCTTGGTGCCCATCGTAAGCCTAAGACTCCCATAGAAGCAGGATTTTCTTGATCGAATTCGATATATTCAGGGCTTAAAGCGATGTCGTCGCTATTAAGACCTTCAAGTACTTCGCTGTGGCTACTAGACTATTTTTTGAATTCAAACTGGCCTTTTGCTCCTATTTTGATAAGTGAGTCTCTAGTTTGAATTGCTTTGGTGATAGTATCTTCTCCTGTTAGGATGTCGTCAACGAAAATGTCCTCGTCTAAAATTTGAGCTGCTCTAGGGTAATTTACGCCTTCATCCTGTTTAAGTTGTTTTACTGTGCGATTTGCTAAGTAGGGTGCTGACGAAGTGCCATAGGTTACTGTTCGTAATTCATACTCTTTCACAGGTTCATTTTCATTCTTCCTCCACAGTATGTGTTGGTATTTGCGATCTTGAGGTTTTAGTAAAATTTGTCTAAACATTTTGCAGATATCCGCAGTGAGTGCGATTCGATGAGTTCGAAAGCGAAGAATGATTTCGACTATATCGGCTTGTAGTTTAGGCCCCGTGTAAAGAATTGAGTTGAGAGAAATCCCATTGTGATCTGTTGCCATAGATGCGTCAAACACAACTCTATATTTAGTCGAAATACTTTCTTTTCTCACTACAATTTGATGTGGAATATAGTACTTTGCCTTGCCCTTTTCTTTGACTTCTTCCATGTGGCCAAGATTTTCGTATTCGTCTAAAAACTGATTATAGGCTTCTCTTGTTTCTGGTGAGCGTTGCAGTTTGCGTTCTAAAGTAAGTAGGCGCTTTAGAGCTAGATCGTAGGTGTTTGGTAAGGCTGGCTCTTCAAATTTTAAGAGGAGGGGTACCACGTATCGACCGGTCGTATCTCGATAGTGTTCCTTCTTGAAAATCTCTTCACTTATTTTGTCTTCAGGGTCTTCGAGTTTCCGTTGAATAGGCTCTTCTACATTCCAAAATTTAGTCATTAAGTCATTTAGCGATTTATCAGCGAGGCACAGGAGAGCCTTTTGAGGTTTAGGTGCAGTTGAAATGATAATTTTTCCAGTAATCACCCAACCAAAGATGCTTTTTAGAGCACTGCCACAGTGGTTGGTTATTTTCTTAGGACCTGTGTAGATAAACGGGAATAATTCTGCTCCAAGAAGCATGTCTATCTTGCTTGGAACTTCAAAATGAGGATCGGCTAGATCTAGGTGAGACCAAGTTTGTTTGATTATTGCCGGAACGTTACTACAAGGTAAAAAATCGGTGATGCAGGGTAAAATTACTGATCTAACGGAGAGCTCAGGGTTTTTTCCCGGTATTTTGGGTTTTAAACAAACAATTTGTTGAGCCAATCGACTCGACTTTCTGGTCCGAGAGACCAGTTATGACGTGTCTTTCTGGTATAATAGGCAGAAGTAGTCGTTTAGCACAATCTTCAGTCATGAAGGTCGCCATTGCACCTGGGTCAATTACTGCTCGAACAGTTTGGTACTTGCCTTTTCCATCCTTCAATTTTATGACAGCAGTTCCGAGTATAACAGAAAACGTTTGATTTTGAATGGCGTTTGGTTTCATCTGAGCAGTGAGTGCTTTCTGTTGCGAAGTGTCTTCATCTGGTACATTTTCTGGATCTTGAACTTCCATGGCTGAAAAGGTCTTTCGTTGTTTGTAACACAGTAACGAATGGTGTTTGTTTTGGCACCAAGAGCAAGAAAATTTGCTTAAACAGTCATTCTGGTTGTGACCGCGAGCTAAACAATTTGAACAGCATTTCAGCGTTTTTGCCGTATCAATTCGTTCTTGAACTTCAAGTTTTTTGAACTTCTCGCACATGTAGAAGGCATGGGGTTCTGAACATAAAGGACACGATTTCCAATTTGAGGGCTCTGCATTTGAAAGGTAGTTTTTGTGTTTGTCATAACGTTCTGTTGCTGGTTTGGGTTTGAATGGTTTTGAATCATTACTTGATAGGCTCGTCGAAGACATTTCAGATATACGTAATTGTTTTTTCAAATAATCTATTAAATTCTTTAAAGCAGGCACTTTGGTCTCATCCTGTTCATTTTCAAAGTGTTTCCGCATGTCCGTAGACAGTTTTTTGAGTCCCACGTGTAAGAGAATTGCGTCACTTAAATTTTCCAACTTCAAAGTTTTGAGACTTTCGATGGAATCGTTGAATGTTGTAAGAAATCTGCTGAGTGATTCCGATGACTGATCTTTCAATCCAGGACAGTTGAAAATAGAATCGAGTAATGTTGAGCTGAGTACTCTACTATTTTGGTACTGACTTGTCAAGTTTTCCCAGACTATCTCATAATTTTTATTAGTTATCGGCAGGTGTTTGATTAGAGACTTTGGTGGTCCATAGAGAGCAGAGTTCAGGTAGTGAAATTTAGCAACGTTGTCTAATTTTGGGTTTTTGTGGATTAAAGTATTGTAGTTTTCATAAAAACAAGGCCAATCACTTAACTTACCTCCAAATGTTTGAAGCGAGATCTTGGGTAGTTTGACATTGTATTCAGTTGATTTCTGAGTCTGAGATTTTTCTATGGCTGCTTGGATTGCTTTTTTACATTTTTGTAGAATAATGTTAACATTAACGTATAGTTCATCATAGGATTTGGAAATATCCTGATACTGTTTGATAGCAGCTTGCTTCGCACTTTTGATTTTTGCGAGGTCTGATTCTTTGGAATTAATGGCTTCTAATTCGAAAGATAAAACCTTTTCTGCGTATTCCTCATAAAGGTCCTTTTGATCTTCTAGTTAATCGCACCTTGTGACGAAATCCTCAGCATTTGCATTCGTAACTCCTTTAGATATGTCAAAAATCCTTTGTAGACGCTCAAAATATTGGTAGGCACGAGCAATCTCGTAAGAACTCATTTTTGATTAGAAAATAACTGGTGAGAGAACTATAAATTTTAGTAGCTGGTATCTGTTTCCTAAATTTGATTCAATTTTCAATTTTTTATTTAGGGATTACTATCCGGCCCGGAGGACCATGTTCGATTTCGTGATTAAAGTAATTGTTCCGGAGGACCTAATTAGTTAATAAATTGCACTCTCAGCTTGGTTAAGGCATTGCCTAGGTTTCATCATTGAGTGCCCCGAGGATTCCCTATCTTTGAACGTAAATTAATTAAAATGAAACTGGGTAGCTTTGATAGGGAATTGATGTTTTGAGAATGTTGAAATTACTAAAAATTTGTTGATTTTATTAAATAAAGAATGGTTTAAATGAATGAACTTTAAATGTAGCGGCTTTTGAGATATACCTGATGCTTAATAAACTTAAAAGGGTGACTTCGGGTTGTGAAAAATATGGAAAGAAAGAAAGAGAACCTTAATGCATCCTTAGACAGGCGTGCGCGGCAAAGGAGGTATCCTTAGACAGGCGTACCGGAAAGGTTAGCTTTTGGAAAAAAAGAGAGAGAGAAAAGTGCCTTAATGCATCCTTAGACAGGCGTGCGCGGCAAAGGAGGTATCCTTAGACAGGCGTACCGAAAAGGTTAGCTTTTGGAAAAAAGAGAGAGAGAAAAGTGCCTTAATGCATCCTTAGACAGGCGTGCGCGGCAAAGGAGGTATCCTTAGACAGGCGTACCGGAAAGGTTAGCTTTTGGAAAGAAAGAGAGAGAAAAGTGCCTTAATGCATCCTTAGACAGGCGTGCGCGGCAAAGGAGGTATCCTTAGACAGGCGTACCGGAAAGGTTAGCTTTTGGAAAGAAAGAAAGAGAGAAAAGTGCCTTAATGCATCCTTAGACAGGCGTGCGCGGCAAAGGAGGTATCCTTAGACAGGCGTACCGGAAAGGTTAGCTTTTGGAAAGAAAGAAAGAGAGAAAAGTGCCTTAATGCATCCTTAGACAGGCGTGCGCGGCAAAGGAGGTATCCTTAAACAGGCGTACCGGAGAGGTTAGCTTTTGGAAAGAAAGAGAGAGAGAAAAGTGCCTTAATGCATCCTTAGACAGGCGTGCGCGGCAAAGGAGGTATCCTTAAACAGGCGTACCGGAAAGGTTGACTTTTGGAAAGAAAGAAGAGAGAAAAGTGCCTTAATGCATCCTTAGACAGGCGTGCGCGGCAAAGGAGGTATCCTTAGACAGGCGTACCGGAAAGGTTAGCTTTTGGAAAGAAAGAGAGAGAGAAAAGTGCCTTAATGCATCCTTAGACAGGCGTGCGCGGCAAAGGAGGTATCCTTAGACAGGCGTACCGGGAAAAGGGTTTGCTTTTGGAAAGAAAGAAAGAGAGAAAAGTGCCTTAATGCATCCTTAGACAGGCGTGCGCGGCAAAGGAGGTATCCTTAGACAGGGGGACCGGAAAGGTTAGCTTTTGGAAAGAAAGAGAGAGAGAAAAGTGCCTTAACGCATCCTTAGACAGGCGTGCGCGGCAAAGGAGGTATCCTTACACAGGCGTACCGGAAAGGTTAGCTTTTGGAAAGAAAGAAAGAGAGAAAAGTGCCTTAATGCATCCTTAGACAGGCGTGCGCGGCAAAGGAGGTATCCTTAAACAGGCGTACCGGAAAGGTTAGCTTTTGGAAAGAAAGAGAGAGAGAAAAGTGCCTTAATGCATCCTTAGATAGGCGTGCGCGGCAAAGGAGGTATCCTTAAACAGGCGTACCGGAAAGGTTAGCTTTTGGAAAGAAAGAAAGAGAGAAAAGTGCCTTAATGCATCCTTAGACAGGCGTGCGCGGCAAAGGAGGTATCCTTAAACAGGCGTACCGGAAAGGTTAGCTTTTGGAAAGAAAGAAAGAGCTCAGCTTGTCTAGAAAGACATTAGAAGACTGACTGCATAAAGCGATGCTCTTTGAGTTTAAGTAAGGCTTTTCGCGCATGCGTATGAAAGAAAGGTTATGTAACTTGTTTACGAAAAGCTACGTTCATTATTGCATAATGAGGAAAGAAAGTTGTAAATTAACGACTCATTACGTAACATGTTGACCTTGAAAGTGAAAGACAAACAAAATGCAGGTGTTCATGTTACGTAACAAGGAGTTAGTTTAAAATAAAAGTGGCTTCAATGTATGTTACGTAAACAAAACAAGAGAAAAACTTGGAATTAAATTTACGGCGCGAACACCCCCCTTGTGACCACTCTATCGATTCAGCTTGGCAAATGGAGTCGATCGCCCTCAAGGGTTTCCATATCTCTTGTAACTGTGGCTCTTTCATGCACTCATTGCAACTCATGACTAATCAGACGGGAAAAAGGTGATGTCTCCAAAACCCCCCTTGTGACCCCTCTATCGATTCAGCTTGGCAAATGGAGTCGATCGCCCTCAAGGGTTTCCATATCTTTTGTAACTGTGGCTCTTTCATGCACTCATTGCAACTCATGACTAATCAGATGGGAAATAGGTGATCTCTCCAAAACACCCCTTGTGACCCCTCTATCGATTCAGCTTGGCAAAAGGAGTCGATCGCCCTCAAGGGTTTCCATATCTTTTGTAACTGTGGCACTTTCATGCACTCATTACAACTCATGACTAATCAGATGGGAAAAAGGTGATGTCTCCGAAACACCCCTTGTGACCCCTCTATCGATTCAGCTTGGCAAAAGGAGTCGATCGCCCTCAAGGGTTTCCATATCTTTTGTAACTGTGGCACTTTCATGCACTCATTACAACTCATGACTAATCATATGGGAAAAAGGTTAAGTCTCCAAAACCCCCCTTGTGGCCACTCTATCGATTCAGCTTGGCAAATGGAGTCGATCGCCCTCAAGGGTTTCCATATCTTTTGTAACTGTGGCACTTTCATGCACTCATTACAACTCATGACTAATCAGATGGGAAAAAGGTTAAGTCTCCAAAACCCCCCTTGTGACCCCTCTATCGATTCAGCTTGGCAAATGGAGTCGATCGCCCTCAAGGGTTTCCATATCTCTTGTAACTGTGGCTCTTTCATGCACTCATTGCAACTCATGACTAATCAGATGGGAAAAAGGTGATGTCTCCAAAACCCCCCTTGTGACCACTCTATCGATTCAGCTTGGCAAATGGAGTCGATCGCCCTCAAGGGTTTCCATATCTCTTGTAACTGTGGCACTTTCATGCACTCATTGCAACTCATGACTAATCAGATGGGGAAAAAAGGTGATGTCTCCAAAACCCCCCTTGTGACCACTCTATCGATTCAGCTTGGCAAATGGAGTCGATCGCCCTCAAGGGTTTCCATATCACTTGTAACTGTGGCTCTTTCATGCACTCATTGCAACTCATGACTAATCAGATGGGAAAAAGGTGATGTCTCCAAAACCCCCCTTGTGACCACTCTATCGATTCAGCTTGGCAAATGGAGTCGATCGCCCTCAAGGGTTTCCATATCTCTTGTAACTGTGGCTCTTTCATGCACTCATTGCAACTCATGACTAATCATATGGGAAAAAGGTGATGTCTCCAAAACCCCCCTTGTTTCCCCTCTATCGATTCAGCTTGGCAAAGGAGTCGATCGCCCTCAAGGGTTTCCATATCTTTCCCAACTGTGGCTCTTTCACTCATTGCAAATCATGACTCATCATATGGGAAAAAGGTGAAGTCTCCAAAACCCCCCTTGTGACCACTCTATCGATTCAGCTTGGCAAATGGAGTCGATCGCCCTCAAGGGTTTCCATATCTCTTGTAACTGTGGCTCTTTCATGCACTCATTGCAACTCATGACTAATCAGATGGGAAAAAGGTGATGTCTCCAAAACCCCCCTTGTTGCCCCTCTATCGATTCAGCTTGGCAAAAGGAGTCGATCGCCCTCAAGGGTTTCCATATCTTTTCCAACTGTGGCTCTTTCACTCATTGCAAATCATGACTCATCATATGGGAAAAAGGTGAAGTCTCCAAAACCCCCCTTGTGACCACTCTATCGATTCAGCTTGGCAAAAGGAGTCGATCGCCCTCAAGGGTTTCCATATCTTTTGTAACTGTGGCACTTTCATGCACTCATTGCAACTCATGACTAATCATATGGGAAAAAAGTTAAGTCTCCAAAAACCCCCTTGCGACCCCTCTA
Organism: Trialeurodes vaporariorum; assembly: GCA_011764245.1. Classification (NCBI taxonomy): domain Eukaryota; kingdom Metazoa; phylum Arthropoda; class Insecta; order Hemiptera; family Aleyrodidae; genus Trialeurodes; species Trialeurodes vaporariorum. The sequence continues at coordinate 1,152,513 of VMOF01000379.1, forward strand.
TCGATTCAGCTTGGCAAATGGAGTCGATCGCCTTCAAGGGTTTCCATATCTTTTGTAACTGTGGCACTTGCATGCACTCATTACAACTCATGACTAATCATATGGGAAAAAGGTTAAGTCTCCAAAACCCCCCTTGTGACCACTCTATCGATTCAGCTTGGCAAATGGAGTCGATCGCCCTCAAGGGTTTCCATATCTTTTGTAACTGTGGCTTTTTCATGCACTCATTGCAACTCATGACTACTCAGATGGGAAAAAGGTGAAGTCTCCAAAACCCTCCATGTGACCCCTCTTTCAATTCAGCTTGGCAAAAGGAGTCGATCGCCCTCAAGGGTTTCCATATCTTTTCTAACTGTGGCACTTTCATGCACTCATTACAACTCATGACTAATCAGATGGGAAAAAGGTGATGTCTCCAAAACCCCCCTTGTGACCACTCTATCGATTCAGCTTGGCAAATGGAGTCGATCGCCCTCAAGGGTTTCCATATCTTTTGTAACTGTGGCTCTTTCATGCACTCATTGCAACTCTTGACTAATCAGATGGGAAAAAGGTGATGTCTCCAAAACCCCCCTTGTGACCACTCTATCGATTCAGCTTGGCAAATGGAGTCGATCGCCCTCAAGGGTTTCCATATCTCTTGTAACTGTGGCTCTTTCATGCACTCATTGCAACTCATGACTAATCAGATGGGAAAAAGGTGATGTCTCCAAAACCCCCCTTGTGACCACTCTATCGATTCAGCTTGGCAAAAGGAGTCGATCGCCCTCAAGTGTTTCCATATATTTTGCAACTGTGGCTCTTTCACTCATTATTGCAACTCATGACTCGACATAAAAGCAGAAAGTTGATGTCTCCAAAATCACCCTTGCAATGGCGCACCCAGGAATTCGGGGGGGTTGGGGGGCTAAAAATTTCAAAGCTCGTTGATCAATTTTTTTTTGCATCACAAAATTCGGAGTGTGGCGTTATTATAGACCATCGCGGAAATTAACTTTCGGTTTGGGGGGGGAGGCTTTAGCCCGACAGCCCCCTCCAATGGGGTGCGCCACTGATGCGCAACATGGATGTCATCAAAACGATTGAGGAAGCACGATGCAAATGCGGTCGTTCTGCACCGAGCGGTGTGAGCATGAGGTGTGATTTTGCGTAAAAAACCCAACCTGTCTGCTAGACCGGATGCTTCAATAGAACACACTCGATGTCTGATGGACCCTCCTATTTCATGGACCGCATCATTTAACAACCTTGTTGCAAAGTTATCAATCCACATCACGCCGGCAGCTTATCCAAAGCAAGTGGATTCCTATTCCACGGTGCTATTTTTTGCCTGCATCGCTAATTGAAGGCGCTAATTATCTGTACGCTTTGTTGTAAACGTCGCACCGCGTCGTCACAGTTGAGGGCTTTCTCACAGTGGTAAATATTGTGAGCTGAATTTGTGCGCTGGGCATATCAATGTGAACCAATTTGATTTGTACTATGACTTGCAAAAAAATGTCCTCTCATCGAAATTGTTTGGTGAATTTTTATTTTATTTTCCTTCGTTTTATATTGGTTGAGGTATATAATGACACAAGTGATAATTTTGTGTGACTGAAATACCTGAAAACCGTAAAATTTCTCAAATTGGTCAAAAAATGAAATAATACAAATTTCTATCAGAACACTTTCTTTTGAAAGCCAATACCTACGTGCGATGTCATTTCAACAGAAGTCATTACATCTCCACAGAAATTCACTGATAATAACCACTCAACTATCAAGAAATCGTAGAAATTAAAAAGGGTACTATCAATATCAGCTATAGAACATATCGGAATCCGCACGGTTTTGAGATTAGGTCACTGTGGTCGGGATTTTACACGGGCGCTTATGAGAGTTACCCGGTATTTTGAGATTTTGAGCCTTTTCCCGATCGAAAATCGTTTTTTGTGTTTTTGTTTTTTTTGTTTTTTTTTTGTTTTTTTTTTTTTTTTTTTTTTTTTTACTGGTGAAATCTCTCTTTTTAAGCTGAGCAGTTTAAAAAAAACGATTTTTTTTTTTTGTTTTGTTTTAGAAATTGTTCAGCGGATCAAGGTCAACAACTAAAGTTCAGCAAAAAAAAAAAAAAAAAAAAAAAAAAAACGATTTTCAATCGGGAAAAGGCTCAAAATCTCAAAAAATTCGATAACTCCCATTATTAGCGCCCGAGTAAAATCCCGACCACATCCGAACCTTGAAATTGCCCGGGCTTAGATATGGTGTTGGTGTGTAGATAATATTGGTTCTATACCGTAATGTCGCTTCCACCTCAGAAACAAAATACTATCAATAAGAATAACAACACTCAATAGTTTATAATCACCCCTCCCCCGGTCAACATCAATCTAGTCATACATTCGTAAGGTAAACACCCCAGCAGCCGGCACCCCTAAAATTTGACCAGTATCCGGCAGTCGGCACCCATTTTTTACAATGTGAAAAGTATTAGTTTGGTGGCATGGCAATAATTATGGTGATTTGTGTGGTTTTGTTCTGAGACCTCAAAACGTGAAACGTTCAGAAAAAAATACGCAAAACACCAAAATTGCCATTAAACCAATATTTCCTACATTGTGAAAAATAGGTGCTGGGTACTGGTGCAAATTTTAGGCGTGCCGGCAACTGGGGTGTTTACCTTAAGAGGATATTTTTTTAACGGGATCGTGAAAGAACGCGATCAGTGGCGTAGCGTTCAATTTGGCAACGTTTCAATGTGTCTATTTAAACACACGTAAAATATCGAATTCGAGGGTGTTCACCGAACACCCAATAGTTCGATATTTTTCATAGGTTTAAATGAACACATTACAACGTTGCCTAATTGCACGCGATGGAACGCGCGGGGAAGCGCTGTATTTATTTTTAAAATATATTGTTTAAAATTTGGGCAAAGAATACGTATTATATCATTAGTTTTCCAATGGAGGATTTTCCTATTCCAGCTCTGGAATCAAATTTGAAACTTTTGAGAACCAGGACTGAACCGGAAACGGAGTCGAAACCGAAACCGAAACCAAAATAAAACCAAATGCAGAACTAGAACTGAAACTGGAACGGGAACCGCTTCCGTCGAACTTTCAGGAGCGTAACATATCCCAAAAAATCATTTCGGCTCGCAACCCTGCAATTAATTCTTAATGAGGAGTAATTAAATTACACGGCGTTCTGTCAAGTGCGTATCGCATATTGCGTTGCCGCGAACGCACGGCGCGGCGCGGCGCACGCAACACGCATGGCACGCATGCCGAGAAGAAGCGGGAGTTGAACGAGCGCGAAGTACGCATGACCGCACCGACGCGACAGCGACGTAGTAGAGTCAAACGGTGAAAGCTCACCCCCCGAGCTTGGATCAATATGCTTTCGTGAAAAGTCGTGTAGCGTAGCCGCCGACGAGACGCTTTCTCGACTTGAAGGGAAAAGCTCTCCCTCGCAATCTCAGGAAATGGGCCTGGGCGCATAAACACACGCAACCTACTACCCGCCGTTATTTACCAAAACACGCCGAATGGGACACGGACTCGCCCCGTTCCAAAGTTCAACTTTCGTCTATCTCCTACGAATCGTACTCGATTTTCACCGTTGATAGTTAAGGTTGTGCCGGAAATTTCTTTGTTCCATGGTTTAGTCCAACTCGAGCTTTTTTCTCCACGCCTCTTGGATAGAGGTAAGTTCGAATCATCTTAAACGCTTAATTAAGTCATCGACCTTGTCTGGAGTCGTGATGTGGAATGTACGAAAGGATTACTTCGCCTTGAGTTTTTCATATATTCTCGTAAAATTTCAAATACTCAATCATTTTTGTCCTGAATTATAAATGTTTGGCCCTTCTCTTGTCCATCGCGTCTATGTACACGCGTACATGCCGTTTTAAGCAAAAATTATGATTGGAAAATCAATTTTCATTCAGCAAAATTTGAATCAGTTACAGGGTGCAAGTAGTTTTTTCGCCGTTTTATGAATGATGAAAGTTTGAAGCTATTGCATGGTTTTTTTTAAGATCGACTTGTAAATCTTCATAACGTCCGAGTTTATGTGAGAATACACGATACATGGACCTTTCCGAGGACAATCAGCAATCAAATCCGAGTAATTTTGTTTTCTTTCGCAAAATCAGTTTTCTTGACGTAAGCCATTTTTACTTTCGGTGGCTAAATGTTGACAATGCCTAACATGGACTCTTCATTTAATGTCGATAAAAAATAAAAATAAAAACTTATTTCGCTTTTTGAATATGAGATAAATTCGTAGGCACGATTTGGGAATTCAATTATTCAAGTCGTATTCTTAGTTTTTGGCTCGGGCGGGGGGGGGGGGCAACCTAGGTACAATGCTTAAATTTATTGTAATTAGTATTGCATGCAGCCTATCTGAACCAAAATCTAAGGCGTCGCTTGATATTATAATTGTCCATCGTTTTCTTGTAAGTATTAAATTTGTTTACAATTGATTTTTATAATTGAGGGAATTTCTGGGAGATAGGGGTTTAGGGATCATAAAATGTGCTCTTCCACAAAACTGTGGAGGAGCACATTTTATGATCCCATTCATTTTATGATTTTTGGAACTCTCAATGCGATCAGACCTTTTTGGTTTGTTCGTCCCCCCCCCTCTTTCTTTATTTTTTTCTCGGAAGAGCACATTTTGTCGTCCATCTGACGCATGGGCGTAAGTCGAAAATTTGACAGTTTGACTTTTCTTCGATTCCTATTTAAAAAGTAACGCTCTTTCGATCTCTGTAATACCAACAATGCCAGTTTAAATTGAAAAATCTCAAGAACAAGCCAGGACCATCTCTCAGAGGGTTTTTGTTGAGTCTCTGGAATTTCACCCTTAGTATCGTTATTTATGGGGGAGGCATTCAAGGGCATTCATGCTCCATTATTGTGGTATTGTGTGTGGTGGCAGAAGTTTTCAAAGAACCTCATCCGAAAAGTCTGGATTCGCCTATGCTCAACTCCTAAATTTCATTCAGCTGGAAATGTATTGTAAATCCAAATTGTTGTCAACAATGGGGCTCTTGCAAATTTTTGCTATAAGCAAATAAATAGTCTAGTCTGATGTACAGACCAGCGGAAATCACGAAAATCACACTAAGAAAGTCTAAAATTCAGTAATATACTCCCATAACTGCTATAACGGGAAGATTGTAATGGCGGTTCAGCGCAGGTATCATGGGAGATTCCCAAGGTCCATATAAATAAGGTCTGGCCGGTAGCTTTCGGCTCCCCTCGTTGGTCCACAGTTTGGGAACCACTTCACCATTAAAAACCATTGATCCAAGATGGCGGCGAACTCGGGAAGAATGTAAAAGTAAATGGGGGTATGGGCTCCCAAACATTGGATTTCCCGAGTTGGCGCTACCGGCCAGACCTTATGTATATGGACCTTGGGAGATTCCTGTCTATTATGTCAATTTCTCTACGGAAACACAGAGATATGTCTCAATTTAGATAGGAATCTCCCACAATACCTGCGTCTCTCCGCCATTCAGCCCGATTCTGAGAGTGAATTTGGCGATTTCTTAGTGTACGCATCGTCATTTTTACAGATTTTTATGCACGAATCAACTCTGCAATTCCCTATAGCAAAAGTTTGGAGGATATGCCCCATTAATTATTAACTAATAGTCTGTAATAACTTTGTCAACAGGGGTTATGGGAAGCGGCGTAGAGATGCTGGCCGGCGTCCTTGACTCTGCCTGCTCGGACTACTGGGAGCCACCTCCAGATTTCATATTGGAGATCCCGCCTCCACCAATGCCGTCGTTCTTCCAGAACAATTTTTCGGCAACGCCGACTTCCTGCTCACCTCTCTCTTGTGATTGGTCCACCGGCCAGAGCGTGGAATACGTCGAGCTGCCACATCAAGGTAACACTGGACTTTCGAGATTGAGATTGGATAAGGAGGAATTTATAATAATTTATTATAACATGCGTATATATATTGTTACAATTTTCTATTTGTTCAAATATCGAAATTTCTTATCGAATATTGTTCATGTGAATGATATAAATCGATGTTTTCGAAAAAGTTGCGGATCATATTTTAGAAAACAGCCTATAGCACAAACACACTCGTAGTGAAACACATATTAGAATTCTCAACCAGTATTCGATAAATTGAACACTTTACAAAAAGTGTCAAATTGTATCCGATACATCGATTACTAAACTCATCAGCCAAATGTAGGTAAATCAAAGACAAACATTGCCACATTCTTCAGTAAGTAGGATCCGTTGGTTCGTATCAAAATATTGGGATGAAAAATAGTACCTATAATTTTTACCTATAATTTATAATATTTATGTATTATAATACATGTATTCTGCGTTCATTTATATGGATGAAAGGACGGCTTTCTGCCGTAAGGCTGGAACTGGAACACTAGCGTTAATTTAATGGCAAGTGGTAAGAGCAACTATTACTACTCACACGAGTTGGATTTGCGTCGTTCCAGATTGAAGGCGAAATAGGACAAATAGATACCAGCATTATTAGCACTAGCAGCGTCACGAGGAATGCGATAGCGCGAGCGCGACACGCCTATAGTGCTAAACAATAATTCATTTTAAACAGTGAAAAATATATGTATAACGATGTGGTGAAATTTTTTGCAGAGTCTCTTCTTGACGAAACGTGGTTGATTGTCCTTGGAACGTCATTGGTTCTGGTTTTTATACTGAGCATCTTGCTGACTATGTTTCTCATTAGATGCCGCCAGTAAGTTTAACTTTAATTATTTCCCTTAATTTATCATGATTAGTAGAATGAGTTGTCTGTATAGACTGAGTGCATGAACTGAGTTTTTTTCCTGCAGCTCCTACGAAAAACACTAAAAATTACTCGGAATTTTACGTTTGATCCGTACTAATTATCAATAAAATGATAAGGATACTTGGTTTATGGCTAATTATATCGGCGGCGCGGTATAGTAATGATTTTCTCTCTCTCTTTTCCTCTCTCTCCCTCACTCCCTCTCTATCTCTCTCTCTCTCTCTCTCTCTCTCTCTCTCTCTCTCTCTCTCTCTCTCTCTCTCTCTCTCTCTCTCTCTCTCTTTCTATTTTTTTTTTTTTTTCATTTTTCATAATTTCAATATCAGATTAGCTATACCTACTGATGGTGTCCGAACATTCCCCCCCCCCCCGCAATTTCCCCCCGGACACTTCCCCCGGTCATTTCCCCCAAGTTTTCAAGTGATTTCAGGATATAATATGTTTTTATTCTTTGAGTTGAATGCAATATTTGGTTTTCTCTTTCAGACTCTGTCGATCTCCAAAAGATTTTTTTTAGTTTAGTAGATTACACCCCCTACTTGAAAGATTTTGATGAAACATTAACAATGAAAAAAATCTTTAAAACAAAACAAAAAATAAAACAAAAAAGAAAACAAATAATGCAACTTTTTAAACACGCCCTTCAAACCTGTGAAAATTGTGAGGGAAAAACTGATTGATTATTTGATTAGCTACAAATAACCTTGGGGGGAAATGACCGGGGGGGGGGGGGTGTCCGGGGGGTAAGTGTCCTCGGGGGGAAATGTCCGGGGGAGAAATTGACGGGGGGAAATGACTGGGGGGAAGTGTCCGGGGGGGAATTGCGGGGAGGAGGGGGGGATGTCCTTAAACCCCTACTGATGCCGAGCTAGAATGAAAACTTCCAATTGAAGTGCAATATAAAGTGGACATACAGGGTGTCCCAAAATTGATAGTAAATATTTTTACCACGTATTTTTGGGGCCAAAATAAGACTTTTTTTTCCTATGAACATGTGTCCGAAAATGCCCCCCCTCGGAGCTACAGCCCCCCAAAGTTTTTAAAAAAAATCGGTTTTTCTTCGATTCTAGCAACGGATCTCCGTAAAAATGGATGGAAATTGGTTTCCAATGGTAATTTTAGGCGTTCTTTCCGATTTCGGGGTCGAAAATTTCCGAAAGGGTCAAGAAAGGGGGGTTCGAGGGGGGTTCAAATTTTAAATTGAATAATTTTTTAGTGCTCCGTAAAAAAAATGAGAAAAATAACAAAAGAATCTAATGGAACAAAACAAAAGAAACATTTTTGATATCTTGTGTTTTTTTCATAAGACACACGGGAAACGAGTAAAATCGATTTTTCGCCGGGAGCGCACAGCCCGATAGCGCTGCTCTGAGCACTCAACTGACTCAACGATCGACTCGATGCAACGCGGCACTGAAACAGCGCTATCGGGCTGTGCGCTCCCGGCGAAAAATCGATATTACTCGTTTTCCGTGTGTCTTATGAAAAAAACACAAGAAATCAAAAATGTTTCTTTTGTTTTGTTCCATTACATTCTTTTGATATTTTTCTCATTTTCTTACGGAGCACTAAAAAATTATTCAATTTAAAATTTGAACCCCCCTCGAACCCCCCTTTCTTGACCCTTTCGGAAATTTTCGACCCCGGAATCGGAAAGAACGCCTAAAATTACCCTTGGAAACCAATTTTCATCCATTTTTACGGAGATCCGTTGCTAGAATCGAAGAAAAACCGATTTTTTTTAAAAACTTTGGGGAGCTGTAGCTCCGAGGGGGGGCATTTTCGGACACATGTTCATAGGAAAAAAAGTCTTATTTTGGCCCCAAAAATACGTGGTAAAAATATTTACTATCAATTTTGGGACACCCTGTATAAGCTCCGTTCTATAAAGATTGGTTAGATGAGATTTCTATGTGTTTTCCTTCGATATGGAGCATATAAATATCCTTTAAACTAACTCTGAGTCTTGAAAAGAAAAAGAAAGAAAGAAAAAAAGAAAGTATGTATCGGCCACTTGTGGATTTAAAATTATGGGATACAGATCGCAAGCGAAACAGAAGCACAATCGATGGGATTTTTTCGGCGTTTCCTCGTCCCCATCTCTTTGAGTATTGGACTTTTCGCAAAAATAGGGTAAATTTTTAGCAATCCCTCCCCTTCCCCCTTCCATAAAGTTTTCTGGTTACGCTACTCGCTACTGGAGCGGTATATTTCTCCTCTCAGTCTCTCACCCAGAAAAAAAACTCCTGCAATAAATTAGGTATGCAACCTCGTTACTCACGAGTCGAAAAAGTTGCGTGCGGAATAACAAGGTCTCAAACGGCGCGATGGATAAATGGATAGTTTCGGGTCCGCCATGTTGGAAAGTGAGCATTTCCGGCAATCTTCGGCAACTGGCCGGGCTTCAAATCTGATTGTAAATACAATGACCCGAAAAAGCACGTCCACCATCTCGAGAAGTGAGTAAACTCAGTTGCCAGTTTGTGTTGGAGCATAGATTCCAAATCTTGTTTCTATTGGCTCTTATGAGAGTTCCGTTCTGATTTTAGTTTTCTGTGCTCCCTGGTAAAACTGAGCACCAAAGAGCACCTAAAATTGTTTCAATTGTCACCTATATTAGGTGATATCGACAACAATTCTTGGTGATATCACCTAATTTAGGTGAGAATTGGAACAATGTTAGGTGCTTTTTGGTGCTCAGTTTTACCAGGGCGATATAAGTATCGAAATCTGATGCTATTCTAATTGCCCCTTTCAACCTTTTACATTTTCAGATTGAAGAATTTCAAAATTCCTTCCATGAGCAGCCTGAATGAGGGCGGTATAGGCAACTGTGAAGCTGTCCTCTACCCGACCTCGATGCACGGCAGGGCCTTCTGGGCGACTTTAGGGCCTCACGGGACGATGAAGCACGTAACGGAGCCATTCCCAAGCATGACTATCCTGAAACCCTCTTCAGGATTGGGAGCAGGGGTTCCTCCACCACTCCCGCAAACTCACCCCATGGGTCCACCACCACCCCCACCATGCAAGAGCTTTGAAAATTGTGGGTTCATTGAAGCGGCCGATGATTATATCTACAGCACCATGACCAAAGTTAGACCGCGGGTCTCCTCGCCGACAAGGATAGAGAACCCGAACATCGCTCCACTTAACCTGAACGGAAGCCTGCGCAGACCCTCGTTTTATGGCAACGGTCACAATCATACCATGGGACGTTAAATTTGAGCGATGCTCACACTGATGAAAAAAAAGTGCGGTCCAAAGACCCGGACGTTCCGGGCAAATATGGAACAACGGCTAAATCCGGGTGTGACACCCGTGCTCTCCGGGCATGACGACGGATTTTGCCGTTGTTCCATATTTGGCCGTACTTTTCCGTAATTTTTTTCTTTCAGTGCACATTTCTTAATGGATTTCCTTTTTCTTTCCTTTATTATATGTGATTTATCGGATATGGTGGAATTATGATTTTTAAACGGCGATTTCTTTTCGGGGCCGAATTGATTTCACCATGAAAAAAAGAAAATCAAAAACTAAAAAGCACCGAATCGAAACAAACTACGTGTTGAGTAAAATTGAGATTGCAATAATTAGTTAAGCCTCGAGTTTAATGACGTCGATTTTTTTTTAGAAGCGATTGATTGGGATATCGAATTGATTTTTTGGCATCAATTTCGGGACCGAACCAATTTTATCATGGAAAAAAAAAATAACACCGAATCGAAACAATAAACTACGTGTTGAGTAAAATTGAGATTGCAATAATTAGTTAAGCTTCGAGTTTAATGATGTGGAAATTTGTCAACATTTTTTAGATGCGATCAATTGGGAAGCCCGGATTGACTTTTTGGTGTCAATATCGGGGCCATAGTTAACTTTCTCTTGAATTAAACCGAATTGAAATTACGAGCTGAGGAAAAGTAAATGGAATCACAATTATCAGGCAAGATTTAAGTTTCATAGCAGATCAATCTTCAGACGCGATTGACAGCGCGGTGTATCGAATTGATTTTTCGACGATGATTGGTAGGGGATCGCGATGTGTCACATTTAGCTCTTTGTGAAATCATAATCACATCCTTTGCATTTTGAGTTAAGGTCATGGCAAATCCAGGGCTTTTGATTAATAAGAGAAAATATTATACAAGTTCATGGTTGTGGCTTTGTGATTGTGAGACTTGCAAGCAACGACAGGAAAAAGTATTGTGTTTGAGCGCCTTCAATGTCAACCAACACCACACGCAACACCTGTAACATTCATCTTTAGTAAAACGAGACCTAATATGTTTAAAAGTTTCAAAAATTGTAGCTTTTACAGGGTTGCATGTTTTCATGTTCAGAGGCCGCGTCGACCTGTAATCTTTGGCAACAATCGGGAGTTCCTTTCCTTCCAACCACAAAAATGTACCTACCTACTTTTAATAAGGAAGTCTTTTTGAAATAGATTTGCTCAAAATTTCTGGGAAGAAATTTTCAAACCAGTTTTGTTTCATCAAGAGAGTTTTATCAAGGCCTTCCATAACAAAGGGGACCTAAAGACAAGAGTGTTTAAAATTCCTGGGAAGGAATTTTCAAATCAGTTTTGTTTTACTTTGATGCGTTTTAAAGAAATAAATTTTCGACTTCCACCGAAGATTAAAAGGTCGACCTGACTTTCAGGTATGAAAATATAGCTTCACCATGGAAGTTCAACTCGATTCCATTTCGATACAAGCTGAAAACCCCGCAAACCATCCATCAACAGGGCGTAGGTTCTACAGGTGGTGAGCTGGCAAGGAAGGGGGGGGGGGGCAACAGTGTTGTATATTTGATTCATTAAAAAGGCTGGTGTGTATCAGGGACATTTTGAAGATTAAGAAGGGGGAGACAGTGGCCCAGGATGTCTGGAGTGTCGTGTCATGTGGAATGTCTATCCCCCCTCCACGCAAGGAATTCTCTTCCATAATAACTAGCTCTCATTTTAGATGTGGAATTCGGGCCGACCTGTAGTCTCTGGCATCATCAAACGTCCTTTTCCTTCAAAACTCAAAAGGACTTCTCATAAAGAAGACACTTGGAAACAAAGATGTTCAAAATTTCTGAGAAGAAATTTTCAAATCAGTTTTGTTTTATAGCGTTTTAAAGGAATAGGTACACTTCCGGTTTTGCCAAAGGTTTAATAAAAGAATTGTCTCGTCTTTCTATTATGAAAGAGGCCAGTTACGTCATTTCGGAATTCTTTTCAGTTAGAGCTTGTTTCAGGTGTGGAGGCTGGGTTGATCTGTTAAATATATTTGGAACAGTGGCAAAGCGTGGTACGTGGCAACGTAGCATTTTGTCCATTTGAACTCATTGAAAAAGTCGAATTAGGAGGTCATCATCGATCCCTGGATAGGTCGATACTTTTTGTGAGTTTAAATTAACCAGATGCAACGTTGCCAGATTTCAAGCATCGCCACTCATTTGTAACTCAAATAGAACGAGTTTTCCCTTCAAAATGCAAAAAAGTCTCCCATAATCAGAGTTCAACGATCTGAGTTTTTACCCTGATAACACTCTGCTTTTCCCATCTTCCACTGTTTCATGTATTTTGACATGTCTGCATTATTTTTTCTCTCTCCCACGATCGCGTTCAAGAGAAATAAAATTCTTCTGAGAGTGAGAAGTTCCGTCTACGCGTGCGGAACTCAAAAGACTGAAGAAGTCAAGAGGCATAATAATATGTACCTATTAAAATTTATGTTACTTTTTTATTTATTCCTCTTGTTCTGTTACCTATACTTAAAAGTGAAACACAATGAAATATTTGTTTTCATTTATCATTTTTTATATACTTGTCACGCACAAATAAAAAATAAAAACCTTTATTTCAAAATGGCCTTTAGACTGCTTATTTACGATTTTTTCCCATACATCGATTCATTCAAATTCGACGGAAAAAGCGGCTAAGTAGTTACTGTAGAAAACCCTTATAGCTGTGCTTATAGGTTTCCTTCTTCGAGACGACTCCGTTCAACGCGTGCAATCTGGCAGCGCTGCATATTGTCCATTTCCAAGCATGAAAAATATCGATCTATCAGAGGTGCATGGTGCGTTCCCTCGAATCGATATTTTGCACAGGTTTAAGCGGACAATACGCATCGTTACCAAATTACACGCTACGGTACATGTTTTGATCTACTTGTAAAGATATGATGAATACTAAAAATACTTAGATAAGCAAATAATTTACTGTAGAATGTCTTAAACTGTATTTTATTGGCTCATTTTAAAACTTTAAATAGAGAAATACATCATAGAAAAAAAAAGAGAGAGTAACAGAGAAATAAAAATAAATTACCAGATGGTATTTTTTTCTTACATATAGTTCTAACATCACAACCCTCAAAAGTTAAAGATCTAATGGAAGACAAATTTCTGAGCTATAAGTTTGTGAGGAGGAAATGAAACGCCTATGAGGAGGATTAAACGCGACATTACAGGGGAGGGGGGATAGCTGATCGTAGTGGCGAAGCGTGAATTCTAGCAACGTTGCTTTCGGCTCATTAAAACCCACGAAAAATATCTAATAATCCAGAAATCGGCGACGACCATCGAATTCGACCTTTCCTATGGGTTCAAATGGACAAAATGTCACGTTGCCAGATATCACGCGCTTTGCCACTGGCCGCAGTGATCAGAAAGCGATTCGAAGACATGCATGACAGTGGCGTAGCATGCAATTTGGCAACGTTGTACTGTGTCCATTTAAACCCGTGTAAAAGGTCGAATGCGAAGTGTTCACCGAACACCCACTGGTTCGATCTTTTTCAAACGAACTCCAACGTTGCCAAATTTCACGCTACGCCACTGATGCATGATCAATGATCATGATGAATCAGCAAATTTAGCTCCTCGATATTCGACGCGGAATTATTTGTAGAGTGGGGGGGGGGGGGAGGGGGGAGTTGTCCACACCGTAGACATAGAGTTTCCTTTCGATTTCATAAAATAAACACAACATGAACCTAAGCGCTCTTGACATACTGCAATACAGCAATAATGAGAGAGGCCTTTCTTTCCCTCCTCACCCTCATGAAATCATTTCAGAGTAGGAAGACATCGATATAATTACTACAGCAACTTAACAAGAGCGTACAGTAGGTGTATAATTTGGTAAAAGATATTTCTGAGGGTATGAAAAAATAAAGAAAACATTTGTTCAAAATATGAAATTATGAAGAGGCAAGATATGTTAAGAAAATTTAAATGAGTAGAATGATAACAGCAGTAGGATCTGGGGGTAAATCAATCATTCTGACTTGGAACAAGAGAAAAGGGGTATCTAAAATGAGAGATAATTTTCTTTGTGAGTTTCAGTTAATAAAAATAAACTCAATAAGAGTTAGCCAAATTTGAACTACTAAAATAATTTCGAGTAATACAGAGTAACAAAAAAATTCAGAGTAACACAGAGTAACAACAGATTAATTGGAGTGGTTGTTGCAGCTATGATTAATAAAGCACAGAACCGCCCAGCACCGACTCTTCTGTGAAATCTTATAAGCAGGGCCGTAACTACCCTTGAGCAGCCAGGTCCTGGACCGTAGCAAATAAGACATTTTTTACAGGGGGCCCCCACGGCTCCCACCCCCTATTAGTGTGGGGGGACCCTCATTCTGCCCAGTCATCTCATCCAATAAAACAGGGGACTTCATTTATCTTGCCCCGGGGCCCAAAGAGCTTTAGTTACGACTCTTCTCATACAACTAATAAGTAATAACCTTGGGCAGAACATGAAAAAATGGATAAAAAATTCTAAGAAAATTTCTGAGACACTAAGAGGATACAATAATGAGAAATGGAATGTGGTTCTTCCTTCCCCCTTTCAGACATACACATACACACACACCCCCACCAAAAAGAGGCAGTAAAAATAACAACAATAATGGTAGAGCTACGACTTGATAACAATAACCATAAAGATAAAAAATCAATAATGAATAAAACATGAAAAATTAGGTTTCCAAGGAGAGAGCTGGGCCGAATACTATAGTAGGCCTCGGTGGGTACAAATAGCAGTATCAAGAATAGGTGCCTCGGCGAAGACGAAGCGTTCTGCTTGAATTCCTTTAATGGCAAGAAGTTGAACGTTGGAAATCCAAGTTATTGAAGTAGTCAGGGGCAAGAAGAATGCCAGTTAACCCTTAGAATTTGGCTTCAGTGAACAATTTACACTGCTTAAATTTACTGTGATAGGTATTGCAGGTATTGTCACTAGGGGTTGTTTGAAATTCTTTTTTTTGTCCCCGACTGTACATGGTACCATGTAGACAAATTCAAACTAAACTAAATAATATAGTCATTTCTCAATAATCCTTCTCAATACCTGCACAGGATTTAATGTTTCTTTAATGAGACTGAAACAGTTTGTAGAAACGGTTTGAAAAATGAGGGACTTATTATTCGAGAAAAATTTAAAATTAAAATTTCAGGTATTGGGATCTATACCAACTGCCTCTATTTTCAGAAAAAAATATTAAGCAAGTTACAAAGCTTGCCATATTAAAATTACTAAAAACAAAAACAAATAAAACATACTAAATGAAAAATTTTCATCTAGAAAACCCTAGTTTGCGCCTTGACAGATCATGGGCGGATTCAACAATTTGTCAATCATGAATTCATCCCATTTGAAGTTATGAGAAACAATCGATTTTTGAAGGGGCCCTTTCACCATTTGATTGTTTCTTATGAATTCAAATAGGAATAATACACAGTTGCAAGATTGCTGAATCCGTCTTTGTAAGAGATCAACATCACAGGACCACTTGAAAAACAAGAGGACAGGGGCGGCTCGTGCAACATGGCAACAGTCGCAGTCCATCCATTTAAATGTATATAAAACAATGGATCTTGAGGAGGTGCGAGTGCAGACCCGAGATATGGATACTTTTGCACATTTTTAAATGGCAAAAAGGCATGGTTACCAAATTGCACAAGCCACCACTGCAAGTGGAGTCAGTCTTATCAAACTATTCAGTTCAGGCAAATATCCCTTGTCCACTTGACAATAAGCAGGCTTGAACTTGAGATGGCACAAAAGAACATAGAGACTAGAGTCTAAATAAGAAGATAATGATTTAATTTAAATTTCCGAAGCAGATATATTTCACATCCGTGAACTCATCAATACCATGATGTGAGCCCTCTCGCCCGATGCCAGACTCTTTGACTCCACCAAACGCTGCTTCAGCAGTGGAGATAATGCCTTCATTGACTCCAACCATCCCAACTTCTAACTGTTCAGCCACTCTCCAAATCTGACCAACATCATTCGAATAGAAATAACCAGCGAGACCAACTTTGACATCATTAGCAGCTTCGATTACTTCATTTTCTGATTTGAAAGGGTAGCATACAGCTATCGGACCAAATATCTCTTCTTTCGCACACAGCATTTCAGATGTGACATTGGTTATTAAAGTTGGTTCGTAAAATAATGAGCCATGACTTTCTGCTTTCTTCCCACCGATTAATACTTTCGCTCCTTTGGAAACAGCGTCATTTACTAAATCGCTTACTTTCTGCATCTGAGCCTCATTGATCAAAGGTCCAATATTGGCATCAGAGGTTTTTCCAATCTTCAAATTACTTTCTATTGCTGATTTCAGAGCAGCAACAAACTCAGTAAAAATTCCATCTTGTACAAAGATACGGTTTGCACTGACGCAAGTTTGCCCACTGTTACGGAATTTGCAAGCAATAGCGCCCTCCACAGCCTTCCCGATATCAGCTGAATTAAAAACAATGAACGGTGCGTTACCACCAAGCTCCAAAGCTACTCTTTTAACGCCAGAAGCACACTGTTTGTACAAAATTTTTCCTACCGCAGTTGAACCAGTGAATGAAATCCCAGCAGTTTGAGGGCTTTCACAAAGTAATTTTCCAACTGCTGGAGCATTTCGCCGGTCACAGGTGACAACGTTGAGTACTCCTTCAGGCAAACCAGCATCCTTGGCCAAGGCTGCCAAAGCAATGGCAGTAAGCGGAGTATCCTCGGCCGGTTTGACAACACAAGTGCATCCAGCAGCTAAGGCAGCACCAGCTTTACGTGTGATCATTGCATGTGGAAAGTTCCATGGAGTAATCAGACCCACAACACCAATTGGCTGCTTTATCAGGACAATCCGTTTACTTTTAACAGGACTTGGAATGAGCTCACCATTAATTCTTCTACTCTCCTCAGCAAACCATTCAATAAATGAATTACCGTAGGCAACTTCACCAAGTGCCTCTTTGAAGGGCTTACCTGCTTCGGAAGAGACGATCTTCGCCAGTTCCTCTTGGTTTTGGACGAGTAAGTCGTACCATTTTCTCAATATGATTCCTCGCTCTTTGGTTGTTGTGTTTTTCCAATCCTTGAAAGCACTATGAGCAAGTGAAACGGCCTTTTCCACATCAGCGACGTCCATGTCGGGAACTGAGGATATAACGTCTCCTGTCGCAGGATTCAAAACGTCAAACTGCTTCTTGGATTCGGCATCACAAAAAGAGCCGTTGATGAAAGCTTGATTGAAGATCAAGGATTTACGTCTCACAAAAGTTTTAAAACACGGCAGAATAGAACTCTTGTGGATGAGAGAGTTGGAAAGTGGCATGATGGAAAAACGATTCCGCAACTAATTCACTTTGTAAACTTTCAGAGACAAGTTGCAGAGAATTTAAATTGCTTCGAAACCAAGAGTGATAAACGTCACCTGAGCTACGGAAGTGCCTGATTAAAGTTAACGACGATGGTAAAGAATAAAACTCGCGAAGAGTGACCTCAACAATTTGCAACTACACAGGAGGAACCGATAACGTATTGTAAAACTGTTTCACTTTAGATTGAAAATCACATGACAGTTTCAGTGCCTCGAGTTATTACAAAGACCTTGAGTTATTAGGGGTGTATCTGAAAGAGTGGTATGTGTTATAAAATGATAAAAACAACAACAAATAATCTTGACTTGATATGTAAACAAACCTATCAAAGCCAATTGGTGATAATGATAAAAATGATAATAATATATGTAATCAAGCGCCTTCAAGGACAATACAAGTGAACCAACCACTGCGCAAGAAGTGCTTGTCTGACAAGAATAAAGTCTTCAAAAGTTCAGAATTTAATCCTTTTCCTCGCATCTTTCAATACTTCTGCGTGAAATTATTTCAAAGTTAGGCAAAACTAAATTTAAATGCAAAGCTTTCATTCAAAATAACTCTTCATATAAAGAAAAAGTCTAAAATGCCAACCGTGGCGGAAAGTTCATATTTATTTTTAGAGTTGGTAATACCATAGAGTATTGGGTTGAGGAGGTACGTCATTGGCGTGGCAAAAGCAACAAAAGACGCATAAATTTGGTAACACTGTTGCCAGGTAGCAACATGTAGTCATTCGGATTCGAATGATAGCCAGCCGAGAACAAATTTACTTCATGTTTATCGTAATAATTAGAATTTTAAATTTAAAATTATTGCATATATCTGTAAAGCACGCGGCATTGCTTTTCTTCCTCAAAAAACGAAAAATAAAAAATTATCTTCCTTCACAGCACAGAGTATAAACTTCGATACATCAACCGATAATCCATCAAACACCAATCCAGCGATAAAGATAGTTTGTTTGTAAACAAAAGTTTTTTAACCTGTAAATAATAAAATAAACTGAAAACAGTAAACCCACGATTGTTTCTCCCATCCCTCCTGAAAAGTCATAAAACACTTGCCTGGTTATTCCTGCTTTAAAAATCGCAGTCATAAATCAATCAGAAATGAAACCCACCGTTGTTGCAGATGAAATGTTTCCTGAAGGTGCAGGACCTTACATGGACATCGAGGAAGTAAGTTTTATTTTTCAGCTTAGACTCTAACTTTTTTGTCTCTTTTCGATTAGAGACACTTTCTCGCAATGTTTATAGCTCTAAAACGTAAACTGAACGCGTAAAATTAAGCCAAGATAGGTCATACATAATTTGAGCTGTTGTCAAACTTTCTATTAGAAATTACATCCTGCGTAGACTGGCTTTAGCGCAGGTGTTTTTCTTTTCTGATTCAGCGGGTTGATCATTCAATGCTATCCGTATTCAAGTGCCCAGTTGAAATTCAGAAACGTACCCCTTAATCAACAGAGATTGGCCGTTTGAAAGGCAGTCGGTCATGCGGCTATCACGTTAAAGATGATCTTGAAATGTTGGATTCAACTTTCGCCTCTATGTCAGATGGCTGATGATTTGTCATGCGATAAGCACTATAATATTTCTCATTGATAGAACCATTGATTGCCTTGCCCAGGAATTGTGAACCAGTAAGTAGCACATAAACGTTGTGAACTGATTTTTGCCAAAGCATCTCAAATGATCCCTTGTGGAGATCGACTCACTCCTTCAGTTTCCAAGATAGTCCATTCCAGGTTATCAATGCTAGGTTTCTGAAAGTATGAGTTAGTACTTATCACCAGAAATTAACTTGTTCAATTTACATCATTCTTAAACATTTAAACTCTTATCCATGTTTTCAGGCAGAGGAATCTTCGGGTCTTCTTTTGGATTTAGCTGCTAATGATAAAGCGGTTCATGCAGACTTTTTTAATGGTAAATTTTATCTTCCATTTGCTCTTATTTTGTTCTACACTTCCTCTCTATTCACAGTTCTCTTAATTTGATTTTTTATTTCTTGTTTGTTTCTCAAAGAGGTATTATTCTTAATTTTTGCTTAACCAAGACATGAATTGAAATACAGCTAATTTTGAAAAAAAAAAGAAAAAAAAAAAAAGAAAGAGCGGTCGAAAACTTTGCTTTTTTCTGGGTCTACTGGATAATCAGTGGTGCACCTAAGGGGGGGGGCTATCGGGCTAAAGCCTCCCCCAAACCCAGAGTAAATTTCCGCGCTGGTCCATAAACATACGTGACTCTGAATTTTGTGATGCCAACAAAATTGCTCATAAAGCTTTGACTTTTTAGCCCTCCCCCCAAATTTTGGGTGCGCCGATGAACATTTTAATTGTATTTGGTTCGAGTCTGGATTGTGCTAAATCCTTACGGGAGGTGTATTTTTTTTTTAGACATACATTTCCTAAAATCACATTTTCCAAAGGATTAACGTTATCAAGCCCTCTGACCTAATTACGGTTTGACTGGGGTGCAGAATCACAAATAGAAAGAGGAGGCATTACTTCCCGCATAGCTCTCGTAAATCCCTTGATAAAATCAACAGTAGAAGGAACAAGATGCACAATTTTTTGCTGACTGCTGTGAACAAACTTGTTCTTTATTGAAGAACTTGTAGTGAATGCGGTGGAAAGGTTAGTTTTTCCCCAAACACTGAAGCATATTTAAACAATCAAAAGCTTTCAGAAAAGTGACTGAGTTATATCTTTTATTTTTCTTACAGATTTTGAGGATCTCTACGATGACGACGATTTAGATTGAACTGAATTTTCTTCCTTTCTCTGCCTCGCTACAGTCACACCATGAATCCTTCATCAAACCCTTCTTGCGTGTCATCCCATGCAAACTCTGTCCTATTAATGTACCGCTAATTATTGTAAAAAAAACATTCCTATTTCCAGTTCAATTTGATTTCCTTGCTTGATTTTCTATTTACCTTTCATTAAAAAGTATTTTTTGTGAGAAAGAGTATGCCTCTCCATGGAGTTTTTTCTCTCTTTTTTGAGGAACTTAAACAATAACAATCTTTTCAGTTGAAGGACCATGGGGAATGTTCAGTACCGCTCATTCTCGTACCAGGAACAGCTTTTTCAAAGTTAGATGTACTATACCTATCAAAAGAAAGTATTCTGGTAGAAATTTTCATTGTTCCATTCCTCAAACAGTTTTAAAAATGTGAGCTGTTTTTAGGTATTTCAGAGTCTCACAGCATTGCCACTTGAAAGTTTGCCTTTAAAAAAATCTTAAACTCTTTGGAAAATAATGAATAAAATAATCTGAAAGTACATTTTCAATGAAAGGACTTTCTTTTGAAAGTCATAGTACATGGTCCATCTTGGTATGAATTTATACGTAATCTTAAAGGAGCAAAGCGTAAAGCTGCAACTATCTTGGTTGAAATCAAGTCAGCTTTGAAATCTGTATCTTAACCGTATCCGTCATGAATTATGAAGAAAGTGTCTCTGTAATCTAGAACCTATACCATTAAATTGAACAAACTTTTCTCATATGATTTCATGCGGAGTCAATTTTTCCGAATTTCCATAAGGATCCATGTAAAATGGTCATCCATTACAATGGACACTGTGACGGAAAGGGTTAAAGTGTAGGGAGTTTATTGAGCCCTAAGCACTTCAACAGAATGGGAGAGGATGGGCACCAATCAACGTCCAATCTAATAAATTCCTGATCAATCGCTGCAATGGGACTCGAACCGCATTTCAACGTGAAATTAGTCCCATCTAATTTGTCACCTCCTGGGCAGGTAAAAGTTTCATAGAATAATGAATAACTACATATCCGTAACATCTATGAGTCATGACTGAGCCTCCTCTAAGCATGAAGAAAGTGATAAAATACTTACAACTGCCACTGTGGTATCTGCACCCCCCCCCTCCCGGTCAACCTTGAATTTTGAAATTTCTCTAGTGAAAAATTCCACAGTTAAGACTCCAAAAGTGACTAATGGTGCGGTCTTTAGCAGATTGAAAACTGGACAAGTTGTGCCTGAAATCACCGTAGCAGCCAAAACTGCGATCATTTGTCCCAAAAGTTGCAAGAGCCCCTTTAAATTCACAAGACAGTTTTTTGGGAGATGATTGGAATAGGTAATCAAGAATGTGAAAAAACGACCAGTTAAAAAATTTGCATCAAAATTTATGATCACACTTAATTGAAAACGTAACTTAGTGAATAAGATTTACAATAAGTTAAAAATAGTATTTTTATTTTTAAATGTTTAACAGTAAAAAGAATGAGCTTACATATAAATTGTGGAATATAATAAATAGTCTATAAAATTAATTTTCACTTCAAAAGGTATTGGTAAAATTGCAATGCAATGAAAAAATAAAGTAAAATAATAATAAGAATTAAGGGGAGAAAACAAACATAGTAAATAAATAATCAAAAAAGGTAGTTTAATGATAAGACACATTTCACAGAATATGAGAACGTAGAAAGATCCAATTGTTGAAAATTAAAAAAAAAAAAAAAAAAAAAATTAAAGAAAACCAATGAAAGGCAGAATTTTTATGCCTTCTTTAAAGTATCTATCAGTCTTTTGATTGGCATCTTAACGATAAACAAGAGTGTCTAAAACCTAGAAAAATGAAAGAACTGCAATCCTCTCTAGTTTGTTCAAATGAATTTCACAAATTTCAGACTTTGTCCACTTTCAAATAATATCTACTGTATTTGCTGTGGTTCAACCCAAGGTTATAGATTAAAGAGGTATGTTCATCTGACTTCGCGCCTCAAAGTCAGTAGCGCGAAGTTCAAAATCCAGATCCAAAATGGCCGACAAAAGCAGAAAACATTGGGCTATTTTCTGCTTTTCTGGAGAGGGAGCCCAATGTTTTCTGGAAAGAGTATACAATATTTTCTGCTTTTGTCGGCCATCTTGGATCTGGATTTTGAACTTCGCGCTGCTGACTTTGAGGCGCGAAGTCAGATGAGCATACCTCTTTAATCTATAACCTTGGGTTCAACTCACATCAAATGGTGCTTGCTGCTCTTAACCTTTGGATTGCCTTTCACTAGTAGATCCAGGTTTTTGTCCTTCTCCCTCTCAGACCATTTGAATGCATGAGTTAGAAAAGGATAGAAAAGGGGACGAATATCTCAAAACTGTCCCTCATCTGTCCTTCTCTCACACACACGTTGTAATGAGAGAAGAGAGAGAAGGACAAATTCCTGGATTCGCCAATGTTGCCTTCACTTAGTTTGATTACATTCCATTCCTGAAACGCTCTCGACTGGCATCAAATATCGATTTTTACGAACTGCAGACATTTGCTAACGAACTTTCCTTATGGACAAGACATATGCTAACATATTCTCCATATGGATAATTAAGAAAAAATTTGACAAATTATCCTGAAACCTCTAGGAACCAACTCTTTCGGCCAATTAAAGGAGCATTTCAGTCGAAGAATCCGAATTTTTCCTCAGTTTTGCTCCAGCTTTTACGGTTCTTCCTCAACTTTCCTAGTTTTCACTAGGTGTCCGTTGGATCGTAGATTTGAGGTTAGAAGCAGATAATTTCAGTTTTTCGAAGGAAAATTGAGTCTAGAAGGAAAGTAGGGACAAAATTTGAAGTTAGCGTGCTAAATTTCACGCTAACATGCAAAATTTCAGTTTACTTAGTAAAAAAGTTAAAATTTATCAAAGAGTTATGCGGGTAGAATTTCGTTAGCAAATGTCTGCAGAGTCGTTCGCTTTCAAATATCACTCGTCGAGAATTCTGATTGGAAACAGTCCATCAAGCAGGAGCAAAAGGGGGAAAAAGTTGGGGTAGATGGAGAACAGGGATTACTAACACTAGCTTAGCAACAGATAATGACCTTAAGAAAAAGTGAATGGTATGTGATTGATCAAATTTGGTAAATCGGTCAGGTTTTTAAACCTCTAAAAGTGGTAATCTGGTATTTCCTCCAACTCCTCAATCAATTGTCATTTTTTAGAGCTTTCTACACTAGCTCACGATCACCAGAACGAGATTATTTTGCACTCCTGAAGCGGGGAAAAGGAGGCACAACTACATGAAAGCACCTAGCGCCAGTTGATATGAATAACATTTCTGGTAAGTAGATTATTTGTTACACCTTCTCTTGCAAAGATAACTTTTATGACTTGCTCATTCATAAAAACAGCAGAAAGTTTTAACCTCACATAATTGAGCATTCGTACGAAATCAAAACAAATTCATAGAAAATATAGAGGTTTTAAAAAATGCTGGTTTGATTTTAAATATGAGAAAATCTTACGAAACTACAACACAAAAGCGTGCAATCACATGAAAGTATCTTTGCTGACAGCAGCGTAGGGTAGAATCTGGCCCCGTTCCATTTTACCTATGCAAACCCATGCAAAAAGATTGAATTTGCGGATGTTGACATTGCACCCGAGATTTCAATTTCCAAGGTTTAAATGGACAAAATGCAAAGCAGCCAGATTGTTCCGTACACCACAATTTGCCGAAGAGTCAATCTAGAATCTGGAGATTTATGCCAGAAAGCCGCTCAAAATTTAAGAGCGTAAACCAGAGAGAACTGCGATTGTTTCTCAAGAGTGATGACCACGCTACTCTCAGGAAATAAAAAGTCACATTTACAGCATATATTTTGGGTCATCTAACTAGTATCAATCAAATGCTTTGATAAATTTTCACTATACATAACATTTAATCGGGTTAGGATCAATTTATTCCTAGAATTTCAAAACAGTTTCACGGCTTTGTCAACCGTCAGAATTCTTTAAATTGAGCCTACTTGCTCAAAAAATCACACTTGACCTGAAACATGTTCTTTGCCTTTTCATACTTGTCAAAAAATTGTGACTTCACACTGACTTTGTCAACCGTTGTTTTTAAAAATGTTTACACCGGCGTGGATTTAAGGGGGAGGGAGTGTTGAGGACATGTTTCCAACTCAATTAATCCTGTTCAAGGAGTAATAGATTAAAATTTGAACTTACGGTTCACTTCAAACTAACAATGAGGTAAATACTATCAGCATACTTGATTTGCAGATTTAAATTTGATTAATTGAAAACAGTGCTCAAGGTTCAGGTGGTAACATAATTTATGACATCATTATCTGGAGCTATATACGAAAAAGTGAATATAACTACAAGCCAAGTTCCGAAATTATTCCAGTCACCTATAATATGTCATTTCTAAACTTTCTGGGATGCTCCGTGATCTAAGGTTTTGCTCCGACACAGATTCCTTGACCAGCAGCTTGCTGATTACAGCTTTTATTTGATCAATTGTTTTGTAACTCAATCATTTTCACACTTTTAAGAAATCATAAGCCACCAATAACTCATTCTTTGCCTTTCATCACTTGTCTAAAAATATCACAACGAATCTTGTAAACTGGATTAGGTGAAAATTTGTACTCAATCTAATCGTTGTACATTCAGTCATGTTCCCGATTTTTTTGTTTGGGGTATTGAGCGATAACCGACGCATCACTTCTGACCAATCAGAATACATAGGTAAATTTGAAAATTATTACATTCCCCATCTTTTTGTTTGGTGTATTAAGCGACAATCGACGCATCACTTCTGACCAATCAGAATGCATTGGTAAATTTGGAAATTTTACCAGTGATGCCTGGCAACTAATGCCTAGTTTTCTCTGATCTTTGAAATTCTACACAATATGGAGAGTAAAATTTGTTTTAATTCTGCATGAGTACAGAATTGTGTTTCCACGAATAAAATACTCTTTAGGTTTGTTAAGAGCGATCAGAGACGGAATAGAATGTTCTCAAATTCATATACAAAATAAAACAGAGGGAAAATACAGGAGAATCATCTCAAAGAGAGGGAAATTTGGATACGTTTCCTTCTACTCCATTGGAAGAGATGAATGGTTCAACGGGTAATAGGGTAACCAATAACTCATCGGTCATCAGATACAAATACTTCCCTGAAAAAGCGCTAAGGCGCAGGATTCAGTGCACTGAACAAAATGATGAGTGAAACACTACTTAAAAAACTAGGTCAGAGCCTCACACAAACTTAGTTTGACAAATCGCAGCTCGATTTTAATTTGCGTCCAAATCACTTGATAGATCTTCGAATTGATGATCCGATTCATCATCGGAGTATTCTTGCATGGACGGCGAAAAGTTGGGTGTTGAGCTTGACTCTGTCTCAGGAGCATTTTTCATCGCGTTTAAGAGCGACTGCTCTTCCGCGCTAGACCCTGCACTGCAAATTTCGGCCAAAACTGGATCTGTTTCGCCGGTTGCCATTTCTAGGAAAACATGAAAGTCAGTCAATCGATGTACGTTGTTTAAATAATAGATTACAGTTGTAGATACAACACAAAAAAGCAATAAACAGAAATGAAAAAATTTTGATTTCAAGAGAAAACTCCAAACCAATGGGTCTGTTGCGTACTTTTGCTACATCAATATAACTCATTGTTTCTAACGTAAAATTTTGCGAAAATAACGATGTGCATATTTGAAACTTTCAAAATCCACTCATTAACTCAGAAAATGCCTTCCATTTCAAACAACCCGCGCTACAATAGACACTATATCACCGGCTTATAACTACATAGATGGAACCATCTCTTTTATGTAAACATCAACAGAACTTAAAAACATTGGAATGTTTCGTTTAGATGCGTACATTTCTCATATTTTTTTGTAATCTTTGATAAACCGAAAAGACCAGACAGCAAATGAAGCCAATAGTTCATGTATTAAAAAAAAAATTCCATAATTTTGTAGTTACGATGTTGTTTACTTATGCACGGTGGTTCCGTCTATGTAGTAGTCTACCGGTGCAAATAGAGTCTAGTGTAGCGCGGGCTGTTTCAAATGGAAGTGATTTCCTGAGTTTATGAGTAGATTTTGAACGTTTTTAATGTGCGCATCGTTATTTTCGCCGAATTTTACGTAAGAATCAAGGTTCTATTTTGCTGTAGCAAAAGTATGCAGCAGACCCATTGAACAGTGATCCAACATGTTACGTGGAGTTATAGTCTCATAGACCTTCTTTTCTGTAGCTTTTTACAAGTTCTCTTGGTTACATTTTGCCTCTAGCGATAGATTGCTTGATTGTGACACCGCAAAAACAATAATTTGTTTAAAAGTACCTATCTTATTGGTTTGTTCGGTTCTAGCTCGTTGCCTTCCATCTCTTTCACTCTCATTTAACCCTCACTGGAGTTATATCATCTTTAAATTCAAATAGTATGAAAGTGGTGATTAACTAGTGCGGAAAAGAGGGATCTAGACAAAGCAAAATTTTTTAGGCCAGCAATCTTTTAACAGCCCTGATGAAAATTGGTAAATTTTTTCAAAAGTCAAATTCTGGCTGCAAATTATGCACCATCAAGTTGAGATGGTAGCATGGCAATTTAGGGGAGATCTTTGATTTGACTTGATTGGAATGCCGCTAAAGGCTGTAAGTTGGTAGGATCGCAGCAAGGATGGTGAAAATAGTTCCAATAGCTTAGGTCAAATTGAATTGAAATAGCGGCACTCTATTCCAGTTTACTGAAATCCTTCCACCGTACTTAGAGATTAGAAAATTTCGATAATTTTTTCAATTTTTACTGATTTAAAGAATACTTCAGGCTGATTTTTATGCCAATTTTTTACACTTGATGGGCTTTACGAGGTCAACACCAACTTACTATTATTTTTTTGCGTTAAGTTATGAAATTTAGAAGAGCGACGAATCGCTAACTATCAGATTGCAAGCATTGACTTTTGCCTGGAAAAAACTAAAATAAAGATGTTTATCATAGGCTAATTTATTCCTTTGTTCTATTTTCTTCTATAAATTTTTACACGGTTCTCCTCCGGATTGACACAGATATAACTATAATACAAATCAAACAAGATACTCACGGACAACATATTTTTCAAGGGATTTTGGAACCATTGATTTTGCTTTCTCTAAATCTTCACTGGTGCATTCTCCTTTGTCAAGACCTGTGAAAAGCAGAGAGAAGGGTGATGAGAAACAGAGAGCTACATTTTAAATCGTTGCCGTCAATAAACGTGTACCCAACTGACCCAACCAATGTTTCATCAATGAAAATTGTGTTTCACCAGCTTTTTCTTCATGTTGGATCTGTGTTTGAGTTTTTTAAAAGCTACGTCGTTTTTCTCATTAAGTTTTATACAATTGCAACTCAGTAATTTTGAAATCCGGTAATTACAATCCCTATAGATGAAGACAAGTAAATAAGAAGGAGATCAACTTCAAAAAGGAATTTTTTATTTTTTTATTTATTTTTTTTTTTTTTGGCAGTTGATACATGGAGCTCTGAAACCAGAGCTTTAGTACAGGTCCAGTTTTACAAGTATACATTTTTAACTAAATATACGGTGCGAATGGTATAGGAAGTAAGTGCATAGAATGATAGAGAGAGAGAGAGAGAGAGAGAGAGAGAGAGAGAGAGAGAGAGATGGATATTCATCATAAACTGTTGTCCTACCATCTACTTGGTTTCCGGTAGAAAGTCACTAAGATGATAAAAGGCTTTCTCAGTATAGAACTGCTTTAGTCTGTTGAGGAAGAATCTTGGATGGCCATTCTTAAATGATAGCTTAAAGGTGAGAGGAAGTGCATTAAATAATTGGATAGCAGAGAAACTGGTGTTGTTTTTAGATTTGACTAGATTTATACGTGAGTTATCAATATTATAGTGTCTGCTGTTGTAATTATGTTTTGGTAGTAGATCAGAAGGCTTGATAATATTATTTGTAATAGCAAATTTGATGGTCTCGAAAATATACAGAGAGGGTATAGTAAGCAGTTTATGATAAATAAATAGTTCTTTACTAAATTAGAAGTTCTAATTAGAATTAAAAGAAACTTACCCATAACTAGCCCCATTCGTTTCAATACTTCAATGTCATCATGAATTTCAAATTTATCATCGAAAACAAAAAGATATTCGGTCCTGAAAACAAAAAGAAGAAACAAGTTAGAGTCTCAGAAATGCACAAATACCACTCAACTAGGACAACTCGTTGGTTGAAGTCAGAGAAGTGTTTTATTTTTTATTTGTTTAATTAATTTTTTTTTTTTCAATTTACAGACAAATTGAGGCCAAGGTACTTATATTTAACAGGTATGCTCGACTCGCTTCCCGCATCATCCTCAGTGGCGCCCAGTTCAAATCACTATAGCCAAGATGGCCGACAGAAGAAGAAAACTTATACTCTTTCCAGAAAACATTGGGCTGTTTTCTGCTTTCATGGGGAGGGAAGCCCGATGTTTTCTGGAAAGCGTATAATTTTCTTCTTTTGTCCGCCATCTTGGCTATAGAGATTTGGATTACGCGCCACTGAGGATAACGAGGGAAGCGAGTGGAGTGTTAAATATAAATACCTTGAATTAAGCTCATAGAACATAAGGTGTGCTCTTTCAAAAAAATCACCAATGAAGGTTAGGTCCGAATGTCTTTAAGGAGCTCACCTGATGTTTTGAAAGCCGTTTTCCTAACAAAAAAGCCTCTTGATTATACATCATTATAGCCTATTTTTGTATTGCATTTTGTTTATTAGCATTTTTGGTGGATGGCACGGGCACATTTTTTAAAGCGTTATCGCATCATGTCAGCATTGTTGTTTCGACGACATGCTGGAGTGCTAAATGTATTGAGACGGGAACAAGCGGAGTAAGCACACCTGATGAGCCGTAACAACAGCGAAACAGGTTGTGTCACTTTCGGCCCCTGTCCTCACTCATGCGTTTCTATAGCACCTGCCTGAGTTGAACACTCTCCCTCTTTTTTATTAACAAATACTTTCATATAATTTGTTAAACGATTTTGCATGTTCTTTGGCTTTCTAACCCCAGTTATTGAGTTTACCCGCTCTTAAGTGTTTTAGGTGAAATCAAAGATAAACTTACTTATCATTAGAAATACTGCAATCGATGACAGTTTTCTTGCTCGTATTTATAATTATGAATGGCAACTGAATTGCTGAGTTGGGTGCTGGTACACCATACGATCGCTCAGCTTCACTATTTCTTTCTACAAGTTTCTTGAATGAAATTTGCTGGAGAAAAATAAAAGATGATTGAGGTTAAAACAAAATTCGAAAAAGAATAAGTACGATAAGCTGCCCCAGCAACTTGCAACGGTTCATGATGCTTACCTACATTTCAAAGATAACTAGTAGGCTTGGAAAAGAGCAAAACAGATCTTGGAAAAGCTAGGCAAGCAAAATAAGTAGAATAACAAGAATAAAGGTTTAGCGGAGCTTCATGAATGAATATGTGTAAATATTCCGGCCTGAGTTAGACCAAATATTACATAAACCGACAATTTTGATGAATGGATAAACTGATTGATTTCCAACTTTGGCTCAAAACAAATCCCAGTTCAATATCCATTTTCTAAAGTAGCATTTCAAAATGGAAATTTCATAAAAACAAAAAACTAATGTAACCTTTTTACAGTCATGGATTCATTCTTAGCGATAAATAAGGATTACATTAAGGATAAGGACAATAGCGACAAAGGATTCTTGGCCTCTCAATACAAATTTGGGACCGAAGTTGAGGCCATGAACCACTTAAATAAATTAAATGAACCTTTTCTACAACACGTTTTTGCTTTTAAGCTGTTTTTATAGAACCTCTCTCTCTTTCTTCTTTAAATGCATGCATTCAAATGATCGGACAGAAAAGAACACATTCCTGAACCGGCCTACATGACATTTTCATGCAAGTGAGTATGTTGTTCTTTTCACTACTTCCTACGCAGTACATAGGGGCTGAATGACAATTTCCAGAGCATTTTTGGTTTCTGTGTTGTCTAGCTGTTTATTAATTAATTTATGAATTTATTTATTTATTTATTTATCTATTTAGTGATTTATGTATTTGTGTAAGTATTTGCTACTAGTTTATTGCTTTGATACAATGAAAACAAACCTGAAGAATGAGATCCTTGAGTTGTTGAATTTTATTTTTGATACGTTCACAACGTTCCTGTTTTTCTTTCACCAAATTGATACACTCTTGCAGCGAGTTAGTAGGTAATCCCAGCCATCTAATTTCTTTCTTCTCCTTTGATATGATATTCATAGCCATTAGAACGTTCAAAGCATCGTAGACCCTGCGACGGATATTTTTCTGGTCATACTGCTGAAATAACGAAACAGAATCACAGTGAAAAACAAGCGACTAGATAGAGTGAAAAAAAAATAAGAAAAAGTTCATGCCTATGCCATTGTCCCATTTCTGCTACTTTGATCAAAGAACTTTTTTTTTAGGATTCCTGCGACCAAAATTATTCAAAAAATTACCGCCGACTCAAAACACTTTCTTGTAAAAAAACCAGCAATAAAACATCAATTTTGAAACCTCATGAATGTACAGTGGAAGGTATTTCAGAAACAGTTACTTTGACTTAATTATACTGGCAAGGCTGATTTAGGTAAAACAAAAACCAAAGCGAGTTTGAACAGCGTACGTAGAATTGAGAACATATATTTACCTGTTCTGAGCTAGCGTTCATCATAGCTGAGTTGGCAAATTCACTGACCAGCTCATCAGCGACTTCATTATATGAAGTTGTGCCTTTTTTCCTTACTTTTTCGCATACTTTCATGGAAAAATGTCTAAGACCCTTGCCACCTTTTTCTGATCGTCTTCTTTTCCTGAGAAGGAAAACAAAACAAAAAACATGAAAATCAGAGATTAATAGATCAAAAAATGAGTGATAGTAATTGAACAATTCAAGGGTACAAAATGTTCTTTAGGCTTCAAAATATTTGACACCTAGCTACATAATTCCCTGACTTTACTTGAGTTGGTTTAAAATTTAAACTAATGATAAAAATCAGCTAACCATACACACACAGAGATCAATACTAGCTTTTATTTCAGAAAAGTTCCTGTTGTTTCCTGTCGTAAAAATATCAACACACAATTATACACCCTTGAAACATTCTACAACATAGAGCTTTATCAGATTGCAACGTTATCATCCTGCTACGTAATTAATTCCAGTGCAATTTATGCTGGTTTTGAAACAAAAAATTCCCTTGAAAGGAAATTAACCAAAAATTTACAAAACTCAAAATCAACCCCTTCAATTCTGAGGTTATTGTCTAGTTTGGAATGATGAGATGTGAAGCAGTGCAAAAAACCTGATACTCCACTCGTGACATCACACTTAAATCCAGGCCCGCAGAATATTCCCGATTCGGCGATCCCATGTACGGTAACTCAAAATGGGAAATTAAGTGATAAACTGTGGTACTTTTCTATTTTAGCTAAAACATAATTGAGCGTGCTGATGGTAAAGTTTTATCGACCGAAAAAAGTTAACATTTTTCCGAAAATAGTGGCAAAACAGAGTTCAAGGGGTAAAATAATTTTGGGATTGCAAGAGAATACAGATCTCGTGGAAGATTCTGCAGGCCTGCTTAGATCATTCAGCTACGGATAAAAAGAGAAACAGATTATATGTACTCACGATTCTGGATAGTAACGATTTTCGACTTCAGTTCGTTTTCTGGAAGAGCCTGTATGATCTAAAATGGGAGAGACATACGTTTTTGGAGTTGAAACATTTGCTCGAGCATTGTTTGACATTAGATTGGGTAAACTGCCTTGAAGGACCTGAAAAGAAAGAGAAGTAAAAGAAAAGTCCAGAAAATTGAGAATTAAAAACAGATGAGCGCTCATTTTTGAGGAGAAAGGCGAGGTTGAATTGTAATCTTTGGCACTATCCAATACCGTCTTTACTCATACCAGGCTGCTCCGTTGGAGAGTGGGAGGTTAGGGTTCGTCTTGGTATAAAATTTACACAAACTCTTATGGGAGTGAAGAACTACCATTTATTTAGTTTAAACCTGATTTTCAGCGCAGAAACCTCTTAATATCATTCTGGAAGTGATCCTTGAGTGCTACCAGAGCAAATAAAATTCATGAATGCTACTCCAAACCAAGAAAAATTTAATTTAATGACTGCCTCCAGGCGGGACAGGTGGTGGAGGCGTAACGGCTCTCTCCACCCCTCCCACCTGGAGTTAGTCATTATATTCAATTATTCTTAATTAAATTACTTCTCAGAGGATTTTGATTTTGCTCAATGAACTCCAACAAACTTTTTAAAATGTTGGAAAAGGTTTAAGAGCTGGAAAGTTGGGTTCAATTTCCATTATTACAGTTTTACTCACAACTCCCGTAAGAGTATGTGTAATATCCATACCACGATGACCCTAACCTCAAAAAAGCAACTTGGTATGAGTAGAGACAGTAATGCACTATCCCAAATTTGATCCTTCAAAGTTCTTAGGAAGCTGAGAGACGAAACAACTTTTTGATTTCAAAACGTTTGAGGCTGGATCGACGGGCAGCGGATGGAATCCATCGGGCTCCATCGGAATTGAGAGAAACAGTTTGCTGGATCAATGGACAGGGATGGGGAAAAAACGGGTCATCAGTTGGCCGCAGCTCTAACATTACAGTTATAAATAACAAATTGTTGAGAAGTATATTTACTAGGCAGAAGATTTCAAACTTTCAAAAAGTGAAACATGTCATTTCAGATCTAGCTAAAGATATGAATGAAAATGAAAAGCTGAAAATTTACAGGTAAGTCTGCTCAATGAGTTTTACATTATTTAACGATGAATTCATAATTTGGTAACTTGAGCGGGTGACTTCAAAGTTTTACTAGACATTGAAATGAAGGGAAAATAACTTACATTTATAGTGGCTGGCTGAACTTTGTTTGGTTCAGGAGTTGCAACAGGTTTCAGGACTGTCTTCCTCATGTATGGTTTCAAAACAGGGACTGTTACCAGTTTTGAGCCTAAAAAATAAAAGCAAAATATGAATTTAAGAGCAAACATAGACAGTACATCAGCCCACTTTCATGATGAAACATCATTACATATAAGTGGAGGGCTAGGATTTTACAAGCCAAACAATTCCTTACGCACAGTAATCGTTACACAGCTTTTAGACGGTAAACGGGTATCCTTAGTATCGCCATTTTCTCTCATTCGACTCGTGGCGTTTTTATCTAGCCACTTAGGCGTTCACTAGACAAGCAACCCCATCGTAGTAAGCCAAATAAAAGTCAGTAAATTTATAATTCTTCCATAAAGGAGTCCCAGCCATTTTCAAAGACATCTAAAAAGTTTCAGGGTTACTTGTAAGAAATTTGTGAT
Organism: Trialeurodes vaporariorum; assembly: GCA_011764245.1. Classification (NCBI taxonomy): domain Eukaryota; kingdom Metazoa; phylum Arthropoda; class Insecta; order Hemiptera; family Aleyrodidae; genus Trialeurodes; species Trialeurodes vaporariorum. The sequence continues at coordinate 1,186,163 of VMOF01000379.1, forward strand.
CCACCCGTAAGTAAATGACCTCTACATATCATTTGGAAATATTAGCAAAAATTACCAGGCTACAAGCCACTCAGTTTGCTATCGATGATTGAAGAACATGTCTTTTCAATTGTTGGGATCAACCACCCTTTTGCGAAATGTACCTTTTGACAGGGCTGTTTTGGTAGAGAAAATAACATGCAGATTTAGTGAAGCATACAATTTAGAGTAAAATAACAAAAATATAAAAAAAAAAATATTCCTACAACCCTTTCTTGGAAGGACCAACATTTCCTGAATAAACGCTGGCCAACAACCCAAAGAAAAATCTTTAAAGTCAACAAAGAAAATTATCTCATCAAGTGAGTGGATAGTGCAACCCAACAGTTAGACAGTACTAAACTTAACTAGTAAAATATTAGCACATTGGCCGAAATTAAGTTTAAAAACAGTCGACAAACAGAAGACTGTAAGAAGATTTTTAACTATAAACATGAAATCGGAAACAGTTTTCATCGACTTCTTTAACCTTCTGAAGCAGTTATTTCCGCAGGAGACACATCCATGGTAAAGGACATTGGTGACTCGTAGTAATCTTGCAAGATCGTTGGGCACTCGCAACAAGATGCAGCACACAACAGAGGCAAAGTAATCATTAAGACGAGGTCTTTGTTTATTAGTCATGGGGCAGAGGAGCTCAGCCGACTGAAAACAGGGCATCAGAAGGACTTGGAATGAAGCATGTTTACAATGCCTCATTGAGTGAACTGAGGCAGAGAGCTGTGCAATCATGTAAACCCAGAGAAATAATTCAAAGGATGATTGAATCAACATCGGAGTCTTTGAGAAAAGACGTAACGTGGGCAAACACCCAGCTACAAAAAATTCTTAGCAGGCAAATAACTATTACTGAGGTGTAATCATACCGCTGGCATTGTGGAAAACGAATTGCACTGTGCCGGCTTGCTGCGTCATTGTGATACGGTTAAAAACTATTCAGTGACAAATAAACGAAAAAGCACAAGTTAACATCCAAGTATACTGTTGATCAAATCATTTCGACGGCGAATTCTTGCAGGAACTACCAAAATGGCGATGATGTGTTTACGAATCTTCCTTTAGAACGGCGGTGCATGAGGGCCGACAGTCGATGGACGAATTGGAGAATCGCACACAGGTTTACAGAAAAACGGAGAAGTCACAAGGGAGAGGACGAAGGTGATTCGCAATTAATTACAGAGATTAACCAATGATGAGCAATATTATTAACAAAAATTGTAAAAACTCAACGGCACATTTGAATGGGGGTAACGAATGAATGCGATAACAGCGGCAGGCAACGGCAAAAAATTTGACGGCAAGCGTCGCTTGAGGTGAGAATGTTTTTGGAATGACAGGTAAAACAAAAGCACAACAACCTTTTTTGGGGGGAAAAGTTCGGTTGGAGTTTGGAGAGGAACCGGATATGAACTCTGCTACCCTCCCTCCACAGGAAGGGGGCGAAGAGCAGGGTAGATTCTATTTTAAACCAAAGAAAATCATGATGAGTAAATTCTGTTAGGTATCAGCTAACCAATTTAGTAGGGGCGCTTCGCACAGCTAAAATTCGGGCCAACTTTTAATTTTTTTATCAATCATGTACAATACTGTTAGGAAAACCAACTAGGTATTATTATATCACGAAATGTATAACTATTAACTAAATCTACAATTTTCTTACCGTAGGTCTGAAGCGCTCAAAAGTAGATGACGTGCGAGGTAGGATTACTGGGCAAAAGTTGATCAGAAAAATTTAAGAAATTGTAGTTCTAGATATATTTTGTTTATTTCAGTAAAGCAAAAATAAATATTATTTTTCTTATACAGCCCCTTTTTCAGATAGCATTAGTCCGGACTCGCACGACTTGTCAAAATATTCAGAGGACATCCTCACACAATCCGACTGTTTTGGATTTTTTCAGGATAGCCTTAGAATATCCTGAGATGATGTGGAAACGTTGAAGTCTCTGATATCCTCAGGATATTTGAATTCGATATCATAACTGCCATTTTGAAGTCGCAAACCCTACAGATAGCCTTTTAATAAATCTCCTGCCTGACAATATCCAGACAAAAATCTGACATCGTCAGGTCATGTCAGAATATTCTGAGAATATCCTCACAAAATTCGAACGTTTTGAATTTAGGCAAGATAAACTAAGAATATCCTGAGATAAAACAGAGGAGAAAAAGTCTCTGATAGGCTATTCGATTTCATAAACTGCCGTTTTTTTTTTTTTTTTTTTTTTTTTTTTTTATTTCAGATAACTTGGCTGCCCCCAGAGACAAATTTTCAACTATATGCACAGTTAGTGCAATGCATATCCAGAGCCACCCAAAAAAAAAAAAAAAAAAATCCAAAAGCTACCGACTGGCTCATTTTCAGGATGGTAAGGATGGTAGATACTGGGTAGATAGTAACTCAGCGTTTTGTTTTTTCCAGGTCCAAAGTCACGGCCAGTACCTATTGATAGCAAAAAGTTGCAAATTCATGGATTTTGTAGCTACAAAGGAGCTCCACCTTTCATTTAGGTGAGATTCCCACAAAATTCTTTTCTATCCTATCAAAATCATCAGTTAGAGTGAGAAATTTGTCTAAAGGTACTGTTTCGTGGAATTATGCTTTTACAAAAATTATGAGCTGTATGAGATTTAACATTTGTTTCCATTACTTACTTACTTACAGGGCTAGTGTTTGAAAAAAAAAGTAGTAGTAGTAGTAGTAGTAGTAGTAAAGTCCTGCCGCCCAAACACGTGGTTCGTTATGCTGATATTTCACAGCGAACGACTGGACTGCATAAAAAAAGAAGGGGTAGGAAAGACAATCAAAGAATTCTCAAAACAAAGGATAGGAAAGAGGAGAGTAACGGCGACCTGCCAGGGACTCTCAAAATTGGGAAGGAAGTACTTAGAGCACTCAAGGAGGTAAAGTGATCTAAATATATTTACTTTTTTTTTCTTCTCTCAAACGAAATATTTCTCAACTCTCGAAGTATTTCTCTCTATTTTGCTTCATTTCTAAGGGGTATAACTCTGGCAACTCTGCTAAGTATAACCGCAAAAACTGCGGGAGAATCTTTTCCTTTCTATCTACAAAAAAACAAAAAACTCGTGATACACTGTTTACGCAATGGAAGTTTAAACCCATGACTGATACTTAAGGCTATCTTTAAGGTGGAAAAACTCAAAAGGAGCAATTTTTAACAATAAGAAACTTCATGGAGTGGTAAAATTTTGGATGGAGTAAATTGAAGAATTCTTGGCAATTTTTCAGTTTATTTATTTTGCTTGTTTTTTTTTTTTTGTTGTTCAAATCTATGATCTACTCATTTTTTCATCACTTTAAACGATGGCTTGCTTCATTGAATTTTTTCTCATTCCATTGTGCTTACAGTCAAAGTATTTAGAGCTGCAAAAATTGACAAGGACAGAAAAATTTGACTATGACTTAAGTATAATCAAACATTACTTTTTAAACTATCAAAGTTCAAATTTTTCAGAAAAGAAACAAAGATGAAAGTACGTGGATGATAAAAGAAAACCAGGCCATTGTTCTTTCTTAACCGTCTGCATCCTGACAGTACAAATTCGTACCACCAAATTAACATGATTTTAAATTTTTTTTTAAAAAATCACTATGCACATCAAACTAAACGAAAAAAGTTCTTTCTATTTATTCAGATTGATAAATAATTTGTGAGAAGGGTTTATAAGAATGCCAGATTTAAAGGGTTAAAAATGATGAAGATAGTTTCGATGACAACCTCATAAAAGCCAATCTCTCTCTGTAATTCTTAATGTAGCAATCAAATTTGGTTAAAGCAGTTTATTGATGACACGAGGTCCATCAAACTAAAACAGTCAGTTAAAACTGTGACTAGAAAGTAGAGGGTGAGAAAAAAAGGGATTGCAACAAGACAACAAGCTGCTAGGCATAACAAGTTTTATTCGTTTACATCGTTTCGCTTAAAGTACACAAATTACATGACTGGAAAGATCAGCAACACCCAGTACATAACTAACTCTCACACAAAATAAAAAACACACATACTCATGCGCAACAGCACAAACACACTCACACACAAGTAAACTTGAACACATTCACAAGCATAGGATAGTAATAATAATTATAATACGGGCTAAAATTAATTAATTGAAATTTCTTTGAAAATTGTTCAGTTTAGGATGAACTGTTCCTTGTTGGTGTTTTGGGCGGCTCAATTCCAACGGTTTTACAGACCCAATCAGCAAAATCAACGTTCCCTGCTTCACATTTGCTGATCCATTCATGACCCATCAAGGTTCTCAGATCAGCACGTTCAGTTGAATTTTTCTTTAAACAGCGGTCGACGAAATCTCGAAACTCCTTGGAGAAATACTCCTCCGGTAGTCTAGGAGGCGGTTCATTAACAATATAATCAAGCAATTCAAAAATAGCCATTGGTTGAGGTTGAGGACCATTAGAATTTTCATGACTAGGCGAGTGTTGGCTCGAGGCATCGCCGCTTCTAGAATTACCAAAGATTTGGGCTAGTGTATCTGCATTTGGAGGCGGTATAGGGTACATGCCTATTGCCATTTCAACAAGTGATAAACCTAGAGACCAGATATCACTTTGGATATTGTAATGAGTTCCCTGCAAGCGTTCCGGCTGAAAAAAACAAGAAAGAATAATTAGAAAACAGAGAAATTTAAGAATGAAAAATATGATGAGCCTCTAAATGGCTTAAAAAAAATGGCAAAATTAAAAATGGCATACACCGTCATCCATTTGACGTGTAGACTTAAGTCAGAAATTAGACAAATTGACTTTTTCATCACTTCTTAGGTAAAAATTGATGCTTTCATGACCTGTGATGTCAAAAATCCCAAATACTCAATAATTTTCAAATTATGAAGGAAAATGCACAGGTGTAAGTCATTAAAGCCAAAGAGTTAGAGCCGCTTTTAAGATATTCGTGAAAATATGGATGTTAAACTGACTGACAGTTATACAAAACAGACTGTTTAACAAGCAGTTCTCTTTTACGACCACTAGTCAACAGTCAGTCAGCACTGTATGCAGCACTCTAGCCATTATGCATAATTTCAGCGATTCAACAGGATTCAGCCAATCAGAGCCAACTATCGAATGACCTTCAGAGTGCGTGCGCTCTGCCGACCCGAGATGGTAGTGCCTTGGACATTACATAAAAGTAGCAATGGCACCTTGGCTGACTCGGCACTTCGGAAGCTCTCGGCTTTCATCGGCACTTGGCGCCCGGTCTGATTGGTCCGAATGCCTGAACATCCACTTGCTAAAATTTAACAGGCACAAAATCTACCCTCTATTTGGACAAGCAGTTATGAACTGCGATGAACTGACAGTCTTAATTTTGCAATCCGCCGGCTAAACGAGAACATCCACCTGCTAAACGTTTAACAGACCGTCTTAAAAGCAACCCTTAGTCAATTTTGTTTTCACTCTCCTGAAAAGTTGTAAAAATTGACCTGTACGCCTGAACTTCAGATGGACAATGATTTATCCTAAATTAAAATCATATGAGTTACCGCACAAAATTTGAATAGATAAAACAAATTATATTCATTTACAAGGATAGTCTGGAACGAAAAGGCCACCCCTTGTTAGACTTAAAATCCTCGAGGCTAACATCAGTATTGCTGTAATAAATATCTTTAAAGTTCTCCCTCTTTCCCACCAAGAACTTTTCCGAAGAAATGAAGCTAATATGTTTCTAAGAGGTTTCCATAACTATTTATTAAATAAGGCAATTTATTCTTTAGCTGAAATAGTATAATTAAGCTAAGCTTAGAAGCAAATCTTCTACATGTGCAAATAACATTGTTGTTTTATCCTTTTTTTGTTATTATTGACTTGTATTATAGTCCTTAATAGGGGCTCATGTACTAGAAACAAATAAATAAATAAAAATAAATAAATGTCAGGCGACTCCTGGAGGTAGGCAACTTACTATACTATCTCGGTGAATTAAGCACTGCAGGTAGCCTACCCAAACTGAAATCTACGTAGTTTTCAGACATTCTTTTTGTCCCTGATGGTACATTTCATAGCAACAATGCTTGATTCAGACACCAGTAACAGAGTGCATTCGATAACATGACTACAAGATTACATGAATAGAATGAGATGCAACCACTGTAATTCTACGGCTGGTTTGTTTGAATTAATAAAAAAAAGAAAAGTGACTCACCGCCATGTATGACCTTGTTCCTACAAAAGAGTTCGCCATGGAGTCAATGAGTTGACCAGAGACCCCAAAATCACAAATTTTTATTTCTCCGCTACTATTTACTAATATATTACTCGGTTTTACATCTCTGTGAATGATATCGTGTTTTTCTCTTAAGTAACTAAGTCCTTTCAAAACCTGTAACAGATAGATTGGGAAGAACTATATGAAAAACAAAAAAAATAAGTTTAAAGACTAATAGCTAAATATGCTGACAGTATCAGAACACTAGTGACTATAATGGAAGCTGCTGTTTCTCAAACAAATCATTTGATTTTTACATAAAGGGTGTTCCAAGGTTAAAGCAACAAACTTTCAGGGTCGATACCTTAAATCAGAGTGAGACTTTTGACCCTAATCAACGTGGGTCCAAAAATGCCTCTCTTTTGAGTTAAAGCTCTCCAAAGTTTTGAAATATGAATGGTTTTTTTGAAACAGCGTCCACTATGGGGCAGTTCCAAGGGTTTGAAATGTTTTGTTTCTTATGAGGAAAATGAAAGTACTTGATGAGCTGAGAACGAAGATGCCTTTGGTTTCTAATTAAGTCCCAATGCTCGAGAGTTGAGATTTTGGCCAAAAATAAAAATACATTGTTTTAAATGGGAATTACGCGTAGTGACGTCACTACGCACACGATTTTTTACAACTTCACTTGTGTGTATCTCCAAGACCGGGACACTAAGGAATTACCCAAAGTCACCATTGTTCTCAGCTCATCAAGTACTTTCATTTTCTTTGTAAAAAACACAACATTTCAGACCCTTGCAACTGCCCCATTATGAACCAAATTATACAAAACTTGTTTGCCAGAGATATTTTAATGCGTGAAATTCATTCATGACCCTGAAATAATCAGAGTGTGAGTGATTGCATTTTAGGTCATAATATACCTTCCACGGCAAACACATTTTGTCACGTATGGATAGTTAAAAAATAATTACCGAAATCAGAAAAAAAAAAAAACTTTTTAAAAGATGATGGGCCACTAGCATTTTTCTGATGTGATTTCAAGTAAGATAGATGCTGCTAGAATCCCTATATACTATGAGAGTTGCGACAAGACTCTCAAAATGAAGAAGAAGAAGCGGATGAATGGAGCCCCTAAGAGGCAAATTGCGAATGGCGGATGGCCATTTGCCTCTGTGCTGTTGCCACTATTTAGCTATCTCTTATAGGTTAGATTCAGATTCTCGACAATAACGCTTTTTATTGAAAGAGATAATGTTCTCCAGAATAAAATTCAAGCAGAGGAAAAATTAACAATAATTGCTGCGGTCACTATTACTTCAAATGTGTAATGAAAGCTAGTACGTGAAAAATAAACAAACCCTCCGCCATTTGTATTTTGCCTCTTGGAGCTTCCTTGACAGCCTAAATCTGAGAGCCAATCAGAAATGGATTCAGCAATGGCGCAACTCTCATAGTATATAGGGACTCTAGATGCTGCCTGTTGTGAAATAGTCAGTGCTTTTACTCTGGAAGGTGGCATGAAGAGGCAGTAAAAAGGCAGGTGAAAGTAAATGAAATGAACTTTCATTTATCCAAAGATTACTGTTGGGAAAATTTACTCACAGCATGAGTGATGATACCGAGGACAGATTCAGGAATGCGACCAGCTTTCTTCAGAATAAGATCCAAAGAGCCTCCATCCATATATTCCATACAGATGCTTATTTCACCATCACTGAAAGAGAGAGAGAGGAGAGAAACACGATAGAGAGTCTAAAATGAATACGTGGTAGAGAAGAAAAATAAAAGACAAAGAAAAATAGGGGACAAAGCACGGGTACTTCAAAAATAAAATCACCTTTTGATTGCTTTTAATGGGGCAGTTGCAAGGGTCTGAATTTTGGTGTTTTTCAAAAAGACACTGATAATACTCAATGAGGTGAAAATAATGGTGCCTTCGGTTTTTTCCCAAATGACCCGGTTTTGGAGATACACACGTGGAAAGTTGTAAAAAAGCGTGTGTGTAGTGATGTCACTATGCGGAATTCCCATTTAAAACGATGTATTTTGGGCCAAAATCTCATCTATGGAAAGATGGGGTTTAGTTAGAAACCAAAGGCATCTTTGTTCTCAGTTCTTCTAGTACTTTCACTTTCTTTATAAAAAGCACAACATTTCAGACCCTTGCAACTGCCCCATTGGTTGAAGTGGGTAATTTCACATGATCTTTTTGAGAAATGTCAACAATTCTGCGTATAGATCGACAAAATGCAGGATCCAAGTTTATTTTTATACCACATTATTTCTTGAAATTTTATAATGTTTGCGACTAATCTAATGATTATTTTTGGTATAAGGATACAATGATCTTACATAAGTCTCTAACCCAAGTCAAAAAGGAGAAAATTTCACACAGGTAACTGTTCATTACAGGACAAATTCCCACACTATCAGTTAAATCCTAAAAACTGCATGATTTATCATATTTATTGGGGCCTGGACCAAAATCAATACAGTAAGTCTGTTTTCTAAAACAGCCTTTATTAAAATGCTGCTGCTGCTTGAAGAAAATTTCTAATCTATGCAAAAGTAAAATATAAAAAATGAATTTGCTGGATTAAAGTTTGAGTTCAGCGTAAATTTTCTTACCTATAGAATGCGCCATAAAAACCGACGATATGTGCAAAATTACATTCATGCAAAACTTTTAATTCTCTGATGATTTGTTTTTTTGTTGCAGGCTTCACTTCTAAATGAATCAACTGTAACAAGAGGAGAAATCCGTTAGGTATAAAGATTCTGCTTCATGATACATTTATTTCAGAGTGGCATTTATCAAGAAAGATTATAAACCAGGAATGGACACTTCCTATGTAATAACATTGAGGCAAGTAGTGCGTGAGGTTTGCATCACCAATACACAAACCAATGTTACCATGCAGCCGCGTACTGTTGTTTCGAACCCAGTGTGGGGAATTTTCTGAAAATTAATCTTTGGATTTTTCATGCTGAAGATGAGAAATTTGGATTAAGGTTTTTGAACTAACAACGTTTCTTCGGGGCTAAATAGATTCAAGCCTTATTTTTCATAATCAACCGTCTTGCGCAAGAGAAATTTAAACATCAAAATTCCATGAAGTCACCAAATGACAACATTGGAACAAACACCTTTGACTGACAATGAGATAATCCTTACTGAAACATGGTACTTGCGTTTCTTTGGGAGGTAGCATCCCTTTGCAATCAGGCGGTTTACAAGAACTGAATTTTGAAAATTTCCAATTTTTTCCTGATATTTTCTGCTTTTTTGCACTTGTTTTCAAAGAGGTGTTTCTGAAAATCTGATAACTTTTTAATCAGGCTTCTAACTAAAACCACTCAAAAAGCAAAAATGACTTTCACTAGCTTTGAGGTTCACATCAATGCAAGGGAAAAATTATAGATATTATAGATTTTTTTTCCGGTAAAAAGAAAATTCCAGATATTTTCTAGTTTACACAGTCTGTAGACACCAGAGACAATATATAATAAAGACCACGCACTATCTATCTTGCCCATGTTTGCGCGAGTTCGCAACTTTTTTTTTTCTCGGTCTCAACAGAACACCGCAAACATGGTACATATGTTGACTGATGCAATTTCAGTGCTTCCGTTTCACTAAGCAAAAACCGCAACAACTTTAACTTTTCTCAACAGTTATCGTATAGTGCATGTTTGCTGTGTTCAGTTGAGACCCCACAAAAAAAGTTGCCACCGCCCGCAAACAAGGGCAAGATAGATAGTGCGTGATCTCTATCATATATTCTCTCTGGTACACACCTGGGCAACACAGTTGTGAAATAGAGCCAGCCATCATGAGAAAAATAACGGCACGTCACCTTAGCAAGACCCAAGAGGGTAGAGTTCTTCCACGTCTCCAACTTTGATGTTGAGAAAACTACTTTAGCCTGTTTGAAATGCTTGCGATGATTTTCCGACGCAATTTTCCTTCTCAAGTTGATTTTTAAAACTGTCATCATTTGAAGCGCTTTTATCAGGGTGGATTCCCAAATGAAGACCCTGGGAGCTGGTTCTGCTCTTTTGGACGAGACAAGATGAGATAGAGGGAATCGATCATTCCCATTGGTTCAAACGGCGTCACGTGACAATTTTGAAGTTGTTTAAGTCGTTTATTTCAGACCACATGACTCCCCGTTCCTTGAAAGACTCAAAATCTGTCGCGTGACGCCGTTTAAACCAATGGGATTCGTCGACTTCCGCTATCTCGTCTCGTCCAAAAGAGTGGAATCAGCTCTCTGAACCCCAATTTCAAAATGTTCTATTTAATATTTCTCTTTCTCTCAAAACTCATGAGGTATGCTCAATAAGGCCTACGAAAAAGTTGAAAAAAATAATAATAGGCTTAGGGTATAGATGAGTTATTCCTAGAATCTCTGATCTGGCTAATGATTGTTCTGAGTGGATAGCATTTTTTGGCATACCCATTTCATTGTTTAAATTTCTTGTCAAAGAACACATTTTTGTTTTTTAATTTTTAAATCTGATTTAATCTTTCTTGTCTGTGCCATTTGTTAAGTTGCTAATTTCTTTGTTATTTTTGTTTTGTAATTGGGACTTTTCCCATTGATAATTAATAAATAAATAAATAAATGAATAAATAAATAAATAAATATATGAATAAATAAATAAATAAATAAATAAATAATAAAAAAGCAACATTTTTAGTGCATTTGAGATTTTCGTAATAAAAAAAGCAGAGGTAGTAAAGTCCAGCCGCTCAAACACGGTGGTTCGTTATGCTGATATTTCACACCGAACGACTGGACTGCATAAAAAAGAAGAGGTAGGAAAGACAATCAAAGTATTCTCAAAACAAAGGATAGGAAAGAGGAGAGTAACGACGATCTACCAAAAAAAAAACTCAAAATACTTGGTCGTATTTATGCCTTAACTTGGGCACAATGTAAATTATGAGGAACAGTTTCATACACTCTGGTAATCTTGGTTTTTATTCTTGGTAAGGAGTATTTCCTGGCATTTACTTAAAAAAAAAAACAAAACTTGAATTAATTTTTACTCAAAAGTCTGTAAAGAAAGACAGAAAATGAAGGAAGTTTGCTCACCTTTCTGGCCATTATCAGATCACAGGACTTGTGACGAACTTTGACGACAACTCCACCATTGCCTGTGCCTAGTTCTCCAAGTTTTTCAAAATCAGCATCGCTAAGCTCTTTTCCAATTGCTTCTTTCTGACACAGGAAGGTCTCTAAGCGTCGCCGTTGCGCATCGTCCATGCCCAATTCTTCCAGTCTTGCTTGTAAGGCTTCTATACTGGTATTACCTATCATGTTTCTATTGCTGAAACAGGAAAGATCAGTTGTCACAAGCCGGAAAAATGGGTTCAGACTTTCTTCAACTGAATTTAGATTCAGGTGCATGCACAATTTTTTTTTATTTTTCCTCACTCAAATTGTGGGGAATTGGTGGCTTTTTGCAAAATGCGACCAGTATTCTCATTTGAAAAAATTCCTTGGGGGCCAACTTAACTGGAGGCTAAATTTTTTTGGGGCCAAAAATGCTGCAGCTTCCCAAGATGGAGAAAATCACCGAAAACTTTACTTCAGTTGCTATGCTATTACAAACTCCCATGGGACCCTTCGTAAGCACTTTGGCTCTTTCTCAAACTAAAATTTGTGTTCCAAGACTATTAGTAGAGGCCATTTTAGATAGCTTTGATTCTGACGAATTTTTATTTACAAGAGCAGAAGGAAGATATTATGTCTTCCGAACAAATTCGCTTCAGTGTTACCATCCATGTAAAAACTTTGATCCCGCTCACTAAATGAATAACTACAGCTGTTTGCTGTGTAATATACTCGGTTAATTATCATAGGTAGTAAATCTTGTATTCACCGATAAAGATAATTAACCGTGTCTATTGCGCATCAAAAAGTTCAGATGATTCACACAGTCAGCAGGGTCAATGTTTTTACACGGATGGTAACTCAGGATTTCACGCTCGTAAACAAAGAGCTATCCGAACCGAAGCTAAATGAAACGGCGTCCAGCAGATTCTCCCTATTTTTCCAATGATAGCTAGATCAAGATCTGTAAAATTCATTGCTGACAAAAAATGTCTAATAGAGGTCGTTTCACGAAAGTTCGCCGATGGCAGAAGGGTTTGTTTACTGCGCAGAGACGAGTTTGCGTTTTTGCGCATGTGCAAGAACGCAAATTCGTCTTTGCGCAGTGAAGAGCACGATCTGTCATCGGCCAACTTTCGTGAAACGAGCTCTACTTGAATCAGAAACTAAAAAAGATAAAAAGATAACTATAAAAGATGTTTGGTTGTAAATATGAGATTTATCTGTCGTTGTTATTCAATATGTTTTACTTCAATTCAAATATGTTTCACTTCAAAAACTGAAGTTTTTTGAGTTTATAAATTTAAATTTTCTTTTTTTTTTTACATTTATTCATGAGTCGCATTTATGAAAATCTTCTAATCATGGTCGCCAAAAAAAAAAAAAAATGGAAATAAAGAGCAAAAATAGAAATAAATAATTATTATGATTATTATAACTGTACTTTTTAAAAAAAATTTACTGTTTTTGTTTTGCTTGTTTGCTTTGTTTTTTGTTTTTCACTTAAATTATTATTAGTTCTTAATTTTCTTTCTTTTGTATGTTTGTTTGTTTATTTTGTCCCACCCACTCAAGCTATGCTTTTGGGTGGTGCAAAATGTTTTTTTTTTTTTTTCCATTTATTTTTGTAAATCTTTTGATAATAAACTGAAATTGAAAAAAAATAAAAATATTGTGCTACTTAGTTAGATTCACAAGAGTGTGAGAGCCAGAACTCATGCATTTTCAGTATCTAATCCTGATAAGTAGCGGTAGCTGCTTCCGAAATGTATCAGAACGCTTTTGTGAGCGGTTAGTCAGCAACGAATTGAAATTCGGTGATGACCAGCCCACTCTACAAAGCGTTTTGAAAGAATCCAATGCTCAAAATGAGGGAGCTCTAGAGGATGGCAGATATTAAACCGAACAACCAAACCCGCAGTGGCGTGTTATTATCTGCACAACTGGAAGCTATGCTTTGTTTAACAACAGGTAAACAAAGGCTTTCACCATCAAAACAAAGGATAGCTTCCAGTCGCACAGTTGATGACACACCACAGCAAACGCAAACGCATTTGATCGTTCTGAGACGTTATCACTAAAACGGTCTGATTAAGTCTGCTTTAGATTGAGCTACAAGTTTACAGATAAGATGAGACCCAGGTTGATAGGTGCAGTTTCTGATTTTAAAAGTCTTACAAAGGCATAGTTATACGGCAAGTAAAATGATGACTTACTCAGGGTATTCATTAACGGTCGCTGACGAGGGTGCTGATGGGCTTGTCGATGGAGGTTCGATGGCCCCAGCTGGTAAGGTGAGGTTGAGTTTATTCTTTGACATTATTAAGAAGCTTGAATATTTCACTACAAGTAATGGAACAACTACAACAATAATACTTCAGGGAGAAACAAAACATGAGCTCAGGCTAGAAGAACAATCACGACTACACTCTACTTTTGGACAAAGCACGATTTCCAGACATCAGAACTGACTTATCTGTTGCTGATTTTAATTGAAGAAACTTAAGAAATTGATCAACGCAATGGAAGAGGACTACTTCAAACTACAAGTTGAATAAAAAGCAAACTTTAAAGAAATACGACAAACGATTCGCTTTGGCTCTCTAATCTCTATTGATTATCAGAGGAATGCGACCGATGCTTGAAAACAAAAACCGGGTTTGTCTACAAACAGCGTTGCCGAGTCTAAGGTAATTACCACAGGTAATCTATTTCGTTAAATGGATTTTCGATCGTAAAAAATAAAAAAAAATCCATTTTTAATCTCAGAAAATAATTTATTTTTCACCGGTCGACATCCACAAGTAGAACTGCTTCACTTATGGAAAATCCCCCCCTTTTTTTTGGAAACATAAAATGAAAAACATGGCAACGCGCACTATTTACAACATTTGAGGTTATGTTCGTACCAAAGAGCCTCATGTTTACAGATTTTGACTGAATGTTCTGGTAAAAAAGTGTTATCACAATATGTAAGAAAGATCGGCGCAGACCTCAAAATGCGTTGTTAAGTTTAAAGTATAATTTTATTTCCTTCTGTGTGTGTGTGTGTGTGTTAAATCAGCAATCCAACATGTTGAGCAAACATTATTTGACCAAAGTGAACATCCTGAAACGGATCGCTCACCTCAAAGCATGTACAGGCAGCAGAAGGCATGGAAGCACCTCCAGCAGTGAGTACACAGAGACACCGAACTACCCTCCAATTCTATCTCTCGCTGAGAAAGACGTCAAAAAACGAGAGCTAGCAACAAAAACTGAAAAGTTGAAGGAAGTACATACTGTAGAAGAAAAGTTATATGCCATCAATGTGCCCAGGTTTTGGGGATGGGTCTCTGTCATGGTCAATGAGGGCGACATTCCTTACGACTTCTTACCGTTCGTTCAGCATGTTACCAGGACGAAGATGATCGAAGTTGATAGTCTGCCTGTTCCGGTACCAGATGAAAAGTTGAAAGAAATATCTAAGAAAGTCAAGAACCAACTAGAAAAGATTATAGCGTTCGAGCTTTCTTACAAAAATCACAAGCTCTTGATGGGGGAGGGAGCATCAGAGTTGACAGAAGCGGACATCAATGAAATCACAGGAAAAGCTCTGATTGAGCAGATTAATAGATGTATTTTGTCTAACCTCTCGCCCCATGTTCCTCATCTTGTCGATTTAATGGTAAGTTGTTTTTCAGTGTTTCCTCTATTTATACTAATGCTTGCAAAAGAAATTCCCTTATCACAGCAAGGTAGAAATCTCTTTACTCTCTCTATTGTTTAAACGATGGCACGTGGTGGTGAACGCTCATATAGTCGCACTAATTAGTGCATAGCTGCAGGCGGGGGGGGGGGGGGGGGGGGGGGGGGGGGGGCTTGTGGGTACCCTTGCCCCTGGCGGCACTCTCCGAGGGCAGCAAAATCAGGGTGAACAACCAAAAAAAAATCTAATTTCTAAATGAATTACAGAGGGTGGCAAAATCAGTGTGTAACAAGTCATCAAATTTATAATTTTGTTTGCGGAGGACGGCAAGATTGCATTCTTGCCCCCCCTCTCTGGGAACCACGGCACGCCCCTGGCTGCATGCTGACTGCATGATTTCAGCCAATGAGACAGGAAAAAATGGAAGCTGAATAATTCTTTCGGTTTAAAATGGTGTCTTGGAAAAGCAAAAATTAGTCTGGCGATCGTAAACGATAGCCTTGTGTGTGGGCTTTGTCAGCGTTTTTGTGTCAAATGCCTTCATTTGAACCAATAGAGATATCTTTCAAGTTTTAGAATTACTTTATCTTACTAGAGGCTGTTTCAGGTAGCTTCGGTTCTGACAGCTCTTTATTTACATGCGTGGAATCCAGTGTTACCATCCGCTTGAAAACATTAACCATGCTCACTGCGCAAATCAACAGAACTTTTTGCCGTGTAATAGCTTCGGTTAATTATTGTGATTAGCTAATAATAAAATATTTACTATTTACGATGATTAACCAAATCTATTACGTGGCGAAAAGCTTTAGTTATTAGCATAGTGATCGGGATCGAAGTTTTCACATGGATGGTAACACTGAAGCGAATTTGTGCGGAAGGCGTAGTATCATCCTTCTGCCTAACGTCTTGTAAGTAATTGCTTACAAAATGTTGGTGTAAGTCACTATTTATTGTAATTAGGTACATAAAACTCTTACAGAGGTTAAATCAAAGTTTCTAAAAAAGTTTTGCTATCAGTTGAATTTAAGGTGTCTTTATTTATTTGATTTTTTAATATTTTTTTTATTTTCTTTTACTAATGTTTCCAGGTGGATTATGAGCCTAGAATAGAGGCATTTTGGAATGTTGGTGGCTTCTACCCCAGTAGTGATGAGAAGAAGTACAAGAAATACTACAATGACTTTTGGAATAGATCCAATGACCATCTTGATGATCCAATGGATCGCTGGATACAGTATCTTGGATCGCCAGTTCTTTCGCTGCGCAGTCGGTTTCCTCTCCAAGCGATTGCAGATTTTCCTGGACTCCGCCAGCCTGAAACTGCCGTTGAAAGTGCTGGAAATACCGATGGCAATGAGAGTGGCAAAGCTGTTCCTACAGATGTGAAAGAGCCTACTCACAAAACTTTTCAAATTCCAAGCTATAAATATGATCCACGCATCTCACACGGTCTGGAGTTTAGACGTCAGCATGGTCTAACAGTTCCTGGTGAGTAGCTCTCTTTTAAATATTTCTTTCTGTCACTGGTTTTTTTATTCCAAATTTCATGTCTGCATGGTCTTAGTCCTGTGGGTGTAAAAAATGCTGGATCACTAGACCTGATTGCAAGGAATGGGGCTATTGCACACTTTTGCTATAAGCGATTTAATAGTCGATTATGGCGTAGAATCCTCAAGAAATAACGATGGCGGCACTAAAAACTTCCAAAATCCACTCCTAAACTCAATAAACGCAGTTATTTGCGCGAGCGTAATGGTGGCCGAAGGCACTAACAATGGGAGATTCCTATCTTAATTTCGTCACTCTTTCTATGCTGACAAGGATGATTCACAGAGTAATTAGTCATCAGAGTGATGATCCACATCCGATGAATGGTACCGCAACACCAAGTGACACCGGTGTCAAATGAAAGTAGTCTCTTATTGGTCACTTCTTGATGGAGTTTCAGAATCGTTAGATGGGAATCTCCCATTGTTCGGTCACCATTACGCTCCCGCAAATAACTGCGTTTATTGAGTTAACGAGTGGATTTTGGAAGTTTTTAGTGCCGCCATCGTTATTTTTTGAGGTTTTTACGCAATAATCGACTATTAAATCGCTTATAGCAAAAGTGTGCAATAGCCCCATTAGTCAAAGGCTCATTGCTATAATGAGGAAAATTTAGGTACAGGCAGGAGCCAATTTTCGTTAAGCACTCATCCCAAAAAACAGAAAAGTAAAAAATTTCTGTAACATAGAAAACAGCAAGGGAAAGATGAGGAGGCACCTAAAATTTTGTGGAAGCTATTTGTTGGAAGTACCTATACTAGACTTTCTTGATGGAATAGAGCCGAAAATTTACCTTAGGTGCTATGAAAAGATCTTCCTGCAAAATTGATTCCAATTTTGGTCCGGTGCATTTTAGATAATTTTTAATCTTCAGGAAGAATAGTGAGATTCCTAAAGACCGAAAATCTTGTTATTGTCGTTGAAAGTGAAGCAAAGATCAGAGACAAATACAGACGGAACACTGACTGGCTGCAGCAGAGGCACGCTAAATTCTCGCAGATTCAACAAAACAACAGTCAAAGCCCTTCTGATGTCGCAGGGTGTTGAATGGGGAGCACCCTCCTCTTTACTTCCCAGTCCATCCCCTCTGCGTTTTCTGAATGTCACTGTTCAGTACCCTGCGACATCAGAGGGATGTTGACTGTTGTTTTGTTGAATCCGCGACAATTTAGCGCGCCTCAAATCTGCCCCATGGGTCATTCCATGTCAAATCAACCAATGATTTTTCAGTGACCCGCTTCGATTTTGATGAAATTTGGTACTACTTTGGAACTATACTAAAATACATGGATGTATTTTAGTATAGTGCTCTGTCTCTATTTGTCTCTGGCAAAGATGGTAACTATAGTTTTTATCATTGTGACATTGTCTTCGTGTCTCATGGAATGGTACCAATCACGTTCATTTTATCAAAGGAAGATTTTTATGACCATCTAATGAATGGCTGCAAAACTTTTTAAAAACTTCTGAACTCTTTAGCTTTATGAAAGTCCTCTTTTTTTTCTGCATCACTGGGAATTTTAAAAACCCTGAATTTAATTTAAACATTACAAAGTCCCTAGCTGACTGGCTGCCAATAATAGTTCTTTGAATTTTTCAAGGTCACTTCCCGAACGACAGACATGAGTTCGGTTTCTTGTCTTATCACAAGCGAAATCACATGTTGGGCAGACCACCAAACTTTGGTGTCGAGCATGATGAGGCGTTACACTCACAAGCAATCCTGGCCTCATACAGTTGGCTATTTGGGCAAGCGTGCTACCAAGGTACTTTGATATTATATAATTTTCACTTGTTTTTTTTTCCTCTCCTCTCATGTGCATCCTCTGATCTTATCATCGTGGAAGGCCACCAACCCAACCACTTAGGCCAAAAGTGGGTTGGTATTGGTTACGCCCCCCTTTCTGTATGCAAAAATGTAGGTACAATTTTTGTTTTGTTTTTTTGTGCCAATTAGTGCAGATCCCTTTTGTAATTGTATTGGAAACAATACTGCTTGGCTGTTATCATCAAGCTTATGCTAGAAACAGCACTTAACACGCGATCGAATGATTGTGTCAACTTTAATTCATTTTTTCGGAAAGTGAGAAAAAAATATATTTAGAAACTTCTGTTAAAATCTGTAAATTTCCAAAAAAAAGTTTGAAAGAAATTTGAAACCATCTGTAACTATTTTCATTATTTATTTATTGAAGGAAGAGTTACACAGTTGCGTAGAGAGAATAAAAATATAAAAAAATAAAATAAAAAAATCTGAAGTACACAAATGGATAGAGAAACAAAGCAGAAATAGTGAGTGGAGTAATGTACATGAGAAAAGAGAGAGAAAAAATATATTTAGAGCTTTTTACCTCCTTGAGTGCTCTAAGTACTTCCTTCCCAATTTGAGAGTCCCTGGCAGGTTGCCGTTACTCTCCTCTTTCCTATTCTTTGTTTTGAGAATACTTTGATTGTCTTTCCTACCCTTTTTTTTTATGCAGTCCAGTCGTTCGCTGTGAAATATCAGCATAACGAACCACGTGTTTTTGGCGGCTGGGCTTTACTACTACTACTATTTATTTTACCTTCTATCAATTCAGTGATTTTTGCTGTGATGCATAGAATCAATTGTTCAATCGAAAATGTCTATTTTTTTTCTAGGCTTTTCCACATACAATGACCCCACCTATCCATTGACTGCTCAAACTGTACTCACAGATGGACGTCTGTGGTCTTTCTATGCCTACCAGTTGAATACAACAACGTTCTACGATGAATTGATAGATACGAATCCTCAAGAAAATGTATGCTATGGAACCAAAACTACTGAATTGTTTCACTCTGTCGAGGATGGCAAAATCAAAGGTAAGAAATGAACCGGAGAAAATAAAAAATTTCAGCTGCCCCAAGTGCCTCAAACTAGCTTATCGCACTTTTATAGCAAAGTGAAAAACTGTGCTGTTCAAAAGTGAGAGAGAAAGTAAGCACAGTGTAGACTAGAGGCACCTTTTTTTCGCGGCCGCGATATTTCGCGAAAAAACGCGAAATCCGGACTTTTTCCGCGAAAACACGAAATTTGGCATTTGGCGCGAAATGTCTCGCAAAATTGGCTAATTTTTTTGCGATTTGGCTAAGTGACAAAATTTGTGCAATTTTACGAGTTTGTGAACTGACAAAATTCGCAATTAAGCGAATTTAAGGAAACCAGTGACACGTCTTTCAATCTCAATCGGACTCATCGCACAGTGCATTGTACAGTTGAATTTAAAGTAGAAAGAACAGGGTCAAAACCCTAGTGTTGGGGAAGGTTTTGACCAAAAAAATTGCGCTGACAAAAATTTCAAGCCCACTTTTGCGTCTCTGTCCGCTGGATACCTTTTTTTCTCTCCATAATTACCTTTTAAGAACACGTAAAACCTGTGGATTGTTGTGCCATTGGTAAAAAAAAAAAAAACCCAAAAAAAAAAACCAAATTTTGCCATGTCGCTGAAAAAAAGCTAAATACATCGAAATTGAACTAGACAAAATCCCCTTTTTTCATGACAAATCTCCATTTCGACTTAAAGAAATTAGGGTTTTGAACTTGACGATAAAAAGGTGCCTCTAGTGTAGACTATTGAGAGGATCTCTGTGGTGCTGAACTGAGTACAGTGAAAGTTTGTTGTGTGGAACGTCCTCTAAGTGGAATATCTGGTTAAGTGGAATTTATTTATTTTCAGCATCTTGAAGTCTCCTATACTCTGACAGCAGTTTTCTAAGTGGAACTATCGCTAAGTGGAATTTTTTGTGGGGCAGGATCAAGGTTCCACGCAACGAACTTTCACTGCATGTATTTTCAGCACAGTTTTTGTTTGAAATTTTAACAATTTTTTTGCTGAACTACGGCATATTGAAAAAAAAAAAAACAAAAATACTTGTTCACTAATCATCTATAGCATGTTTAAACAAATTTTCTTTTAAATGGGAGGCAGTAGCCCTGAAAATATATCCTCCATAAATTCTATTCTTGAACACATATTTTAACGAACTGTTCTCAGCAGCTTTAATTTTGGCTTTTTTGGATAAAACTACCCTATTGAGGGCAGTTGCAAGGGTCTGAAATGTTGTGTTTTTTATAAAAAAAAAATGCAAGTACTTTATGAGCTCAGAGCAAAGATGCCTTTGATTTCTAATAAGTCCCATTGTCCTGGAGATGAGATTTTGACCCAAAATACATTGTTTGAAATGAAAATTCCTGACGTCATACACACATGATTTTTTACAACTTTACACGAGTTTATTTCCAAAACCTAGACACTTCAGAAAAAACCGAAGGCATCTTTGTTCTCAGCTTACCAAGTACTGTCATTTCCTTCATTTAAAACACAGTAATTCAGACCTTTGCAACTGCCCTATTTTGGGATTTTTTCCTTCTTTAATTTTTTAGAGTTGTTCGCTGTGAAACTTGAGCATAACGAACCTCGTTGCTATGTTGCTAAGTTCGCAACAGACCCATTCCTCAGAGATCAAAGGCGGAATCAGGACTTAGTTTCTTTCTCTCTCGGCCCATTTGAATGCATGTGTTTGAAAAGGACAGAGATAAGGACCAAAATCACACCACGGCCCCTCTTTTTGTAGAGAGAGAGAAGAGAGAGAGAGAGAGAGAGAGAGAGAGAGAGAGAGAGAGAGAGAGAGCATACCCGTTGTTTTATGGGCCCTTTTTCTGGATATGGACTCAATTGTAAACTTTTACCCGCTCAAAGCAGCTAACCCAAGCTGACTTGTCTAATACAAATGATGTATTTAATATTTTTATTTGTCCAGGGTGGAATGAGAAAGCGTTGGAGACTTTATTTGCATTTTACTTCAACAAATGTAGCCAACGGGAAGGTGTGACAATGAAGCCATATTTACATCCAGAAGAACGGCTCATAGAAGATATCAAAGATGAAGAAAAGCGGCTTTGGCTACAGAAACAGACACAGTTTTTGTATCCTCGAAGGGGCCAGGGAGAAATTCCGCCAACAATTTATGAATGGGAGAAAATCTATAGATTTGATAATCATACAAGGGTCATGGACGCAAGGCATAAATTCTACCAAAAAGGTGAAGATCCAATTAACGAGGACAAATTTACACACAAGCGGACCCGTTACATCCCGAAAGCTCTTAGAAGGCCAGATAAACCGAAGGAAAAATATGAAAAAACATTCTACCCTGATATATTTTAAATGCATTTAGTAATCAAGTAGGCTCGTGTTTGTATTTTTTGTACAGAATAAATTTTTTTTGTTAAATTTTTCTAGTTACTTGGTTCAAGCACCCTAGCAGGTGATCATTCCCTCTTTTACCAGCTAGTTTTTTGCTGTCACTAACAAAGCAATAATTGAGGTGGTGAAATTTTCATGTTATTGATTTTACGGTTACAGGACAAGTTTTGTCGCCGGGGAGTTAGGCCGCCTCAATAGTCTTAACAACATGAAAGAAGCCAAAGAAATTCTTTTCTTCGTTTAGTCAATTTCTTTGTACTTGAATGGCATTGTAAAATGAATAATATGATTCAGGCGAATTACATGGTTTCAAAGAATCAACTTCCTATTCTGGTGTTAGGCCGGGTATTACAACCTCTGCCGGTTAGGTGATAGTTTGGTGGCGATTAGAGCTCTAACCCCAGGAATACGAGGATTGGCGTTTTACGACCTCTTGTTTTGTTCTGGTTAGGGGCCGAGCCTCTTTTGTTCTTACTCTGAAACCAGGAGGTTGGCTGCCCACCGGATTGCTGTGTGGTTGAGTCAAACTACAAACCAAGGTTGGTAATACCGGGCCTTACCCATCATTGGAATGACATTTTGACCCTTTAAAGCCTTGTTATTTGCACGAAGCATATTGCTTATTTGCTTTACATGACTGTTCAATTATGAAGAAATTTACTATAGCTTGTTTGGTGCTTGATTATGATACTAAAAATTTCAAAATCCAACTTTGGACGGCTGTATCGTCGGAGTTTTTACAAAGATGCGTAACGAAAAATCTTGCTTCGCTGTTTCAGTTTTTGAAGGAAATTGAGCATAGAGGGTTAATGTTTTACATTTTCCCCAAAATGTTTTGTACAACCTGAAAATCTCCATGAAAAATTTCATGATGATTGGCTGGTTGGTTCACCTTGAAGGAAAGAAACTGTGATGGGAGATTTTGAAACATTTAATGAAGTTAAGCTAAACACTGACGATTTCTCCTCAACGAATTATTTTCCCTGATCACGGTTTGCGAAACTCTATAGAATGTAGTTTAAACTATTATTTTGACCAGATTTTTATTTACTTTTTAACTTTTAATTTCAACTTTTAAACTTCCATTTAAGTGCATTTCAAATTTAAACACCAGTTTTTCTTAACTCCATGAGTCAACAAAATTTCTGAAGCTTGGTTCATTGTTGAAATTAGACTGTATACACATTAATTAAAAAATATTTTAAAGTCGCATCTTTTTGTACAAAGTTCAAGTTGGTACATCGTTTGAATCAAAAGTTATCGCATATTAAAAGTTAATTATTGGACTTGATAACATGATTTATCAATAGACCCAACATTTAATTGGACCAAGACACCAAAAATTTGTGGACAAAAAATGTATGAACAAATACAAAAGAAACAAATAAACAAATGGACGAAAACAAACTGGACAAAATTGATGTACTAATAGACCCAACATTTAATTGGACCAAGACACCACTGGTCAAAAATTTTTAGACAAAACATGTATGAACAAATACAAAACAAACAAATAAACAAATGGACGAAAAACAAACTGGACAAAATTGATGTACTAATAGACCCAACATTTAATTGGACCAAGACACCACTGGTCAAAAATTTTTAGACAAAACATGTATGAACAAATACAAAACAAACAAATAAACATTTATAGAGACTAAACATATATAAAGAACTCTATAAGAGAATTTATGGATTCAGATGGAAGTCAGAGGAAGGATAGAAGTTCATAATTGAATTGTTAACATACCTATTCTAGTTAACAAACCTATTCTATTAATGTTCAGGGAAGTCAGTTTATCTCTTAAATTGTCAAAATTATAATTGAAATTGTAATTGGACGTGTACCTCAGTCCTGGTCAACCAGGGCCCTGTTCCACCAAAAGTACAAGTCTGAGTACAAGTAGTAGTTACGAGCGTTTTTTAACGCTAAAACGCTTGTAAGTACTACTACTTGTACTCAGACTTGTACTTTTGGTGGAACAGGGGCATAGGCTCCCTGTACAAATTATGTAAAACTAGAGGGCTTCGCCCCCTAGCCGCTCCGCGGCCCACCCCCCAATAGAGTGGCCCTCCGCGCCACCCTCAAAGGTGACTACGTGCCGTCTTCGTCGTTAAAAGTTGACCCGCGAGTTTAAATGCAGATAGATTCTCTTTTGAATCGTAATTTGAAGCAATATTAAAACCTGTAACGACGAAGACGGCGCGGGGCACCACTCTGTTGAGGGGTTGATTGCGGAGCAGCTAGTTGACGAAGCCCTCTAGTTTATAAAAAAAAAAAAAAAAAACACACAACTACAACAAAAACACAAAATGAGCGGCTGCCAGGTTGAATGTGAAATCCTTAAAAATGTAGACAGGTTGAAAAGTATTCTCCACCTTGCCCTACCTGACAACGCAGAGAAATAGGGGGTGGGTGCAGGATTGTCCGCAGCGTATTGACAGATTTATTGACGGGAGTAAAAAGAAGGTCTTCTGACGGGTGAGCCCTCTTTGTCTCATCTCAACCTTCCACACGCTCCGAATCCACTCCACCCGGACCCCCCATGGACGGATGAACCTTTTTCGTCACAATCTCTCAGACGCTCTGCGATTTACCCCACCCCCGCTGCGATTGCCGCGGTACGCAAATTCGCAATGACTCAATTACAAATCAAGGTATCAAAATTCTGAAAATTTCGGGCTCCTAATCACATTAAAATCTATTATCATGCCAAGTTACAGCGTTGTAACATAAATAGCAACGTCCGTAGAGTGTGGAAACACATTTTTGAACATGTTTTGAAAAAGTCGACTCAAAACTCGACTCAAAACTCGACCCAAAACTCGAAAAAATAGGACTTGTCAGATTATACTATGTAAAGATAAAATAAAAAAATAAACAAATGGACCAAAACAAATTGGACAAAATTGATTTATCAATTGTCCCAACATTTAATTAGACCAAGGCACCACTTGCCAAAAATTTGTGGACAAAAAACGTATGAAAAAATACAAAACAAAAAAATAAACAAATGGACGAAAAGAAAGTGGACAAAATAACTTGGAGCATTAAAAACTGGACAAACTGCCATGTAACAAAGAGAGAGGAAGACACATTGTTGGATCCATCTCTGGTCAGGACCCCAACAGCTGGGCAACTTTGATGAAACTATTACTCTCTTCATTCTACCATGTATATTGTATAGTCAGGGACAAAAAGAATGTAAGACAACTCCTTAAGGTAAACTACCTGCAATGCTTCAATTCATTGAGATAAGTACTGCGGGTTGCCTACTTCAAGGAGACTCCGTAAGGTAGACCACCTGCAATGCTTAAATTCATTAAGATAAGTATTGTGGGTTGCCTACTTCAAGGAGACGTCTGACATTCTTTTCGTCCCTGACTGTACTCTCTAGGTTTTTATCTCCTTTAGTACCTTAATTAGGGTTCAAATCCTCACTTAAAGAATTTGACCTGTGAGAAGTGTTTAACTGTCTCATTGAAATTGATTACCATTAAATTAACATAGATAAGATAAAGCTAGCAATGGCATACCACTGCCCCACTTCTAAAAGATGTCTGACAATGAGGAAGACAATCAGCTCTCCTTCATTTTTCCTATCTTTTTAGTCTCTTTAACTTCTTTGTGCAGGAAATTTTGAGATATATTATTTTATCCACTTCGGCAAGCCTCTTGAATTGAGCTGACATAAGAACTTGATTCCAGCAATTGTTTGTGTTTTATCTGTATAAATTTGTGGCTGGTCTTGTTTATTCTGTGCTCTCTCAGTCTGCAGAAGTCAAGCGTCAGCAGATAACATAATCTCTGAGCTTGGTTTATCTTGCTGAGAAGTCAAATGTTTTTGGTTGATTTTTGCTCGGAAAGAAAATGAACTTGTGGTTTTGTTTGGTCTCTTTTGATAATTCACTATTTTACAATCAAAAATTTAAGTTTTGCTGTGGCTCAGATAAACTAAAACAATTTAAGTTAATTTTCTGGGTCTTGAAGTAATTTGTGATTGGTTTCCAGTGTTTACATCAAAATGTCAGTTGAGACAGGTAGGCAAGTTCAAGTATAATGTATAATTAAATTTAAAATTTAAATTAAAAAAAATATAAATTGAATAATAAATCTAGTACAATTAAAAGTTGAAGTTGTGCTGTGGTTCAGATAAACCAAAACAATTTAAGTTAATTTTCTGGGTCTTGAAGTAATTTGTGATTGGTTTCCAGTGTTTACATCAAAATGTCAGTTGAGACAGGTAGGCAAGTTCAAGTATAATGTATAATTTAAAATTTTAAAAATTTTAAAATTTAAAAAAAAATATAAATTGAATAATAAATCTAGTACAATTAAAAGTTGAATTTGTGCTGTGGTTCAGATAAACCAAAACAATTTAAGTTAATTTTCTGGGTCTTGAAGAAATTTTGTGATTGGTTTCCAGTGTTTACATCAAAATGTCAGTTGAGACAGGTAGGCAAGTTCAAGTATAATGTATAATTAAATTTAAAATTTAAATTAAAAAAAATATAAATTGAATAATAAATCTAGTACAATTAAAAAGTTGAAGTTGTGCTGTGGTTCAGATAAACCAAAACAATTTAATTTAAATTTTTCTGGGTCTTGAAGTAATTTGTGATTGGTTTCCAGTGTTTACATCAAAATGTCAGTTGAGACAGGTAGGCAAGTTCAAGTATAATGTAAAATTTAAAATTTAAAATTTAAATTAAAAAAAATATAAATTGAATAATAAATCTAGTACAATTAAAAGTTGAAGTTGTGCTGTGGTTCAGATAAACCAAAACAATTTAAGTTAATTTTCTGGGTCTTGAAGTAATTTGTGATTGGTTTCCAGTGTTTACATCAAAATGTCAGTTGAGACAGGTAGGCAAGTTCAAGTATAATGTATAATTAAATTTAAAATTTAAATTAAAAAAAATATAAATTGAATAATAAATCTAGTACAATTAAAAGTTGAAGTTGTGCTGTGGTTCAGATAAACCAAAACAATTTAAGTTAATTTTCTGGGTCTTGAAGTAATTTGTGATTGGTTTCCAGTGTTTACATCAAAATGTCAGTTGAGACAGGTAGGCAAGTTCAAGTATAATGTATAATTAAATTTAAAATTTAAATTAAAAAAAATATAAATTGAATAATAAATCTAGTACAATTAAAATTTGAAGTTGTGCTGGGGTTCAGATAAACCAAAACAATTTAAGTTAATTTTCTGGGTCTTGAAGTAATTTGTGATTGGTTTCCAGTGTTTACATCAAAATGTCAGTTGAGACAGGTAGGCAAGTTCAAGTATAATGTATAATTAAATTTAAAATTTAAATTAAAAAAAATATAAATTGAATAATAAATCTAGTACAATTAAAAGTTGAAGTTGTGCTGTGGTTCAGAAAAACCCAAAAACAATTTAAGTTAATTTTCTGGGTCTTGAAGTAATTTGTGATTGGTTTCCAGTGTTTACATCAAAATGTCAGTTGAGACAGGTAGGCAAGTTCAAGTATAATGTATAATTAAATTTAAAATTTAAATTAAAAAAAATATAAATTGAATAATAAATCTAGTACAATTAAAAGTTGAAGTTGTGCTGTGGTTCAGATAAACCAAAACAATTTAAGTTAATTTTCTGGGTCTTGAAGTAATTTGTGATTGGTTTCCAGTGTTTACATCAAAATGTCAGTTGAGACAGGTAGGGAAATTCAAGTATAATGTAAAGTTAAATTTAAAATTTAAATTAAATTATAAATCAAGTATAATTTAAAGTTGAAGTTGTGCTGTGGCTTGGATAAAGCAAAACAATTTATGTCAATTTTCTGGGTCTTGAAGCTATTTGTGAGTGGTTTCCAGCGTTTATATCAAAATGTCAGTTGAGACAGGTAGATGAGTTCAGTATAATGTATTTCATATTATCAACAGAAATTAGAAACAATTTTTCCGTAGCGGACCAGCTTATTTTTTGTCATAGTAATCTGTGTCACAAACCGTCAGTATTTTTACAAAGAGGCAATAAAAAGGCTTAGAGGCAAAGAGGCAACGATTCAAAATCTCAATTCACTATTCCAATTTTAAAAGAAAAGCTTCTGTATGAATGTTCCTGATGTTTTTCTCCGAATTTGAAGTAAAGAGTAGAAAATCTTGTTAAAAATTTTCACTAAGATTGGCGTGTTGGCACAGAGGTCCCGGTTCCGATTCCAACAGGTGGCGAGGAGATTTCAGACCACTCGAAAATCTGGGATCTTCTTGCTATCAAGGCACGGTTTGTCCGGAGCCATCTTTACCCAGCCAGTACACTGATTCACCGGTGATAAGCCCTTGGCAAGTAGATGAAAGTTGCTCTGAATGAAAATGATGTTCAGCTCTATTTTTTGAAACAAATGTGACTGTTTGGAGCATTAAGTTGGGTCAAAGCTTTGGTGTCTTTGAATCCCAGAGCGACATCGCATTTATGTATAGTTTTGATGAATGAAAATGACGTTCAGCTCAATTTTTCAGAACAAACGGGGACAACCTTCGTGGAATTGCATGGCAACACCAATCAACCAGTTTTATAAGTGTGCTCATTAGATTAAGTGATAAAAAGTCTAGCGTGAGTCCCACAACTCAATTCACTTAACATTATTATTATAATATAATTATTTGTTATTATAAAACAGACTCATAGAATTTAACTTCCTGACTTTTTTGAATCAGCTTTAGGACCAGTGCCATCGTCAACGTTGGGTAGGGTTCTTACTCACGAGCATTTTTCAATTGAATTCCGTCCGTTTAATATAGAAGCACCTGATCAGTTCAAGTCTTTTTTAAACAATCCCATATCAATCGACAATCTTGGCTTTGTCCGTCAGTATCCGTAAGTTGAAAATATCTTCTTCAGCAAAAAATAGATTAATGTTCTATGGTCCCAGTAGAAGGGATTCTATATGAGTAAAAAAAATCAATGGTAAAGAAACATTCATTAAATCCAACAAAAAAGTAAGCTTAAGTTTCAGCGAGTTGCAGTTTACTGTTTTAACATTGGTACTTTCATGTCACTAAACTCCATGATCCATTAGTCAATCGATTTCTACATTCACTACTTGCTTCAAGTACATTTTTTTTTGGAGAAATTGGACCGTCAGGACCTTGGGATATACCGTAAGTAAATGTGTGCAAAATCTTACCCCTTACCGGTCCACGGCTGTTTTACCCGGCCGCGTATCTTTTGCCAATTTTCGGCCTTTTTTGGGTCATCTCGAAAAAAGTGAAAATATGCGAAGGGAGACAAGGTTAAGCCAGCTGTCACCGTTGCCGACTGCGAGACTAGTTCCTTAAGTGTTCACCAGAGCCCGCCACACGCTGGACGAGTCGAATATATCTGACATCAGACTGCGACAAGTTTAAACTTTCGTGTCGAATATATCCGACATTGGACCCAAACGGATTTTTCCTTTTGTAGGATATATCCGACATTGGACCGGAAAGGGTTAAGACTTAAATTTGTACAATTTGAGCATGAATACTCACAGTTGTCATACTGCAGAGTGATTAAATCTCAAGCTGTGATATTGCTTCAGCAAATATTCACACGTTTATTTCACGGATTTGGGTGTCTAGATTTTGTTCTGTCTGCAAAAAGAACAATAGCGGGGTATCTACTATGCGTAATTCTGTTGTTTATGCGTAGGTATAAGCAGTACCTACTTCCCCTCCCACCCCACTTTATTCTAGCCTCCAATATTCAAAGGGAGTCTATTATTTTGTTAAGAGAGAGGATAAATATCCTTCTACTGATGCTTTTCATTTGCCACGCTGCTTTTAAAAGATCCTCCTCCTACAAACTTGATCCAATTTTAGGTATTCCTGTCGCCACAATGTCACTTTCAATGATCCAGAGTCCAATGCTGCTGTTTTGAAAGATGTTACCCTCTTCAAACAGTTTGGAGGAGGAACCATAGTAGAGAATTCCTCTCACGGTCTACACAGAGACTTGGAACTCCTGAAAAAAGTAAACAAAGAAACAGGGGTTAATGTGATTGTAGGAACAGGTAAGAGCAAATTATGCTGCTAGCTGAAGCTTTTGAGATTATGCAAAATCTGTCCCTTTGTCGTTTGACTGATTCATCATGCCAAACTTTTGGTTTATAGAACAGAACAGTTGCAAAAAAATTGAAAAGCAGTTTTTGACAGCGCTTGAACTGAGTTCCGTACCATTTCTACAAATATTTTCGTGACTACATTTTTTGAGTTTGAGCAAAATCTGTTTCATTAACGCTGGTCTTACGTTTTGCAAATAAAAAAAAATTACCACATTAATTATTACAGTTGAATTATGGACTTAAAATAAAATGTTAAAGAATAAATCACATCTTGAAAAATTGAATCTCAGAGCTGTAAAATTACCCTTGAAAGTATCATCGGGACTATTACCCAAGAATTCATAGATAATTCAATGATAGATTCTTTGAGAATCACACAGTTCCATTTTTAAATTTGCTGAAATTTCCCTGCATACTTTATCATTTTCAGGCTTCTATGTTGCCTCCGCCCACTCAGATTCAACTTTAAATATGACAACAGAGGCAATACACAATTTAATGTACGAAGAAGTTGCGAACGGTTGCATTGATGATTCAAGTATTAAATGTGGCTTTATTGGTGAGGTTGGTAGCTCATGGCCTATTCATGGTAAGAACAGTCAGCAGCTTAAACTTAGGGGAGCTAAAACAAAACCTATTTTTCCCTACAATAATTGAGATGGGGGAAGAAGCGCATAATCCCCCCCCCCCCCTCCCTTAATTGAGATGGAAAGTGCTTCAAATTTATGCTGCTTGAGGATCTTAGGAACTGTGAGACCTGCATATAGAGGAAACAAAATAGGTACCTACCAACTAATACAAAAAAAGAATCTGTGTATTCATAAAAATTCATGTTGCAGCTCTTGGCTTCTTTAAAAATCGTAAAAAAGGAGCAAATAGTTTTAACCCTTTCCCCTCGTATGTCGGATATATTCGACCAGGGAAAAGTCGAGTTCCACTCACAGGTCGGATATATCTGACAAAAAAAAGAGACCTTCTAAGGACTCGATTGCCGGATATATTCGGCGCGCTTGATCAAAGATGAGCTCTAGCGTATTTTATGGGAACTAGGACGAACATCACGCACTACACCAGCGTACTCTGTACACCGTGATGTGAGTTTTTTACAGATCATATGGTTTGTTTTCATATCGTGTTGTTGAAGCTCCACGAGCTGGTGGGGCGGTCGGGTAAAAATGCTCAGGAGTGGAAAGGGTTAAACAGGACAAAAAGGCCCTTCTTCCAGAAGGGTTTTTCTTGGTGCTGAAATCCGAGGAGCAAACGAAGACCTATTAATACACCTTTAGCTCCAAAATTGTGTTTCAAAGGGCTCTTTCATGGTATTTTTACAATGGAAACCAAACTAAAAATTAGAGAGTTAAATCTCAGAGAGATTCAGAGAATAATATTTTCTCACAAACATTCCTTTTAGTGCTTCCTGCCTTGTTCCTATTGTTGATTGAAAATTAACTCCAGTTTTACTACGAAACTATGTCCATTTACTTGGATTTTGAGGAAATAAAGTCTTTTAAATACATATGAAAAGAAAAATTAAAATTACCGCCTTCTATGCTTCAACCTAACTCTGCGCAAAATATCTTCATTCCAGATTTTGAGAGACGAGCAATAGTTGCAGCGGCTGAAGTTCAGGCTTCACTAAAGTGTCCTGTATCTTTTCATCCGGCCCGCGATCCAAGAGCTCCAACAGAAATCATGAGAATATTTTTAGAGGCTGGAGGCAATGCTGAAAAAACCGTTATGTCTCATTTAGACAGTTAAGTATGTAAGTTACAATTAGGAAGATCTCGCAGATCTATTTTCACAGTTCGTGACCAAAAGTGTTTCAAGCAAGACACACAGCTCAGGAAGGACTTTCTACCGCAAGAGAGGATTTTTTATGGTAGCGCATCTCCAAACATTTCTATTTGTATCTGATGATCAGATTTTTTTCCTGTTAAGGTGATTTTTTTTACACCAAATATATTAGTGGCTTCCTTAAGGTAAGTGTACCAGTACCCGGAAGTGCACCAGTAGCCGGAAATTCATCGGTTTTTCGTAAAAAAATAAGCTGCATAGGCAAAACTTTGAAAGGGGCGGTATGTTTTCTAATTCTACACATAGAGGGTGAAACTATACAACATAAATAAACTGTTTTCACTGCAACAATCATCTGATATATACTTTGAAAGTGACGTCACTCGAGAACCTTCCCATAAGCCAGAATACTTAAAGTCGTTGACTTAGAAATCAGTAAGCGTAAATAAGGTCTCATGACTTTATTTTTCGGTATTTTACCGTCGTTGTGACGATATTATGTTCTCTGTATCTTCAGGAATCTTTTCCATTAATAAAGTTTTAATTTTGGGCAAGCTTTGTTTATTTATTATCCGTTCCGGGTATAGGAACACAAAATTCGTAAAAAGCACCAGTATTCGGAAATGATTTCCAAGCATAGGAACATTCTTTATATGAGTGTTTTAACTTTAATAATATAATAATTCAGCTTTCTATTACTCAATTTTGCATTAGTACTTCTGAGTAGTCTAGAATTATTACTAGGAGGAGATTATTTATGTTCGATTAGAAAAACTTCGGCTGATGCTCATTAGATTGGAGGTTAAGATTCACTTCCTATGAATGCATCAGTTTTTGTTGTTTTCTGCTTTAAAGAAAGTACAGTTTCTACTGAAAATTAATGTTTATCATGTTGGATGCAATTTTTACAGTGTTTAATACATTTATGTTTATTTTTCCATCCTAACTGATGGTTTTATTAGCATTTTCCGGATACTGGTACAAAGTTTCCAGAGTTAGGAACAGTCAAGCACAAGAATTCCGGAAACTGGTACATTTCGACTTTCTCTCATGTTTCCTTTTTTCCAAAATAACTGATGAGGTAAACTGAAAAAACCTACATATCATTTGAAAGTTGATTAAATTCTGAAACTAAATATGTGCTTCTCACATTTCTCAGTTGATTTTTCAATTTTTACTCAGCTCTCAAAGTCTGAAAATTCCTTAACGTTCCGGGTACTGGTACACTTACCTTAGATGTGTTTTAATAATATTAAATGAAAATGCTCAGTTCATGGAGATTTTTAACTTGAGAAAATTAAAGAGTGCAAACTGTTAGAGTATTTTCCATTGTATAGGCTTAAACTTGTAATTCTGCTTGTATTATGCTCCTACTAATAATCATTAATTAATTGACCAGTACAATTAGCCTCATTGTGCTTGTTAAAAAAGTACCCATTTTGAAAATAAAATAAAATAAAATAAATAAATTTTCTTTCCAGTATCTATATGAGTTGTGTCGTTGGTATGTTGTCTAGCTGTTCTGAAGCATTGACATTGAAAAATTAACTGTTGAGAGCAAAAACCCACAAAAAAATGAATTTACAAGAAGAGTTAAAACACACTGAATTAAACCTGTAACTTCACAAACCTATGATACTAACTTTCTAGAAAAATGAAATTTCACACAAAAAAGACTTCCAGAACAAAATTTGAGCTGAATCTTCTCAGAGTGTACCTCAATTTTTGATCCTTTAGGCTAGGATCCAAATTTCGCCGCAATTATACATTTCTTTAATAATGAGCAAAACAAATTGCATTCATATTTTTTTAGCTCAAATTAAAGGTGATAATTATGATTTATTTTAGGAACACTGGAAAAAGACGAAGATCTGATTGAGTTTGCTTCATTCAAGGCTTACTGTCAATTTGATCTCTTTGGAGTTGAATGCTCGTTTTATCAACTGGCACCGGACACAGACATGCCTTCAGATGGACAACGTATCAAGAAAGTGATGTCACTAATTGATGAGAGTCGAGAGGATAGGATACTCTTGTCACATGATATTCACACCAAACATAGACTGGTACGTGGTCAGAGCTAAAGGGTGGTGCCTTTTAAAAATATCTCACACGTAGCATAGATTTTCAATTAATGACTGCATATCTAAATTACTAATTTTTTAAAATTCAGAATTTCATGACTTCGAAAAGTACTTAATGTGATTCTAAGCGCAAGTCTAGCAGATTTCAATCCCAAAGATGGCCCTTCAAGTCAAATACTGAAATACTTATCTGAATTGTGTCTCCCGATAAATGTACTTGTAAATTCTTGCTACAGTTTGAAACCTAGGCACCTTTGTAATATTTTTGAGGATTCTTTGAGTCATTAATTATAAATCTCAGTTACAAATTTAAGTTGTAATTTTTTTACGGCAAATTATTCATTGCGTTCCAAATAAAAAAATTAGCAAATAGAAAGACAATTCCTAGAGCCACCTCTTAACCCTTTAAATCCGGCACTATTACAAACCCTTCACAAATTTTTTATCAATCTCAATAAATAGAATGAACTTTCCTCGTTTAGTTTGATGTGCTTAGTGATTTTTTTTAAAATAAATTTAAAACCATGTTAATTTGGTGGTATAAGTTTATACCGTCACACAGTGGGGCGAGTCAATGAAAGAGGCCGGATATGACATAGCGGCTTTAAATGCGTATATCTTTGTTATTATGCAATGCGGAAGTTTGAAACTAGTTTCATTGGTTTTATTCAAAAATTTCTCACAAGAATCACTCTTTATAGTTTTTTTTCGACCGTAAAAACATTCAAATTTGCATTTTTAGTCATGTAGTCCATGTTCGACCCTACCCATTGACTCACTCCACTATGTGTCAGGATACAAAAGATTGACCCAGCATTGCTCACACTGATACAAACAATGGTCTTTACACACCAAAGCACTCCCGGTCTTGAAGCCTGCAACTTTCTGTGATGGAGTCTGTAAATACGGGTTGCAATGTTGAAAATTGCAGGCGTCACAATCGGAGTGCCTCGGTAAACCTACATAGTCCGTAATTTACGGTGTCCAAGACCTTATCGGTTTTTCAGTGAAGGCAAATTTCAATACACAATTTTTTTCGTTTACAGATAACCTATGGAGGTCATGGTTACGCTCACATTTTAAACAATGTAGTGCCAAAGATGAGAATTAAGGGCATATCACAGGAGATTATTGATAAAATATTGATGGAAAATCCAAAAACATGGCTGGAGATGAAGCTTTAAACAAAGCAACGATCTAAGTCAATGCTCTAAGGTAAAAAATTAAAATTTTCAATCCAAAAGATTGATGTATTTTCTAGCCGTGAAATCTAGTTCCAAAGAAGAATATTAACATTTAAGTCTCTGATATTTGTATAACAAGATATCGTACATAGTTGCAACTAGAGTTGGGCAAATAGGATTGTAATAGTGAAAGTTTGTTAGGCGGGACCTCAGTCCTGCCCCAAAAAAAATTCCAATTAGCAAAAGTTCCACTTAGGAAATTGCGGCCAGAGTATGGGAGGTTTCACGGTGCTGGAAAAAAATTCCACTTGGCAAGATCTTCCACTTAGAGGACGTTTCACACAATGAACTTTCATTGTACTTAATGTACCGAAAGAAAATTCCAGGAAGTTTCAAGAAATTCTTTGCACAAGGCCTAATTTTCTATTATTATTAATTAAAGTCAAGTGAAAATAGCGACGTCCAAAGTCGAGAAGGTCCCTTTGGTATAAATGAGTCCGATTGAGACTCACCTGATGTTAAAGAACAATGCCCGTTCATCCTGAACATTTGTTGGGCTCAGGTTGAAACTTTAGAAGACAACAAACTGAGAATGAAAGAGCCAAACAGTGAAACAAAAAATTCAAAAATCGTTTTTTTTTTTATTCTTTCTTGAAATTTCCATCAGAGGATATACAAAATGAACTGTTACAAAATTGAATGAACACTTATCATCTTATGTACCTACGTCAATTCTGAAAACTATTGGATTATTTCAAATTCGTAGTGATAGAAACAGCGACGTCTACTTTGCTAATCCTGTCATGGGAGTTGCCTACATCTAGGCTTTACATAAATTCGTTGATTTTTCTTTCTTTTTTTTCCGTTTGACTTCAGATTTTACAATTATTCTTTGTTTTCCACAAAGTTTTTTCTTCATAATTTTTATCATTTTTTACATTTGCTGAACAATGCAGTTTTTATTCCACTAAAACAAATTACAGTCATGCTACTGATAAATGGAGAGTC
Organism: Trialeurodes vaporariorum; assembly: GCA_011764245.1. Taxonomy (NCBI): domain Eukaryota; kingdom Metazoa; phylum Arthropoda; class Insecta; order Hemiptera; family Aleyrodidae; genus Trialeurodes; species Trialeurodes vaporariorum. The sequence continues at coordinate 1,222,132 of VMOF01000379.1, forward strand.
TGAGCTACAGTAAACACCAGCAAAAAAATATGTAATGGCAAAACCCTTTTGACATGCACTCATTAATTTGATATAAGTTTATGAGAAGGGACTTAATTATGAAAATGTAACGCAGGAACTAAGGCTCCCAAAAGAATCTTCCACATCATGGTGAGAGGGGAAATTTTCTTACCCCCACTCTACTGCTTGAGCAGTGTGAGATATTGTCTCACTGCCGAATGATTGAGAGGAAGGCGGAGACATTGAGTCGGAGAGCTACAAACGTTGTCATCTCGTTACGAGCCAAGGGCTGATTCGCATATCACCTCTGCTGTTTTTCTTGCATTGGAGAGGGTCAAAATATTTCTCCTCTCGCCATGATGTGGAAGATTCTTTTTAGAACCTTAGTACCATAAGATAAGCTTTCTTAATCTGTCAATTTGTCCACACTGACAAAGGAGATTCATGAAACCGTTAGAGTAGTGATTCAGAACAGAATTTCCTTCGTCAGCATGGAGAAAAAAATTAATTAGATCTACTTCCCATGGTACCTGTGTTGCATCACCAAGGTCACTTCACTTTTTGACTCTTTTATTACATTTAAGGTGATTCTATGACAAACTCCCGGAAATTTTAATCCGATAGATGGCGTTACTTGTCGCTGGCTCCGAAAAGAGCTGTTTTTTGACGGTTTTCTCAGAGCAGACAAATAATAGACAAAAATCGGACTGTCAGCACCTACTTAATTTTTTGAGCCATAAACGGCCAAAATTGGTTCTAAAATAAAGGCGTAACTAAATTATATGTAAAAAATATGTAAAAATAAATTATATGTAATTTGGAGTTGTATCAGTAAAGATTACAGGTTTCTTTTTCACCTGTAATCTTAACTGATACAACTCCAAATTATAAATGATTTTTTCTTTGCATAGTTACGCCTTTATTTTAGAACCAATCTGGCCCGTAAATGGCTCAAAAAATCAAGCAAAAATTATGCAGGTGCTGACAGTCCGATTTTTTGTCTACCATGAGTCTGTTCAGAAAAAACAGCCGAAAACCGTCAAAAAACGGCTAATTTTAGAGCCAGCGACAAGTAAGGCCATCTATCGGATTAAAATTTCCAAGAGTTTGCCATAGAATCACCTTAACAAGTGGATTTAGGAAATTTTCAGAGCATTCATGATTTTTATTGCTAGTTTTTACGAAAAAACCGACACAATGTTCCTCTAACACAAAAACTTGCAACAGTCCCAGTGCATTGGGCAAATTATACTTTGTGAATCAAGACTCCATCTTTTTTTAATTCTTTTAGCTTTTACTTTTTATGTCATTTGCTGCATTACTTGTAGAAACATAATCTTTGTCAAGTGTTTTTTTTTTTCAGGTCAACCGATGTTGATTGAAAGCACCCTGGATCGATTTCATTGCATTAAAAATAAATGTACCTAATTACAAATTAAAATTTGCCTTTGTATTCTTTTTTGTTCATTAAACTTCTATACTCCCAAGAGCCGCCATGACTTGCAGACTTGCAGCAGGATGCATACTGAAGTGAAACAAATGTCAAGATATTTCAAAGACCCTAAGAATTACTAAATTTCTGACTTAGATCCAAAAATTGTCGCTTCCGCTGTTCAATAGTTTATTTTGATGACTCTAGTAGACACAATAGTTTATCACAGACAGGATTGGTTTGGAAATCTCAACTTGAAGACAGAGAAAATCAGTGAATCAGGTACAAAGTATGAAAATGCATTCACAGATAAAAAGATGGATAGAACACGGAAAAAAAACTACGGTAAAAATAACCATACGGATACCTGATTTTGGCACCTGCTAGATGTTATGGTAATGTTAACCAGAAGTATAATATGTTTGACTAGGTACTGGGGTGATGTTACCTGACTGCATGTCGAATTTACTCAAAGTATCGGTAAATGTACCATACTTCTGGTCAAGTTTACCATAACATCTAGCAGGTGCCAAAATCAGGTATCCGTATGGTTATTTTCACTAATCTTTTTTCCGTGAAACAATGTGTGTCGCCCTAGCTGCCAGAATAGCTCTCGTACAGTTGACGAATGAAAGCATGTCAGACAACACCCAAGATTTTGAATCAGGTAGGCAACCAGCAATCCTTATCTTAATAAACTTAAGTATTGTAGGTGGCCTATCTGAGCCAAAATGTAAGGAGTCAACTGAAACTAGGTATTTAATTCGCCGACTGTAACCAGGGTACTAATATTAACCAGGTATGCTCCACTCGCTTCCCGCATCATCTTCAGTGGTGCAAAAATCAGAAAGAGCAGAATCCATGATGGCTGACAAAAGAAGAAAACACTGGACATGACGTGGAACATGATCAGGAATAGTTTTGTTATGAATATGGATGAAAGTGGAGCTCACTACATAGTGTTTTTTCTCGCTTTGTTGATTTTAGCCGATTTGATTACATACATCTCTCTGTGAATTCTTTTACACTAACATAATTGACCAGTGTTTTCTTCTTTTGTCGGCCATCTTGGATTCTGCTTTTTGATTTTCACGCCACTGAAGATGATCTGGGAAGCGAGTCGAGCATACCTGTTAAATATAGATACCTAAGACTATAACAGTGTTTCACAGCGAATGACAGACCTGTGTTCAGGAAGGGGGGATGACAAAGAGCACCACAGAATCCGCTTCTTAAAGCTGGCAAGAAATGGCAACAGCAGTTGCAAAGTTTTCCTTGTAAGACGTCACAGTCGTCACATGAATGAAAATTTGAGAGCTTTTGGTTCTCAATTCTAACCTACAGATGAGAAAGTTTCGGCTCAACATAAAAATTGAGAACTAAGACAGGAAGATGGCACAAACTGAAAAACTTAAAACGAAAGAATAAAAACCAAATTCAGAAAGTGCAAAAGAAAAAGGAGTAAAAATTTATCCAATAATATAATAATGGCTGATATTTGCTGCTTTTGGAGCTAAAAATTATGCGCACAATAACTTGATCCTGAGCTTACAGTTGTGAAGAAAAATTAAAGGATTCGTACAAAATGAGATAAAAATGATTTGTACACGTCTTAAAAAAAGCTTAGGAATAGAATTTATAAAATAATTATGAAGTTAAGAAATAAAATGAAAGAATGCTTTATAAATGGCTGAAAGTTAAAACCCTGCACTAAAATTTGAGGCAATTTTGAGGTAGATTGATAAAAGCATGAGGTCTCACTCTACTAGCAATGAATATCTATGGACAGGAATTACAGTTCTTCTCATTTTCATTTGGACTAGCATTGAATAATACTGGCAAAAGTAACTACCAAATGTAATTACAAATATAATTAACGTAATTTAATGTAATTTTACAACCTCTACGGATTGTTCAATGTTTGTTTAGCGACTTGATTAACAGTAGTAAAATTCGACAAAGTTTCCAAACATTGAGATCTTGGATTATGCTTCGAGAGAAGTTTTTGCAAAATATTCGTACAACGTTGTGGAGTGCCTGGAATAACGTTAACTTAGTTGCTCTCCTGAAAAAATGGATTTGCGACCACAGCGGTTGCTTTACATAAACACAGGAATCTTGGCCAGAACAGAAAAATTATCCGATTCCAGCAAAAAAGACAGGAAAATAGTGTTTCCATGCACTGAATACCATGGGAAACCTGTTTATCATAAGTACTGAAAGGTTCTTAGGGTCATAAAATGGACAGTGATTACCAGAAAAAATTAACTAAGTACTTAATGATAAGTAATATTATTTCAATTTTTCACATTTAAAAATGCAAACTTAATATGCTCCTAATCAGGAGTAAGTACCTGATTTGCCGTCACTGCGATCGAATTTGAATCTCATCATTTAAAAATCAAACAAAAACAAAAAACAAACTGTAAAAATGAATACAGAAGAAACCCATCCATAATGGAAAGATTTTCCTGGTCCCATAGTTTCCGCTGTAGTCAAGTTTTACTGTTCACGGATTCAACTTTCAGCCATCAATATTTTTCATGGTTGTATTCTGGATGTTTATCTCACAAATGAACTTCCTTTGTAACAGTTGAGCTAGGTCTACTTTATGATTTCCGATTTCCTATCAATCATATTTTCATTTACAGTTTAAAGCAGCATCATACATTGAAAGAAAGGCACTTCAAAAATTTAAACCTCCGACTTTCTTTCCAGCTTCCGAAATAATTGCCGAAGCAATAAAAATGAAGAAGAGGAAAAAAGAATTGGCCAAGAACCAAGATAACATTTATGATTGAAAAGAAACTAAGTATGATTTACAATGAATACAAAAACGAATCTAGAATCTGAATCAAACCGGAACATGAAATTCAAATTACAGTAGATTCCAAAACAAAACAAAAATAATATACATGAATTTTTTTCTATCAAAAATCAAAAATTCTAAAACATAAGTACAGCTCGTCTTTGATAATTTGATAAGTACTTGATGACTTAAAATTATTGTATTCTGAGTTGATTTACGCGCTTAAAAAATATAACAACTAACAGAAAAGGATAAGAAAACACTGAGTCATCTTCTTAAAGCGTGTCACAGTAACCACAAATGACTAAAATTAACAACTATGCCACCAATTTTTTCTTCATTTCTAAACTGTCTGTCAATCCTACTTGTAGGGTCATATTATTCCACTAAAATTTACGATTTAGTTTGACTTCACAGCTATCAAATTATCTTGATAAGTTCAAACTAATTTTTCTCATTCTGGTGCTTTTGGCAAGAGGTTTCCAGATTTCCTATTAAGAGACCAGATTTGCATTTTAAAATAAAAATATCATTGTGATAATTAATTCTTTATCTCTGGAAATATTTATTCTTACACTCTTCACTTAAAAAGTGCTTAAATAACAACAACAAAATAATAATAATGTGGCCCAATAGAAGATTTGGAAGGACACCCTCTAGAACAGCGGTTCCCAATCTTTTTCGGTCACGGACCACCCTCTTAAAAGAATGAAAAATCGATTACCTCTTTTTTTTTTTTTTTTTTTTTTTTTTCTGACAATGGAGGGGGAAATAAAAACTAACCTGACCTAGTGCCCGGCTGTGCAGTCACTTATCAACTTATACAAATTTGGGTTATGACCTTCAAACGACAACTTACTTCCCAAGCAACGACAACATTTTATTTTCCCTGCTACATAAAAAAATATAAGTCACAAATTCAACGTTGCCACTTTCGGGCGATAAAACGGGAAAAACTTGGAAAGCGGATGACCAAAACTTGGTCCACGGTTGGGAACTGCTGCTCTAGAGAGAAAGGGGTCTTGGAGTGCATCAAAGAAAAATTTTGAAGTAGGGTCTTTTGAGGAAGCATTTTTACGAAGTTCTGTGATGAATAAATAAACAAAAAAATGTATTTGAGGTCCTCCTACCGGTGTTGCCATTCATGGCAGAATTTATTGGAATTTCCCATTTAACTCAACATAAAATTTGGATAATTTCTGCCATAAATGTGGCAACACTGCTTCCCACTTTTGATGCAACTGATACACTCATTGAGGAGAGCAGCACTGGTCTCTTATGGGTGACCCATTACGGAACAAAAATAAGAGACTTTGTTGGATATTGATCCAGACATTTTGATAAACACAACGTTTGTAAAAACAATCTGTTAGCACAAACTCCATTTTGATCTATGCTACACTTACATTTAAAACAGTGGTTTGAATAGATTTGAACTTGGTATTGTGCTTGACTTCAGAGTTGATAGATGCTCGAGAAATATCTTTCACCCTTTCAGATCTGGTGTACATTTCAATGAACGTCTGAATAACATTGACTCTTATGGCAAACATTAAAATACAATATTCCCATCAATTTAGATGAAGAAACAGCACTAAGATCAACCCACTTGGGTAAAAATCCGTATCTGAACGAATATAATTATAGGTCTGAAAGGGTTAAAGTATTTGAAGTATGAGTATGAGACTGTCTAAGGTAAAAGCACAACAAAAGTACTGCTATAGTGATGTAGTGAAACAATTTCCAAGTTCTAGGAAAATACCTAGTTGAGGATATCTCTGGGCAAGATGCACATTTAGAGAAGCAGAAATTGTCTGAAAAAATTCCTTATTTTATCAAGAAAGTACCCTTGAAGTTTCTAGTTTTCTGGAATCTACTAAATCTTATAAGAGATCTACTGCCCTACCTGCTGGGGGAGCTTACACTCAGATGTCTCTTGACGAACGACAGACTTGTGTCGAAGGGAGGGAGCACCATAATTATTACCCAACACCGACATTATGATCGTGCGTTTAAAAGCATTTTATGAGTGTAGGAGTGGATTTTGTAAAGAGGGTCATTCCACATGGGATCAACCAATGTTGTTATTCGACCATTTCAGAAAAATTCCAAACTTTGGTAGTCGGTCTCTACATGCATGGATGTGACAAAAACGATTTTTTCAAATTTTTTTGAGCCCCTTCCATTCCCATGGAGGCCATTTTTAGGCCACGCCCCCCTCTAAATTTGAGCAAAATAGAGGCTCACGAAAACTCGCATAACTTTCTTTGTAAAAGAGCTTTAGACTTTTAAAAAAAAAACCAAATTGTAGCTCAAGAGATGGACTATTTTTTATTTGTAATCAAGTTTTTCTCACATTTAAGATACAGGCCTCTAGTTAGGCCAAAACTTTAGGCAAAAATCAGTCAAATTTTGCGTTTTTGAGCTAAAGTTTTCCTACTTGCCTGAATTTTAGCTCAAAAACGCAAAATTTGACAGATTTTTGCCTAAAGTTTTGGCCTAATTAGATGCATGTGTCTTAAATGTGAGTAAAACTTGACTTCAAATAAAAAATAGTCTATCTCTTGAGCTACAATTTGCTTTTTTGGAAAAGTCTAAAGCTCTTTTACAAAGAAAGTTATGCGAGTTTTCACGAGCCTCTATTTTGCTCATATTTAGAGGGGGCGTGGCCTATAAATGGCCGCCACGGGAATGGAAGGGACTCAAAAAAATTTGAAAAAATCGTTTTTGTCACATCCATGCATGTAGAGACCGACTACTAAAGTTTGGAATTTTTCTGAAATGGTCGAATAACAACATTGGTTGATCCCACTTGGAATGACCCAAGACATAATCTAGTATCATGATTTTTGGAGGTCTTTACATCTGAATCAACCCTTAAAACACTTATAACAGCCCCATAGCAAGACTCTTATTAATGCATGTTGTCCAGAGACATCCTCAATCATTTTTAACACCATCAATCAAACAAGTTGGAGTGATTTAAAAATTTGTTACTAATTGGAATTGATAGATTCCATCGATGATTATCAATCACTTAATTTAATTCTTACAGACTTCTCATCTTAAAACTGAAGAGAAAGAATACATTTAGGAAAAACAAGCAGAAACAAAAATAATAAACTGAAATAATTGTATAACTAAAAATAAGAAACAAGAACATATAAAGAGAATAATATTGATAAAAAAGGTGAGCTGAAATAGCTTCATCACAAAATTCAACAATTAACTTCAGGGCCCCAAGTAAATGACTACCGCTGTGCATTGGCACTTTGCGTCGTTAAAATATTTTCGATATCCAAACCGGCATCTTTGACCATTGAGTAAAAGGCTGAGTTTGGCCTCTTTAGCAGACTCGATGGTGCTTCATATTCCAAAACTTGGCCATTATCCAATACCAGAACGCTGGAATGAGAACAGAATTTGAAACTTTAGAAAAACAAAAGAAAACCTTCAAAAGATAGCCTGTAGAGCTTGGAAAATGTTGATCTTAATTTTTACTAATTTTGAAGTTATATGTTAGGCTGTTTTTCATGTTACTTTTTGATACAGTTTCCGCATTTTTTAAGGTAACCACCAACTTACAATTTTTTTTGCAACAATTTTTGGATCTTATTTTATAATTTATTTAAAGATATGATTCAGAGGTAAGTTGATTGAATGACATTTTTACTTTCAAAGATGAGTCCTCCAAAGAGTAGATGCGATTTCAACTTTCTACTGCAAACAATTTTGCCAGTTGTCAAATTCTTGGCAAATTTCCACAGATTTTTGCAAATTTGTGCAGATTTTCACCGTTATTCCAAGCAATGAGCATGACTTTGCTTAAAATTCCAAAAAAGCCCAATTTTGCGTTATTTCGTTTTGTAAAATTGAAACCAAGAGGTAATGACTGGTAATCCAACGAGAATTAGAATGTTTAACGACAGTTTTAAAAATTTTGCAGCCACAAAATTTCCCAAACTCTAACAATAATCTGTTAATAGACAAAGCTGAAATTGATTTGCAGTATCGAAGTTAGTTAAGAGAGAAAGTCGTAATTATGGGAACAGATTTTGGCTATCTCTTTAATGGGAGCAAGTGAGACAAAAGTAAATTTCACTTGCACTCATTTAAAAGATAGCCGAGATCCGTTTTCAAAATTATGACTTTGCTTCTCAACCGAACTTGTGAACGTATTGCGCAGTATTCTGCAGCACCTCATTAAGACCCTAGCCCCCGAAAAATTCAAGATGATCATTCTTTACTGAAACAAAGAAAACAAAATTGGCCCAAAGGACATTGCAGCAGGCCTGCAGAATATTCCCTATCCGGCAATCTCAGATCGCATAATCAGTGTGGCAAAATATGAAATTTTGTGGCAAAAATTAAAAGTTTTGTGGCAACCTTTTTGCAAAAAGTGTGGCAAAACAAAGTTCGTGCGGCAGAAAAAATTTGGGATTGCAGAAGGATACAGAGGTTGTGGAAGATTCTGCAGGCCTGCATTGCAGTTTAAAACTGCTTTGGCATTTACAAAGTTAAGGCCCCGAATTACGAACCTTGGTTTGTCCAAACCAATAGTTTAACTCAACCACAAGGCAATCTGGTGGGCAGCCAACCTACTGGTTTATGAATGAGAACAAAAATGGCTGATCTCCTATGATGCATTTTTTTATTCTCCGGAGCGCGCACCGGGGCAGCTCCAGTGCACTGGAGTGTTTTTTTATTCCGGTGCTTGTAGCACCGGAGCGCACCAAAGTGTTTTTTATTAGCGGTGCGATGGGCCTGGAGCTGCTCCGGTGCAAGCTCCAATGTATCAGAGTTGAAGACCGATGCACTGGAGCTAGAGCTCCGGGGCTTCTGCACGTGATCGGTGCTGCACCAGACAGCTTCGGAGCAGCTCCAAAAGCTCCAGGTTATTGCACCGGTGCGGATTCCGGAGAATAAAAAAACGCTTCACTAACTAGAACGAAACAGGAGCTCATACATCGCCACTCCTCGTATACCTGGGGTCTGAGCTCTAACCACCGCCAGACTATCGCCTGACCAGAGTTCGTAATACCAGGCCTAAGTGAAAAATATGAAGGCTTTTGTTAAATGGAAACTTGTCAGGGTTACTCACCGATCTGAATCCATGATAGTATTTAAACGATGAGCAATGGTTAAAATTGTGCAGTCTCTAAACTCTGTCCGAATCGTGCTCTGAATCAAATCATCAGTCTCGACGTCAACAGCAGCAGTGGCCTCATCCAGAACAAGGACCTTGGTCTTCCGCAGTAAAGCTCGAGCTAGACAAATCAGTTGCCTCTGCCCCACACTGCACAGTCAATAGATCAAACAATCAAGGATGGGATTTTAGTTTAAAAGTAGAAGTAAGAGTTTTATTAAAAGTGTTGAAACTTTTCTAAAATGAAAAGAAAATAAGAGCTCCCTGATTGGTGGTCATGGTTATCCTAAAGTTGTCTCGTTGTCTCATGTCTGCATTGGGCTGTTGCACACTTTTGCTATAAGCGATTTAACAGTCAATTCTGGTGTAAAAACCTCAAACAATAACAATGGCAGCACTAAAAACTTCCGAAATCCAAACTCAATAAACGCTTTTATTTGCGAGGGCGTAATGGTGGCCGAGGGCACTAATAATGTGAGATTCCTATCTTAATTTTGTCACTCTTTCTATGCTGACAAGGATGATTCACAGAGTAATTAGTCATCAGAGTGATGATCCACTTCCGATGAATGATACTTTAACACCTGGTGACACCGGTGTCAAATGAAAGTTGTCTCTTATTGGTCACTTCTTGATGGAGTTACAGTATTGTTAGATGAAAAACTCCCATCGTTACTACCCTCAGCTACCATTACGCCCGCGCAAACAAAAGTGTTTATCGAGTTTAGGAGTGGATTTCGGAAGTTTTTAGTGCTGCCATGATTATTTTTAGAGGTTTTTACACTGTAATCAACTTTTGAATCACTTATAGCAAAAGTGTGCAACAGCCCCATTGAATGCCATGAGAAGTCCGTGATACATTTCTTTTATATTTGACTTTGTTACGGTACATCACTCTTAAGAAGACACTGCATCGGTCTCAGCAACAATCAGACTTGCTCTGCGGCTTTTTGTTTCTGTTTTCCTTGTCTTGTCGGTTTGCCCTTTTTTTTTTTTTTTTTTTTTTAATTTGTATTGTCAACAAAAAATATTTTGGACATCGGATGTTTTTGCATGAGCTGATTTAATTGTCAAGTAAGTATTAATTTTGGTGATTTTATCTTTGACTTTTCATCATCTCAGCACGGCACCCTCCAAGAAGTTATTCTTACATCAACTTAGGGGTAAAAAGGTTATTTTAAGTCTCCACTTTTATTACAGAATACTGAAATCAGAGCAGAAACTCCCATAAGAGCCAAATGAAACAAGATTTGGAATTTACCAACACAAACTAGCAACCGTGTTTGCACACTTCTCGAGATGGCGGACATACTTTTTCAGGTTATAATTACAATCAGATTTGATGCACAACCAATCATAACCTGGCTGGTTGCCGAAGAATGGCAAAAATGCTCACTTTCCAACGACCTGAATATACCGGAAGTAAAGAATCAGTGGCGGCTTGTGCAGTTTGGCAACCATGTGTTTTGCCATTTAAACCTATGTAATTATATTGATTTCTTGGGGGTGCAGTGCACCTCCTAAAGATCGATTATTTTACATAGGTTTAAATGGAGAGGATCCTTTGTTTGCCAAATTGCTCGAGCCGCCACTGTAAAGAATGTTCCAAAATGAATTAGAGTTTCCATGCTGATTAGAGTATTCTGTGTTTTTGTGTAAGGGTAATAAATTTACTGGTGCCTAGTTGAAAATTGAGGTAATACAAAACAAAGTAAGAGAAACACGGAGGAAAATTATGTTCTAACCTGAGATTTTCTCCACCTTCTGCAATTTCATGCTGCAATCCGGCCGGTTGTGATTTTGCAAAATCTTTTAAATGAGAAAGTTCTAGAGCATGCCAAATTTTGGAATCCGGGTAAATTCCAAGGGGGTCTAAATTCATTCTCAAACTTCCAGAGAAAAGTACTGGGTCCTGAAGTAGAGACAGAGAAGAAATAAATCAAATAAATTAGAGTAAAATTAAAGGCATGAAAAAGCACAGCTAAATTTCTGTTCTCTTTGAACATTAAGAGCTTCGGAGAAAAAAAGTTTGAGTGAAACTAGAGAAAGGTGAAGAACGAAAATGCATCCAAGAGCTTAACACGTTGACTAGAACTCGTTTCAGAAGTGTAGGAGGACCTAGACCAATAATTTTTGGAATTCGTCAACATTATTTCTGATATTACTCAATGAAAATGAATAAAAATGAAATTGAGTGTTTACTTTTCAATGAGGAAAACTTTAAACACAAAAGAATAAAGTCAGGGGCAAATTCGGTATTAATTTGAAGGAATAAAAGTTGAAAATTCGCCAAAGAATATGGTTTGGTCCGCCTACACTTCTGAAACGAGCTCTACCACAGCGTTTTGAGGTCATATTTACTGGGGGCCCATGCATGTTTTTTTAACGATTTGTCTTAAAACGGTAATGAAACCTGGCAAATTTTTGATGTATGAACTTCTCATGACATGTGAGCTATGCCTGCTTATGGCGGTCACTATGACCGGCGTGGCCTCTGGTGAATATTTTATCACCTGAGTAAAGAATGCAAAAGTCACGGTCACAGTAAACGCACTCTATCAGAAAATTTTACAGACTCCTCCACTCATTGATCTATTGCAGAGAGACAGTGTGATCTGTTACGATCGTTACTCTTGCGAACTTTAACACACAGCAGACTCGTAAAGAGAAGCAAAAATTGGCTAACGAACAAAAACCTTTCCAACTATTCAATCCCAATCTCTTGCGAGCTATAATTTTTCAACACTGTAGTGCCATACCAGTACAGTAGACACCCTGCTGATAAAATATTTCCAATATTCAAGAGAAAACATACCTGAGGTATAATGGTCAGCTTTGACCTGAGCGAGTGAAGTCCCAGAGTTGAGATATCAATTCCATCAATATAAATTGCTCCTTCGGCGGCCTCTATGATACGGAACAACGAGAGAGTGAGGGACGATTTCCCTGCCCCAGTGCGTCCAACGATGCCAACCTGTTAAATGATCACACCAAAAGCTTGAAATAAATCTAATCAACACATTTGAAAAAAAAAAAAAAACACAGAAAGAACATGATAACTCACTAGTCACTTGTCATTTTGTGCTGAATTTGCAACTTTTCTACATTCTTTTCTCACGGAAAAATTGAACAATGTAGGAAATTTCCACTGAAAAAATTGCCAATATTATGAGGAATTTTCACCATGAAAAATTAAATGAAATGCTTTCAGTATCATTTCTTTTGAACAGTAGAAAAAGTAGTCCTAAGGTCCAGCCGCCAAAACAAGGTGTTTCGTTTCTTGTGACAGTGTACAAAATAATTAAATAACTACCGTATTTTCTCGCTTAAGCCGCGCCCTCGCATAAGCCGCGCACCCCCGATTTTTGCGGCAGTTGGGGGAAAAAAAAAAATCGTAAAAATCGACCAAAAAATAAAAATAATTTACAAAAAACTTGGTTGGTCGATTTCAGGAAAATAAGCACCAGGACCTCTAAACGCTCGGCGGGATTTGTTCGTATTTTCAAGCTCATTCTTCATTTTTCTCCAGTCTCGGATGCAATTTTCAGACACGCCGTGTTTGCGGCCGGCCGCTCGATTACCCATTTCTTCAGCATCCGCAATAACCGCGAGCTTCGTTCTGGCAGTGTAAGAATGAAGCGAAGAACTCATGATCAAACACGCGGTCGGTAAAAAGGATACGATGAACAGCCGAAAGGAGATAACAAGGGGTGATAAGGATAAACTGATAAGGGAGGCGTGAAAGCAGAACTAATTAGCGAACAAAAGGCGACAATGTAACAATAATAACGGCACGCGACAGCACGAGTGTCGATTGGGGGCGGGGCTTGCGACGACGAATGTCGCTTGGGGGCGGGGCTTGCGACGATGAATGTCGCTTGGGGGCGGGGCTTGCGACGAAAACACCAGACTGCAGCAGACCAAGGTATAACGCAAGGTATATGGAAGAACAGGTATGGACAGGAGGCGGAGCCTATCTCAGTAGGTGACGGCTACGTCACAGATATTCTAGACGGTCGCGATAAAATTCGCCTACCCCCATCTCTTGCTACTGCAGTAGGTGACGGCTACGTCATCGCCAAAGCAAGTGTGTCGTCATCATTTGGCGGGAAAACTCGAAAGCCCCTTAAACCCCGCCTCCTGTCCATACCTGTTCTTCCATATACCTTGGGTATAACGGTTGTCGTCCGTTGCAGCGGATGGTCGCTGGTTGGTGGCGAGCCGTGGCGTCGCGGTCGGCGGTAGTCTTGATTCGCACTTTGCGGGTTACTTCATTGACATTTTTCCGCGTAAGCCGCGCACCCCGGATTTTTAACCCTGAATTTCGTAAAAAAGGTGCGCGGCTTAAGCGAGAAAATACGGTATTTCTGCCTTTATAGCAAAAATACGCAGCAGACCCATTTTATTCCTCATAAAAATTGATTTCATTTGCTTAAAAAAGTAAACAAATTATCCTCTGACTAAAAATAGCTTTATATAAAAAAAATTACCTTCAATCTGTGAAAAATAAATACCTTTTCTTGTTCATTCACTGTGAATGTAAGACCTTTCAATACCAAATCCAATTCACTCCTGTAACGAACTTTGAAATTATCAAAGACTATTTTCCCCTTTTGCGGCCAGTCATCGGGTGGTGCAGTCGCTGCTATTTCCCATTTTGCTTCCTACACAAATTCAATTTAGTTATTAAACATTTCTTTAGAGAAAGAAAAGTTGATTTCAAAGTTGAAAATTTACACGTACACCAAGAGATTATTTACAGGGATTATTTACAGCAGTTGATAGGCCGTCATCCTAGTTATTTTCGTATTGATTAACAACATACTACAGTTCCAAAAAAGAGCTAGTACGGCGTAGTTTTCTTGTAAAAGCATTTACGATAAAAACTTCAACATTTTTCCAGGAGTGTTGACAAATCCTTTCAGCAATGGTTGAATTTAGCAAATATCGGTCAAGTCACAAACTTGCAACTTTACAGGAAGCGATAAAGAAGTTTTTCACAGTTTGTGTTCTATATTTTGATCTTTCGCTTAGTGATTTAAAAAAGGACAGTAAGGACATGGCTCATGGCAGATTTGGCCACTAAAGTGTTCCGCCCCGAGTGCCACTGAGCCTTACTACGCCACCGTGAAGGAGTCACCTTTCGACTTTTTTGAGTCAACCTAACCCAAAAATATGAACAAATTTTTCATAGCCTCAATTAACAGAGAAATTTTTAAGATGAGGCAATATCATAATTAAATGAAACACTCTAGTTGTCACTGAATGCTTAAAAAATAAACATTAATTTACCTCTTTGATTTCAATATATTCTTTCACTCTCTCAACAGCAACTACATTCGTTTCCACACTTGATGCCATCCGTACGAACCAATTTAATGCTCCTGTAACCTAAAAAAAAGATAAGGACAATTATAGCAGCATAATTTTTCTTTTGAAGACAGTGAAACATGCCGATAAAATTCGAAGCCATCTGATCACCTATATCTAATTTCAGGCTCTTTGATTAGCCTTGCAAGGAACCAACTCTTACATAAAATAATTTTTAAATTGGTAAATTGCTACTTTTTTCGTTGAACGTTGTTTCGAGTTCCTTTTACACTAGCAACAATAGATTTTAAACAGAAAATAAATAAAATACTGATGAATGAAGCCTGGTATTACGACCTCTGGTTAAGTGATAGTTTGGCAGTGGTTAGAGTTCTAACCTCAGGTACTTGAGGAGTGGCATTTTACGACCTCTGGTTATCTTCTGGTTAGGGGTCGAGCCTCCTTTGTTCTCATCGTTGACCAGTAGTTTGGCTGCCTACCGGATTGCCTTGTGGTTGAGTTAAATTATTGGTTTGGACAAACCAAGGTTCGTAATACCGGGCCAAAATATTGTTACCGCAAATTCAAAACAGGAATTATTGAGATCACTAAAGAAAGATTGTTACTAAATGGTAGGAAGAGGAAACTTTGTCCGTTATGTTGGATGCTGGACAGTCTGTCTGTAGTACAATTCAATCAGTGGCGTAGCGTGCAATATGACAACAATGTATTGTGTCCATTTAAACTCATGAAAAAGATCAAACTATTGGGTGTTCGGTGAACCCCTTCGCATTCGACCTTTTACGTGGGTTTAAATTGGCACGGTACAACGTTGCCAAATTGCACACTACGCCACTGAATTCTATGTGCTTTTTTGACTGCAAAGGCAATCAAAAGACAATTTTAGTGCGACATCATTCAAGATCTATATGCTGCGCTATATTTATGATTACGAATACTAGACTACTTTAATAGCAACACAACTATTTATAAATACAGGGTGTCCAAAAATGAGTTCACACTTTTTGTATGAGGTCTTGCCAGGGGAGGAAAAATCTGAAAAATACAGGAAAAATCCAAAACCCGTTTATAGGCCCTCCAATATGTTTTATATTTGATTAAATTACCTGTAAAGCATAAGTGACAGACAGACCAACTAAACCAGCTGAATCTGATAATTTGTCTCGCTTCAAGACAGCAAAAAAGGCAGCAAAAAATATTATCATGTTTCCGATACTTTCTAATCGAATTGACAGCCATCTAAAAAAGAACACAAAGAAGACAATCAGCCATTATGGGAGAAGCATGTTATGACATTTCCAGCCACATTTTGATCACAAAAGGGTTGTTCTGGACACTGCACAACTGTTCACGTTAAAGATAGCATTTCAAGGGAACAAAACGACCCTTCATTATGCATTTGAAATCATCAGTAAGCTACGTAGGTCTTTTTTTCTCAGGACTTATTTACAGTAAAAAAAAAAATGCAATTACACCATTGAATTTGCAATATTCTCAGCTTTTCAACGATATAAAGTTCTTTAAAATAGGTTCATTTTTGACGGAGATATAGCTAGTTTTCTGCACCCATGTCAAAAATTTTTTTGCCACCTCCAGCCGACTTTTTACAAACAAGAGCAATCTGTAAATGCAAAATGCAAAATGGCTCATACCAAAAAGAAGTTGACACTGACACTTTTCATTTGACAACTAATTCTTATAGAAAAATTGTTTTCAACCTAAATTATGGAATGGAAAGCATATTTGAATTTTGCTGATTAAAACTAAGATTGCTTAAATTTTTTAGAGACACTTTCATAAAACTTTCTTTAAAAAACCACATTTCCCGGCATCTATTCTTAAAATTCCAATCATGAATCAAAGGATTAAATAAGAGGGGAGAAATATGAGCAGCTACCTCACTGAAATCATAGTTGGGTGATAGCAAATTTGATTGCGGTCAATCCTTTTGTCTGACTCCAGAATAAATCTGTTGGTTGCACCGTACGCACGAATTACTTGAGCTCCTGGAACAAAACAGGAGTACACGTAAATTGATTAATTAATTCTGACAAACCACACATCTACTAAGTTTAAGTTCCACTCATCGTAGATTCCACACAATGGGATTTTAATAAATGTTCAAACATTAACTAACTTGAAAAAATAAAATTATCTTTGCAAAAAAAAAAAAAATAACAAACCTGCAACAGTCTCTCCAAAATGTGAAAAAATGGGTGATCTCGAGATGGATTCCATTCTTTGCAACTGTCTTGATGTCGCCGTGTAGAATCTCTGTAATGAGAAAAGTAGACAACATTAATTGACTTACTCGACAAGCAAATAACACTGTGCTCTATGTCATATGTTCCATCAGGCTCACAGCTTTATCAAAATGAATTAGTTCTATTGAAAGCTCTATGAGTCAGCCTACTTTAATTAAGAAATTACAACAAAATAATATCTCTTTCAAAATAATTTTTTATTTGTACCCATGAAAAACCAACTTTTTCTCCCTATACTTTACCAAATTATTTTAGTTCATCCTTGCGAGACTAAACAGTGTTTCTCACAACTAAGGTAATTTTAGCAAGGAATGGAGGTCTTGCAAACTTTTGCTATAAGCAAATAAATAGAGCAATCTGATGTAAAGACCAGCAAAAATCACAAAAATCACACTAAGAAAGTCTAAAATTCAGTAAAAAACTCACATAACTGCTTTAACCTCAAGTTTGTAATGGCTTTCCAACGCAGGTATCATGTAGAGTTGGGCAAATTGGAGTGTAAACGATTAGACGATTACTCGGTAATCGTCAAACCTTTGGATAGTAATTGAATGTATTCCTCTCAGATGAATAGTAAACTTTAGGATCTTTTTGATTAGATTTAATTCTTCTGCAACAAATATGTTGGGTGGCTTGTAAAAAATCAGCCCTGATTACCATAAAATCACCCTCTGAAAAAACGACGAGTACGATTACTCGGTAATTGTGTAATCGATTACCACCCTCATTCGCCCAACTCTGGTATCATGGGAGCTTTCTGTCTATTATGTGTCTCTCTACGGAAACACAGAGATATGTCTCAAATTAGATAGGAATCTCCCACGATACCTGCGTCTCTCCGCCATTAAGCCTGATTCTGAGAGTGAATTTTGTGATTTTTTAGGGTACTCATCATCATAGATACAGGTTTTTATGCAAGAATGAATTCTTCAATCCCCTACAGCAAAAGTTTGCAAGAGCCCCATTGGTGGTGATGAAGTTGTTATCTAGGATATACGAGCCATTCCAAGGTGACAAACGTCAGGCAAAAAAGCATTAAAACAGATAAAAATAACGAAGAAAACCACAACAAAAATAAATTACATCCACTGTTATAAGTGAATCTTCTACGCTTGGTTGCAGTCACAAATTTCAAGAAATATGTACTTATTCACTTCTGAATTACTGCAGAAAAGGTATGGAGGAGGCATCTTTGAGAAATTGCACTTTCTGGGTAATTACTTTACAAAACTGGTCGTTTAACCTACGTTTTAGAGTCGATTGAATCTGAACTGTGTGAGAACTACACCACAAGACATACAGATGAGAATCAATAATTTTTCTGATTTTTGATCCGGCATTATTTTGACCAAAAATTGACCACACACAAAGAAAAAATTGACTTCAAACAAAATTTTTGCACCATTTTTCAAAAATATATTTGCTACGGATATGCTTACCTGGAGGAGATAGTAAAAAATCAGGAGCGGTAGAATACACCACAAAAAGATAGGAGTGGAGTACGAGATGATGAAAATGACACTTAAAACCTGAAATATCAGATTAAAATTTACAATTAAAATGTTTTACATGCTATAAAAGTTTTGCTGACTGAATCAAGACTGGTAGATATTCATATTTAAGGTGAGGATAAAAATAAATAAGTGCTCATAACCCCTCTTTCCATGAAATGCCACAATTACTGGAGAATATGTGAGAAAACTGAAAAAATTATACATGGGACTAATCTAGAAAGATGGTCATATCTTTCTCAAGCTTACTTATTTTTTTTTTATTTATTAATTAAATGGTCGATCCAAGACCCCCCGACCACATACTCGTTTGAAAGCTACGAAAAATGAGGAGTATTGATATAGATCCAAATTCGATATCTGCTATTGCATTCGAATGGTGGTCGGTTGAAGTTCGATTTATCTCAAAATTTGACTGCGGGACTTATTTTTGCAAAGGCCACCAAAAGTAAACGGTCGATCCAAGACCCCCCGACCACATACTCGTTTGCAAGCTGACAGAAAATGACGAGTATTGACGTAGCTATGAATTCGATATCTGCTATTGCATTCGAATGGTGGTCAATTGAAGTTCGATTTATCTCGAAATTTGACTGCGGGACTTATTTTTGCAAAGGCCACCAAAAGTAAACGGTCGATCCAAGACCCCCCGACCACTTACTCGTTTGAAAGCTGACAGAAAATGACGAGTATTGACGTAGCTATGAATGCGATATCTGCTATTGCATTCGAATGGTGGTCGGTTGAAGTTCGATTTATCTCAAAATTTGACTGCGGGACTTATTTTTGCGAAGGCCACCAAAAGTAAACGGTCGATCCAAGACCCCCCGACCACATACTCGTTTGAAAGCTGACAGAAAATGACGAGTATTGACGTAGCTATGAATTCGATATCTGCTATTGCATTCGAATGGTGGTCGATTGAAGTTCGATTTATCTCGAAATTTGACTGCGGGACTTATTTTTGCAAAGGCCACCAAAAGTAAACGGTCGATCCAAGACCCCCCGACCACTTACTCGTTTGAAAGCTGACAGAAAATGACGAGTATTGACGTAGCTATGAATGCGATATCTGCTATTGCATTCGAATGGTGGTCGGTTGAAGTTCGATTTATCTCAAAATTTGACTGCGGGACTTATTTTTGCGAAGGCCACCAAAAGTAAACGGTCGATCCAAGACCCCCCGACCACATACTCGTTTGAAAGCTGACAGAAAATGACGAGTATTGACGTAGCTATGAATTCGATATCTGCTATTGCATTCGAATGGTGGCCGGTTGAAGTTCGATTTATCTCAAAATTTGACTGCGGGACTTATTTTTGCAAAGGCCACCAAAAGTAAACGGTCGATCCAAGACCCCCCGACCACTTACTCGTTTGAAAGCTGACAGAAAATGACGAGTACTGACGTAGCTATGAATTCGATATCTGCTTTTACATTTGAATGGTGGCCAGTTGAAGTTCGCTTTATCTTGAAATTTGACTGCGGGACTCATTTTCGCCTAAGCCACCAAAAGTAAACGGTCGATCCAAGACCACATACTCGTTTGAAAGCTCACAAAAAATGACGAGTCTTGATATAGATCCGAATTCGTTGTCCGCCAATGCATTCGAATGGTAGCCGGTTGAAGTTTGATTCATCTCGAAATTTGAATGCGGGACTTATTTTTGCATAGGCCATTAAAAGTAAACGGTCAATCCCCCGACCACATGCTTGCTTATAGACTACCTGATGGATGACAGAGAATGCGCAATGTTGTCAAACAAATAGTCTGAGGTGATAGCACTTTGCCCGCTTGTCAGTAGATGCTAGGAGTTGTGATGCCGCATCGGCGCATGCCTCAAGATATATTTTTGGTTATATCCGTCTGTTATATGTACACGCCAAAATCTCTAGAAATTTGCAACATGCAAATTTTTAGAGATAATAGTTGTAAGGATAAATGAATTACAATACATCCCTCATTACGTGCATTTTAGACAGCAGTGAGCGGTTAACGCTGATCAACAGTTGGACTTTGGAAATTAGTTTTCATCATACGTTTTTAGTATTTTCTCCCTGATTGTGCACACTTCAAATTTTGAAAGTCCAAGAAAGAAAAATAGATGCACATTATGAGCAGAAAAATATGATACGTTAGTAGAATTCCCTTAACTCGACCTCGGATAACTCGAAAATCGCGTTAACTCGAATTGTTTTGCGGTCCCGTGAACCTTCAATAAGAATCGGCTAACTCGAAAATCGCGTTAACTCGAATTTTT
The DNA here is from genome assembly GCA_011764245.1 of Trialeurodes vaporariorum. NCBI lineage: Eukaryota > Metazoa > Arthropoda > Insecta > Hemiptera > Aleyrodidae > Trialeurodes > Trialeurodes vaporariorum. Next base: position 1,242,887 of record VMOF01000379.1, read on the forward strand.
TTGGAGGTTCCTGACGATTCGAGTTAAGGGGATTCTACTGTATGACTTTCAAAAGAAAGGACTCTGGTCGAACTTTTTACCATTTTACATTTTGGCAAGCTTTAAACAATCTTGCGGCTTTCAAGAGTTTAGGAACTAAACAGAATGACTCTTGGAAGCACCCCATGAAAAATCGAAAATTCTATTGACAACAACAGAACAATTTAACGATAAGAATTTCAAACCAGGTGCTTTTTTTTTAAAGTTTTAGTACATTGAGACGAAAAACTTTGAACGTGTGCACTTGAAGCACTCATTACAACAAAAAGGCCAAAGGTTCAAATTTAATTTCAAGATACAAGATGTTTTAACCAAAAATTTTAGATCTTAGATGAAATCTGATGAATTACATGCAAAGTCAGCCAATTGTATGTTTCTTAGGAGTTAGGTATACCTCATTAAGGGGAGTCAGATGTGCCTACCTAAACAATGTAAAACAAGGTCATGTTCATGTACCTTTTTTTCAGGATCTACTCAACCGATTTTCAAAAACTTTGGATCATTTGAGGTCTCATCTTCCTACAAAAATAGACGAGAGTGATTTTGAAAATTTCAAAAATCCAAGTTCAGAGCATTTTATGAATTTTTTTTAACAAAAAATTACAAAAATTTTGACTTCAAGAGGACACAGTAGGAAAAATTAAAGAAAATTTGAGAAACCCATCTGTCTATTCGTGTAAGAAAACAAGACAATTCTGACAAGCCCAAGTTTTTGAAAATCGGTCCGGTAGATTCTGAGGAAAAGGTAGTACACAACTGTCAAAAAATGACAAAACCCTAATTCTTGTAAAAAAAAGGTTTATAAAAAAGGTACGGGATGAATATTCCATTAAAGCGCGTGTAATTGCAAAAAACGTTATGAATACTGAAATGGGCAGAACATTGGGGCTAATCACCAAAATTTAAAAAACTTAGTCTCAAAATGAAGCTGAAACTATAAAGAAAAATAATTCTTGAAAAACAAAAATTCGTCAAAATCGCCTAATTTTCACATCCGACTCCCCTTAAAATTGCTGTTTGCCAGAGTATGAGGGTGAGAATTTCTAGGGGATTACTTACCTCCATAACACAATAAAGAGTATCTGCAAGTTCAATTGGGAGTTGACTGTCCATTACGTCAATGTCCTTGGAGAAACGAGAGAGGATTCGACCAGTTGGAGTCGTGTCAGTAAAAGTGAGAGGTGCTCGTAACAAACTGCGTAAAAGGGAACCGTGTAATAAACGGCTGGCCCTGACACACCCTATTCTTGGAGATAGATCAGCGACAATTGCACATAATCCTGAAAAAAAAAGATCAATGATTATGACATTAAATTTCATTTTATTTTTATTTCTTGATACATTCAAGCCATAGTGCCCACGGTGCAAGTAAAAAAAAAAAATAATAATACATAAACAAACAGATTAAGGAACCAAGATAGAGCTCAGGCATTTTAAGTATTGGCTTCAGACCAGCTGCAGAGCATGCTTCCAAAATTCATCAAAGCCCATGGGTTAGCAGTTGGTTAGCACAGAGTCTTAACTTGTTGCTCACCAATCGCTCATCAATACATTTTGATTACGGGTGTGCAAATCCAAATTCATCAGGAGAAAAAAAAGGATTCAAATATGTACTTTGAATCTTACATTTTTTTTCTTTTTTTGTACAGCAATTCTGTCAACCACCACACTATGAAACAAATGAGCAAAAACCGGGACCTTAGGAAAATTCTAAGGTACAACTTCCGCAACTTTTTTTGGCTGAAATGGGTCCCACAGGATGTAATTGATTGGAAAACCACCATATGGCTACTTAATACCTGAATTACTTGGCAAGTCTAAAACATGGTAGGCGCCAGAAAAACTAGAATCTGAAACTGGCAAGTCTAACTAAATAATGCTCAAAAATAACTGTAAAAGGATTCCGCGTCTAATTTTTCTGTTTTTCTGAGACCAAAACTATTTGTTCGAGCCAAAATCTCTAATAAATCAATTATCTCTACCATCAAACAAAAGCTTATCAGTCCACATCTATGAAAAACTAAAACTTCAAATTCAGCAAGACTTAAAGAGTGCCAGGAAATGCTTTAAACGATGTTATTCCTTATACATTCAGCTTAAAAATGAGACCCAGATTGCTTGAAACTGCTCATTCTATGGGTGAAAATAAACAGCGAGGTAAATGAAAAAGGAGCGTAATTTGAGGGAGGCGGGCAGGCAGCCCACGCAACACATCTCTGAGCAGCCCGACCACCTGCTTATCCCAAACTTTGATCGCAGCTTATCTGCAATCTACACTGCGTTGAGGCTTCGAAAGAATGACAGTAAGCATCCATCTTTATAAGTACTATGACTATCAAAAGAAAGAATCCTGATAGATTTTTTCATTTTTTCATTTTTTTGCCAGTTAGAAAAATTTTACAGTTTTCAGGTATTTCAGAGTTTCGCAGAGTTGCCTCCTGAAGGTATGCCTCAAAAAGTCCAAAGATCCAAGGGAAATGAAAGAAAAATCATCAAGAGCAATTTCCATGAGAGGTCTTTCTTTTGAAAGTTATAGTACATATTCATAAGAAACTTGACATCCGTAGAGCTAGTAAACTGCTCCTTGACCAGTGCTGCACACTGGTGTAGTTTGTGACAAATTCTTAAGATGCATTTGATTTTCATTATTTATTTTTATAGCGGCAGCTAGGTGTTAAAAATTACTAAACTGTAAGATAATTAACTGTATATACTGTGAAATGATGTAAAAGTTATGTCTCAATTTAATTACTCAATTTAAATTTAATTTACTTAGTAATTGATTTGTATATGTTTGTTTATTTATTTATTTATGTTTCTTTATTCATTTATTTGTCTTACCTTTTTTACTTATTATTTTATTGTTATTATTTATTTGTCCTAATTTTTGTTTGTTGTATTTACTGGTTCAGATACAGTCTACCCCAAACGGGAGTAGAACTATATTTATTTCATGTTACTTGCTATTCCAGCAAAGATATTCTGTTGCTGGATTAGCAGCAAAAGTTAAAAATTAAGTGTAAGTTATAAATAGCACACAGATATACTCAAATGTATAGTAGGTGTAAGTTTAGTAATACGTAATGTAATAGTACTGTTGATTAATAAAAAAAAAAAAAAAAAAAAAAATTATTTATTTTAGCTTGTGCCTACTGTTTGCTTTGATTTTTTTCTGCTTTCATCTGCATTAACTTAGTAGGCATTTCACTCTAGTTTTTGCCTTAGCATGTACTTTACTTCCATTTTGATTTGAAACAAACCTGCCAAGAGTCCTAAGGCACCGTAGACCTCCAAAAATAGATTCCGTTGATCAGGATCTTGCTTTCCGTCACTTCCGGTATTGTTTCGTGAGGTCCACTCCGATAACCAAAGATTTGAACTCACAGCAAAAAATTGGAAGAGGAACGTGAAAGCGAGAGCACCAATGCCAAAGGCCCAGCCCATGGCTCCAAAGTAATGGGCGAAAACTTCCCATTTCACCTGATTACAAATTGAAGTTAGAGTTTAGGGCAGGAATACTAAAACAGATATGAAAACGCTTGATAAAATGGTCCAGGGACTGATTTGGAAGATTTTTCCGGAAAAAAAACTCAGTTTTCTGCTAAAAGGGCAGATGTTACACTTTTGTTTAAAATGGCTGTAATTATTTTGGAATGCATTTTAGAAAAAAACTCAACAGAGTATGAAAGATGAGGGTTTTCACCATTATATGTCATTAATGTAAAGTATTTAACTTCAAATTTTTTGGAGATACACTGCTTTTAAAACATTGAACACGATTTTCTTTAAACCGATTTTCGTCACTTCCACCTTTTCGATGGATCAGTCCTCAAGTGCAATGTCTCAACTCTCTACCAGTAGTGAATTCGGTAATTTGGTAACATTGTTTGCTGTCCATTTACGACCATCCAAAAGTTGAAGTTGAGAGAGTTCACAACACACACAATAGACCAGCCCTTTTCATGGGTTTAAATGGAAAAAATGCAACGTTGCCCAACTACATGCTTTGCTACAGCTCTTTTATATTTTACAATAAACTAAAAGCAAGAGTAACTTATTATGACTCCTCAAAATATCATTATATTTCGGACCTTTGGTATTACTTGAAACCAGGGGTACAAAAGGTTCCAAAGCTTCGGAAGTTTTACGATATCCAAGACTTATGTCCTCACAGGATTTTTGAAAATTTCCTCACAAAAATTTGAAAGTGATGGTTTCTTTTTTTTTGCTTATTTTAACATTTCAACATCGTATTTTTGGAAAATTACCAACATTTTTAAAACTTCAAGGCTATTTTCCCGAGAAAATTTTGTTGCCAATATGTATTTGAAAGAAAAGAAAAAAAAAAAAAAAAAAAAAAAAAAAAAAAAAAAAAAAAAAAAAAAGGAAAAATTTCCTCCTTTTCACACGATCCCCGGATCGCTAGATAGGGCACATTTCGCACCCCTGCTTGAAACACGAAGTCCTACCGTCTCTGTTATTTTTGAAAATATTTTCTCATGTTGACTTACTGTTCCTGTCATTGCAATTTCTTCTTCGATTATTTTCTTCCCTTTTTCGATGACACTGATGTAAGGTGTATCGTCTTCTTTGGAAAATTGCCTGGTTAAAAAGCAGACACCACAAATCAGAAATTAGGTAAAATTCAAGAAAAAAAAATGAATTTTAAAGTTTCTTTGCTGAGCAATCATTCCAGCACACAGGCTAAGTGAGTTGTAACGGCAATGGCTTACAGCCTGAGAATCATAGAATAGAGCTGCCAACTCAGCCAACTGCCGAGGGTGATCAATTTCCTGCGATTACAATTTGTTTTGAGAAACAGCTTTCTCCACTTTCCAAATTAATTTTCAATGAATTTTTCAACTATTTTCAATCTCATGTTTTCGAGTTGAAAATGGCTACAATGGGGTAGTTGCAAAGGTCTGAATTTTGTGTTTTTTATAAAGAAAATGATAATGCTTGATGAGCTGAGAGCAATGGAACCTTTGGTTTTTTCCTGAGTTTTCTGGTTTTGGAGATACAGGCGTGTAAAGTTGTAAAAAATTGTGTGCATACAGAAGTCACAATGCGGAATTCGCTTTCAAACAATGTATTTTGGGCCAAAATCTCATCTCCAGAACAATGGGACATAATTAGAAACCAAAAGCATCTTTATTCTCAGCTCATCAAGTACTTTCATTTTCTTCATGAAAAACACATTTCAGACCCTTGCAACTGCATCATTTGAGGCAATACGTTCTCATCAACTTGGTGTGATTTCCAGCTTTTTATCTGTTTTCTCCAATTTGTTATCTTTTCGCCAACTCATGGCTGGCATGTTCTTAGTTCCAAATTTCAGACATGACCAATGACCATAGATAGTAAAGTATTAGAGCATCACCATGAGATTAAGACAAAGAAATTGCAAGGAAAATCAGATCCAAAATAAGTTGGAATTTGATCCATCACAATCTACTGTGTGACCTCAAAAAAATTTTCAAGACAAAAATTCGTTACACCTGAAGCAAAAATATTTACCTCAGAGACAAGGTCGAGCCTTTTTCACTTGCGCTTAAACTTCTTCTCCTCCTCAGAAGAACGGGTGACGGTGGAGAGGAGACATCTTTGCTCAATTTCAGAACGGCAGGTGAAGCTGGGCGAGATATCTCTTTAGCGTCTGCAACTTCTTTTAACATTCAAGATGAAAAAATAAATCAACTTTTGCGACACTCTGGAGGTTTCTGTATTCATAGTCAGTTTTCCAGTTGAGGAGACTCGGCTTAAAGTTCATGGAAATCAAGGAGGGTTTAACCCTTACTGCTTAAATTGTTTTGTAAAAAGGCCGCCACCGCGAGAGGGGAAATTTTCTTACCCCTTCTCTACTGCTCTAGCAATGAGTGACATCATCTCACTGCCGAATGATGGGGAGGATGGCGGAGACATTGAGTTGGTGTTAGCTGTGTGTGTGTGCAGCGAGTGCTGCACTCTTGTGTGTTGTTATCTCGATACGAGCCAAGGGCCAATTCGCGTATCACCTCTACCGTCTTTCTTGCATTGGAGAGGGTCAAAATATTTCCCCTCTCGCCGTGATGTGGAAGACTCTTTCGCCGGCCTTAGTGCGTTCATTTTGCTCCGCTCTGATTTGAATCAGGGAAACCGGGTTTAAACCAGCGTTGTAGCATGCATTTCACGCTCTACAGACAAAACATTTGTAAAATTCGACAGTTTTGAGAGCTTGAAGAGCCTAACATTCTTGACAGTAAAATTAAACAGAACAAACCTTCATCATTTTCATTTTCACACTCTTGCAAATAATTCTGTAAGAACTCAGCAAAGGCACCCTTCGATTCCATGAGCTGCTTGAAAGTTCCGCGCTCTGATATTTTTCCACCTTTCAAAACATATATCTCATGCACATCTGATAGATAAGTCAATCCATGAGTGACTAACACTCTTGTCTGCAAACAAATAAGAAAGAAATAGAAAATCAAGATTAAAAAATATCTTCAGGAGGGATAGATAAATGATAAATGATAAATGATGTATTTTCAGTCTTTAGACAAAAGCCAAAAACAAAAAAAAACAAACAAAAAAATGTTTAATTACTCAAGTTACACGTAAACTATATACTAGACAAATTAAATAAACTAACGTAACATTAACGTAAAAATTAAAGACTGAAAATTCAGTACCTCCATAGGCGAGCCTGTTTTGGAGGTTACCTTCAATAACGAAAATTAAATAATAGAAAATATGCGAGAGAGTTTAAGAGTGAGGGAGAGAGGGAGTGGGTTTTTCGTACAAAATACTGAACTTCATTTTTTTTTTTTTTTCCAATAGGTTGCCAAATGTTTGGTTGATACTTCCACGTATAATTTTTTTTTTTTTTTTTTAAGTTCAATTATATTCTAATTCTAATTATAATTAGGGCGTTTGCCCCAATGCACCAAAGAAGAGCTCTGCGTTCCTGATTTCCAGTAATTTTTTTTTTACTAGTTTTTACTAGATAGGAAGTACTTTTTTATCCCTACTTGGAACAGTTAATAGTTTTATACTATCCAAAAGGGGAACTTGAAGAGCCTCTTGTTTTATTGATAACTTAATGATAACAATGTTAATTTTACAGAACCACTTTAAGCAGAGAAGCTTCCTCTCTTACAGCTGGCAAAGAACAGCTGCATCGCAACAGCTGCTGCGTACTTCTTTTCTCTTCTAGATTTCTCTTTGAATTCTCAATTTTGATTCAACTCTTCTCTCTCCCTCCTCTTTCTTCAAGAAAGGTTCTCACTTTGTGGTTTTCTTTTGCTCAGGAGACTAATAACATCTAATACAAAACCTTAGGAGGGGTTTAAATATGCAAAGTAGGTGATAAAACCACTGTGCATAGTCAATAAAATGCTTGAAGTGTTATAAAATACCTTGTTTTTGAGAAGTCCACTTGGCCCAATCACATTTTCGAAAATATGTTTACCGACATGGCTGTCGACGGCACTCAAAGGATCGTCGAGGAAATATGTGTCAGCATCACTGTATACAGCTCTCGCAAGACTGACTCGCTGCTTTTGACCTCCGCTCAAATTAATACCCTGTTGAGTGAATGAAAAAATCATGGAGTTTAGAATTTGAGATTAGTAGCTGGTCTTTTAGTATCAAAGAAATACTTAAGATGATTCCAGGTTCGATTAGTTGTACCTAAACACCATTTAGGTACATAGTGTTTTTTATTATTTTTCTATCGAGCAAATTCAAATTCAAGTTTAGGTTTGTGGAAAATTTTAATTCAGAGGAGGAGCAAGAAAAGAGTTGGTAGAAAAACAAGTTTACAATGCAAGATGGCACTAAAACAGGAATAAATGGTCATTAAAATGAGATAACACAATGTCTTGTGACTTATCTATTCCGAATTCCCAGCTTTTCAAAAATATTATAACTATCCCTCCAAGGGAAATAAAACATCTGTAACAGCGTAACATGTGAAGTTCTGAAATCTTTGCGAATCAGGTGACCAGGGACCGATCAATGTTTGGTATAGACGGTCCTGCACCTAGATGATTGGTGAGTACCTAAGGCCATTTAAAACCACACGTAAACGCTCACCATCCAACGTCTTTCGGGGGCCGCGAGTACCGAACATTTATTGGTCCCAGAACCCTTCCACAGAGATTGCTTCAGAGCCAAATAAAAAGTATGAACTTACTTTCTCTCCAATTTCAGTTTCATCTCCAGCAGGCAAGAGTTCCAAATCATTCTTTAAAGCGCAAGCTTTGACAACTCTGTCATACAGTTTCTTGTCAAATTCTTTCCCAAAGAGGATATTGTCCCGAAGTGTTGCATTCTGAATCCAAGCTTGTTGAGTAACGTAAGCGATACTACCCTGAAAAATAGAAATAAAAAAAATAAGGTGACAAAAAAAAAAAAAAAAAAAAAAAAAAATGTATTTCTTACTGGCTCTGCCAAATTTCAATGTACATATATGAGATTTTTTTTGTACCTTCCATCATATCAGGACGTCTAGTAAACAAGAAATTTCTAGCATCGCAAGAGCTGACAAATTCAAAACGAATCTTACAAATCATTTCATTTCTTTCTTCATACATCAGCAGGACGATCATTTACTTCATTGTTAAACAGATATATAAGACTGCCTAAGAGCGATGCGATTGGTCGAGAATTAAAAAACTTGACTGTTGCTACGGTAACCATCATTAATCCACTAATAGTGTTTATCTAATGAGACTCTTAACAATGATTACCATAGCAACAGCCAAAATTTAAAATTTTCGACCAACGGCATCACTAATAGGCAGTCCTTACGATCGATATAATTTTTTTTTTTTTTTTTTACAAGTTTATTAACACGACTATACAACATGAGTACAATAATTGTTTTTTTCTTATGATAAATAGTATAAAATAATTACAGTATGATTTTTTGTAAATATTTATGGATATAGTAAAATTTTCCTTAGTTTTATGTTCCTGAAAAAAAAAACGAACGAGAGATAAAAATGATGATGACGATAATGATGACGATGATGATATGGAATGAAGGGATGAAAAGATGGAGGAAAGTGAAGTGAAGGTAAAGACAATTCTGAGTGGAGGAGGGAAAAAAGGAGAAAAAAGTCGACCCCCGTCCCTCAGATTTTATGATAATAATCCGAGGCCAGCTCAAAAGGCTTGCGCCGTTTGAGCCTTCTCAGGACATTGCTATTGTCCAGAAGGCGAATAGCTTCTATGTTCGGGTGAGAGTGTAGCCGAGCTTCGTACCTCTCAGCTATTTTTTTAATGTGGGTTCTGACGTCATCGACGCCTAGATCCCTGTGCATGTCAGAATTTCTGACATACCAGGGTGCCCCAACAATTTTCCTTAGGACCATATTCTGGAAGGTTTGAATAGGCCTCAGGTTACTATTTGCGGTGCACCCCCAAAGCTGGGAACCGTACGCCCATACTGGTCTCAATACCTGTTTATAGAGTAGGACCTTATTATCAACGGATAGTTTTGAGTCTGGCCTTAACAGCCAGTACATTTTCCTATATTTCAGACCAAGCTCAGCCCGTTTTTTCTTGACATGAGCTCTCCACCTTAATTTGGTGTCCAGAGTCAGGCCAAGATACTTCGCCGTGTCTGAATAAGGAACAGGATTGGGACCTAAGAATATTGGCATGTAACCTACAACCCTGTTTGTGAATATGATATGCACAGATTTCTGGCGGTTAAGGGCAAATCGCCACCATCGATCGATACGATCGATATAATGATGAAATAAATCATTGATCCACAGAAATGCTGATGCACACACAGACCTTGGAGTCGATTGTGTCTGGATAGAGACGATATACATTAGAGACCATGCACTAGCCGTGCGTGCGGTGGCTGACTTATTTTTCGGAACTCAACAGGAATTAACACAGGGAGCATAAGGGAGCACCATCTAACATGGACCATCAGTTGACTGATGCAATTTCGGTGCTTTGGTTTCACTGAGCAAAAGTCTTAACGACTTTTCTCATCAGTCAACGTATGGTCCATGTTTGCGGTGTTCTGTCGAGACCCCAAAAAAAAAGTTGCAACCGCACGCAAACATGGGCAAGATAGATAGTGCGTGGTCTCTATTATATATTGTCTCTGTGTCCGGACTCATATTTAAAGAAAAGCAGAGATATGGAGCACAACTTCATGCCCCCCTCTACATTGGTCAAAATACAACTTGTACTCCATACAGAGGGCTATTTATTCCTTTTTTGAGACGTAAAGTTGTAAATAGAGACACAAAGTTGCTGATAAATGTGTACCATTGTTATCCACAGTGGGACAATGTATATTGCTGCATTTCTCTCATTTTAAAGCTTGTATTTTTCACCATTTTCTTTTTCTTCAATACATGCCTCACTGACCATCAGGGGTCTCTGGATCATAGGTTGGAAACCACTGGTACAGTAAATTCACTTGGGTCTCCAGATCGTAGGTTGGAAACCACTGGTATAGTTAATTCACTTAAGAAGCTTAAAATAAATAAGTACCTTTGTGTTGACTCGACCGCTGACACGATGCATTTCACCCAAAAATGCCGAGAGCAAGGATGATTTTCCACAACCGACACTACCAACGATAGCAACAAGTGAATTTTCAGCTACCCGAATATTGAGGTCATGCAAAATTAAAGCACTTCCACCCCAACTGAAATTTCCCTCTTCTATAACCAGCGGATCTTCTGAAAGAAAAAAAAAAAAAAAAAAAAGGTCATAACTGTCATAAGATTTTTGGCCCTCCCCAAGCCGAACTTGAAATGACACCCCTGGCCACCTAAAGTAAACGGTTGATCCAAGACCCCCCAACCATATACTCGTTTGAAAGCCTACAAAAGATGACGAATATTGATACATATCGGAATTCATTGTCTGCTAATGCATTCGAATGGTAGCCGGCCAAAGTTTGACTTATCTCGAAATTTGACTACGGGACTTATTTTTGCCTAGGCCACCAACAGTAGCGTCATTTGGGGAGGAGGGGCAGGGGGGGCAATCCCCCCCCCCCCCAAGGATTTGAAGTCAGGGCTCAAAAAATGGCACGAATTATACTGATGAAGTGATGAGCGAAAAAAAAAAACAAAACAAATTATCCGATTTTGGCCCCCAAAAGAGGGCTCTTTGGCTCTAAAATTATATTGATGAGCAAAAAAAAGACAAAAAAAAATGATGATAAGATTTTTTGCCCCTCTCCCCAAGCGGAACTTGAAATGACGCCCCTGTGCAAATTAAAAGCCTTTTGAGAAGACGGTGAGACTATTGCTAGCCAATATACCATAATCAAAATATAGAATCAATGAATCAATGATTGAAACTGTATTCACCCAAAGGGTGACTTCATTATGATTAGATTGGATTTCCACAAAAATCCTCCGATTTTTTTGAGATTGATTTGAACAGTGAGTGGTTATTGGCTCATTTTGATTGCACTCATTTGGCCTTCATCAAATCAGAAAGGTTCATTTATTTATTGATACAATGAAGCAAATACAAATAATTACGAGAGAAAAAATTAACTTCAATCTGACCTAAAAATGGTAAAATATGGCTTACTTTCAGTTGGATCGTGGGACACACAATTTGGGTCAAGCTCATCTGAATTCACAAACTTGTTTATTCTTCTAACTGATACGCTTGTCTGAAAGATAAATAAAAACGAGGAAATGAGAATCCTATCAGTTAATTTCAGACTATCTTTGAAACGATGCTAAACATTCCTTATAACAATGATCTCTGAATATGTTGTTCTCCTCATCATTATCAATAAAAGTTCTTGAGGGCCAAAAACAATCATACAGTGAATTTTTGAGTTATTCAAGCTCATAATTGGCAAACACCACGCACATAATGTAGGCACGTATGTTGTCTTTCAAGCAAACATCTCAATCGATTCGTCATCCTTTAAAGTATAAGTCCTTAAATTTTCAAACTCATACTAGAATTTTTCAGTGGGTTTACACTTAAGTGGTCGGCCAATTTTGCACACACATAGTGGCTATGGTCGGCCATTTTTGCCACTTTTCAACAATTTTTTTTTTAATATGATAGACAATAGATAGAAATTTTAAACAATTTTATTCTGAAAGCTCTTGCTTTCTTCTTTCAGATGCATGCTTTAGTCAAATTTTACCACAAAAAATTTGTTTGACCCCCACCCCCCTCAAAATCCCTTCTTTTTTGTTTCCTGAAAAACTAGGTACGGGTGTTTCTACCACGTATATGATAAGTTAAAACAAAATCTGAAAAGTAGAAACATCTGCAAACATCTGTAACATCTGTAAACAATAACATACAATGCATAACAAATGACAACAAAAATTACCTGAATAATATTAGAAATCAACATTGGCAACAAAATGAGAGGAAATTTCAGGATGTTAAAAAGAGACAGTGTGACAAATGTCCGTTCAGCATTCAGAGTATGCTCACTGTCGACGAATAAATAAACACCAAATGTAGTTAATGCCACCTGAAACAAAATAAAAAAAGCTTACTTTCTACTCAAATCACTTATTAAGATGAAGAGGACACTGCAAAAAAAAAAAAAAAAAAAATTAAATGGTCAGTTGGACGAGGGACATGTGAACTCATTTATACAAACAGGACCAAAGACAATATATAATAGAGACCAAGCACTATCCGTGCGCACGGCGGCTGATTTACTTTTCAGACTCAACAGGCATTAACACAGAAAGCATGAGAGAGCATCATCCAACATGGTCCAAACATTGACTGATGCAATTTCGGTGCTTTGGTTTCACTAGGCAAAAATCTCAACGACTTTTCCCATCAGTCAACGTACGGACTATGTTTGCTGTGTTCTGTTGAGACACCAAAAAAAAAAAAGTTGCCACCGTGCGCAAATATGGGCAAGATAGATAGTGCGTGGTCTCTATTATATATTGTCTCTGAACAGGAGCCACTCGCCTTTGGGCTTTGCCATTTTCACATGACTTTAATATTATTGTAAAATTAGACCTAGCGCAAAGAATTTCTCCAAGCTTCCACAAACTTTCCTTCTCTGCGTTAAGTCTTCTTCCTGACAATAATAAGCAATTTTTTCGATCAGATTATTTTTAACGGAATTAAAAAGTAGATATTAAACGGCAATGCCGGAGTACTAGTAGGTCTGTTTAGTATAAATGTGTCCACTTGTGCAAATGCAGAACCTCATTCTGAGAGGAACATAATCCAAGTTTTCAACTGAGCTTCTTCAATATGCTTTTGGATGACTGAGCTGCAAACTTTCACCCCAAAAAATGAAATTTTTTTGCACAGCCCTGGAAACAACAAAGAAAATTGATTTTTTTAGCGAGATATTTCACCGAGAAAACAACTTTCAAGGCAGCATTAAGGGATGGTCATAGACTTAAGAAAAAGGAACTTTTTGCTCATGGGTCATTTCACAACAGCAGGGACGATAATGTTGCTCGGGGATTAGAACCCATAGCTAAGAAATGAGAATAAAAAAGATAAACATATTTTTTTTTACTGAGACTTACTGCATGAGGGGGAAAAAAAACTTGTTTTTATCATTGGATGTATTTCTTTTTTACGCTTTCATGTGAATTTGAAAAGACCCATAAGTTACGCAACTAGAGCAGGACCATTTTTAGTACCGGGCTCTGACAAGTAACGGTGCTTGCTTCCGACCCGCATCAAAGCGCTTTGGTGAGCGATTGATTAGCAACGAGTCAAAACTCTGCGCTGACTAGCCGCTCACCGATGCGCTTTGATGCAGTTTGGAAGCACGCACAGCTACTTGTCAGAACCCGATACACAATATGGTCCTGCTCTAGCTTGTAGGCTACACAATGGAAAAAAAAAACAGGGGTACTAAATAAAAATAAAAACAGGAAGACTTACAAGAAGAGGTGCGCATGACCACAGAAAAGCAGTAGCTGCACCTAGAAATGCTAACCGATTTAAATTCTTCACTTCTTTCTTTCGGATTTTTGTAACATATTTCTCGAAACTATCTTCCCACGCATACAATTTCAAGACCTGGAACAGTGACCAAAGTCAAACAGTTTAAAATAAGTAAAGCACTTCAGAGAGCATTGAAATCTGCTTTCATGATTACTATGATAACTGACCAGGCACGGCCCCATTATGGTCAGATATAACATTAAACTAATTAAGATACTTCTAAAGACTACTGAGGTTTTGCCTCATTTTGAATCAAAGATTCAGCCAACAAACTTAAACAACGAAAGGCATCAAGTCATTCCAAGACGAGATTTCAAACGTAACGCACAATTTTGAGGGATCCATGACACGACAATGTCCGACTCTCATGCATTTGCCACTGGTTCACTGAATTCAACTCCGAATTAACTTAGGCAAAAACTGTTTGCACCTTGTAAGGAAAACATTGTTTTAAACCAATTCATCCAGTTTCTGGACAATTACTATAAAACAGTGTTTCTCAAACGTATCGAGCCATGGTCCACCTACCTACAGTCAGGCCCATCAGTGCAAGTCAATGGGTTGATTCTATTTGAATTAATATAAAAGGGGCCCATCTGATAAATGGTAAACCAAAAATAAAGGCAAACAAAATTTAGAGGGTGAGGAGAAATTTTTAACCGAAATGAAGATGATTGAGTAAAATTTTTATCCAACAGATAAGTTGAGTTCGAGTATATAACAATGATGAAAGAAATTCCACAGCAATGGAAAAAGACGTAAAATTTTGTGTTGCCAATTCTTACAGCTGTTGCCGAATAAGTTTGAAAAATTTTCCGACGAACAAACGCAGACCGCCTGGCAACAGCCTATGGAGCACAGTTTAAGAAACGCTGCCTTGGAACATAGTTTGTCAGAGCCACATTTTTAAGGCCCCATCCTTAAGGAGCGTTTTTATGCAATAGGGCTGTTGAGTGAGTCGGGGATTCGTGATTTTTCTGTGTGATCTTATAGACCTAAACGCGGGAAGAACGAAGATGGCTTCAGTTTTTTTCTACGTTGCGCCGTTCCTGAGAAAATTGAAGTTGAAAATTGGATCCTCAAAAAACGGCTTTTTGGCGGGAAACTGGCTGCGCGGTGCATTGTGGGTGCCTTTTGACGTCAATGCTCCGGTTCTCAGTTGAGGGGCTCAAGCGTCTTGCTTTCAGCACAGCGAGACCGCATGCGACCCATTGATCATGCGGCAGTTGAGGGGAGGCCGCCAGTGGCCCCGATCAAGCCGTCTTCTCACGCCATTTTCTCGAAAACCGTAAGTCTCAGCAAAGAACCGACTTGGTTGATCGAAAGAACATAAATTTATCCATTGGGATGGTTTGGTTGTTTTTTTTTCAGACTTACCTACGAGACGAGTAAAGAGAAAATCACATGAAAATTAAGATTATAGAACGAAACTTCCGATAATCCCCTTCTATAAATCTCTGTCCCCCAGTTGACATAGCAAAGTTCAAAAAATCGAATGAAACATAAGTATCGGAAATTTTACGCTCTTTAAATTTGTCCTTTTGTGTTTTTCTCTCAAAATGGACGGTAAACAAGGAAAATTGAAAAATTCTGCGAAAATGTCGGATTTTCAGCGATATTCCGGGAATCGAAATTTTTGAGATTGGCTCGTCATCTGACTCATGGAAGAACAAAAAATAATATAAGTGTAACCAATCGAATGGAAATTTTCTAATCTTCCTCTTTGATGACCAGAATTTTTCGTGTAAGACGCATCGGTACCAAAATATTGGTGAAAAACTGCGTCGAGTTCTGGGTTGAAATGACACTCTCACCATCAAGATCGTCCAAGTTGCTGCTGTTTTTTGCATTTCCCATGGTTTCGGTGCGTCTTACATGAAAAATGATAGAAACCAAAGAGAAAGATTAGAAAATTTCCATTCGATTGGTTACACTTATATTATTTTTGGCTCTTCCATGAGTCAGATAACGAGCCGATCTCAAATATTTCGATTTCCGGAACATCGCTGAAAATCCGAAATTTTCGTAGAACTTTTCAATTTCCCTTGTTTACCGTCCATTTTGAGAGAAAAACACTAAAAAACAAACTTAAAGAGCGTAAAATTTCAGATAGATATGTTTCATTCGATTTTTTTTAGCGTTGCTTTGTCAATTGGGTATAGACAGTGATTTACAGATAGGACTGTCGGAAGTTTCGTCCTCTAACCTTAAATTGTTATCTGATTTTCGGTCCATCCGTCTCCTAGGTAAGTTTGAGAAAAAAACCACCAATCCATGTCAAATGATAATTTTGTGCTCTTTCGATTAATTAGATTGGTTTGTTTCTGAGACTTACGGTTTTCGAGAAAATGGAGTGAGAAGGCGGCTTGATCGGAGCCACCGGCGGCTGCCGTAGGATTCAATAGGCCTGCTACGCTGCCGTCCGGCCGACAGAATAGGGATGGGTACCTCCGCTGAGCAAACCGAAGAAATGACGTAGCTGTGACTCGCTAGCCGATGTTTCCCGCCACGGGCCGTTTTAAATCTTATCAATTTTTCGGCACTTTGAACCCATTTTTTTCGGTGTTCCCGCGTCCAAATGAAAAAAAGAAAAAATATGGGGTCCTTAATTTTTCGCCTTCTTTCATAATTTGAATTAAAAAAATTCGACTCAACAGCCCTATTAATTGCTTGCAACTCAGAAGAAAGCTTACAATAAATCACTTGTTATTCATTGGAAATTGAACGAACTAACTAAATTTGAAAGCTCTGCATCATTTCTTCTTCTTTTTTTGGTTAGTCCAAAATTAATCGCCACTAGCAGCAGTGGCAGTTAATCGCTTGAAAAGGCTTCCAGTAGACGGAGCCTAACAGAGACAAAACATTTGGGACAAATGCCGTGCCAAGAGTATTTAATGTTAAAAACAATGAAAAACGAAACGGCTAAAAACATGGCACAAGTAAAAGATTAAATTGGGAGGCCAACACTAATAAAAAATGTGGCATCATTTGGAGGAGGGGCAGGCATTTGCCCCCCCCCCCCCCCAAAGGATTTGAAGTCAGGCTCAAAAATGGAAACAAAGTATATTAATGAGCAAAAAAAAAAAAAAAAAGGTATCAGTTTTTTGCCCCCCCCCCCCCCCCCCAAGCCGGCTCTATGGCTCTGAAATTATATTGATGAGCAAAAAAAGGAAAAAAAAAAGGGTCAGATTTTTGCCCCCCTCCAAGCCGAACGCGAAATGACACCCCTGAATAAAAACCTCCGAGGGTCCGTTCGGGTCCGCTCACAGCACCATTTTCAATCAGAAAAAATAATAAACACAAATAATTCTCAGACGAGGAGCAACACTCCACTCAAGTTGGAAGAGGGACTGATTAAACGAACCAAAGCAGATTACCGGGCCATTCGTGTTGGCCTGGTTCCCAATTTAATTTTTTAACTGAAGAATATTTAATAAGAAATTATGACTCTCAGAAGTTTTTGGAGGATTATCAATAAACAAAGTTTTGTCATACTTTTATCCCAGAGAGTATTTCATTCATAAGCTTGATGCGTTCATCTTTGTACTTCATTTGTTTCATTTGTAGCCTTTCACTCTTGGCAGCAATTGGAAGATTGATTAGAATCACTAAAATCATTACTCCTAGACCAGCAAACACAGAGGCACCTGAAAGACAAATTAGAAACTGTATTAACTAATTAAAAAATGATTAACATCTTGTTTTAGTAGAAACACTTCAACTAGGATGCTTATCCAGCAAAGAACCCTGTATGATTCTTAAGATGATTCCACGGTCCATTAGTTTAAATGGATCTGTTGCGTACTTTTGCTACATCAATATAACTCATTGTTTCTAAGGTAAAATTCTGCAAAAATAACGATGTGCATATTGAAAACTTTCAAAATTCACTCATTAACTCAGAAAATACCTTCCATTTCAAACAACCCGCGCTACACTAGACACTATATCACTGACTTATAACTACATAGATGGAACCATCTTGTTTATGAAAACATGAACAGAACTTATATACATTGGAATGTTTTGTTTAGATGCGTACATTTTTTATATTATTTTGTAATCTTTGATAAACCGTAAAGACCAGACAGCAAACGCAGCTTATATTTCACGTGTTAAAAAAGAAATTCCATCATTTTGTAGTTACAATGTTGTTTACTTATGCACGGTGGTTCCGTCTATGTAGAAGTATACCGGTGCAAATAGTGTCTAGTGTAGCGTGAGCTGTTTGAAATTGAAGTGATTTCCTGAGTTAAAGAGTGGATTTTGAACGTTTTTAATGTGCGCATCATTATTTCCGCCGAATTTTACGTAAGAATCAAGGTTCTATATTGTTGTAGCAAAATTATGCAACAGACTCATTGTGGACGCCACGTCATGCTGTTAAAAAAGTCAACAGTTTTTTAGCTGAAATTGATGATTTTATGCCAAGAGTACAAATATGAGGGACGCCGGCACCTGAGAGCATACTTCTGCAGCTTACCCAGAGATTTTAAAGCTGAAATACTAAAAAAAAAAAAGCCAGGAATCATGAAGTACAAAAATTCCCATAAGCTTCAATGAGTGTGAGTGAGGCAGATAGACACAATGTCACTTGCACTCACTGGGCTAATGACGAAATGAATTGAATAAATCACGGCTATAATTTTTGACCAATTTTGCTCGATTTGGGCTCAAAAAATCCATAAGAAAAATACGCAGGAGCTGACGTTTTTGGATCATGCGTTTTTCCTTTGTTTTCCATTTAAAATGCTAAAAATAAGACCTTTCCCAAAAGCAACCAGTGGCGCTATCCATCGGATTGAAATCTGGAAACGTTTTGCCTGGAATCACCTCCAAGGAATTGGCAATGCGGTTACTTTTGCTGGAAAGTTGCATCAACTAATTTGTCATTTAGGCCTCTTCAAGCGATTTTTCATCTTCAAAGTAGCTCCCAAGAGAACATTTGGAGATCAATGCATGACATGCATCTTCATAATTTGAATTGTTTCAAAATTGATGACATGATCTTGAAACATTAGATCAGTGTAACCACGAACACAGCTTCAAGAGATGTACTCCTAAAGCAAACTCGTTTTTGCGTCACATAGAGTGTGGTCACAGCAAACATGATTTATATCACAGTTTATATTGCTAGCTGATAGATTTTATGTCAATCTTATCATTCTTGAAGGAATGCTTTCATTAAAGAAATCTACCCAACAACAAGGCCATGCCATAAATGAGGAATGAGTAATGAGTAATGAGTGGATGGAATTAACAACCCCTACTTCTGATAAAGCTTGAGGGTGGGGGGGGGGGAATTAATTTAAATTAATGCGAAAATTAATAGAGGCAGTAACATACCTACATACATCTGAATTTTGTTGTTTTTTTATCACAAAATAAATACTCTGAGAGCTGAGAACAAGAACATCTTTGGTTATATCTCTGCCTTGAATTTCTGAAATACGTTCTAGTCCAAGTTCAAGTAGATTTGCAAAAAAATGTTTGAGTTAAGAAATTTTTCTTTCAAAACAGTTAATACCGCCCAGAATTATATTTCAAGAACTGTGAAACCTGGGAGAAAACCAAAGACATTCTTGTTCAAAACGAGACGAGTATTTATACAATATTTAATAAAAAAGCCAACATTGAGACTTTTATAACCCCCTCATTTATTGATACTCCAGTAAATTAGGGACACAACTTTACTAATTTTTGCTTAGTTATGTGAGTGAAACTTATTTTAAGTTGAAAGCTGAATTAAGGATGAGAATATAAATTAGCAGGAAGGAAAAAAGCCACACTATCACATCTCTTTCTAGTCAACAAAGTTTCACTGATTTTCAAATATGTACATCGAAAGTAATCTCCATCATCTCAAAGACACCAAAACTTTTACTGATTTATGTTGTGAGAAGCTGTTTCAGAAGAGTTAACTGCTTAATAAGTTTTCTACGCATCCATGGTGGAGCGTATTTTTTTTTTCTGTGACCAAAATCTACGCAAATAAGGTACATACAATGTTTCGACTGGTTGCATTGATGACAACTTGCATAAGGCAGGAATAAACCCGATATATGTGGACTTACAAAGGGCTGAGAATAACAGACTCTTCTGAAACGACCTCTAGCAAATCTATGAATAGATAAATAGCGGTTATTCAATCAAATTGCTCCAACTCTACTCAGTTATTTACTAAACAATATTAAATGCTGGTGCTTTAATTTGCAATGTCAGTTCAACTTGATTGAAAGGAAGACCTAACCCTTCCCACTCCTGTACTCTACTTAAAAATAGAGAAAAATGCTGTTATTAAGAGTTTTTGAATGATAATACCTTTCATGGATAAATAAAATGCATTTTTTCCACAAGTTATGTGTGTGTCTAGCTGCGGTTAAATCAGAATTGGAGCAGAATTTTGTCAACTACAGGCACTACAGCTCGACTATGGAGAGAAACCTGTAAATCAATTTAGGAGCGGAAAGGGTTCAGCTAAAAGTAACTACGGCATTTGAAGCAAATTCAAATTTTTAAATGAAAGGAAGGAAGCAGATGGGAAAAAAAAAAGATTACATTAGAAAGCATAGAACAGCGAAAAAATGTCAAACCCTGAAAGCAATGTTCATCAACTTGCCATGCTTACTTGAACTCAAAGCTTCACCTCAGATGACAAGCTAGGAGGTTTGGATTGGAAAAATGGTAATAATGAAAAGAAGAATATGTAAAAACCTAAATTTTGTACTATGTACCTAAAATATCCCATAAAAAATAAACAGCTAACATAATTTGCAGGGGAGCAGACCATAGTAAACTCATGTGCGGCATCAAGTCCACAAACCGTTGGGCATCAACAGACATCAGATTGACAATTTCCCCGACCGTTGATGCCTTCCTCGAGGCACTTGATATTTTTAAAGCCTTGAAATTCAAAGAAAGAAAAATTAAATAAACAACTGAGAGTAACAAATCAAAATAATGAGATGAAGATTTTATACAGGCGATGATTTGATCAAAAGCGCCACAAGCAATTTTGTACCTCTCTCTTTCCTCCATTAAAACATGTACTATGACTTTTAAAGAAAGCATTTATTTATTTATTTATTTATTTATTTATTTATTTTACGGTATATAGCTCTATTAATTTATTTATTCAGAATTTGGTACATTGAACAAACAAGTCGTTATGGTACAGGTCAATATCTATAGTATAGGTATAACTTAAAATACTCTATAAAATTTTTCAGTACATAACTTAGGTAAGTAAACACAGAGTTAGACTTCGGATCAACATTACAATGCATCATTTAGATACTCATTAAGGGGGTACTCCTGGTTTGAAAGTCAATTTTTTTTTTTTTTCAATTTTTTTTTTTTCGTGATCATTGAAGAGGCAACTCTCCTGAAGAGAACGGTATAAGCACTTTTATTCCTGCATCACTAGAAACATTTTAAAAAAATATTGAAAGGAGAAGAATCAGGCAGAAACGACACACAAATGTTTCGCATGTTTTTTGATCTCTTGACACATGCAACTCAAGTTCTAATTGAGCTAGAGACCTCAATTTTTTTTTAAAATTATCAGGAGAGTATGCTTTACAACTAAACGGTCCCCAAATTTTAGTGCACTTAATAGAAATTTTTAAAAATTTAAAAAAAAAAAAATTGAAGTTAAAAATTGTAAATAAATTCAATTTATTTTTTTTCTGCTGTTCTAATCAATTTTTTTTTCAGAAAATGGAACCGTTAAGTTGTAGAGCAGACTCTATAGGTCATTTAAAAAAAAAATGAGGTCTCCAGCTCATTTCAAACTGGAGCTGCACGTGTCACAAGATGGGCTGTCAAAATTTACAAAATGTCCGCCCAAGGGGCAGGGTAGGCAACCCGCTTGACGAAAATTTGGGAAATTCTTAGTTTAAGTAGTACCATTCACCAAAAAAAGTTTCAGGAGTCTCTGACTTAGGGGGGAAAAAAAGTTCTGAAACCAGGAGTACCCCCTTAATGGAGTAATAAGCCTGATCAATTAATAATTTTTTTTTTTTTAAATGTAGAGGAATGGACCAGGAGGGCATTCCAAATTATTGATGATCTTTGGGAGCTTGTTAAAGATTTTGCCTCCCAATACTGATGTGTTTCTTTATTCTCCGGTGCGCGCACTGGTGCAGCTCCACTGCACTGTAATGTTTTTTCATTCCGGTTCCCCAACAGCGGATCGCACCAGAGTGTTTTTTTATTAGCAGTGCAATGCACCTGGTGCAGCTTCGGTGCAAGCTCCAGTGTATCGGAGTTGAAGACCGATGCACTGGAGCTGGAGCTCCGGAGCTTCTGGAGCTTTCGGTGCAGCTCCAAAAGCTCCGGGTTATTGCACCGGTGCGGATTCTTGAGAGTAAAAAAACACACCATATTGCATGGTGGGAACGAACACCTGCAAGTATTCAGGTAGAAATTTTCATCTCTCCATTTCTTGAACAGTTTCAAAAAAATTCACAGTTTTCAGGTATTTCAGAGTCTAACAGAATTGTCACTTGAAAATATGTCTTAAAAGATCTAATACTTTTCGGAAAACGATAGACAAAATCATCAAGGGCTGTTTCGATCAAAGGACTTTCTTTTGACGGTCATAGTATGTTAGACAAGGATTAGGGAAGGGGTAAAAAGGAGAAGATCCTTTACTGTGCAATGCTAAGGATCTACCAAAATGATGCTGTTAGATGGTAAAAAATTAGTATTTGGCTTGAATCTCGGCATAAGTATAACCTTGAATAAGAGCTTTTTGCTCACCGAAAGCGACAAATGGAACAGTTCATGAAAAATGAAAATGTTGACCCAATTTGAACCTCAATGGGTCTGTTGCAAACTTTTGTTACAACGATTAAGAGATAGTTATCTAATGTAAAATCGCCTGAAAAGTCCATCGGTGGCATCAGAAAGTCACAAAATGCAATAATAAACTCACAATAGGCGTTTCATGAAATCCAAGATGGCGGAGAAATATCGAGCAATTTGTATGCGTGCAAGGATAGCCAACCTCACAATATCGATTACTACCAATCACAACGTAAACAAACAGATAACCTCTACCTCCAGAGAGGTTGTCAAAGTTGGCCATCCTTGGATGTTCGTGGTGCATGTATACAAAGTGCTTGATATTTCTCAGCCATCTTAGATTTCATTAAACGCCTCTTGTGAGTTTATTATTGCATTTTATGACTTTCTGTTGCCACCAATGGACTTTCCAGGCGATTCTATATTAGATTAAACACTCTTAATCGTTGTAGTAAAAGTTTGCAACAGACCCATTTCATTGTAATTCGTACATTCATGCAGGTAAAATTTAAGAGTAATGAATGGATGAGACCTGAAATTCCCCTGGGGCCACAAATTAAAACAAAGTCAGCAAAAATAAAGGCTCATCAACTCTGAAAACATCTGCACTTGTAACTGTCCTCATGATCAAGGTGTCTTGACTCCTTCTGTGGAAGTTGTCCTTTGTTTCATTACAAGTTCAATTTTGACGTTGTCGTCAGAATGCCATCCTATTCTTGAGTCTCTATGGTGAGAGGGGTGAAAAGACGGCAAGCATTTCAAGAAACAAATTCTTGGGTTAACATTTTATTCAGGCTACAAACTTTGGCATCTCAACCCAATATTTGGTGCTGATAGTTTCAAGGCAATGGGGCTCTTCCAAACTTTTGCTACAGGGGGCTGAGGAGTTGATTTTTGCATGAAAGCCTGTAAAAATGACTATGAGTACACCAAAAAATCACCTTAGAATCAGCCTTAATGGCGGAACGATGGAGGTATCATGAGAGATTCCTATCTAAATTCTGAGACATATCTCTGCGTTTCCTTGGTAAAAGTGACATATTAGACAGGAATCTCCCATGATGCCTGCGTTGAACCGCAATTACGAGCTTGCCGTTATAGCAGTTACGTGAGTTTATTTTTGAATTTTAGACTTTCTTCAAACGCTTTTCGTGATTTTCACTGGTTTTCATATTGGATTGGACTATTCATTTGCTCACAGCAAAAGTTTGCAAGAGCCTCATTGGTAGCATAAAATACATCGGGCTCATCTGAAAAGAAAATCGTAGAAAATCAGGGTTCAGATAAGCTCACAGTATTTGTCACCTCTTTTTTGAAAAGAACCAAAACGCCAAATTGCAACATCAAACGTCTACCATAGACCCCTTTAACTGAATTTTTTAGGCAAGATAGTAGGATGAATAGAAAAGAGATGAAATTGAGGAAAAAGAAGCACACCTTGCGATAAATTGCTGAAATGAGGGCTATCCTAATTCTAAGTCCAGTCATCCTCATCTGATTGAAATAATGAGCAAGAAACAGTGTTTGGAACGCCGCAATCATCAGTAATAGAACTGCATAGAGGTAGCCATGCCAAGTTTCTTCTTCACTTTGCATGAAGTTAATTAGAAATCTGAAATATAGTGCATTATTTACTAAGTATTTAGTATCAAACACTTGAAACCAATTTTCAAACAGGTCACAATGTTGAGCATAGGAACATTCCTTTTTATGAAAGTATTTGACAAGCTAAATTCACAGTTGTTTTTAACCCTTTGCTGTCACATTTTTTTTTTACACCGCTAGCGCAGCGGGCAACCTCCACACTATATGAGAATGAAACTGCTAGAAGTTCCCGAGAACACCCACAGAGCGCAGCACGCACTGGAGTTGTCTACAGTGACTGGATAAACCACAGTGCGGCCATTTGCCCTCTACCCCTCAATAGTGCACCCACTTTAGCATGGGCAGCATGGCTCCCCATGCTATGATTGTTCCTGGGGTTCGGAATGAAATTTTCTCTACCCCCTGTCTGAAAAAAGTCATTAATGCTATGTATAAACCTTTAAAGGGTGGGGGGTTGTGATATTTTTGCGAGTAACTCAGGAACATACTTCCTCCCTATGGCGCCTGTGTTAAGTTGGGTGCGCATCCGCGGGGGGTCAGTTACGGGGTGTCATTGATTTCTCTTAATTTTGAGAACCAATATGTTTCAAATTTGACAGAAGACCTTCACTCTTGTCTAACTTGCCTACGAGAACCCTATAAATTTGTAAAAATACTTCTAAATGCTCAAATTTGCAATCTAAGGAATCCGACCAATCAGAAAGACGACCGAAATAGCCGCACTGTGGTTTATCCAGTCACTGTAGAGTTATCAGGGCTGGCCAAACACGAGACTCAGCAGAGCAAAACTTTTATGTCAAGTCAGCCCCGACATGCAACCGCAATGGGTTTTTTAGGATGTCAGGCCTGACCCGGCACACAACCGCAAAGGGTTAAAAGAGGATGATCCTTGAAACGCAAGGATAAACCTAAACTTTCATAGGATAAAAAAAAAGAAAGTAAAACAGGAAAATATTTACAAACAAGGAGAGGGTCCTGGACTTGCCACTCTCGATTTTGTTCAAATTTTGCTGAGAGGTAGTTCATACAAAACTATAAGACCCGAGTTTCAGCGTTTCTTCCAATGGGCCCTTTAAAGCCCCAAAATTTAAAGTTGAACTCATCTTTATATTTCAGGGCTTTAAAAAACCCATTAGAAGAAACGCTAGTTTCGTAAGCACTACCTCTCTGCAAAATTTGAACAAAATTGAGGGTGACAAGTCTAGGACCTCTCTTTGTAAGTAGCAGAAATTAGGTCTGTGGTAAGTCTGAAACTTCCTATATTACCGTATTTTCTCGCTTAAGCCGCGCACCTTTTTTTCGAAATTCAGGGTTGAAAATCCGGGGTGCGCGGCTTACGCGGAAAAATGTCAATGAAGTAACCCGCAAAGTGCGAATCAAGACTACCGGCGACCGCGACGCCACGGCTCGCCACCAACCTGCGACCATCCGCTGCAACGGACGACAACGGTCTGCTGCAGTCTGGTGTTTTCGTCGCAAGCCCCGCCCCCAAGCGACATTCGTCGTCGCAAGCCCCGCCCCCAAGCGACATTCGTCGTCGCAAGCCCCGCCCCCAATCGACACTCGTGCTGTCGCGTGCCGTTATTATTGTTACATTGTCGCCGTTTGTTCGCTAATTAGTTCTGCTTTCACGCCTCCCTTATCAGTTTATCCTTATCACCCCTTGTTATCTCCTTTCGGCTGTTCATCGTATCCTTTTTACCGACCGCGTGTTTGATCATGAGTTCTTCGCTTCATTCTTACACTGCCAGAACGAAGCTCGCGGTTATTGCGGATGCTGAAGAAATGGGTAATCGAGCGGCCAGCCGCAAACACGGCGTGTCTGAAAATTGCATCCGAGACTGGAGAAAAATGAAGAATGAGCTTGAAAATACGAACAAATCCCGCCGAGCGTTTAGAGGTCCTGGTGCTTATTTTCCTGAAATCGACCAACCAAGTTTTTTATAAATTATTTTTATTTTTTGGTCGATTTTTACGATTTTTTTTTTTTTCCCCCAACTGCCGCAAAAATCGGGGGTGCGCGGCTTATGCGAGGGCGCGGCTTAAGCGAGAAAATACGGTAATATTGCATTGTTTTCAAGGCTATTTCCTACATTTTTTGCTTCTTGATATTACTAACCAGTAACCACAGGAAAGAATTTGTTGCCAAATCCAAGTTGAAATTTCTTTTATTTACAACTTGTTGTGCCAGGGATCTAAAGATTATACATCATCATTATATCATGTTAGAATCAAGACCTTGCATTAAAGATTGATGAAAAGCTTTTACAATTTAAAGTAGAATCAAAGCTCAAAAGAAGTATAAACAACTTACTTCAAAACTTGCGGGCTTACAAAAGTTAAAGCATCGTTCATAAATTTGAGAGCAAATCCAAAGAGCACACTAGGCCAAAATGCTCTTACAATAGGAATCCAAATTGACGGCGGCACTTCTTTTTGCGAAACTACCTCAGACGATGGTTTTAGCTCAATACCATTCACACCTCTGGATTCCAATTTAGGCTCCGCAGGAATGCTGAAATTATACATTCAATTCATAAGTTCATGACCAGAAAGAATCTTTTCAGTAATGAAAGCTCATTACTCATTAGTAAGGAATGTTATTCTTTACAGAGTACCCTCCATAATATGTACTTATAGAAACCAGCCAACATTGAAAATGCATTTCTATTTGTACAAGTCAAATCTTATCTCATCATTTTGAGTAAGAGTCCTTCAGGGGACTGATTCTGCTCTATTGGACGAGACGAGACGAGATAGCGGGAATCGATCTTTTCCATTGATTTAAACGGCATCACATGACAATTTCGAAGTTGTTCGAGACGTTCATTTCAGACCGAATGACTCCTGTCCCTCGAAATCTTTCATGTGACGCCGTTTAAACCAATGGGATTGGTCGATTCTTGCTATCTCCTCTCATACAGGGCTGCAAGATTTGTCAAAAAAGATGGCTCTCATGGACTGAAGCAGAGTTGGGCAAAAATTACTCAGAAATTATTCCGTGAGTCAGGCAACGCCGAGCCAATCAAATTAATCTACAAATAATTCTACAATAGAGGCGTTTTATGTAAAAAGGGGTTCTTCGTGAAGAGCCTTTTTTTGCATAAAACACTTTAATCGATTTGTCATATCAATAATAGTCTCTCACCAAAATCCCAGCTCAATATCTTGAAAACTCGAGGTGTTTTACGAGGTGTTTTCGTGAATCGAGACTTCGTTAAATGGGCGTTGGGACGCCAATCTCAAGTTCTCCAAAAATCACCGAAAACTTATATTGCGGTTTTGGGGGCTTAGGAGTCGTAGAAGCGTGAAAACGAATTGTATCTTACATGATGGAAACTATTCAAAGTACAAGAAAAAGTATCGATTTTTCAATTTAATCGAAAGTTTTCGATATATTTTTATATGAAGGCATTTTGGGCTACATTTTTGGATATATCTGGCAACGCCGGCAAGATAGCTTGAGGGACTTTTTTTTGTGAAAGTACATATCATAGGGACCATCGCTGCCGAAAATCACCTTATGATTATTTTTCCCTGCTATTTTGTGGTATCTTTGAGGCGGCGAGACCCGTTTTATGTAAAAAGGGGTTCTGTGGGGGCAACTTCAAACTTTCGTGTAAAACACAGCTAAATTCACGGATTTTGACAAACTTTAAGCCATTATGTCCGTAAATGAACCTAGTTTTAGGAAATTTTTTTACAATAGCCATCTAGATGGCTCAATTGATAGAAATCAAGTTACAAAACTTTGAATGCGTTTTTCTTCCAATTACAAAACTGCAAAGAACCCCTTTTTACATAAAACGCCTCATTGACCTATACCTTCCGTGTGTTTTCCTTTCCTCAACTCAGGTAGCACACCCAGTTTTCAGTTTTGCCGGATTCATTTCATTATGTCTCATTAGTTGGTTGCCCAACTGTGGACTAAAGTTAGGTTTACACAAGGTTGCCCAATGCTGCAACTTTCAAAAACCACTCCCAAAAAATCTTCACCATTTCTGTTAGTTAACAAAATGTTAAAAGTTACTTGCTACCTTGGAACTTTTCGTGTGAGTCTTCTTCGAGTCCTTTCAAACTTAGGTGCTATTCCGCTTACAGTATCTTCCTCTGCCAAGTTCCACAGATCTTTTGGGACAAGCTGACGTCTGTAGCCTTTCCATGCTAGTGTATCGAACCAAGCAAAGAACACTAAAGATGGAAAAGAAGCTTGCGAGTAAGGAGAAATTTTCTGATGAGCAAACAAAAAAAAAAGAGATGAAAAAAAAGAGTGAATTAGAGAGTAGCTAGATTTGGATCACAAAAACTGATCAATAGTCACTAAAACTGTAGCAACCTGAGTGGACGTACAATGGGTCTGTTGCACACTTTTGCGACAGCGGTATGGAGGGTTGATTCTAGTGTAAAATCGCATAAAAATCACATTTGAAGTAGGGTTGTGCGGTACTCATTTCGGTATTTTTCGGTATTTAGCTATATCTCTGACTGCAGCCTCGAAACGAGTGAGACTGATAAAATTGCCGTGGGTGACGTAAGTCAGAAGCCAAGTAAATACTATGAAACTGTCAAAGTAGCATTTCTATATCATAATACCTTCGAATTCCCTTAAACTTATGTAAAATACCGAATTGGCTGATTTTTTCAGTATTTTACATAACTTTTAGGGAATTCGAAGGTACTATCATGCGGGAATGCTATGTATCAATACTTTGACAGTTTTAAAGTGTTTAGTTGGCTTCTGACTTACGTCACCCACGGCAGTTTTATCAGTCTCACTCGTTTAGAGGCTGCAGTCAGAGATATAGCTAAATACTGAAAAATACCGAAATCAGTACCGCACAACCCTAATTGGAAGCATCAAACAGTCATAAAATCCATTCATAAACCCACAAAAGGCGTTTTAAGGAAAGCCTAAGATGGCGGGCGAAGGGGCGAATCAACCCTGCATGCATGCACCACGAACACCAAAAGATGGCCGACGACAGCAATTTATAATGTTGGTTAGAATGTAAACGAACGTCTTACTTCCTCACAGTAGTGACATTTTCTGTCATTCTACGTGTTTTTATCCGGTATATTTGACTTTCTCATTATTGCTTGTGATTAATATGTTGTTAAATTACGGTCTATATCGATTTGCCGGAATCTTGAAACGAAAACGCTGGGCAAGTACCCACTTTGTCAAATGATGTCGTCAGCCATCTTTGCTGCTTGTGGTGGATAGAGCCCCTGTATGTAGAGAGTTAAGACAAGAGAAATCATGGGCGCCGCCATTGGATGCGATTTTGCACATTTGTTTATACATTCTGAGGCCGTTGTTGTGTTTTGCTACACAGCAAAGATTACAGTTCCGCTAAGTTTGAAACGATGTAATCTTTCCCTGCTTTTGTTGATCGACATGTATTAACGCTTTTTAATGATTCTTTTGAGATTTATGGACATTCTTGTGGTGCATTATGATTAAAATGAACAGATTCGTCGCAAATTAACTCTTTTATCTGTAAAAGACCGTTGGTAAACAAAACAAAAGTGCAAAATCGCATCCAATGGCGGCGTCCGTAGAGCCTAAAATTCATCGACCAATCAGAAGTTGACTACCCTCTTGTCTTAACTCTCTACATATAGGGACTCTAGTGGTGGATGCATGCAAGGCTGGCTTGCTCCTTCGCCCGCCATCTAAGGCTTTCCTTAAAACGCCTTTTGCGGGTTTATGAGTGGATTTTAGGACTGTTTGATGCTTCCAATGTGATTTTTACGTAATTTTACACTCGAATCCACCCTCCATATTGCGATAGCAAAAGTGTGCAACAGACTCATTAAGAAAGATACATGAGCATTAGACCGTATCGAAAATCACGAAAGTCACGATAGCGTTTGGGCTTAGTGCGGGAAAGTTGTGTCTTGGGGTGACAAACAACTGAGAAAAATCTGGAATTCCAAAGTTGATATCTTCTGTTGGAGCAAAGGCCTTGAAATTTCCGAAAATCCGGCAAAAAACGGAAAAAAGTGCATTTTTAGACCTACTTTCAAAAATTTTCTAAGATGTTTGCGAGCGTAATAAATGTTTAAAACATGCATAGTAGACACCTAAAACACATTTTTTTACCTTTAAAACTCTCTATGGTACATCCAATGGAGTAAAATTTGAATGAGTCGAGGTCAAAATTTCAATGATTTTGCGTGTTTCAACAATGAGCATTTTCGTGCCTCTCTTCGCCCACTCGTTCGAGGGAAATCGACTCAGAAAGCACCGCGAGTAATTGGTTGTCGTGGAAGCACGATAAGGCAGTGGCGGATCCACGGAGAGGGGGGGACACGGGGGCACCCGGCACGTGCCCCCCTCCCCCCCAAAACCCTCAAATTTTGCCTTTTTTCAATACAAAATGGCCCGAAATTGCTTCCATCGACGCTTCAAATTTCAAAATTTCACAGGCGTGCCCCCCCCCCCCCCCGCCCCCCAGAAAAATGTTCTGGATCCGCCACTGCGATGAGGCATTGTCACTCAACCGCTAGATGGCGACACGAAACCTAAATAAGCTCCTTTTCCTTCTTTTCAATGCACATTGCATAATGAATATAAGAATTCTGTGTTCGAATCAGTTTTCACGGCTGTGACATCGTTGGCGCGTTGTAAACCCATCATGGTTTCTGTTTTGGTTTTGGTTGTCTCCTTCACACAGGATACAGGTACTGGCTGCACGACTCTTTTCACAACAGGATACGCATTTTACATATTGTTTGCAGGTTAAAGATAATCAGATGACCAAAGCTTTTTATTGAAATTGAAAACTGTGAACGAGCTGAACCAGTGCTCCTTGTGAACATACTTGCGTTTTACTCAGGGCGAGGTTTTAGAGTATAGAGAAAAGGTTCCTCAAACTCGTCACTGTTTATTGGTATTCCATTATTCCCGATACTTCATTTAAGAAGCGCAGAATTTGTGTTGATTAGGATGATTCACGATGTTACTACTTGCTGCTTGTATGAAAGACGGATCTTAGGTCAAGCATTAGCCGGTATCCATAATCGGGAACCCAGTTTTGCGGAAATAGCTGTCAAAGTGGCCGGAAAGTTGCAGGGTAAACAGGGTGATCCAAAAGTCCGATAACCCCTGCTTAGCTATAGAAAAGCTATCAAGGCATACCTTATCTTCTGACATATAATTATAATGAGCATAAAAAACGGAGCAGTTTTCAGCAAACCAAAGTTTGATAGCGTTTTTCGTTTTTGACGAAGCTCAAATTTCGATTTGGACCTTTTTTCAATTGATAATTACTCCCATTTTAAAAGTCAGAATTTAGAAAACTATGGGGCTACCCTGTTTACCCTGCAACTTTCCGGCCACTCTGACAAGTAATTCCGCAAAACTAGGTTCCCGATTATGGATTACCGGCTGATACTTGACCTAAGATCCGTCTTTCATACAAACAGCAAGTAGTAACATCGTGAATCATCCTAATCAACACAAATTCTGCGCTTCTTAAATGAAGTATCGGGAATAATGAAATACCAATAAACAGTGACGAGTTTGAGGAACCTTTCCTCTATACTCTAAAACCTCGCCCTGTGTAAAACGCAAGTATGTTCACAAGGAGCACTGGCTCAGCTCGTTCACAGTTTTCAATTTCAATAAAAAGCTTCGGTCATCTTATTACCTTTAACCTGCAAACAATATGTAAAATGTGTCTCCTGTATTGAAAAGAATCGTGCAGCCAGTGCCTGTATCCTGTGCGAAGGAGCAACGCGCCAACGATGTCACAGCCGTGAAAACTGATTCGGACCCAGGATTCTTATATTCATTATGCAATGTGCATTGAAAAGAAGGAAAAGGAGCTTATTTAGGTTTCGTGTCGCCATCTAGCGGTTGAGTGACAATGCCTCATCGCAGTGGCGGATCCAGAACATTTTTCTGGGGGGCGGGGGGGGGGCACGCCTGTGAAATTTTGAAATTTGAAGCGTCGATGGAAGCAATTTCGGGCCATTTTGTATTGAAAAAAGGCAAAATTTGAGGGTTTTGGGGGGGAGGGGGGCACGTGCCGGGTGCCCCCGTGTCCCCCCCTCTCCGTGGATCCGCCACTGCCTTATCGTGCTTCCACGACAACCAATTACTCGCGGTGCTTTCTGAGTCGATTTCCCTCGAACGAGTGGGTGAAGAGAGGCACGAAAATGCTCATTGTTGAAACACGTAAAATCATTGAAATTTTGACCTCGACTCATTCAAATTTTACTCCATTGGATGTACCATAGAGAGTTTTAAAGGTAAAAAAATGTGTTTTAGGTGTCTACTATGCATGTTTTAAACATTTATTACGCTCGCAAACATCTTAGAAAATTTTTGAAAGTAGGTCTAAAAATGCACTTTTTTCCGTTTTTTGCCGGATTTTCGGAAATTTCAAGGCCTTTGCTCCAACAGAAGATATCAACTTTGGAATTCCAGATTTTTCTCAGTTGTTTGTCACCCCAAGACACAACTTTCCCGCACTAAGCCCAAACGCTATCGTGACTTTCGTGATTTTCGATACGGTCTAATGAGCATCATTTATCAGAGAAATAATGATCCATACGTGAATCTATTTTTTCTATTATTCAATTGACAACAAAAAAAATATCATTCAAGCTGAGAAAAAGGATGATCAAGGATTTTCCTCTGATAGTTTCAGAGATTTACTTAAACCTTTAAAAAGTTGGCAATGTGGCCAAACTTTGTAGTTAAAATAGGGAATGTTTCTGATGAGTGATGACATCAAATTACTAATATATCTCAAAAACTAAACAAGGCATTAAATAAACAAAGATGTTTGAACTATCAATTCGACTTGCTTTTCATTTGCTTTGTATTTTTTCTTTCCTTTCTTTAATTCCCAAAAACTTTCTCACTTACACTGGATCAGGCATTTTTTGCACCCCAGGGCACTTGTAGATTTTTCAACTCGACTTTCTATCTCAACTCGATCCTACATAATCAGCGACCGATTCAATTTGCCAAGATACAGCAGTGGCGGCTTGTACAATTTGGCAACAGTGTTTTAATCCCATTTAAATACATGTAAAACAATCGAAATTTGAGGAGGCTACCAGCCTCTGATCGAATCGATTTTTTACTTAAGTTTAACAAATGCACAGTTGCCAAATTGCACGGGCCGCCACTGAGATTCAGAATACAGTAAAGATCAGAGACAAATAGACATGGAACACTACGCTAAAATACATAGAGTAGATTTGAGACACACTATATTTTCTGGGATCCAACAAAATAATATATAGAACAACAGTCAACACCTTTTGATGTCGCATGGTGTTGAACGGTGACATTTGGTACACCCAGGAGGGATGGACTGGGAAGTGTAGAGGAGGGTGCTCAACATTCAACACCATGAGACATTATAAGGGTGTTGACTGTTGTTTTGTTGAATTCGCAAGAATTCAGCGTGCCTCTGCTGCGGCCAGTTAGTGCTCCGTCTCTATTTGTCTCTGGTAAAGATACAGATCTTATTCTTAGTAAGCGACAGATTAAAAATACAAGTAACTTATAAAACTTGCTGGTAGATAGTGCCATGCATCGCAAATGCTTTCAGAAAATGTCCACCGAGCAGCAACACGTACAACAAGTGTTACAGTAAACAGGCTTGCTTATTTGACAATTTTTAAAATTTTACGTGAATGGGTCTCAAACAAAACCTTTTCAATTTTTTTTTGTCTCAATAAATATCAAAATTTCAAAGAAACGTCATTTCTACGAGAAACATTACATTGACAATCTTTTTCAATTCAGAGTGGTCCCTTTTCATTTTAGAAATGATAATCCTTTGGTTGTCCCTTTGGTCCGTAACAATCTTTGTTTATTCTCAGTTTTAGTTAGGCTTATGAGATCCTGGACTGCCCTGCCCCAATTTATTACATCTTCTGATTCCCTTTCTCAATTTAAGTTTTTTGCTAGGAGTCATATTTTTGAATTTTGTTAATCTTGGATTTTGTTCTTTTCTGTTTCTGTATTTTTCTTGTATTGGGCAGTTGCCCGTTTGCTACTTTAATTAAATAAATAAATAACAAGATACCTACTTCTTTAAGCGAATATGAAGGCGAAGCCGGTAGTCGGTCAGCAAAGAAATTTAAAAAGAACAAACCAAGTACACATGGATAGTACATCATATAAGAAACAAACGGCACAATTGATAAATTTGAAAATTCCTGTAAAAACAGAAAACAGAGTTTTAGTTACAGAGCAATCAAAAAAGTTAACGCGTAGTTACCAAATGAAAAGGACTCATATATAAAGGAAGTTGAAAATTGACATTTAACACCTGCAGATAATACGCACCCCGTAGATAATACGCACCCCATAGATAATACGCACCCCGCAGATAATACGCACCCGGAATTTTGAGCCACGAAAACTGTGTTTTTGATGTGTATTATACACGGGTAAATACAGTAATATTAGTCAGTTATGTTTTGCAGGTAATTTTAATGTTATTTTATTTAACATCATTTCATACCATGTTGAAAGTAGATAAACATAATATTACACATATTAAAATTAAATTTCATTTTAAGTTTAATGCCAAATGCCATAGTCTTGAGCTGGTCAAGTTTTATTAATTCTGTTCACTGTTTTCTATCTGTTTGCGTTTACATTATTCCTGATGAGTATTTGCCTATTTGGCTATTTTGTACGATTGTAAAAATAAATAATAAATAAATAAATACATTGGTCATCTTTTCTATTTCTTATTGTTTGTTTTATACTTGGGCAGTTTGCCCATTTGTTGCTTCAATAAATAAATTAATTAATTAGTTAATTAATTAATTAATTTATTTATTTATTTATCTATTTATTTATAAATTGTATGAAACAAATATTATTACTCGAATATAATTATACTTTTTGCCTGTATCATAGCCAAAAGGCTCACATGTGATTAACTAAATGAATTGAATAAATAAATAAATAGAAAAATGTATACCAATACCTTATTAAAGGCCCTATTTAATTCAGTCTTGTAATGGGGAGCACCACAAATAACTAGAAAAAACCAAAATAAAAATAGTATAGCTGAGGATGATACGCCGCGTATTTTATTCCCTATCAAAAGTGCAGCAGCTAAAATCTGAAAAAGAAAAAAAAACATTGTTACTTCACTGAAGATTGACTACGACTAAATTTTAGTGGAAAATCAAAAAAATTACTAAAATCAGGAGGAGGAAACTCAAAATATTCCTGATTTTACAAATTTGCTTTATAAAGGAGGAGTTCTCTTAAAAACCCATCAGATCAAAGCGAAATTCCAGCCAGGGTTCAGTGCCCTAGACCCTACACAGTAAATGAGAGCCCCTTTTGAATGCATTCTTTTGTTTTCTAAAGATAATTTATTAGGACCTTTTTAAAATTTTGATTACAAAAAGAAATTAAAATTGAACAAAAATTTGGCTGCAGAATGGTTAGAAAAGAGAGCTATGAAACAGGCAGAGGAAATTAAAACATTAACCGCAACATTTCTCTTTCATCTGTTTACTTAGTAGACAATGGAGTAGTTTCAAGGGTCTGAAATTTTATGTTTTTTGTAAAGAAAATGATAGTACTTGATGAGCTGAGAACAATGGTGCCTTTCGCTTTTTCATAAATGTCCCGGTTTTGTAAATACACTCGCGTAAAGTTGTAAAAAATCGTGAGCGTAGTGATGTCACTATGCGGAATTTCCATTTCAAACCGTTTATTTTGGGCCAAAATCTCATCTCCAGAACAACGGGACTTAAATAGAAACCAAAGGCATCTTTATTCTCAGATCATCAAGTACTTTCATTTTCTTAATAAAAAGCACAACATTTCAGACCCTTGCAACTGCCCCATTCTCAACAAATTTTACTCATTTTTGGCTTAAAAAATCTTAACAAAATTACACAGGTGTCGACATTTCGGGATTTTGCGTTTTTTCTTTGTTTCCAATTTAAAATGCCAAAAATATAATTTTTCCTAACAGTGACTAGTGGCTCTATCCATCAGATTGAAATCATGAAAAGTTTCGACAGGATCACCTTAAGGGGGGTCAGACACACATTTTTTTTCAAAAAACGAAATTTCTATTAATTTGATTTTCGTGTTGTACAGTTATTTACATTTAATTTAAGACCAAGATTGCCTCGGTCTGATGTGTAGTTTCGAAGTTGTGCACTGTTTTATGAGGAAAGGTTGAGTAACATGAAGGAATAATTTTCATTAACATTCTCCAGCTCTCTCGGAGACAGCTGATTATATTATTTGCTTTCTTTCTAATAGCATTTCCCGAAAACTTTTTTTTTGACAGTTCTGTACCTTTCTCTCAGGATCTACAGTACCGATTTTCAGTTTTTTTTTTGTTCTCTTCCTTCTACTATCCTGCATTAATAGACAGGAGATTTCCTCAAAATGTTGAACATATTATTATTCATGGGACTGCAAAGGTCAAATTTTTACACATTTCTACAAAATATTTCACAATTTTTTTAAAATATTGTCAAAATTTCAAATTTTCAAAAAAAAAAAAAAAAAAAAAAAAAACTCCTACCTGAATATGCAGAAAGTTATAAGGAACAAAATGACAAAAAAAAAAAAAAAGTGTAATTTGATTCAGTAGTTCCTGAGAAAAAGGTACATGAAGTTAAGTGTATTTTACATTGGTCCTTATGGAGTGTCTGACCCCCCTTAATAAAGAGAACTTCAAGAACTTCCTTTTCAAGTCTTGCGTGACACTAGCAATCATGCAAACAAAACCCATACTTACAAAAGTAACTAAGTGGACACATGGTGTGACATAATCAACAGCATATGTTTCTGCACCTTTTAAGAGCAGGATCAAAGAGTAGGATAAATCAAGTAATGATATTAAAATTAAAACAACTGTTAAAAACTGAAACAAACAAACAAACAGAAACAATAAATTAAAAATTTTAAAAAATGAAAATGGGTTTGTCAAGATAATATTAGTTAAGTGGCATCGCGTCTGCAACCGTTGCAATTAAACCATTCAAAACCATGTAAAATATTTATAAACCGATTTGAGGGAGTGCACTGTTCACGTCCAATAATTCGGCCTTTTTCATGGATTTAAAAAGCCAAATTGCAACGTTGCCAGATGGTATGCGACGCCACTGGTTTGGTTTGAGGTAAGGTAAGATTTACAAAGCTCATTTGAGAAACAACCATTAAAATCAACGAAAAGGATAGTGCTTCAAGTTGGTGAAATTTTTATGGTAATACCGATAGAGATCTGTAGAATCAAGAAAGTCACCCTGAATTTTGACACATTTTCTTGCTGAGTATCTCACTATATACTTCAAAATCAATAGTAGACATTAAACTTGTTATATTTTGTTTCAATTCATGTTCCTTGGAAACCATTGTCTTCATTTATCAAAACACCCTTTATGAATAGAGTACATTTTATCACGAAAAGTTCACAGAAAAAAGTGGAAGAGTAAATTTTATCCTTCCATGGTGTCTATATTGTGCAGCAATTTGGATGGTTCAAATACAATTATCTGCTCTTGACTATGAACCGTATGAATATGAATATTAACCGCATAATAGTAAATAATACCAGAAAGTCCTGTATTATTTAACCATTGCGCAGTAAATATTAACCATCCAAATTGCTACACAATAAAGATGCCATTGAAGGGTAAAATTTACACTTTTGCTTTTTTCAGAGTAGCAAGAAGCACAGTTGGTTTTTTATTACAAAATTGATTACTTTTCAAAAGTATTCGAGATGGATTTTGGCAGTGATCAGGCAAGCCAAATTCAAATAACCTAACAATATTTGAAACACAACAATTTGTTTCCTCTTAACCCATTGGTTTCATTGAAATCAGTATGCCTAAAACTACCGGTTGCATCCACCTACATCAATTTTGAGTAATTCATTAAGTGAGTAATCGATCATTACTCTGGTACGTAGCAGACAGAAAAACAAATCAAGCCACTTGGATTGGTCACTTTGTTACTTTACAATGTTATGTTTTGTTTCAAAGTGACAAAAAACAATCCATTTCAATGGTTGAGTAAATACAATATAATGATTTCTAACTTTAGATATGACTAAGCTTGATTCAAACTCAACGAGTTTTTGGCGTTCCTTCAACTTAATCTCAAAAAAACGCTTTTACTATTGATAATTAATTTAAAAATGACCAAGCTCAGTGCAAACTCTATGAGTGCTAGGAAATCCATTAACAAAATAAAGGAAAATAACCTAATCAGCAATCAATTTTAACAGATGAGGTAATCTTCCTGCTTTCATCACATTTGAGTGGGTAGTATTTTCAAGAGGCGTTCTTTTCTCAGAACTATTAGAAATAAATTCAATAGTCAATTGGAAAGTCTAGAGCTACTAACATCAGGCTATCTAATCTAACCCCAGTTTTGAATAGACTTTACTACCAAGTGTGACTCTCCTCTACCAGTTAACAACCATTTTCCATTCTAATCAAGTCAATTCAAAATCCTTTAGAGCCAAGTATCATCCTACAGGCTCTAGGAAGTGCCTCTAATATTTTACCTACAAAATTTTTAACACTCTTATCAATAAATGACTTTTCTTTCAGCAGACTGGTTATTTTCAAAACATCCATTACAGAATGGGGCAGTTGCAACTTGCAAGGGTCTGAAATGTTGTTTCTTATGACGAAAATGAAAGTACTTGAAGAGCTGAGAACCAAGTTGCCTTTGGTTTCTAATCAAGTCCCATAGTTTGGGAGAAGATATTTTGGCCCAAAATACATTGTTTTAAATGGGAATTCTGCATAATGACATCACTATGCACACCATTTTTTACAACTTTACACGTGTGTATCTCCAAAACCGGAACACTTGAGAAAAAATCAAAGGTACCATTGTTTTCAGCTCCTCAAGTACTATCCTTCTCTTTACAAAAAACACTAAATTTCAGACCCTTGCAACTGCCTCCTTTGGCTTTGAAAAATGCAGCAGTACTTCTGAAAAAAAACTCATGCTAGAGAATTGATGGGAGTATTGAAAAAATGCAAAATTCTATCGGAAACTTAGAAAAATGTAGGAACTTTTTAAAGCTTCCATTGTTTCCCCATGCATAAATTTGCTGAAGGATTGTAAGTTCATTGTTTACAGCAACATTTTGAAACAAACCCTTTACATAACTGCTCAAAGAGAATTGAGTAGCTGCTATCTTCAAAACCACATAAGTGGCAATAGAATAAATGCAAGATGGTACTTGGAAGTTGTAAAGAATAACAGACTCAATTAACTCTCACTTGTTATGATGAGTTTCCTTTCACACACTCTCATTAAAGTGGGTCAAACTAATTGGTACCCTATTGCACACTTAGCTTTCGGTTGTAAGTAGAAGCTGCAACAGAGTCATAGAGAGCAATTGATACGGTTGACGAGCGAGATTAAGAAAAAGGAATGAGAATTCATTCACTTGTCAAACTTCTTTTCTGGCAGTATTATCTCAAGTGCCGAGCGATACCAAGATTTTTTTCTCTTTGAGCTATAGCAATTGACAATTCAACGAGTTGAGACAAGTTTACTTGTTTTGATAGACTCGGGAATTCCCTCACTCCTTCAAAAGAGGTAGGTATTCAATTAAGGCAGATGATGTAAACAGAGAGACAATTTTTTTTTTTTTGCAAAAAATTTACACTTCTTTGCCCACTGACTAAATTTTCAGAGCCTTGACTTTGAAACGGAACATTAGATTGAGCCAAAGAAGTTACTTCAGTCATTAAAACATTAATACTTTGAGTAATCTTAGTAGATTTGAAAAGTGCAGGGCAACAGGCATGGGCGAGCTCCCCTCTTCTGCCCCCCCCCCCATCATGTAATCTTGGCATCACAAGTATTCAGCACTTCTCCAATTAATTAGACGTCACCATTTAATGTACTTACAATAACACCCACTTTAATCATTTCAAAAGGAAAATATATTTATGATGAAAAGTAGGGCATGGTTGCATCGATTTTTCCCCAAAACATCAGCAAATAAATAATAATCTTTAGTTTGGGAGCAATTGATGAGAGCAGGTGCATTACCCTTGCGCGGAATGTCTAATTAATACAACTATTTAACTGATCTTAAATACTAGTAGATTATTTTCCTAATACTTTATAGGAACAAATGCGGTACAGTGCTCCAACTTTCTATGTCAATATATTTTTCCTTGGAAGCAAGATGTTATACAGTGAATGCAGATATAAATAGAGATGGTACACTAGGCTAAAATACAGAGAGCAGATTTGAGGCGCTGTATAATCACGGATTTAACAAAACAACAGTCGACACCCTTATGATGTCGCAGGGTTTTGAACGGTGACATTCGGTAAACACAGGGAGGATAGGCTGGGAAGTGAAGGAGAGGGTGCTCATCATTCAACATCAGAAGGGTGTTGACTGTTGTTTTGTTGAATTCACAATAATTGAGCGTGCCTGTGCTGCAGCCAGTTAGTGCTCCGTCTCTATTTGTCTGTGGCGAAATGATAATGTCCTTCTAAAAAAGAATGGCTGTCATCTATAATTTTTTGGGGAGAGCTTTAATATTTTTGTTCATGTTTTGTACTTCCTTTCTTCAGAAGTAAAAGACAAAACAATAAAATTGTGCTCAACATTATTTGAAGCGCCTTGGAATATTCTGACAAGGAATACTTACAAATTTTGTGATGTTCAACCAAGACCAAGGAACGGTCCATGTCTGACGTTTGATTAGGTTACGAACAGCAAGCGGAGAGAAGATCCAAAGAAAGATGCAAGGGATCCATGACAGTGCAGTCGCTTCAAAGCATGGAGTAAATTTTGGATCTTCTGTGTGCCAAGTGACATTTGCGTCCTGAAAACAAATCAGCCCATAGAAATGATTGCTATCTTATTCAGACATGGAAGACAAATAAAGCATAACTGCAAATGCCAGATAAATGCTCTTCAAAAATCTTATACTGTCCAACAGTAAGGTTGCTCGACGTCCTCTTTTAAACGCCTTCTTCCGGAAATACAAAGAAACGCACACATGTCCTGATTTTTCAACTTTACACTGTTTTTGAAGAAAAGAGGAAAAAATTTCATAATTATTTTTAACTTTTCATCTGATCAGGGATGTAACAGCCGCAGTATTCTCTCTCTATGTTTTGTTCCTTCACATACATTGGCATGTTATTTAAACTTTGCCTACTATTCATTCTAAACAATTTTGTTTTTTGTTTTTCGGACAAGACAGACTATGCCTGTGTGCAAATATTATAATAAAACAAATACAAAATAGAACTGTTTATCTAACATATTTTTACAAGAAAATTCTGTCCTCTTTTTGACCTTTCTTATACCGC
Source organism: Trialeurodes vaporariorum (assembly GCA_011764245.1). Lineage (NCBI taxonomy): Eukaryota > Metazoa > Arthropoda > Insecta > Hemiptera > Aleyrodidae > Trialeurodes > Trialeurodes vaporariorum. The sequence goes on from VMOF01000379.1 coordinate 1,284,609, forward strand.
TTGATAAAGCACGGTGTTCTCTTTCAGGGGTGAGAAGATCTGGCAACCATAAACAACAGTTACATAACAGATACATGCTGCAACTGTTCTTCTCTCTGCAGAGGTTACTGCAATCCTAGGACTTTCCCTTTGATAATAGACAGCGAATTCCATTGGAAGGACTAGATTAATGATGAAAGATGCCAATAGAATACTAAACACAATGCCACATCATCGAATCCAGTATGCGAGGAAGTCAGCAGTTAAGCTCGGTGGAGATGATTTCATGGTGAAAATTTTGGTACCTTATCTGGCTTAAATAAAATACTCAAACCACTTTTGATTTGTCCTCTACCTACTCTGATAAGTTGGATTAAATACTTGTTCAGAAATAGTTTGATAAGGTTATGAAATTATAAAATAGCAGAAAGCTTCTTGATCAAAGTAGTATGTGAATCCGACGAACAGATTTTAAAGAAAAATAAAACAATTTAGACTCTGATTGATCCAGCAACAGAGAGCTAGGACTCAAAACCATGGGGAATAAATTGACTTCAGACAGCGAGGACAACCGCATGATTACGGTGCGTCAGTTATGGGTTCTAGGATATTTTCCATGAGAGCTGCCAACTTCCACCAGGATGTCAAGAGAGTTCTAGGGGTCTGATGTAAGTCTAAGGTAGGTCCATAAATTCCCATGATTTTGGGCCCCTTGTCACAGCCCTAAGGATCGGACACCAGGGACAAAGTGCACCAGTCGCCAACCCTTTCCAAAAGTACCACCCATTCCTGGCCTACGGCTATGGTCCGCTAAAAGCTGTTGAGAAAACGAGGCGTCTAACTCTGAAACAGCTTCTTCAGAGGCTGAGATTGGCTGGCTCCAAACATTTTTTGGCTCTCCTAAACCTACAGAGTTAGTGATAAAAAGTCCCTTGTAGCTTCTGCTAGGAGTCAAGAGAATTTCCGGAGTACCAAATTGATTTTATAGGGGGCAAACGCTTTCTGGCCCCCCTCGACTGGTCTGCCCCAGCTTCCAGCAAAGATTCCGACAGACCCAGTTCCATAAACTGAGACTCTCATGACAACAAAGGCAAAGGATTCCTTCACAAAAATTGTAACTACCATCGATGCTCTTTTTCCTCCAGTAATAAGTAAAGCTACATTAAGTACTTATTTCAGATGTAAACTTACCCAAAATGGTGAGTTGCAGAAAGTATCCATAGTATGTAAGGAATTTAATCACTCGGACACAAATTGAAAAGAACACGAGTTATTAATTGGCGTGATGCAATAAAGGGCTAGATTGTTGGGCATGAGATGATAACGGAATGACCGAATGAGGCTGGTATGTTAATGAAACAACAAATTAGATCATTGTATATTGCGTTCGTGCGGCAAATCAAGAGTCCACTTGACAGTTTCTCACGCATCGACTCATCGGCACAAACATTTATGAGGTTAGGTTAGGTTAGGTTGTCGCGGGTAGCCGGGCAGGGCAAGATTTTACACTGGAGGGGCGGAGGGGGGAAGGACATAAAACGGGTGCGGCTAGGAGGGCGCCTGGGCTGGAGGAGGAGGAGGGAGAAAACGAGAAGCCGGATTCCCTGTTTTTCCCGTTTCTAAAAATTCCTCGACAATTTTTTACAGGACTCGGGCTCGGTCGAAGCGCGATGGTCGATTTAAAGGATTAAAATCAACATTACAGGGGCTCTAGTCAACACATAAGACGGGTGCTTCACATGCGGAACAAGGAAAAGTTCCAGGATACAAATACATAGTAATAATAATAATAGCACAAATATAGGACGAGCCTTATCTATTATTATCATCCTCGTATTTTTACCGATGACGTTTGAAAGCAGTAAAGCACTTATTACCTTCACGCATTACGAATCTTTGTCCTCGCGCTTATGTATGTAATCGCGTTTACTAATTATTCTATGTATAATAATTACAGTGTGACTTCATGATACCTAACTGATAATCAAGCGGGCGATTGCATATTGATGAGGGGGGGGGGGGGGGGCGAGAGAGATAAGTGAGCCTGAGCCGTTCCTGTGCATTTACTAAGAGTGGTTCACAAAAAGTTCACTTCTCTCCAAACTAAACAACTGCATCTTGATTTTTTAAGAGGATACATTGACAAAAGTAGATCCTCAGAAACATCAAGTGGCGTTTTCTCAAAATCAGAATTTTTGACGTTTCCCATTATATTCTTGAGTAAATGATGGCAAAAGGGAAGAGGAAAAAAAAAGGAAAAAATTGTTTCCCCCACACAAGCTTCTCCTTTTGGGTAGAATCCAATGTATCTGTTAATTTGTAGGTACTAAAAAATTTGTTTGAATAAACTACTACTTTACTACTACTACTACTACTATTGCTACTACTAAAAAAAAAAAGTGATCTACCTCTGTCCACCAGCTAGGCAAGCACACGACACCAAACATTAGATTGAAAATTGAAACAAATGCAATTGGAACAAATATTTCTTAAGATCAAGATGTGTCAATATTTATTCATTCGATTTTTTTTAGAATTTATGAAAACCCTCGCTAAAATCAGGGGTGCAGTTAGGGGGAGCACAGAAGGAAAGGGGATCGCCGATCCAGAATAACATCATACTTATGCGGCCCAGTTTTTTTTTTTTTTTTTTTTTTTTGCAAAAATACTATCACTCTTGAGAAATTTAAGATGAAAAAAAAAAAAACGAAACAAAGTCGCTGCTTAAAGTGCCAACTGGTACTAATAGGGCTGTGGCAATCTCTTTCCAAAAATAAATAAAATGATGATTTGAATGCAAATTTAGGTACACCAGTAAAATAAAGCGGTGGCATGGAAAAGTTCCCAAATCTACTTCTTAACTAGAAGAAAGCGTTATAAAGCAGTTGTTTCTATTGCCTCCCTTTTATTAAGTTATCGTAAAGCAGAGGTTTTGAAATTTTCGAAAGTATCATTTTTTCTGTAGAATCATCATTTGGATATGATTTTATATTTCGCCATGGAAAATGCTTGCAACAACCCCTTTTCTTCTCTGTCAGAAGAAACCAGCCTTCTCCCTCAGGAGAGGCCAGTCTCCTCCTGCAGCCAGGATCTTTTCCAACTCTCTCCTTTCCCCTTCAAAAGTACAAATAGATAAAGGATAGAAAGAGACGATTTATCCCCTTGTCTATCATTGTCAAACAAATGTTTTTAATGGTGAAAAGAAAGAGATAGATGATTTCTTGTTGCGCTACTGCCTCAGGTGACGATTGCCCTACCTACGCCACGGGTAAGAACACAATCGAGAAGGCATTCATCCCCAATGGTTTTATTTGATTTAATTTAATTTAATTTTGAATTTTTAAATTTTTTATTTAATTTGTATGATTTTTATCTATTTAGTTTTTATTGATTTTTTCATTGCTTATTTAATTATTTTTTTATTGTGTATTTATTTAAAAAAAAAAAATTATTTACCTATTTTTTAATGTGAAACTTGCCACACAAGTCTGACGTTTGGCAAGTGGAGCAGTTTTTTTTATTGCTTGTACAAATTTTCTTCTTTGCAAATTTATAAATCTATCTATCTATCTATCTAATGTTTGATATTAAAAGAGCGGAGATGAATGGTAATTAGGAATTTGAGTTTTTGATCAAAATCAGTGAAGTGATTGTAAATGAGAATTTAGCAGCAGCTAATAATTGTGAAAGTTCAAGTTATTTTAGACATTGAAATTAAAGTTTTATGTGACCGTCCTTTTGAGTTGTGAGAGTAATTCGAAGCCCAAATCCCATCCCGCGAACAATACAATATCTAAACCAGAGGTTCTCAGATTGATGAGCAGTGCCTGCAAAAAATCAGCGGTCTTTAAAATGAATCTTCAGCGTTTAGTGACAATGTCTGCCACCAGGCCGCTACTGTTTGATTAATGTCAAATTACGGGCCAAAAGTGATTTGTTTTGAAAAAAAAGCAAAAGTCAAAAATGTCCCTGTGAAATATCTCAACGATGACTTCAAAAATAAGGCTGAAAGTACAAAAAAACAGAATAACACGAATCGAATCTTGTAAGGAAACGCAATATTTTGTTTTGAGGTACTTTCTGCTTTATTTTTACAGTTATTGAAAAGATTTTGCAGAGACATTCTTCAGATGATTAACTTGTCTTTGCCACTCTGTTTTCTTAAAAAAAAAAAATTACTTTCAGCCTCAAGCCTGTCATTTGATACTAATTGAATGGTTGTGCTCCGATGGCAGAACTCGGCACGAAACGTTGAAGGTCCACATTAAATCATCTAGTTTGAGAAGAGAAGAAAAAAGAAAAACAACAGAAATGGGGATGGCAAAAGATGACCTGACAAGGCAAGAGCGTATATAGCACTACCCTGGCGTTGAAGAAGTTCCAATTTTTTATTTTTCATGGAAACAGGCCAATCATTCTAGAGGATGAAATTCAGACTTTTCAATGAATATTAAATCTATTAGAGTAGCCCTGATTATGATGTATCATTGGTGCAACTTCCATGCGTTTGACTGGCTTAGAGTTAGGCCGATTCCACATCAACAATGTATTGACTGGCCTGTGGGGTTTGATCTAAATCAAATCTGCATGAATTCACTTTCAATCATAATGTTTTTAAAGGAATAGAATGATAGTCGATTAAATAAACTACTCAAATTAAGATTCAAAATTATTTATAAATCATTTAGTAAGCAACACAAAAATTTTTCAACAAACTTTAGACTATTTCATGAAACAATACAATAAACAATGGAGAAGAGGAAAAACTTTGGTAAATTTTTAAAGAATAAAAAAAAAAAAACTAGACGCAAAAAAAAAAAAAACTCAAGAAATTCTGCAGCGATCATCCTCTTGCTCTAAATCCAATGAAGATGTTTCAAGCTGTCCACCGGTCAAAACATTATTGACCACTGCTCTTGCAAGGTAACTTGTCGTGATTGAATGCTTGGCGGAGTAGAAGACTCTTTTATCTTGACAAATACTTTCTAGATAAGTATCCTGGAGGAGAGAAAATGAACAATCAAGGGAAATTAGGATAAAGATAACAAAAGAAAAATAGCAAAGTTTCTGAGGAGAAGTTCTTTCCTATGGTTGGTTTTTAATGGTAAGAAGGGGGTCTCCTACTAATGTAAGTACTATGACTTTCAAAAGAAAGTACCCTGGTCAAAATTCTTATTGTTAAATTTATTTATTTATTTATTTATTTATTTATTTATTTATTTATTTATTTTATTTATTTGCCAAAATTAGTATATGAAACATTCAATGTTATGGTACAAGTCAAGTAACATAAGTTTTTTACACAATCTGTGTTACAGCTTATTACACTTTTACACTTTTACTTTTTACTACACAGTTATTACACTTACTTAGCTAGGTTCACACAGCATTACGCTTAGTCATTTCCCTGTTGTTTCCGATAGAAAATTCAATTTTCATGATGCACTCTGAAAGGGGCATTCTGATTCGTCTTTAAACACTTCAAACAAAATTTTTTAAAGGTTGCCAAGATTTAAAAGAGTAAAAATTTTGATCAGGAAACTTTTTTTTGAACGTCATAGTACCTAATGGGTCTGTTGCAAACTTTTGCTAGAACGATTAAGAGTGTTTAATTTAATGTGAAATCGCCTGAAATGTCCATTGGTGGCATCAGAAAGTCATAAAATTCAATAATAAACTCACAAGAGGCATTTAATGAAATCCAAGATGGTGGATAAATATTGAGCAATTTGATTGCATGCACCACAAACATTCAAGGATAGCCAACTTCACAATATCGATCACAACCAATCACAAAGTAAACAAACTCGTAAAATCTACCTCCAAGATGATGGTCCATCTACCTCCATCCTCCTTGGATGTTCACGGTGCATGCATACAGATTGCTCAATATTTATCTGCCATCTTGGACTTCATTAAACGCCTCTTGTGCGTTTTATGACTTTCTGATGCCACCAATGGACTTTTCAGGCGATTTTACATTAAATTAAACATTCTTAATTGTTCTGGCAAAAGTTTGCAACAGACCCATTACTGGAAGTATAACTTGACAAAAATGTGTTATAAATTATGTCTTATTTTTATCGACAAGCCACTTCACTATATAGCAGGGATTAACTTGGTTCTCTTAAAAGCTAAATCAGAAAAATTTACCCTCTCCTCCTTTAAACCCCCTTCTTAATAATGATTTTATAGCCAATAAATTTTAATCCAAGACATAGGTATTTTTAGTTTGATTTCCTTCCATGATCCTTCTATCATTAAACGTATCTAAGTTTTACATTGAAAGTGTTGGTAGTGAGCTTTCAAAAAGTTCAAGAACCTTCCAAGAGTTAAAAAAAAGCATAGTAAAAGCTTGCAGTAGCCCCAAGGTCAAGTTTAGCAATAAACCAATAATGATGGCTGTAAAAATGAGAAAGTTAGAATTTAATTGAGACTCACCTTGCAGAACATTTGAAAGGCATCAGTAACTATTTCATCCAAGTCCAGCTGCTTTCGAAAAGTTAGTTCAGGATTGCGTTGTAAAATTATTGACAGGATGCAGAGGAGCTGCGACAGAAAGCAAAAACGCTTCAAATAATTGAAGATTTGGGAGCAAGAAGGGCACTTCTTCATTGCAGAGTTTCATTATCTCATTTCCCACTTTATTTTTTTTAAAAGAATATAAAGACTTAACCCTTTCCGGTCCTACGTCGAATATATCCGACATTACAAAAAAGCAGTTCCGGTCCGCTGTCGGATATAGTCGACACGAAAGTTCAAACTTGTTCGCGGTCCTAAGTCGGATATATGCGACTTGTCCGGCGTGTGGCGCGCTCTGGTGAACACTTGAGGAACTAGTCTTGCAGTTGGCAACAGTGACAGCCGCCTTAACCTTGTCTCTCTTCGCATATTTTCACTTTGTTTACGTTTTCGTTCACTCGCTTGTTTACCTCGCAAAAAGTACGCGGACCTGCTGGGGCGGCCGGGTAGAACGGCCGCGGACCGGAAAGGGTTAATTTGTCTTGGAAATTGCACTAAAAACCCCCATAAATTGAGGAGTTCTTCGGTAAATGGGCGGATAAGCAAAATTATAGTTGTGAGAAAAACGCTTTTCTTTGTTAAAAAAGCCTGTGGTTTCAAAAGTTTATGGAATTTTTTCAATAACTAAAGTTTTTTAAATAGACCAAACCATTAGGAATAAAACGCAAAGAATTGCAAACCTCTAGCACTTACGGTTATTTCATAATTGCATTTTTCAAAAAAACAGTTTATCCGCCCTTTTACTGGTGATCGATTTTTTGATCGATTTTTGTCAGCCTTATAACGATTTTTTTTCACATTCAAAGCAGAGTTTGAATAAGAAATGAAGCTTGATGTTACTTATGTTGTTCTGCCGCATCCTCTGATAACCATGCGTTCACGGTGCGCGGCGTATTGTTGATGCAATCGGTGCGATAGAGACTTAATTTGTGCATAACTATAATAGTGTTGCCAAATGTATTTACAATAAAGATAACTTCCGCTAAACTCCCAACAGATATTTTGTATGCTTTTTCCCTGTTTTACACTTCATAAAAAGGGAGAAAAAGAAAAAAACAAACAAAAAATCATCAGACCCGAGTCTGCATTTGAAATTTTTCCGAATAATACGTGATTTTCGGCAAATATTACTTGTTATTTTTGTGAGAAACGTTAGTAACATGTACACACTATATATATTCTGGTAGCTTAGGGCTTAAAGATTCCAGTAAAATGATCTCCGAAAGAAGGGCGAATACGAGCATCCGCCTTTTACCGAAGAATTCTTCAATTGTGAATAATTCTCAGTAAAATTTTCAGCAAGATACAAGTATTTGCTTTCCTTGGAAAGATAAAATAAACTGGGGAGAATATGAAACACTGTAATGCACAAGTGCCCTTCTCCGACCGAGATCCTCAATAAATGAGGAACAAAAAGCCTCCCGACTCAACCAGCATTTCTTGCCCATTTATAAACCCTTGCAATTTTTACTGAAGCAAGGCTCAAGAGTCATGATGATTGATTTGAGCTACGAAAATTTTTAAGTTAATTATTCCAAATTTTGATGTTATTTTTCACTGCTTTTGAGGTTATTTTAGGCTGATTTCTATGCTATATTTTGCCACTCTTTAATCATTTTTTAAGGTAAATATCAATTAACCATTTCTTTTAGGCAATTTTTGGATCTTTTTTCATTTTAAAGTATTTTTCAGAGGAACATACACCTTGACTGAACAAAGATTTGTCCAAACTTCTTTTAAAATTCCAAGTTTAACATCAGGAAAAAAATCCAACTGTAAAAGAGAAGAAGCAAGTTTAACTTGCAACTAAGTCGTGTTTTGCCAAATCCTCAATTTCACAGCAATTTTCACAAGTTTTCACCAATGTCCACAAATTTTTGCCTTTATTTTGCGCAATTAGCGATAATTTGACTTGAAAGTCTGAGAATCTTCCAGAAAGATAAATAATTAAAAATAAATTAAAAACAAATGAAAAAAGAAAGAAAGAAATAAATTAATCCTCCCAGTTTTGTGAAATAAATAACTGATATTGTGAAGTAACATACCTCAACAATCAATTGTCTATACTCCGGGAGTTGGATATGATTCAGGGTTTCTTCAACAAGGAGCGCAAAATTTAACTCCGATTGAGTCATATTGACAAGAGTGGGCTGCTGAGGTAGAATATGTCCTTGCACAGTGAAACCTAAAGGCGTTCGAGTCAGGACGTCCCAAACCTGGTTGTAAAAAAGGAGCGGAACTCGACATAAACAGCCTTCAAGTCTCCGCCTTTCTAAAGTTGTGATCCTGAAATTGACAGGATGGGTTAAAGACAACAAAATTCAGACTTCAGCATTTAACTCTTAAGGCAAGAGAGCCTTTGGTGTCGAAAACTGATAATCAAGTATTGAGACCAAAATCTGTCTTTTTCCGCTGATATTGTCCGGTCAAGTTGACCCGACCTTTTCCGACTCTATATGAAGACTATTTTAGTAAAACGATATAAAGTATTGATTGGCATTCAAGAACCTCTCGTTCCAAACAAACTCTGCTTCAAAGTAATTTTCTCATAGGCACATTTCCGAATAATTCTTCTTTTATTTTCCATAGTTTTAAATTTTTTGAGGCATAATGTCACAAGAGGTAATACTGTGAGACTCTGAAATACCTTTAAACCGTAAAATTTATTAAATTGGTCGAGAAATGAAATAATGAAAATTTTTATCAGAATACTTTCTTTTGAAAGCCATAGTACATCAAAGACTGGTACAGATCATGAACTGAGAAAAGTTTGAGGGAAGAGAAAAAGCAAGCTATCCTCACAATTTTGAGTAAAGTTTGCAAAAGTGGTTTATTTTCTTTTCTCTGGTTTAAACGGCGGTCAATTTTAGAAATATGCAGGCACACTCTCTGACCCAGAAAAAGAGAAAAGAAAGGAGAGGAATACTTACTGTTCATTTACGGCCCATTCTCTAACGGAGAGCACTTTGTGCAAAAGTTGGCGAACTTCATACGGACTGTGATTCTCGAGAGAATTTGTACTTTTACCCTGCATTTGTAAGATTATTTTCATTGCTTCTATCACCCATCTATCCAAAAAGAAAATAACAAAAGAACGAGAAAGTCAAAAATATTTTTAAGAGAGTTTATGCATTAGTAAAAAAAGGGGGGGGGGATTGCTTAGTTATGCTTGAAATGTTCTGCAAATTTTTGAGGTGATAGAAATTTTATTCTTTTCTGAAGTATTATTTAAATTTTCGGTAATTTTCTTTGAACCGGTTTGAGCCAAACAAACACAATGCTCCTGTGAACCTGAACCAAGCCGTGAACTGACTTTGGTCGAAAATTCCAAACCGAACCGACATTGTTGCCGGTTCAAAGCCCAGTCGTAAACATTTTTATAATAAAAATTTTAGGGCTCTCATTCTTCCGAAAAGTTTGAGAAAACACCACATTCAATCAGTAACAAGTTGAATTAGAACGAAGCTTAGTCTGGATTCAAATGTTCTCAAAAACATAGCTGATAAATTCAATCTCACCCGACTCTGATTTTAAGAATTCCTTTAAACATGTCCGGATGAGTTGTGATAAGTCTGCCGCAGTAAAGAACAATTTCTTGTTGAAGCACTGCTTGGATAATATCATACGGCTCGATTGTTGAGTATATAATTGACTGAATTTCTGCTGGTGTTAAAGGTCGGTCGAACACGGTTTCCTCTCTACCGATAACACCGATTGTTAGCTGAAAATAGAAAAATATCTTTACTGACAAGAAAATAAATTTTAATCTTTTAATCTTTGATAGAATTTAATTCAATACTGCTCAATCTTTGAGCTACCTACATAAATCAATTTTGGAATGAACTCTAATGTGCAACTTAGCGCTGAATACATTAATTCTTTTCATCAGCTGCGTCATCTGGCAACGTTGCAATTAGTCCATTTAAAACCATGTAAAATATTGACGCAATGAAGTTAACTGTGCACCCCCGATCGTTTAACCTTTTTTATGGATTTAAATGGCCTAATTGCAATGTTGTTAGATGACAAGCAACGCCACTGCTTTTCATAAAACTAGAGTTGAAATTGGATTGAAACGAATCTGCAGAATAGTTGAGAGAAAGAGGACGACTAATTGCTATTTTGCAGGTAATATCAGTGGCAAAACATTGGCCGGTCTAGAAAAGCAGGTTAGCGCAAATAGTTTCAGTTTTTGCTGCTTAAAATTGGTCTATCAGTAAGCATACCTATTTTACTATCAGGTTCCGGTGTAAATTGGAGGTTTGATAACACTCAACAGTTCCAATGCACCCGTGATGAGATTTTTGATTCACTGTTTTGACACTCAAACCTCAAAATTTGCCCACATCTTACAAAACAGGTACAAAAGAATTCTCAACGGTGAAACCAAAAAACTCAAATTCATTCTGATTAGTCAAAAATGTTTTGGTGTCTGTTGTTCCCAGAATAGTTCCAAACCTTGCATTTGCACCCGAAGCTGATAATAAAATATCCTGCGTGTAATTTCCAGTCTGACTTTGGATGGTATTAAATTGAAATTAAAAAGGTACATTCTTAATTGACCTATGTCTACACATCACATTATACCTGCTTCTCTGACTGGCAAATTTACATTATTCGAGGTCAAGAGAACAAAATGTTTCAGAGCACTGGAAGTTTCATGCGATTCCGGATTTTTCCTCACCGATTTTCAAAGTATTTCCTCCCAAAATTTGAAAAGTGATGCTTTTTGTGGGGCTTCAATCATCGTATGCATTCAAAATGACACATATTTTCAAAATTTGAGATCAGTTTCAGGGGATTATGTTTTTGTCGGGCAAGTAGTCTCAAATTCCCAAAAAATTCCTTTTTTTCCCAGAAACTTTCTCATTTTCTCGCGATCTACAGATTTGTAGATCGAACAACAGTTTTTGCACCACTGTCCGAGGTCAAATTTTCAGTTATTTGAGAATTAATTCAGCTGTCCATGCCACCTTCCCCTTAAACAACTTAGATAAAAGGGTCTCAGCAGTAGGTGTATTGAAATAGAATAGTTTTTTCTAATTCTTGAGCCAATGCAGATTTCAAAGCTATAGTCCGTTTCATTTAAATAGAAGCTTGAGCTCGACTCTTTCCCCTACGGGTTTTACCCTCTCTCTCATGCCTGTGATGACTCGAGACCCATCAGGTCTGTCGGGAAGTCTCTCCGTCACAATGGACAGTCAAGTATCCAAAGAACAGTCCATTGTGAAGGGACAGAATCCCCGACTGAAGCGACACGTCTCGAGTCATCGCAGGTATAAGAGAGAGGGTAAAACTCGCAGGGGAAAGAGTGGAGCTCAAGCTTCTATTTAAATGAAATGTACTGTAGAAGCGTACACAAATGAGACTGTATTAAGTGCCTTTACAACTTAACCCTTTCAGACCTGAAAATCCTTTTTTCCAGGAACGGATTTTTGACTAACAATTTTGATCTCAGCACTGTTTCCTCATCTAAATTGATGCGCATATTGTATTTTTTTGTTTTCCATAAGACTACATGTTATTCAAATGTCCATTGGAATGGACTCTAGGTCTGAAAGGGTTAAAGTAAGTAATAGTCAGCAGGTATGCATTTAGGTCAAGATTATTGCTCTTACTTGTTTTCCATTGACTAAGACATTTGTTATGAAGGGACTGATACTATCAACCGTGTGATGGAGAAGACTGCTGCAATGCCGAATAGCTATCCAAAAATGAACCGACCCAGCATGATGATACAAAGCTCGCAAATGTTCATTGACTGTAAGAAAGAATGTTAGTTCAAATTTGAATTCCTTCCAATAAAAACCGGTTGTGTACAAAATTCAGGACTAGTCATGAGAGCGAAAAAGCAATTGATCAAACAGGCATCATTCTTATCCCCAGCTCTGAAGACAAACTTATTTCAGGTAGTGAAAGTTTTCATAGTTTGCTGTTATAGGACTTGGTCAAATAGAAATTAACTGCCAAAAGCAGTATGCAATAGTTTAAATTATTTGTAGGAAAAAAATTGTAAGATAGTGCTTAAGTGTTAGTTTCCATATTTAGCCTGTGTAAACATGTGCAAAAAATAATAAAAAAAAAAAAAATAAATAAAAAACCTAGATTTGTGCTTTCCGAGGGTCCTGAAATTTTGAAAAATGTTGAAAAATGTTAATTTTTGGAGGATTGATTTTCTGAAATCTGCTAAAACATTATTTTTAGAGGTGTTTGAGTACCCAAAAAATACCTGAGTTTCTAGTTTTCCGCTACTCAAAAGTGCTACTTGATTGAAAAAAAAAAAAATGTGAGCAATTTTCAAGTTTTTTTAAATTAAAAAAAAAAAAAAAAAAATAGGTTTGCTGTCAGAGTTTATCACTTGCTATAGTAGAAGCGTATTATATGCTTTTAAAGCAGGGTTTTTCAACAGGAGGAGGGGGGATAAAAAAGCTGCTATCTGGTTTGCGTTTAAGCTTCAATCTACGAATGAATACAAAAATACTGAGTAGATTTGTGCTTTCTGAGGGTTCTGAAATTTTGAAATATGTTAATTTTAGGAGGATAGATTTTCTGAAAACTGCTAAAAAATTATTTTTAGAGGTGTTTGAGTGCCCAAAAAATACCCGAGTTTCTAGTTTTCCTCTACTCAAAAGTGCTACTCAAACAAACAAAAAATTTGAGCAATTTTCAAGTTTTTTTAAAAAAAAAAAAAAAAAAAAAAAAAAAAAATCAAACGGTCTTTGAAATTCATCTTTGATCTACTAAGCTGGCAGCTGACATAGCTCTTTTGCAGAGATTCCACCAAGAACAGAATAACCGTGGTTTAAAGGAAATTATTAGTTTGCTTTATTACTGCGAGTAAATATTGCAGTATTTTCAATTTCTTGATATTACGAAGTTGATGGGTGTTTCTTGTTACATAGTTGAAATGATGTAAAACGAAAGAAGGTAAAACGAAGATTGAAAGAAGTTTATTGAAATGAACAAAACAATTGATTTTACCTGTCATATCATTGTACACATACAAAGGTCCTTCTCTTTTCAGCAACATTCCAAGAAGCTGACATCTGTCATAAAGACCACAGCTATTTCTTAACGCTTCGATAATATCATAAGTTGGTCTGTCTTTAAGATCCTAGTGGGACAGAAAATGAAGAAACACTCAAATTAAATCTTTCAAGAGTAAATATTTATTTTTCTGTAGAGAATTTCATTGAGATTCCTCAAAATGACTTTTAAAGGGTAGAATATTTACTTTCTTACTTCTGTCACCTCCTACAAATTTAATATTACCATTTAAATTTGAAGCTGTTACGTGATAAACATAAGTTCCTCTAAGTAAGTCAGAATGGGGCTGTTACACATTTTTGCTACAGGAAATTAAATGATTGATTCAGCTGTAAAAACCTACAAAAATAACGATGGTAGCTTTGAAAAATTACGAAATCCACTCCTTAACTCACAAAATGTTTTAAAATGCACGACCGTAATAGCAGTGTGGGGCAATAATAATAATGGAAGATTCCCATCTTAATTTTTCCACTCTTTCTATGCTGGGAAGGAAGGTTCACAGAGAAACTAGTCACCAGAGGAGTGATTATCAGTGGATTAACAGTACAATGACACCTGGTGATACCCGTGTCGAAGGAAAGTCTTCTCTTATTCGCCACTCATTGCTGGAGTTACAGTATTATTAGATGGGAATGTACAAGTATTAGTTCCCAACACCCCCATTATGATCGTGCGTTTAGAAGTATTTTATGACTTTAAAAGTGAATTTTATGAGTTTTTAGTGCTAACATCTTTGTTTTCGGAGGTTTTTACAAATGAATCAACCCTTCAATCGCCTGTAGAAAAAGTGTTCAACAGCCCTATTAATTTATGTACCTTTCTTGGCTGCAATTAGACCGATAGTTGATGAGATTAAAAGCGAATTTTACTATCAAGTTTGGGTGAAGATTCAAAGCTCGCAACTTTTCTAGGGACACCAAACGCCAAAGTCAACAAAACCACTTCTGGCCAATCAGAGACATTGTTTATTGTTGTCTCTCACTGTTGAGTTACTCTTTCTGCCCCCACCTTGTGGAACGGGAATGATTTATGAGGTTTGGGCACAGCATCGGTGTCATTCATTTTTACCGAACAAACAGTTCAGGTGAGTTAAATAAAATGTACAACCGTTGGTTCCCGTGAAAATCTTCACCCGAACCTGATAAGAAAATTTACTTAAAATGTGTCATCGCCTGACTGCTGCAGCAGCTTGTGCAATGCCGTAATGATGTATTGTCTCTATTTATACAAAAATAAAATAAGCAACTAGAGATTCAATCTTTTAATCTTTGCACTCATCAATCTTTCAGCATAGAGTTTAAATGGCAAAAGAACAAGGTTTCTAGATAGCACAAGCCGTTATTTTCAAAAAAGCAAAGCATCGTCATTAGAAAAAAAATTGATTTTCAGGCTCAAGAGGTAATGGAACATCAATAATTGGAACATTTTGTTCTTTTCATTAGATTGAATTATTTATATTTCTTGCAAGGAGCCAAGAAAGCACCTAAAAATAGGATACAGACAAGTTGGTGTCTCAGATTTGAAAGGTTCAAAGTCCAAAGTGATAAATTTCAACTATCACTAAAAACCTAATCTGTGCAACGACCAGGTAAAATGACCTACAACCTCACAACACTTATCTCATTATACATATTTGGTAAAAATTTCAACATTTTTAAACGTGTGGACCCCTTGTTGGGCACAGGTTATCATTCAAATCTACAAATCACTACGCCAGTTTGATTCTGCTGCATGATTGTTCAGATCTTGTCGCATATTTGTTAATTTAATTTATTTGTAAATGTTCTCTTAAGTATTACCTAGCATTGCACTCTGCTGATAATTCAAATTCTATGTGTGATAGTGCACTTGCACGAGCACAATATTACTGCACTTGCATGTTTATTGTTTTCCTACATTTTTTCAACGGACTATCTAAATAGCTCACCTTGCCAACTATTTGGTTGTGAATAACAGCTTATGAATTAAACAACCCTATTAAATAGTTTGAAATTATAAATATAAAACAAAAGATTATTGGATTCACGGTACCGTTATCAATTTCATTTCTTCAGCATACTCTGATGCTTTCGGTACATCCGTTAGACTTTGATAGCCAATGTAATCATGCTCAACTTGCATTACTGGAATGAATTCTATTTCAGATGAATCCACTGTATTCATAAAATCAAGATGTTCTGAAACACGAATGAATAGGCAGAAATGATTATAGGACTTGTAACGGACATTGAGAGCAGATCAACTGTCAATAAAATAGCATTGTTGAAAACGAATTAGCTGTATGGATCTTTGAAAACTATATTTAAGACTTGAGTCTGGTGATTTTGTTGCAAGAAAACAGTACCTGAAATTGTGATCTTATGGTCAAAATATCGTCAGGTCATCAATTATGTGCTACAGTGGAAGTTTGTTGTGTGAAACCTCGGTCCTGCCCCGAAAAAAAGTCCACTTGGCGAAAGTTCTACTTAGGAAACTGCGGTCAGAGTATGGGAGGTTTTGAGGTGCTGAAAAAATATTCCCTTTGGCGAGATATTCCACTTACGTTCCACACAACAAACTTTCACTGTATTTGTATGCATGCACCACAGTTTACAGTGTTCATAGTAATTTCTTGCAGTTTGTACAGTGAAGCAACTGATACGCACTTTCACAGAGAAAATTATATAATGGATGTTTTACCGCTTGTTTGAGATTTTTTTACCGCAACGATACATTAAGACTAATGATGTGCCGCCTAGGTTTATTCTCGAGAATATACCGACTCATGAACATTCCTAGCTGAGTAGCATTCCTGGGAATAAACTTATAATAGTAATGATATGCTTCTGAGTGTATTCCTAGCTGCGTAAATTTCCAGGAATAAACCGACACTAACAAAGATGCAACCGAGATCTTTTTGATGACATCGTATTCCTTGAAGAAACATCTAAATAGCTCTCAAAATAAGAGAATAATTGACCTTTTATAGCAAATTTTGACTGAAAACATTTCCACTCATTCAACCAATTTGAGCAAAGGAGACTTTTCCTGTTAATTAATTTTCCTCCTTAGCTTTTTCTTACCATTTTGAAAAATAGGAAAAATACTTTTAGTAACGGTGGGGGGGGGATTCTTCCACAGAAGGTTGACACTATCACAGATGTAATGAGTGTCGACATATGATGAAATGTAATTTCAAAAGATAAGCTAATCATTTAGACAAGCACTCAAAAAAGTCGCGCCCGAATAAAAGTAAAAATTGAAAAAATGAAAAAAAAGAGGATGAGATGCCATGCATGCAAAGTTCTGAATTAGATAATCTCAAAATATACTTGTTTACGAGGGAAGGGGGGGGAGAGGTTATAATACAGCTTATTTTACAAAATGACATTGTAAGAACTCATGAGTAAAACGTTCCGACGTGTGACTAAAACAAACAAAAAAAATTGAAAAAACACAGCTGTAATAGAACCCAAGAAGGTTAGCCTTCGTAATAAAAATCAATTCAAAAATCAGGTTGAAATATTTACAATTTTCAGAATGAAACTCTGCAAAACATACATTAAGAGACTGAACATTTCAAAACAATTCAAGGAAAAAGCTTTAAATTTCAAAATCCCAAGAAAGGTGTTAATTTACATGTCAACACAAACACACTGAAAAAACACTACGGTCTATGTAGGTTTACCAAGGCACTTCTGGTCTTGAAGCCCACTACTTTCTGTGATGGAGTCCGTAGTTACAGGTTGTACCATCGAAAATTACAAGCGTCACAACCGGAGTGCCTCGTTAAACCTATATAGTCCGTAATTTACAGTGCCCAACACCGAATCGTTTTTTCAGTGCAAGCACACTATTAAATAAATGGTTGCACACATGAAACAGTTTGAATCGGGACATCTTCCTTTGATGAGACAAAAAATAAAGCCCTTTTCCAAACACAATACGACAAATAAGTAAACAAAATTTCTGTGACTAAGGTTAGATCAGTTGAGCCCATCTATGCTTAGTCCCTTTCAGAAAATATAGTGTTTTTATTCTAAAGGCTTTTACACCAAGGCTGCAAGACAAATTCAAAAATTCATACATTTCGGTCTCGATTAGATGTTAAATGCGACGTACTTAAACCAAAATGAAACATAATTGCTAAGTTGTTTTTTTTTTTTTTTTTCTTGTTTTTTGCTATGCTCTCAGAATTTTTGTTAATTTATCATATTGTGGAGAAAAACGTATTAAGAAAGTATGTCTCAGTGAAAAGAGGGCAAGGATTAAATTAAAGGCCACAAAAAAGGTCACAAGAAACATGCAAACAATTGGGATAAACACCAAAAAATTTGCAACTGTAAGATGATGATCACACAGATGTATTAGTCTAATCCCACGGAGTCTTCATGATGGCAGAGGAGAGTTTAAAGTTGTGCTACATTGAAAAACTGTGACCGAAGTTCGGTATGTTCAAATCATCAAAAGTTTGTTGCTATTCAGTAAATACGTAAGTACCAAAGACCAAAAATTAATAAAATACTAAAAAAACCCAGAGCACCAAAAAATCTATTGATGCCAAAATACCGAAAAGTAACGAAATACTAATTTACTAAAAACCAGAAAAAAAATATTGATGTAGGTATCTAAAAATACCTATGATCCGAAAAGCACTGAAATAGTGAAAAATACCGAGATAGCAAATACCAACAGAATATTGACCAATAATTTCAGTACAAGTCCAGACCACATGACTCTAGGAAAGGTTTAAAAATTATTCCTATAAAAAGTGTTTACTCCCCTGATTTAACAGCGCTTTTGAGATTATAATCCTACAACTATACATTTTTTTCTAAATCTTTGTATCTTATTCCCTGGGAGTGAATAATGGATTCTTAAAAAGCAAAAGAAAGATCATTTTTGTTAACTTCATTTCAGACCTGGGACCAGGGGACATGCAAAGCAACGCTGAGCAAGGAGTAGGTAACAAGGTTAATAAATCGAACTTTAACGCATCAGCCTAGAATAAACATTGACCCCACCCAAAACAACAATTTTTTTTAAATAACAGCACAAAATTCAGGTTTTGAAGGAAACACACAAACTGGAGTCAAAATAGTGAGACTCCGTGATTTTTCTACTTTTACTCCAGAAGTAAACAGCTACTTTTTCACAACAAGAGACAGTTGAATTTAGGCTAATTTTTTTATTTGGAATACAAAGAGCCACGACAGAACGCTCCCATTTTTTTCTTCCTGCGGTAAGCCGTTGCGGTTTCAGAGTTCTATCTGAACAAAATAGAACACTCCACAACTCTGACGAGTTAGTCCAACAAACGTGGTTCTTTGTGTTCCAATGAAATATAACCTTAAACTCATTTAATCTTGAGTTTTTTGACCCATTGACTTGTTTTAGGCACAAGTTTCAATCCGGAAAATGAATTAAAAGAGCCTCTTTTCAAAAAATGGCTTAGAAAATCGATAAAGAGCGCAGTTCAAAAAGGTAAACTAAGCCGGAACGTGAGAATTTGTATAAAACCAGTTTTTTAACACCTAAACAACAGACAAACCACACTCAATCATGAGTAACAAAGAGTATCCCGTTCCATCATGTTCCAGCGCGTTTCATGCATAAGAAAATTAGCCTTTTGAGAATGCATTTTGAGATCTTAATTGATGCAGGATGAGGATCAGAGATAAAACAAGGCAAGAGGATTAATTGTTATGACATCATAAAATCCCACGAGGAAATCAAAGAAATATTTCATGGCAACCAAAACTCATCAGATGAAAAATACAGGGAAATACCTATACAAGAGGAGGAGATAAGATTTTGGAGACGACCGATTTGAACTTTAATACCATCACAATATCCTTTCTTCAACATTGCCATTAGATCGAGCATCTCTTTAAATTGAGGGTCTCTGAAAATGTAACATGGTTCTTCATTTCAAAAAATTTCAACCAGCAAAATTTGTACTTTTTTGGAACAAAATGCACGTTGATTGTCTTTGGAAAATTTTGAGATTCTATAGGAATACTGCATTTTCCTAAATATCACAGAAAAATTCTCCTTTCAAAATAAACGATTTCAAAACATTTGTTATTTCATGAATGGGTCACATCCTTTGATATTTTTTCCATCATTCCACAGTTAAAAATGACACCTTTAAAGGTAACAAATTACAAACTACGGTCCTGTAAAGAAAAACTGTATAGGGAGTTTAGTCATCTGCATAGGACCAAATTATGTTGCGGCTTGACAGTCCTCCAAAAGACGTTGGATCGTGCGTACTTGAATACGGTTGTATGTGGTTTTAACTCCCTGTAAGTGCTCACCGATCATCTGCGTGTGGCACTGTGAGGACGCAACATTTTATGGTCCCAGATTGGCAGTTGATTTCAAGCCTTTACTGAGATGAAAAAAAAGAAGAAACGATATTGCAGGCTCAACAAAAAGAGGTGTTGCAGCAATGAAAGAAAAGATGAGTCAAAAAAAAAGTGAGAGCAAGCTGGAATGCTGGCCAAACCACCAATCTGCTGTCAAACTAACCTTTGAATTTATTCAAAGGGTTGCCTCTTTTCGAATTACACGAAGCAAGATGACTCTACTCACAATATAGTTTTTCTTCGGCAGACGCTTAGACAAACAAGACACTCAAACAACAAATCTTGCGTGTACTAAGCATGGACAAGGCACAAAGTTACATGAGACTCAGATTTAGCTCTAAGAAGGGGCCAACATCAAAAAGTTTGGTACTATCAATGCAGTGTTGCCAGATTGGGGTGAAAAAGCTGTACGTTTTACATTGACTTAAATGGGGACGATACAGCTTTTTACCCTCGATCTGGCAACACTGTATCAATGAGCTATAACTTTAAAGGGGCAAAGTCATGACTCAAAAGTGAGGCAAGCATGGACAGTTTTTTGGCCTCTCAATTTTTAACCTTAAACCAAAAATTGTAATTATGTAATTCAGTGAAATTTAGTGTTGAATGAGAGTGCAAGTGTTTTCGAGTCGCTGCCTGAACACAACATTCTAATACAACTACAGCCGCTATGGGCTGTCCCAAAAATTATTGGACTTGACAACTGTAAATTAAATGAAACCGTTAGCTGCTTCCTGCTCCCAACCAATCAGGTTGCAGAGTTAGCGGTTTGAAGCTGATGTTTTCATTAAAGTCGTAAAATTTTAACGGTCAATCATTTCTAAGACAATGCTAGGAGACAAGATTCTTATTTTATCTGTCAAGAGTCCATCTTTTATCGTGTGAATACTGCCAAAAAAATGTAATTATCCATTTCAATGTCTAGATAGCCATTCCAAAACTATTACACCTTCATTTCAAACCAATTTCATACAGATCAGTCACAAATTTGAATTTGAAGTTAAAAATTAAGAGGCAAACAAACTGCGCCTTTTTAAAATGCTCATCTAGGATGTCTCCATGGAGTCTTCAAAACCCAGTAGGCCCCTCTATGGTCATAACTTGTTGGGAACTATTAATGCCGGAAGCAGTGGCGAATTCAGAAAATTTTTCTGAGGGGGGGGGGGGGGCACGCCCATGAATCTTTAAATTTCAAGCGTTGCAGTAAGAAATGTTGGGATATTTTTTATTGAAAAAAGGCAAATTTGAGGCTTCTGGGGGGGGGGGAGACGTGCCCCAGTGCTCCATCCCCCCAAGGATCCGTCACTGGCCAGTGGCATCATAAAGGTAAGAATAAAAAAAAAAAATGTTTTTGAAATTGGACGTAGTTCAGCATGCTGAGAAATAACTCCTGAGGGTCAGAGAAAGTTTACTAATCCTTAGAAATACTGAAATGTGCTCAACGATTTTGCATGTTTAGAAACGTGAGTGTGGAGAAAAAACTAATTCATTCATTGCTAGAGAATATATGCTTAAACTAGGACTGGAATAGGTTCTACCTGCCTCATGTGTTCTTCTCTTATTAGGAGACAAACAGTTGGGCGACCTGACAGGCGCCAATAACGAGATGTGAATTGAAGTTCTGTCTTGATGTCATCAATCA
Organism: Trialeurodes vaporariorum; assembly: GCA_011764245.1. Taxonomy (NCBI): domain Eukaryota; kingdom Metazoa; phylum Arthropoda; class Insecta; order Hemiptera; family Aleyrodidae; genus Trialeurodes; species Trialeurodes vaporariorum. Next base: position 1,306,152 of record VMOF01000379.1, read on the forward strand.
ATAACGCCATATCTCGATACAGATAAAATTCAGAGACTTCAAAAATTAATGGATAGCAAAGAACAGTCATTCCACAAACACGATAGACCTGGTGAAACAAAGTTGATTAGACACCTTAGCAAATTGTTTTGGCTCTAGGAAAATTTAATTTCACTAATGATGCTTCAAAGAACTATAGGCGGACCCAAGCATTTGTCTCTCCCTCTCCAGTCAGTTGAATAAATGTGTTAGAAAAGGATAGCAAAGGGGACCGATTCAGGACTTTATCTCCTATCGTCGTCCTTTTCCAGCACACACGTTCAAATGGGTGAAGAGAGAAACAAAAATTCCTGTATCTATGTATGCAAAAAAATGAGTACAGTAACAGCATGTTGCGCAAAACTAAGTTCCTGCCACCTGTCACTTTCCAAACTTTGTTATTTTTTTGGAAGATAAAATACTATAAAAGATGATTAAGCTAATTAGCAGAATATCATATAAATCTTAAATGTTTTACAGATTTTTTGAGCCATCGATCATCAAAACACACCGAGCATTTACGTTTGAATTTTAAGAACAGAATTCTGCTATCTCATCAATGAGTGTGACTGAGATATCGTCTTGCTGATTAGAATGATCATCTGTTATGAGGCCGGATATATAAATTTATTGACCATGGGTCACTTGACTTTTCGCCACCCCCTCCAAGCCCACGTTGAAAGGAGGGTCGGAGCACAAGCCTACACCCGCCTATGGCCAACAGTTAAAAGAAGTCTCCTACTGGGCAGTCAAATTTCGAGATAAATCAAACTTCAACCGGCCACCATTTGAATGCAACAGCAGGAATCGAATTCATAGCTACGTCAATACTCGTCATTTTTTGTCAGCTTTCAAACGAGTATGTGGTCGGGGGGGGTCTTGGATCGACCGTTTACTTTTGGTGGCTTAGGCGGAAATGCGTCCCGCAGTCAAATTTGACTGCGGGACTTATTTCCGCCTAAACGAGTATGTGGTCGGGGGGTCTTGGATCGACCGTTTACTTTTGGTGGCTTAGGCGGAAATAAGTCCCGCAGTCAAATTTCGAGATAAATCGAACTTCAACCGGCCACCATTTGAATGCAATAGCAGATATCGAATTCATAGCTACGTCAATACTCGTCATTTTTCGTCAGCTTTCAAACGAGTATGTGGTCGGGGGTCTTGGATCGACCGTTTACTTTTGGTGGCTTAGGCGGAAATAAGTCCCGCAGTCAAATTTCGAGATAAATCGAACTTCAACCGGCCACCATTTGAATGCAATAGCAGATATCGAATTCATAGCTACGTCAATACTCGTCATTTTTCGTCAGCTTTCAAACGAGTATGTGGTCGGGGGGTCTTGCATCGACCGTTTACTTTTGGTTGCTTAGGCGGAAATAAGTCCCGCAGTCAAATTTCGAGATAAATCGAACTTCAACCGGCCACCATTTGAATGCAATAGCAGATATCGAATTCATAGCTACGTCAATACTCGTCATTTTTTGTCAGCTTTCAAACGAGTATGTGGTCGGGGGGTCTTGGATCGACCGTTTACTTTTGGTGGCTTAGGCGGAAATAAGTCCCGCAGTCAAATTTCGAGATAAATCGAACTTCAACCCGGGCCCCCATTTGAATGCAATAGCAGATATCGAATTCATAGCTACGTCAATACTCGTCATTTTTCGTCAGCTTTCAAACGAGTATGTGGTCGGGGGCTTGGATCGACCGTTTACTTTTGGTGGCTTAGGCGGAAATAAGTCCCGCAGTCAAATTTCGAGATAAATCGAACTTCAACCGGCCACCATTTGAATGCAATAGCAGATATCGAATTCATAGCTACGTCAATACTCGTCATTTTTCGTCAGCTTTCAAACGAGTATGTGGTCGGGGGGTCTTGCATCGACCGTTTACTTTTGGTGGCTTAGGCGGAAATAAGTCCCGCAGTCAAATTTCGAGATAAATCGAACTTCAACCGGCCACCATTTGAATGCAATAGCAGATATCGAATTCATAGCTACGTCAATACTCGTCATTTTTCGTCAGCTTTCAAACGAGTTTTGGTCGGGGGTCTTGGATCGACCGTTTACTTTTGGTGGCTTAGGCGGAAAAAAGTCCCCCAGTCAAAATTTTGAGATAAATCGAACTTCAACCGGCCACCATTTGAATGCAATAGCAGATATCGAATTCATAGCTACGTCAATACTCGTCATTTTTCGTCAGCTTTCAAACGAGTATGTGGTCGGGGGGTCTTGCATCGACCGTTTACTTTTGGGGCTTAGGCGGAAATAAGTCCCGCAGTCAAATTTCGAGATAAATCAAACTTCAACCGGCCACCATTTGAATGCAATAGCAGAAACGAATTCATAGCTACGTCAATACTCGTCATTTTTCGTCAGCTTTCAAACGAGTATGTGGTCGGGGGTCTTGGATCGACCGTTTACTTTTGGTGGCTTAGGCGGAAATAAGTCCCGCAGTCAAATTTCGAGATAAATCGAACTTCAACCGGCCACCATTTGAATGCAATAGCAGATATCGAATTCATAGCTACGTCAATACTCGTCATTTTTTGTCAGCTTTCAAACGAGTATGTGGTCGGGGGTCTTGGATCGACCGTTTACTTTTGGTGGCTTAGGCGGAAATAAGTCCCGCAGTCAAATTTCGAGATAAATCGAACTTCAACCGGCCACCATTTGAATGCAATAGCAGATATCGAATTCATAGCTACGTCAATACTCGTCATTTTTCGTCAGCTTTCAAACGAGTATGTGGTCGGGGGCTTGGATCGACCGTTTACTTTTGGTGGCTTAGGCGGAAATAAGTCCCGCAGTCAAATTTCGAGATAAATCGAACTTCAACCGGCCACCATTTGAATGCAATAGCAGATATCGAATTCATAGCTACGTCAATACTCGTCATTTTTCGTCAGCTTTCAAACGAGTATGTGGTCGGGGGGTCTTGCATCGACCGTTTACTTTTGGTGGCTTAGGCGGAAATAAGTCCCGCAGTCAAATTTCGAGATAAATCGAACTTCAACCGGCCACCATTTGAATGCAATAGCAGATATCGAATTCATAGCTACGTCAATACTCGTCATTTTTCGTCAGCTTTCAAACGAGTATGTGGTCGGGGGGTCTTGGATCGACCGTTTACTTTTGGTGGTTTAGGCGGAAATAAGTCCCGCAGTCAAATTCTGAGATAAATCAAACTTCAACCGGCCACCATTTGAATGCAAAAGTAGATATCGAATTCATAGCTAAGTCAATGCTCGTCATTTTTTGTCAGCTTTCAAACGAGTATGTGGTCGGGGGGTCTTGGATCGACCGTTTACTTTTGGTGGCTTAGGCGGAAATAAGTCCCGCAGTCAAATTTCGAGATAAATCAAACTTCAACCGGCCACCATTTGAATGCAATAGCAGATATCGAATTCATAGCTACGTCAATACTCGTCATTTTTCGTCAGCTTTCAAACGAGTATGTGGTCGGGGGGTCTTGGATCGACCGTTTACTTTTGGTGGCTTAGGCGGAAATAAGTCCCGCAGTCAAATTTCGAGATAAATCGAACTTCAACCGGCCACCATTTGAATGCAATAGCAGATATCGAATTCATAGCTACGTCAATACTCGTCATTTTTTGTCAGCTTTCAAACGAGTATGTGGTCGGGGGCTTGGATCGACCGTTTACTTTTGGTGGCTTAGGCGGAAATAAGTCCCGCAGTCAAATTTCGAGATAAATCGAACTTCAACCGGCCACCATTTGAATGCAATAGCAGATATCGAATTCATAGCTACGTCAATACTCGTCATTTTTCGTCAGCTTTCAAACGAGTATGTGGTCGGGGGGGCTTGCATCGACCGTTTACTTTTGGTGGCTTAGGCGGAAATAAGTCCCGCAGTCAAATTTCGAGATAAATCGAACTTCAACCGGCCACCATTTGAATGCAATAGCAGATATCGAATTCATAGCTACGTCAATACTCGTCATTTTTCGTCAGCTTTCAAACGAGTATGTGGTCGGGGGTCTTGGATCGACCGTTTACTTTTTGGGGGCTTAGGCGGAAATAAGTCCCGCAGTCAAATTTCGAGATAAATCGAACTTCAACCGGCCACCATTTGAATGCAATAGCAGATATCGAATTCATAGCTACGTCAATACTCGTCATTTTTCGTCAGCTTTCAAACGAGTATGTGGTCGGGGGGTCTTGCATCGACCGTTTACTTTTGGTGGCTTAGGCGGAAATAAGTCCCGCAGTCAAATTTCGAGATAAATCAAACTTCAACCGGCCACCATTTGAATGCAATAGCAGATATCGAATTCATAGCTACGTCAATACTCGTCATTTTTCGTCAGCTTTCAAACGAGTATGTGGTCGGGGGTCTTGGATCGACCGTTTACTTTTGGTGGCTTAGGCGGAAATAAGTCCCGCAGTCAAATTTCGAGATAAAACGAACTTCAACCGGCCACCATTTGAATGCAATAGCAGATATCGAATTCATAGCTACGTCAATACTCGTCATTTTTCGTCAGCTTTCAAACGAGTATGTGGTCGGGGGTCTTGGATCGACCGTTTACTTTTGGTGGCTTAGGCGGAAATAAGTCCCGCAGTCAAATTTCGAGATAAATCGAACTTCAACCGGCCACCATTTGAATGCAATAGCAGATATCGAATTCATAGCGACGTCAATACTCGTCATTTTTTGTCAGCTTTCAAACGAGTATGTGGTCGGGGGGTCTTGGATCGACCGTTTACTTTTGGTGGCTTAGGCGGAAATAAGTCCCGCAGTCAAATTTCGAGATAAATCGAACTTCAACCGGCCACCATTTGAATGCAATAGCAGATATCGAATTCATAGCTACGTCAATACTCGTCATTTTTTGTCAGCTTTCAAGCGAGTATGTGGTCGGTGGGTCTTGGATCGACCGTTTACTTTTGGTGGCTTAGGCGGAAATAAGTCCCGCAGTCAAATTTCGAGATAAATCGAACTTCAACCGGCCACGATTTGAATGCAAAAGCAGATATCGAATTCATAGCTACGTCAATACTCGTCATTTTTTGTCAGCTTTCAAACGAGTATGTGGTCGGGGGGTCTTGGATCGACCATTTACTTTTGGTGGTTTAGGCGGAAATAAGACCCGCAGTCAAATTCTGAGATAAATCAAACTTCAACCGGCCACCATTTGAATGCAATAGTAGATATCGAATTCATAGCTAAGTCAATGCTCGTCATTTTTTGTCAGCTTTCAAACGAGTATGTCGTCGGGGGGTCTTGGATCGACCGTTTACTTTTGGTGGCTTAGGCGGAAATAAGTCCCGCAGTCAAATTTCGAGATAAATCGAACTTCAACCGGCCACCATTTGAATGCAATAGCAGATATCGAATTCATAGCTACGTCAATACTCGTCATTTTTTGTAAGCTTTCAAACGAGTATGTGGTCGGGGGGTCTTGGATCGACCGTTTACTTTTGGTGGCTTAGGCGGAAATAAGTCCCGCAGTCAATTTCGAGATAAATCGAACTTCAACCGGCCACCATTTGAATGCAATAGCAGATATCGAATTCATAGCTACGTCAATACTCGTCATTTTTTGTCAGCTTTCAAACGAGTATGTGGTCGGGGGGTCTTGGATCGACCGTTTACTTTTGGTGGCTTAGGCGGAAATAAGTCCCGCAGTCAAATTTCGAGATAAATCGAACTTCAACCGGCCACCATTTGAATGCAATAGCAGATATCGAATTCATAGCTACGTCAATACTCGTCATTTTTTGTCAGCTTTCAAACGAGTATGTCGCCAGGGGGTCTTGGATCGACCGTTTACTTTTGGTGGCTTAGGCGGAAATAAGTCCCGCAGTCAAATTTCGAGATAAATCGAACTTCAACCGGCCACCATTTGAATGCAATAGCAGATATCGAATTCATAGCTACGTCAATACTCGTCATTTTTCGTCAGCTTTCAAACGAGTATGTGGTCGGGGGCTTGGATCGACCGTTTACTTTTTGGGGGCTTAGGCGGAAATAAGTCCCGCAGTCAAATTTCGAGATAAATCGAACTTCAACCGGCCACCATTTGAATGCAATAGCAGATATCGAATTCATAGCTACGTCAATATTCGTCATTTTTCGTCAGCTTTCAAACGAGTATGTGGTCGGGGGGTCTTGCATCGACCGTTTACTTTTGGTGGCTTAGGCGGAAATAAGTCCCGCAGTCAAATTTCGAGATAAATCAAACTTCAACCGGGCCCCCATTTGAATGCAATAGCAGATATCGAATTCATAGCTACGTCAATACTCGTCATTTTTCCGTCAGCTTTCAAACGAGTATGTGGTCGGGGGGTCTTGGATCGACCGTTTACTTTTGGTGGCTTAGGCGGAAATAAGTGCCGCAGTCAAATTTCGAGATAAATCGAACTTCAACCGGCCACCATTTGAATGCAATAGCAGATATCGAATTCATAGCTACGTCAATACTCGTCATTTTTCGTCAGCTTTCAAACGAGTATGTGGTCGGGGGGTCTTGCATCGACCGTTTACTTTTGGTGGCTTAGGCGGAAATAAGTCCCGCAGTCAAATTTCGAGATAAATCGAACTTCAACCGGCCACCATTTGAATGCAATAGCAGATATCGAATTCATAGCGACGTCAATACTCGTCATTTTTTGTCAGCTTTCAAACGAGTATGTGGTCGGGGGGTCTTGCATCGACCGTTTACTTTTGGTGGCTTAGGCGGAAATAAGTCCCGCAGTCAAATTTCGAGATAAATCAAACTTCAACCGGCCACCATTTGAATGCAATAGCAGATATCGAATTCATAGCTACGTCAATACTCGTCATTTTTCGTCAGCTTTCAAACGAGTATGTGGTCGGGGGTCTTGGATCGACCGTTTACTTTTGGTGGCTTAGGCGGAAATAAGTCCCGCAGTCAAATTTCGAGATAAATCGAACTTCAACCGGCCACCATTTGAATGCAATAGCAGATATCGAATTCATAGCTACGTCAATACTCGTCATTTTTCGTCAGCTTTCAAACGAGTATGTGGTCGGGGGTCTTGGATCGACCGTTTACTTTTGGTGGCTTAGGCGGAAATAAGTCCCGCAGTCAAATTTCGAGATAAATCGAACTTCAACCGGCCACCATTTGAATGCAATAGCAGATATCGAATTCATAGCGACGTCAATACTCGTCATTTTTTGTCAGCTTTCAAACGAGTATGTGGTCGGGGGGTCTTGGATCGACCGTTTACTTTTGGTGGCTTAGGCGGAAATAAGTCCCGCAGTCAAATTTCGAGATAAATCGAACTTCAACCCGGGCCCCCATTTGAATGCAATAGCAGATATCGAATTCATAGCTACGTCAATACTCGTCATTTTTTGTCAGCTTTCAAGCGAGTATGTGGTCGGTGGGTCTTGGATCGACCGTTTACTTTTGGTGGCTTAGGCGGAAATAAGTCCCGCAGTCAAATTTCGAGATAAATCGAACTTCAACCGGCCACGATTTGAATGCAAAAGCAGATATCGAATTCATAGCTACGTCAATACTCGTCATTTTTTGTCAGCTTTCAAACGAGTATGTGGTCGGGGGGTCTTGGATCGACCATTTACTTTTGGTGGTTTAGGCGGAAATAAGACCCGCAGTCAAATTCTGAGATAAATCAAACTTCAACCGGCCACCATTTGAATGCAATAGTAGATATCGAATTCATAGCTAAGTCAATGCTCGTCATTTTTTGTCAGCTTTCAAACGAGTATGTCGTCGGGGGGTCTTGGATCGACCGTTTACTTTTGGTGGCTTAGGCGGAAATAAGTCCCGCAGTCAAATTTCGAGATAAATCGAACTTCAACCGGCCACCATTTGAATGCAATAGCAGATATCGAATTCATAGCTACGTCAATACTCGTCATTTTTTGTAAGCTTTCAAACGAGTATGTGGTCGGGGGGTCTTGGATCGACCGTTTACTTTTGGTGGCTTAGGCGGAAATAAGTCCCGCAGTCAAATTTCGAGATAAATCGAACTTCAACCGGCCACCATTTGAATGCAATAGCAGATATCGAATTCATAGCTACGTCAATACTCGTCATTTTTTGTCAGCTTTCAAACGAGTATGTGGTGGGGGGTCTTGGATCGACCCTTTACTTTTGGTGGCTTAGGCGGAAATAAGTCCCGCAGTCAAATTTCGAGATAAATCGAACTTCAACCGGCCACCATTTGAATGCAATAGCAGATATCGAATTCATAGCTACGTCAATACTCGTCATTTTTTGTCAGCTTTCAAACGAGTATGTCGCCAGGGGGTCTTGGATCGACCGTTTACTTTTGGTGGCTTAGGCGGAAATAAGTCCCGCAGTCAAATTTCGAGATAAATCGAACTTCAACCGGCCACCATTTGAATGCAATAGCAGATATCGAATTCATAGCTACGTCAATACTCGTCATTTTTCGTCAGCTTTCAAACGAGTATGTGGTCGGGGGCTTGGATCGACCGTTTACTTTTGGTGGCTTAGGCGGAAATAAGTCCCGCAGTCAAATTTCGAGATAAATCGAACTTCAACCGGCCACCATTTGAATGCAATAGCAGATATCGAATTCATAGCTACGTCAATATTCGTCATTTTTCGTCAGCTTTCAAACGAGTATGTGGTCGGGGGGTCTTGCATCGACCGTTTACTTTTGGTGGCTTAGGCGGAAATAAGTCCCGCAGTCAAATTTCGAGATAAATCAAACTTCAACCGGCCACCATTTGAATGCAATAGCAGATATCGAATTCATAGCTACGTCAATACTCGTCATTTTTCCGTCAGCTTTCAAACGAGTATGTGGTCGGGGGGTCTTGGATCGACCGTTTACTTTTGGTGGCTTAGGCGGAAATAAGTGCCGCAGTCAAATTTCGAGATAAATCGAACTTCAACCGGCCACCATTTGAATGCAATAGCAGATATCGAATTCATAGCTACGTCAATACTCGTCATTTTTCGTCAGCTTTCAAACGAGTATGTGGTCGGGGGGTCTTGCATCGACCGTTTACTTTTGGTGGCTTAGGCGGAAATAAGTCCCGCAGTCAAATTTCGAGATAAATCGAACTTCAACCGGCCACCATTTGAATGCAATAGCAGATATCGAATTCATAGCGACGTCAATACTCGTCATTTTTTGTCAGCTTTCAAACGAGTATGTGGTCGGGGGGTCTTGGATCGACCGTTTACTTTTGGTGGCTTAGGCGGAAATAAGTCCCGCAGTCAAATTTCGAGATAAATCGAACTTCAACCGGCCACGATTTGAATGCAATAGCAGATATCGAATTCATAGCTACGTCAATACTCGTCATTTTTTGTCAGCTTTCAAGCGAGTATGTGGTCGGGGGGTCTTGGATCGACCGTTTACTTTTGGTGGCTTAGGCGGAAATAAGTCCCGCAGTCAAATTTCGAGATAAATCGAACTTCAACCGGCCACGATTTGAATGCAAAAGCAGATATCGAATTCATAGCTACGTCAATACTCGTCATTTTTTGTCAGCTTTCAAACGAGTATGTGGTCGGGGGGTCTTGGATCGACCGTTTACTTTTGGTGGCTTAGGCGGAAATAAGTCCCGCAGTCAAATTTCGAGATAAATCGAACTTCAACCGGCCACCATTTGAATGCAATAGCAGATATCGAATTCATAGCTACGTCAATACTCGTCATTTTTTGTCAGCTTTCAAACGAGTATGTGGTCGGGGGGTCTTGGATCGACCGTTTACTTTTGGTGGCTTAGGCGGAAATAAGTCCCGCAGTCAAATTTCGAGATAAATCGAACTTCAACCGGCCACCATTTGAATGCAATAGCAGATATCGAATTCAGAGCTACGTCAATACTCGTCATTTTTTGTCAGCTTTCAAACGAGTATGTGGTCGGGGGGTCTTGGATCGACCGTTTACTTTTGGTGGCTTAGGCGGAAATAAGTCCCGCAGTCAAATTTCGAGAAATTCAAGCTTCAACTGGATACCATTGGAATACATTAGTAGACAAAGATATCCAATCTAATGTGTCCAGCGAAATGCTGCTACTGAACCACAAGAAATTTGATTACTTGCCTGGCTCTCTTATGAACAGGAACAGACTAAAACTAGACATTTTGAGAAACATAAAGGTAATACATTTTCTAATTATTAAAATTATTTTTTTTTGAAGATTGTTCTTCAGGCAAGAATACGCTGGATACTCCTTCAAACCCTTTATCTCTTAGATCAAATTTTTATTCAGAATTGTTCTGCCATTCAAGTTTTTAGGGAGATACAATGTTTCTTTATCCTTTTTACAGATTTTCTGTAAATATTTTAGATAAACTGGAAGTTTTAAACTTTTTTTTTTTTTAAAACTGATGTTTTAGAATAAAACTTTGGTTGAAAGAGTGTGATTGATATCTTGCACACATTTTTTTTGTTTTTGTTTCAAGATATGTGCTGAAACAGACAAAGGGAGAGAGCAGGATAGACTTCTAGATCTGCCTCATGCCTCCGCATATGGAACAAGCTTTACCTTACTAGTTCCTAGAGCACCAATCGGCCGAGCAGGTCTGCCGGACAATCCAAGCTTTTCATTGATACCTAAATGTTTGTAAACTTGAACTAGTTGGTTAGACGACCAAATTTGGACAGGTTCTACTTCATGAGGAGTTTGTGTTTGGATACCATACGTAGCCATCATTGCTTGCAAACGCATTGATTCAGCTATTAAAACGATTTGTACCACCAAATCAGTTGCGGTTCCCTATGAAACAAAACAAACACGATGAGAAAAACACAAATTTTAAAATTCAACTCCTGGATGTTAATTTTTAAAAAATTAACACAAAAATTGTATAAAATACTCTAGTTTCAGAAGTTCAGGAATTGATAGAGACAATATCATAAGTCCAGTGGGGAATAAAATCTCACTTTCAGTTGAACTTTCCCCCTACCAGGTACATAAATTTAAATAAATAATTGGAGAAAGTACTTAGAATTTGCCTTAGAATCACCTTAAACAGACAGTATTTCGTAAAACAGAGTTAAACCACATTTTGATCAAAATCCAGCTCATCTGAAAAATAATGACTGTACCTCACAAAGATTCTGATGGTGAAATTCAAATGATCAAATTCCATTTCTTTTCCTTTTCCTGCAAGTCTAGCCAATCCTGTAGAGTTGAATGTACAGGGGAAAAAACCCTTTGATGCCTTATTTCTCAAAACTGCTTTTGAGTGAGTTAACCCCATTTTATATAATACCATTCATTTATTTCCTTAGTTTTCTCAGTTTCCCAGGACTATGACAACCCTGATACAAAGGAACAAGTGCTACACTCAGCAAAGAATGACCCTGGAATAAGCTGTAACACACTGTATAATTATAAACAACTATCAAGAGCCACAATACAAACGGTGCAAAATTCAAGTGCAAATTAAGAAATAGCAAATCTACAGAGGCGTGCTTCTCAAAAAGTCAAAGATGCATTTAGAAATCAAAGAAAACAGTGAGAAGGAACTAAGGCCAAATGGAGAGAGGTCTCGCAAGAAAAAGGAAAATTAGCTCGGTATTCGACGGTTTTAATGGGACTGTTTGCAAATATTGCTACGGATGAGAAAAAGGTTGGCCTCCTCGTAAAAACCAGCAAGCAGCAAACCATCACAAACCATTTTTTCTACCATAGCTGACAAATGTGAAATGGGTCAGTTGAACAGTTCAAAAAATAGAATTTAGTAAATGGATCTTGTAGAGAACTGTACAAGAAAAATGGTGACATCCAAAAAAAATACATTTACATTGAATAATAGCAGAGGTTCAAAAATTCTGAACCATGATTTAACACTTAAGTGGTCAGCCAATTTTTTTTTTTTTTTTTTTTTTTTTGAGACGTGCTTTGCCCTAGTGGATTTTTTGGACACTACATACCCCTATGCAACCTGTATACCAATTAGGTAGATGTTTCATAACATCCGCTATGCTTAAGATGCGTGCAATCATGAATGACGTTTATAAACGGCCTTGGCCGCCAATGGCAAAATCCATTTAGACGTTTATAAACGGCTTTGACCACTTAAGTGTTAATCCTACAGCATGGATTGAGGCCGTTTCCGGAAAAAGGCTACATTAAACAATGTGTGTGCTCTTTCTGAGAAATCAGTATTGTGATAGGATCAAGACTCTTGTCTGAAGAGTGCACCTTATGTTCAATGGGCCCTTTTTCCAGAAATGGCCTCAATTCAACCTTGATTTCTAGCAACACAGCATTCTTATCTTGGGCTAAAATTCTCTTTGTATACATTCTCATTGTTCAAAGACTTAACCCTTTCTGTCATGAATTACGAAACAAGTGTCACTGTAATCTGAAACCTATACCATTAAATTGAACAAACTTTTCTCATATGATTTCATGTGTGAGTCAATTTTTCCAAATTTCTATAAGGATCCATGTAAAATGGTCGTCCATTATAGTGGACACTGAGACGAAAAGGGTTAAGAATAGATTCGTAGAGTTATTTCCAAGTTAACTTGTGGTAAGCAAGAAGTCACAACTTTTCTTACCACAAATTATCTCATGAAAGGCAATAAAGAGAGCAAATTCCATTATAATAACGTGTTCGACTGACCAATTCTGAGTACATATTTGTTGCTTTGACATGCAAGTTTCTTTTTCAAGATAACGGAGTTATAACCTGAGGAGCATTCAGTGGTACACTTGTGGTTTTTATACAAATTAAAAAAAAGAAAATTCATTCTACTAGACAAAAGAAACCGGAAAAGAAGAGAGAGGAGACTATGAAATTTAGAAATCAAACAACAAAACCACGCAACGCATTACTTAGAAGAGACATCACACTAGAATAGAGAATCTTACTTACAATTGAGGTAATTTTAGCCTGAAAAAAGGGAGCAAATCTTGTACACACAAAAATGAATGGATTTTTTACAATCTCTTAATTTAAATAATAATTCTACCAATGGTTTTTAAAAAAAGGGAGCATTGCGAATACAGCTCACAACACACTTCGCGTAGTTTGAAAACAAGGATATTTTTCATAAAAATCACTTTTCTTGACACAGATAGCAGCATTTCTTTTAAATACAAATTTTAGTGACAACAGGTGGGATGGGGAAGGGATTCATAATCTCTGTCTCTTGCAGTAGATTTTTCGAAAGTTGCCTTCAAAGTCTCCCCCATTTATTTTCCACTGCTTTGGTGCAGTCAAAGAGTAAACAAGAGTCGCAATTGAATGGAAGGCCTGCGTGGTCAACGTAGATAAGGGATCCGAACGCGGGCTGGCCTGGGCTGGCCTCTGATTGGCTGCAACGGGTGGAGCAAAAATGACTCGGGGTATAGGGAAAATAACACGGGATTTTCGTTCCGGGGCGTTTATCTCGAAACCTAAGCAAAATCATATCTAAACAATTCATACGAGTCGATTCAGCAGATTTTTCCAAACAATTTGATAGGTCATAAGTGCCACTTTATTGCAAATTCGAAAAGACTGTTTCAGTTGAAAAGTACGCACAATAGTGTGATTACATGCTTGGCGTGTGTTCGAGCAGTAATTGAGTAACTCACTGTTGTGCGTACTTTTCAACTGAAACAGTCTTTTCGAATTTGCAATAAAGTGGCACTTATGACCTATCAAATTGTTTGGAAAAATCTGCTGAATCGACTCGTATAAATTGTTTAGATACGATTTTGCTTAGGTTTCGAGATAAACGCCCCGGAACGAAAATCCCGTGTTATTTTCCCTATACCCCGAGTCATTTTTGCTCCACCCGTTGCAGCCAATCAGAGGCCAGCCCGCGTTCGGATCCCTTATCTACGTTGACCACGCAGGCCTTCCATTCAATTGCGACTCTTGTTTACTCTTTGGGTGCAGTGGTATTTCGAGGTTGGATTCATACTAGCTGAGAAGGTATAATGGCTGTGCAGTCTATTTTTCTAAGCAATTTGGCAACAATGCTGAAAACATCATAGCAAGAGTTCCTTGCAAAAAAAAAGTTTTACAGCATTTAAGCATTGAAAACTATTTTTAACAAAAAGGGAACAGACTGATTCTAAAGTAAGTCCTTAAATATAGAACCTGTAGGGTGCTTAATGGTTCTTGGGAGATGGATTGATAGGAATTTCCTTTGATTAAAATTTGAAATTACAATAATTATATGGATTTCTTGAAGAGTAAAACCTCTTAAGCATGATGAATTGAAAACATGACTGGTAAGTACCTGAAACGCAGAATATCTGCCACCTTTTCTGGGTCTGTTGTAAGAGGGTAAGTAGCGTCTGATGGGGTCCAGCTCATTGATATGAAGCAACCCAGAGGTTAAAAGTTGAGAAATGATGAATAAAGCTTGATTCCACAAGAAAAGAGGTGCGTCTCCACCACTCCCTTCCGTGCTTGGATACCATGGCTGGCTCCCTGGTTCGGCTCGCTCGAATTCAATGCAGTCCTCAGCAATGTAAAAGTACATCGGAATGCAAGGATCTGCACAGAATTTGACAAGATTTGATAAGAAAATTATATAGATTTCATCCTAACTACTACAGCTGGGGAAACCATCAACATACTATCAATAGTATCGATAGTTCTGTAAATTAATGGGCTATCAACACTATTGATGGCACTATCCACAGTGTTTCCAATCCGTAAACTTCAACAAGCTCCAAATAATTTAAGGTAAAACTGCTCACTCGAAGTACTGCCAGTAATCAATCTAAACTGAAAGTTGAAATATGCAAAGCTTACAGGACTGAATTTTCTGTTTTGCTCTAAACGACAATATTTGATTGCAATGTAATGTTGTTTTTGATGTTTAATGTTTTGGTGCAAAAATACAAAGGTTCACTTTGAAAAGTGAGAAAGAGTTAATTTTGTAGAATTTCAATGATTACAATTGACTTTGAAGATTGAAAGTTGAGCTGAACATTGCAGTTCAGTTAGAAATGACTGTCTATAACCTTATCAATTACAAACTTTCAACTTTTACGCTTAATATTTTCCGTGACATTCATAACAAACAATAGTATCCAAGCTCTAATGACTACTTTAAAGGACTGATTTCAGCTATCTTTTTCATCAGGTACAAGTATCAAGTACGATATAATATACTAAATAACATTAGATAATATTGAGAACCTACCACCATAGTTATCTCTGTGTACCACTTTTTTCATTAAGGCACGATATTCTGCGACTTGATCATGAGCAGACTTGAACATTCCGTCGATTACCATGTACATAAAAAATAAAGGCCATTGACACTCCACATTCTCAAACTCCTGCAAGGAAGGATAAAATAATAATATAAACAAAAGAAATGTTTTTGCAATCTGATCCTTTGGAAGGCCACAGTGGTCGATTAATAACTGCCCCACAAATTTTTAAAAACCACCTCAAATTGAAGAAGAAGTGGATTTTGGAAAAACACATTTAGCCAAAAAATAATTCTTTATTTATGTTATTTTTCGAACTGAAACAAAAAAATACCCCTTCCATTTGATTTTTGTGATATTTGCAAGTTTTGACTCATGGGGTACACATATTAGGTGCAAGAAATGAAAGATTTGAAAAAAAAAGAACACAAAATATTTAGAGCTTGTTTTTTAAAAAAATTTGAAGAATTTAAAATGTGATTTTTTTTTTTTTACATGCATTGATTCAGCCTAATGTAAATTTTAATGATAAATAATCCCATTAAACAATTTTTTACAGCAATTATACAGTCCACAAAAAATGGATCTCCCACATTTCTAAAGAAATTCTTCATAGTATTAAGACTTAAGATAAAAAAGAAAGTCCAGCAGAAATCATCTTGTAGGGTGATGGAGAAGCGGAAATATTATAAAATGGTATCAACTTTTTACCCTTGTTTCTCCAGTATGATAAAATTGTCGGTTAGGATCCTCAAGGACACATTTATAACCATCACGAGTAAATCGCTTGAAACCACAGCTGCCTTTCAATTTTGTTGTGATATTTAGTTTTGTTTGATTATACAGAGCTTCTTCATGGGTTGCAAACGCTGGAAATGATATAGTTGGTATTAATGATGAATCAACATCCTAAAAAAACAATGATATTTACCGTCAATGTTATACAATAAGAAAAAAAGAAGGATGACACAAGATACAAATATATTAAACAATTTAAGCCGAAAAATAAAAAGGTAATCTTGCTAGAAGTTCACTCACGTGGGTGCGTTGGCCTCCAATTGTAATGGAATTTGCATGAAAATGTAGCTTAGGTACGTCTAATAGAGAATCGAGAATCATTTTCAGCAAATGGGTACATGGGAAGGGGAAAAAAATTCAAAGTATTGCAAAATTCTGCAAAATTTGAAGTGTGCGACATGTGTATCAGATTTTTGGACCTCTCTATCATCAGCTCATGTGGTCAACTGGTAAGATATGCGACTGGCACTACTGAGGGTGCGTGTTTGATCCCAGCGTCAGCTGATTACTTTTAGTACTTCCATTTATAGCTGTTCTGCTCCTCATAGAAATGATTGTGAATAATTGTCATTTTCTTGTCTTAATTTTAATTTTATCTTTCTCTCAATAATCAGCAAAATATTTGAATGCTGCATTGAATATTTCAGCGAAGTGGCAAGCAGCCTGCAATTTAAGTACAGTCAAAAGTCCATTAGAAAAACACCTCATCTGCAATGAGTGAACAAACTAGATAATCTGAGAAAAATTGAACTCACTCTCCTGCTATTTGTTGCTTAGGATGTTCTCCCTGTTAGCAGATGGTACTTGTAAGTTTTTGCGACAGGAAATTTACTTTAAAACATTATGAAACTTTAAAAACAAAGATTGAACAATAACTTTCATTGTTAGAAAAAAGATAAAAAGCAAAATAGTAGTAGCGATATTAAAAGTAGAAAAAACAAAAAGTTAAAAGATTGAACCGGACCAGTTACCTTTGAACTAGATTCTTTGGGTAACAGCGTTTCAAAAATACTTCTATTTCTGTTATGGGCATCAATATCTACATAAATAACTGACCAAGAAGCCCCTTTCTCTCCAAACAAGTTACATCCATTGATTGCTTCTAAGGCACTTTTAGCCATACCGATCGAGCTGTGGAATGCAATTCACAATTAGAGGAAATAAAAACAATAAAATTTCTTAAAACATATCTTACCAAGCAAATAGTAATCTTGGTCAACAGATAAAGGAGACACACTGAAACAGTAACTGACGGTGATGCTAACAGAAATTTTTTAACTTCTCCGCAACCAACTTGAAGTTATATCGTGATGAAGAAATTGTAGATTCTTTCACACCACGAGTAAACTCTGTCATGAATTTTCTGCAGTATCGGATTTCTAGCGCAGTCTTCACACGGCAATGGAACATATCAACATGCAGACTCCATCTTTTGTAAAGGATTTGAACTAGACCTTCATTTGAAAAAAACTACCCAGCAGTGAAGAGGTGCATTGCTAGTTTTGGGTTGGAGAAAATTTCGCCATTTTGAGTACTTACTTATTTAAAGTACGAATAAATGCTTCACACCCTTGAGCCAAAATTAGAAATAGACCTATTATTAAAGGAGTCTGTTTGAATGTTCTTAAGGAAGTATAAGAAAATTAGACTAAGATAAGAATGAGAACCCAGCCTAGCGACACGCTTCAGCTCATTATGCTTCAGTTTTAAAGCAATCGACTGGGCTAGGAAGTGAGAAAAAAAGAGTGCCTGCAACAGCCTTCGATCTATAACAAATCAGCAAAAGCAAGGTCACCAAACAAGCAGGTGTTGCTACAGTCATAGAGGGGTAGCAAACGCAAACCCTTTCTCTCAAGCATCATACTCCTTAGACTCTTCTTACGGAACTTTCCGATAATTAATAGATTAAAGAAATTAATTATGCTTAATTATAAATTATAATTACATACATGTTCTCAAGGAAAGGCAAATATGAGAGGGGGGAGGTTGAATGCCGACAGTAATTTAAAATGCTACATCATACAAATGCAGTTAAGTACCTGGCATGTATTTCAGGAACGTTGTCGTTGTACTTGGATCCCCTTTCCCACATCCCATAGTCCGGAGTTCGATACGCACGCTCAACGTAATAAACAAGGTTTTGAATGAAAGCCACTTCATTTTGAGCGTAAATAATTTGTAGACCAGAAGTTATCATTTGAACTAGGAATAGTAAGTACAATGAGACGGAATCAATCTGAAAAATAAAGCAAAAGTAGAAACGTAAGTTCTTCTTAAAAGTCTTTCAGCCAAGCACTACTGATTTTATCAGCTTTGATTTAGTTTTGTGAAGTGTTTCTCTCTGTTGGAATCTTTCCTTCATCGGTGATATGCTTTAGTGAATTCTAGAAATTTTTCCTGCAATAGTGTAGCCATTTGTTGTAATCATTTTTTTGTGGAAATTATTGGCTACTTAAATACTAACTAGATTTATACCATAAAGTTTTCTTAATTTTTTTGATTGGGAAGTATTCTTCAATGAACTTTAAAGAAACTAAACTTAGCTAATGCATATAGAAATTATTAGATTAAACAGATAATTCAAGATATCAGCGTTGTTTGGGAGAAAGAGGAGAGCCCAGGGGTTCAGAATGTTCTTCTTTTTCACAATTTACATACAAACAAGAAATGCTACCACAATCTGAACCCCCCCCCCCCAGCTTCTAAATTGACAACCTTTCTGCAGAAGCACTTCCACATTAAAATTATATGACCTTTCTGCTGAAGTGCCTCTAATATCCGTCTAAAATAGAAAAGAGCACACAAATTTTGGTTTTTTTCCAAAGATGACAAAAGAAAAAAAAAAAAAAATTGATTTTGGTGGAGCTTCCACAATTTTTACCGAGCCTCCATAGTTTTTACTGAGCTCCCACAATTTTTACTGAGCCTCTACAATTTTTAATGACAAGGGGAACGCAAAGGTGGGCCCGCTCCAAATGGAACGGGACTTGCGCAAAAACATAGTCCTTGGGGTCCATATGAAGGGACTTACTGCACTTTTTGTGAATGGGCCCCTGAATTGGCAAAATTTTGATTTTAAAATGAGCCCCAGGGACAGCGGATCCTTATGTAGCCGAGAATCAATCCCTCGCTCGTAACTGAAGTCGTGGCGCAACAACAACGTAGTGGACTCCGGATTACATGGTCCCGAGTTCAGTTCCTGCTGGTGGTGCTAAATTTTTCACGACAGTTGTGCTCATCTTTCTTTGCCATGTTTTTATGTTTCTTTCTTGTTGCTTGTTTGTATTTTGATTTTGTTTTTTTTTTTTTTAATACCGTTTGAATTTAATTAGTCCACATCTTTTTGTGCTGTATACGCAGTTACTTCACTGTGCTTGTATATAAAAGTTAAAAAAATATTAAAAAATCAGAAGGACGAATGGAATTTGGTCAATGAAACTTTTTCTTCCGTCTGTTTTTCAAGAGCTGTTGTTTTTCTTTTCCAATATTTTTTTAACTTTTATACATAAGCACAGTATAGTAATACCTGATGCATGCAGGATGAATCTGTGTAGTAATACGCAGAGGAATCTATATTCTGTTCCTTTCTCCAATCCATTCATAATCACTATGTCAAAGGAATCGATTGGATTCCTCATATCATCGTTTATTTGTTCCATCATTTTATCTTATTCCAAAATCTGTCTCAATACAGGTAAAATATTATATCTACCTCTTAATTATTCTATTCATTCCGATTATCCATATAAGTTTCATTAAGAAAATACCAATACATTGTATTAATACCTAATCCTTTCAAATCAATTGCCCCCTTTCGGTGAAACAAGTGCAATGAAAAGATGTAAGGTTTGAAATTTACCTGCAAGTGTGGATATTCATCTGCAGAGAGGACAGAGGCTCCCGTTGTTAAATGGAACTTGCTGTGCAGGGCATGCTTACTATTCTGATTCTTTTTGAACAATTCTATTAGCGGAGCCTGCTTCATCCAACATTCCAAGATCCCCCGCATACATTTTACAGCAGACTGACCCAATTCATATGACTTCCCTCGGTCATCATCGATTCGCCTGAAGCAAGTTTAAAAACAAAAGAATAAATAAGATTATTCTTTAAAGAATTCTATTCAATGTATTCTTTGAAAGCTAAGGCATTTGATGGTTTGAAGGAAATGTCAAAGCTTTATTCAAAGTATGTCTTACTTCTTAAAAGATAAAATAACTAAAATAAGATAATTTATTACTTATTCAACAATTATTTTAATTACGTTTTATTTCGATGGATTATGTTAGTTTTTACTAGCCTCTTACTATCAGAGCTGCCAATTTTAATGACATTTTTAAATTCACCGATGATTCCACCGGTTGAGAAAAGATTACATAAATCAATTCTGTGTATGACTGTAATGCACGAAAATACTCTGATCTGTAATCTTTTCTCAATCGGTGGAAAAACTGTTAATTAATTAAAATATACCAGTTGAGAAAAGATAAAATACGCTAGTATTTTCGTGCATTACAGTCATACACTGAACTAAACTCAGTAAGCTTTTCTCAACCGGTGGAATCTTTGGTGAATTAAAAAATGTCATTAAATCTACGCAAATCAGCAGCTCTGCTTACTATTAGACCTGTGTGATGTACAAAAAACATTGAAATTTTATCGATGCATCGAAAAAAATTTTAACAAGTCAAAAATGAAAAAACACTGGTAATCATGATACTTTTATATGCTATTGAGATGGATTAAGAGTCAAAAATGACCCCAAGGTCTGTTTTCAAAAGAAATATAAAAAAATAACGAGTTTTGAAGAAGCGATTGACATCAACATTAGTATCGAATCCATTGGATGGCACAAAACCATTGAAACTTCGATTGATGCATCGAACATCGCACAGGCCTACTAACTAGAGCTTTCCTAGGACCATTTTCTGCGGCCATATTGATTTCTAATGTTACTAAAAGAAAAATGAAACCAAGCAATAATACATTCAAACAGATAAAAACAGGAGCTTACAGGAGATTTGCAGATAAATGATTAAGACACACTGTTTAGGACTTTTCTGTTAGATTTAATATTTAATTATACCCAACCAGCTTCACAATTAACTTGCGGTAAACAAGGGACAATTTGTATTGCATGATCTTTGCTTACATTGATTATCCTTTTTCAATAAAAATTGCATGAAGGGATAGTTCTTTCGCGTAGGTGAAACATAGGAAACATGGGCGACTGACAACTTCAGTTTGATTTTCTTCATTTTCCAATGGATTTCAAAGTATTACTTTTGAGATTTTTCTTAAAGTAAAAAATACCAAAAAATCAAAGAAGGGTTTAACGCAATAAATACCTGTAAGCCTGATAGAGACTCCAAACAGCTGAAGCGCAATAAATACTGTCCCGAACACTTGCTACTTCTGAGTTACTTGAGAGGACTGGAAACATACCGGTGATGGGACTTTGAAAGCGGAGGAGCTGCCTTTTGACTAGATAGAAGAAAAAAAAATGACTGTCAGTACAACAACGTCTGCTTGATAAGAAAAGTCAGTGTATACAGATGAAACCTGAGACAAATAGAGACCCAGCACAAAGTTTGCGCCGGGTGTTGTCGGAACTCATCGAAACAACAGCCAACGGCCGCCTATTGTTGACTGATGAGCACTAGGTTTGCATTCGCCAAGCAAAACCTATTTCTGTTTCCAGGACCGCGGACCAATCACAGCCTTTTGTTGAGCTCACCATCCAACAATAGGCGAAGGTTGATCGTTGCGGCTGATGAGTCCCGACAAATGTGGTTCACGAAAAGCAAACACCGCGCGCAACCACGGGAAGAATAGGGAGTGCACGGTCTCTATTTGTCTCTGGATGAAACATTAATTTAATAATCACTTAAAATGACCATGTAACAGAAAGCGAGGCAGTTTTCATTACCAGACATGATCTGAGGGAAATTCAAAACGGTTATAAATTAGTAAGGGACCAAATAGTGTTGCGTCCTCACGGTCCTGCATGCAGATGATCGGTGAGCACTTACGGGGGTATAAACTACACGCAAACATGCTTACGTGCGCACCATCCAACTTCTTTCGGAGGACCGTCAAGCCGTAACACTATTTGGTCCCAGAAAATTGAAATGGATCATGCTAAAACGTCTTTTATTCATTTTTATTATATTTGACTTTGTGAGCATACATCACTATTCAAAAGACGCTGCGTCTGTATAAGTCCTGATCAGACTTGTTCCTCGCTTTCTTGCTCCTATTTTCTTTCTTTCTCCTATTTTTTCTTGCTCCTTGGTAGTTTTCTTTAATTGAGTGAGGTACAGCATGTTCTGACTAGATGTAAGTCACTTTCGCCCTCAACATCCATCAGGTTCAAGAACCGTCCGCCCCGTACTCTATTCAGCTCATATTCCATAATTTTTCACAAGGGGGGGGGGGAGACTAGTCTCATGCTGATGTTCGTTCCTATTGCTCATATTTATCCACTGATCGAAAGTGAGGTAGACTTCAGACAGGATATATGAGCTTTGCTGATTATTTCGATAATTGTAGGGTCTTTGCGGCAACACGGAATGTTCTCATCTAATTTTTCTGATATTATTTGTTGCAATTCTTTGACATCAGGCTTCAGATCATAGAGCCCTAACAAAGCATCAGACTTTCAAAAACAACAGCAAAAACAGTGGCAACCAAAGTTCCGGTTTTTGGTGACACCTATTTTTGTGAACTTTGAAGACGGTGAATTAAGTTCCCAACCATTCTAGGCCAGTACCTCTCTATCCTGAGGGAAATTTTTTTGGCTCTAGACCGAGGCGTACATCATGTTGAGTCAGGAGTTCAGGACCTGAATTTATAATTTATCCTTCAAAGGATAGATAGTACACAAAGTGCAAGAAATTGTTGAAGCTTTTTTTCTGTCTTTTTCTAAATGGCAGCAAAACAGCTCTGCCACCGAATTAACATCACCACAATAAATGGTGCAAAGAAATAACGACAATTGTCTTCAAGCATGCAGAGCAATTATTCAGTAAATTTTAACTCACCGATTCCATAAAATATATCAAGTTGGTAAACGGTTTCTTCATAACTGCAGTTTTTAATATTGACATCGAGATCAAGTTCCACAATGCTCGGATGCCGAGTTGTTACTTCACCTGTTTTTAGCAAAAATAAATAAACAAATTACTTGAATGCTCTCAGAGTTTGAAATAATGAGCTTAATTTGAACATACATAATGACATATTGTAATTAAAAAAATAAATGAAAACTTCTGATGGATGGACAAGTTGCTGCATACGATAATGTATCAAAACAGAACTCAAGAAGAAAAATGGGAGAAATTCATCTAAGAGTTTTAAAGGCCGTCATTACTTGCAAGTCTAAATTTGTTTGTGTCAAAGTGTGGTTTTGCTTACATGTTACATCTCATAGGCGTGACACGTAAACCTCAAACCATTGCCAAAGGAGTTTGTCCATTCCAACAAACGTTTCTAAGGCATCAACTTCGACTGACTCATTAATTTTTTGGGTACCAATCAGAGGCAACGCGTGCAATTTGGGAACATCGTATCTTGTATATTTAAACCTGTGAAAAAGGTTGAAATAGTAAGAGTGCACAGTGCAACTCCCTCCAATGGATCTATGACAAGGGTTTAAACAGACAGAATCCAACAAACGTCAACAACAGCGACAGCTTTGCCCGTCAGACAATAACATTACTCTCAACACAATTTGCTTCCGCACAACTTTCTTGCCTTTCAAATTGTGTTATTTGTAACAATTTTTCAAACATAGCTAAATTACTTTGAAAATTATTGGTCCATAAGGAAGCACCACATTTGATAACATTGTGAGTTTTAATGTTCAAGAATAGATAACAAGTCAACAACATTTAATTCAAATGTGTTGTAAAACCAAACAAGTTATGGAGGTTTAGTTACCTGGACAGTAATTCCTGGTGAAAAACATGTTTTATTGATTTACGAGCAATCACAGGTCATTAGAGACAGAGTGTAATTACGGAATCGTGGAAAGGAACAAGCCAGTATTTTTATCAGCTCATATCAGCACAAGCCTTCCTTCTTATTTTGGATCATACAATAATGGCTTGTTGGTCAAGGTTACATTGAGGTTAGGTACCGTATTTTCCAAAGACCTTGCAAAGACCACAGTCCAAATGGGCAGTCAGGCAACGCTGCAGCTTGTCCACATACAGGGTGTTTTTAAAGTCCCCCCCCCCGGTTCGTCTTTTGTTGATTGCGATAGAGAGTTGCGGTTTTGACCATTCATACTTTAAAATAATTTTTTATTGGGTTCGCTATGTTCCGCCCTTGGTTCGCCCCAATCCAAGATTTTTACAACCCCCCCCCCCCCCCGCGTAAGCCCAGCAAAATCAAAAATTTCAAATGGCATCTCGTGTAGTCGTATCGCACGATTCATGCGCATCCGTGCGAAACAATCATTTCATTAAATTTCGAAATAATAAAAGACTTTTGACGCAAACCGGAAGTTGATATATTTTTCGTGTTTCCGATACATCGACAATTAAAGTTCGATTTGGATCCGTTTTCAAAGAATCAAAACTCTCATTTAAAAATTGAAATCTAAACAATAACTAGCGGTCCTTAATACTCTAAACAGCAAGTACTATCGACGAATTAAAGATTGCCGCGAGATTTTCATCAGCTATTAGTTTCGCCTTCAAAGTTCTGGTTCGGCCACTTTCATACTCCTCACACCTTCTCAAGGTGCGAGGCCAGTGCGGGTGGGGCGGAAAAGCCGTTGCAACTTGCAGATCAGTCCCACACTAACACTCATAACTGAAAATGTGTTAAAATCTCGCGACAATATTTAATTCGTCGATAATACTTTTCAGATGGAGAAACCGCAATTTTGACAAAAATTCAATCAAAGTTTGATAATCCCCTTATCTATCCCCCCCCTCCCTCAGAATAAAACAAACAATTTTCATCGTTTTCAAGGAATTTATTGAATCAGCTGGGATCTTGAGCTGTTGTAAGTTAGGCCAGAATTCGCTGTTTTTTTTTCTCGTTTTTGCAGCCAACTGATAGTGGCTACGTCATGGACGAAGATGTAAATATAACTTTATAACTATATAGTTATATCCTAGTTATATCTTCGTCCATGGCTAGGTGCTCGAAATTCCTAAATACTCTGTATAATATGCCCTTTCTGTAGCGCAAAATTCCTTGCCCGAAAATGCCTTAAAATTGATGATTTATCTCTCAAGGCAAGCTTATTTCTTTTGATCAATCATTATGAATCAAAGAACCCTTTAAGAATAATTTAACTTTTATTTTTTCTGCAATCAGAATAGGTCGGAATGGTTTTTTTTTTTTTTATATAGAAATCGAGTCAAGATTCTCAAAATGATAAGGATAGATTTCAAATTGCCCGCGATGTTGCAATTCTGAATAATCTAACCTCTGTTGAATGTGATCAATGGTGATTTATGTAAATATAAACATTAGATATAACGCAGTTTTGATAAGGAACAAGTTCCTTTAAAAGTTGGTGAATTCAATGAGTCACAGTCTTGAATTTCCCTGAAAAAGACTTAGACGTCAGTGGTTTTTTCTCGTTTTATTTCCTGCGTTTCTCTTCTTGTTGCGTGACTCAATTTGCTTCGCACTACCGACAGCACCGCGTATTGATCAGTGTTAGATTCATGCCTGTTCACCTCTGAACTTTAAAGTTAATGCGACCCGTGTAAAATGTTTCTTTTTAAACCGTCTTGATACTTTAACTAAATTTTGGAACTTACACCTTGAACATGGCTTACTTTGTACCTGGCTCTGCTTCGGAGCCCACCTCGGAGGTTGAACTTACTCTCTCGTGTAGGTAAGTCAAAGAAAAGAGTTTGATGATGTTCTTGATCGCTCAGCTCTTGGCTAGAGTTTCTTTTTCTTCTTTTATTCAAGTGGTTTATTTCATATAATAAAGAGCTGGAACAGCTCACCTACTTTCACCATTAAACAAACTGTAGGTATCAATGTTTTCTAATCTGAACGAGATTGAACGCAATAGCTGTTTGTGCTAGACTTCACAATTCAAGTTTGCCTTTTTAGCTTTGGCTGCCTGGTTACCGCTGATTTCTCTCTGCGAGTTAAGATTTTCTATCTTCTCTGTTGTGTTGCTTAAAAAGGAGGTGTTGGTTGTTGCGGTAAGTCGGCGTTCGAAGTGTGTCGCACCTCTCCTCTGAGAAATTACATACACTCTCTGAAACTGTAGCTTTTTCACCTTTGACTGCCATTTTCGGAAGTTAGAGTCAACTTTTCAAATTTATTTGAGCATCGCATTTGGGACCTAATCCTAAAGAACATTTTGAGACCGTTTTGAGCTTCCCTCGACCAATTGTTAGGGTCAAAATTATTGGCAAGAAATTGTGAGTTTGAAGGTGTCAATTGAATTTGTATGAAACCTTCAAACTCATAATTTTTTGGCGACACTCTCGATCTGACAAATTGGTTTTAGAAAGCTCAGAATGGTATCAAAATGCTCCTTAGGATTTGATCCTAAACCCAACATTCAAACATTTTTGAAATGATTCTAGCTTTCGCAAATGACTGTAAATGGCGGGAAACCTACATTTTCAGAGAGCACGCCTCAGTGGCCCACATCTAGTGAATTAGAATATCACTACAGGCTGCTGAGGATTCACCTTAATCATGATGGGAAACACAGCACTTTTTCATTGCCAAACTGGAATTTAGTGTAGTCTGAGTACTCTGCCAAAATGGAATGGTGCAAACCAGCCGTTTTTAGAAAAGCTGTTACTTACACCAATGTAGGTTATTTTACCTAACATTCTGATTGCCTTTGCGGGCTCTAATATGACATTTTGAGCAGTAAGCCGAAAAGCAAAAAGGATATTTTATTTACTTCTATTTTGTTTTGTGATCAACTTTGTGTGAATGATTTTTCATTTTAATTTTTTTTTTCAACAGGAATCTTCTAGATTGTGATGTATTTTCAAAGTCTGACCCAATGTGTGTGGTATACCTCAAAACACCTGAAATGTCGCAGTGGCAAGAAATCTGTCGCACAGAAACTGTCAGAAACACATTGAATCCTGATTTTGTGAAAAAGGTAAGCAGGGATGGGCATACTTAAGGGAGGCAGCAAAATTGTAGACCCACACTCTAGTAAAAGCTCAGAAAATTCAAAAGATATGTTTACTAAATTAATGAGTATAAATGTAACAAGATGGCCATTAATACAGTAAAAAGGTTGAATTACGATAGACTCCAAGCAGTGACCTTCATGATAGATCGGCAAATCAATACCAACCAGCGTAACCCTCGAGGAGAATTATTAAGTCAGGTGCTTCGCTGGATTGAAGCACCTCTGTTTACACAGAGTTGAGATGGAAAGTTCTCTGTTTTTTGCCTCTATTATTTTTAACTGCGCACAGGTTTTTGTTCCTTGGTCAAATTATGTAGAGGATAGCCTGAGTTTCAATTTCTGGGATAACAGAAACTTTTTTCCAAACAAAAATATACATCTTCAACGTGGACACCTGTTGGTGCGTTTTTGAACCAAAAAATTTAATTATGGTCCTTTGAATTCTTTGTTTGGACAGATCATCTAAGAATAATTTAATGAGATCAGCAGGGTGAGAATCCGTGAAAGCTCCATTACTTTTCATGTATCTCATCAGCAGTTTTAGGGCTTCACCAGGCTTCCTACCCTCCCACCTGCAATCTACTCCTGCTTACTACTCGGCACTCTGGTGGCTCCATTCCTTGTCACAGTTTCTTCCACAGATTGAGATCTTGTAAAGCACTCAGTCTACTAAGTGCAATGTCTCAAAAGACTTGTAGGAATTTCAAGAATGTTGTTTTATTTATGTCTCATTTCTTTAACTTTTGAATTAAAATGTTGCAGGTGCATATACTTTATCGATTTGAAGTTCAGCAGAACTTGAGATTCGAGGTTTATGACATTGATGCTGATAGTAATGATCTTGCAGAACATGATTTCCTAGGATCTTGTCTCACCACTCTTGGGCAGGTGAGTCAATCCTCTCAATTAAAACTCTCATATGGAATTTTTTCTTGGAATTGAGGTATTTTTCAATGAAGCAGCTTTTTTCTGGTGTTTTGGGTTCTCACTGTTTCCCAGCATTTCTATATTTTGTTACATTTTTCAGTTTGTCGTTATTTTGTGTGTGTTTCAGTAGCCTAGTTAATGTGAGAGATCTAAATCTGGGTTGAGATGCCCGCATGAACACTACGGTTTTTGCTGAACTCGGGTTCGACTCGACCCAGATTCAAGCCCGAGTCAAGTTGGCGAACTCGGGTTGAGATTTTCTGCATCAACATCGTAGAGCTCTAAACTGGGGTTGACGCGTTATCGATGTTACCTAAATAAGCGAGGTTTAACACGCGTCTTATGTGGCCGTACTTGTCCGCACCGCATGGAGCTTCGATGCCGTTTTTGTCAAAAATATGAACAAACCCAGAGAAGAAGACGAAAGAAATCCTTCTAACTCGAGTTCAAATGTACAGGTGTTCATACGCTAACCCAAGTTGGACTTGGGTTGGCCCAACCCAGGTTGAGATCTCTTGCATAAACGAAGCTAATATTTGTCCATACTTTTCAGTTTGTCAATATTTTTTGGTATCAGTATTTTTTCAGATTAGGTATTTACCATTACCAACGTACCAAATCTCTGTATATGTATCAGATTTTCATTATGGCACAACTCTATCAATACCCCTCATTTATGTTCTTACATTAAATTTTTTAAGTTTGTTTCTTCAGAGACTTCTATTCTTGTGGATTCTCTGAATTTTCCTAAAAGCTGATGTTTTCTTGAATGGTAATTATATGATTCAAATGTTTGTATTTACAGGTCGTGTCCTCTGGTAAATCTAGATTTCCACTATCTGGGACTGATAAAAGAAACCGAGGTGAATTACATATCCGAGTGGAAGAGCTATCCAACTGCAATGATGAAATAACTCTAAAATTTGGCGGGAGAGGCTTGGACAAAAAAGATTGGTTTGGCTCATCAGATCCTTTTTTTGAGCTCTACAAAGTAGTTGAAGATGGTAGCTATACGTTAATTTACCGCTCAGAAGTAATCAAATGGAATTTAAATCCCAATTGGAAACAGTTCACATTACCCGTCCGTAATTTGTGCGGCGGAGATCTAGATAGAGACATTAAAATAAGCTGTTGGGATTGGAACCGAAGCGGCAATAACAGTTTAATCGGGCATGCCCACATTACCATCAATCAATTGAAGACCAAAAGCGGTGCATTTCCTAGAGTTTCAAATGAAAATCATTTCTGTCTCATTAACCCAGACAAAGCGCGCAAATCTAGTTATAAGCATTCAGGGATTATGATTTTAGAATTCTTTGATTTTAGAAAGGTGTATTCTTTCTTAGATTATATCACAGGTGGATTACAGATTCATTGTACGTTTGCAATAGATTTTACAGCATCTAATGGTGATCCAACTATGCCACAATCATTACATTACATTAGTGAGCAGCCGAATCAGTACGAACAAGCTTTAAGCGCTGTCGGTGAAATTATTCAAGATTACGACTGTGCCAAACAGTTTCCTGTGTTAGGCTTCGGAGCAAGGTTACCCCCTGATGGTCGAATATCCCATGAATTTTTTGTAAACCTCTCCCAGTCTAATCCGTATTGTAACGGATTGAAAAGTGTTGTTGATGCTTATCGTTCATGTATTCGTGCTGTTCAATTGTACGGACCAACTAATTTCAGTCCTGTGATTAATCATGTAGCCAAATTTGCAGCTGCTTATCAAGATGGGAGCCAGTATTTTATCTTATTAATTATCACTGATGGCATTATCACGGATATGGAACATACAAAAGGTGCTATTGTCCATGCTTCAAGTTTACCCATGTCCATAATTATAGTCGGGGTAGGCAAAGCCAATTTTTCAGCGATGAGTGAACTAGATGCAGACTCGGTACCTTTAGAATATAATAATATCAAAGCATTCAGGGATATTGTTCAATTTGTACCTTTCTCTGACTTTCAAAATGTTAAGAATCCTCTTTTAGCGAAAACATATTTAGCCAAAGAAGTTCTGGCTGAAATACCTGATCAGATTGTTTCGTTTATGAAAAGCAAGAATATTGTTCCGAGTAATATGAAGGGTGCTCCTCCACCTTACTCTGCGTAGCATGAGAAAAATGGGGAAGGAGGTAAGTAGGTTGAATTCTTAATTGTTCTTTAGTTTCGTTCTAGAAACTTCAGACTTTGATGGGTTTGAAATGTTCTTATTCTAAAGGTTTCTAAAGAGTTATATCAGAAAAAAACTTCTCCAAAACATATTTTACCCCCCCCCCCCCCCCCCCCACGATTAAAACAATCCTTCATCATTAATGTTTAATTAATGTGCTATGCCATGAAATTAACTTTAATTCTAAAATAATTCCCCCTCAAATAAAGTTTTAAATGATTAAAACACTGTAAAACATTGAATTTTTTCATTAAACGAGACTAATGTATTCGTCTTGACTTAATTTAAAGTGCATGAAATATAAAGGGTGATTGAACATAGCATGACGTCATCCTCCATTTCAGCGGCCTTTAGCTGCATTAGTGGTCAAAGGACTGAGAATGCATTTTTCCTCTCTCTCATCTTAAAAAAGTGTAGTGCTAGGGGTGTACAGATTACATATAAACGAAAATGTTTACACTTACATGATTTTAAAATTATCATATGGCTCAGTGACAATTTTAATGTAATACTGATAGATTGCCAATAATTGGCACTGTAGACATCACATTTAATATTTATAGAATGTCTGTGTTATGTTTCTTTTACCCTTTATAGAAAGCTCACAGAAACAAGACAAATTTTAAGGACATTTATGAATTCAATTCTAAAACCTCCAACTTCTTCGATGCCAAAGCTAGCGTTTACACTATCCTAAAGTATTATTCTTAAGTTTTAATTTTGATACGGTTGTTAAGTCTTGTGAAAGAACGTTTTTGGAAAGATTACTGAACACGTAGTCTGCTGAATGCTCTAACTGTCTCGATTGTGCCCGAATACTTTCTTTCCGTATTTTTCACATTAATCCTGGATGTAAAAACTTGAAAATGAATGTAGTACATAAGTACCCAATCCAACATCCCTTCCTGTTTTGCAAGTATCGCAACAAGAAACTCTCTGTCTCTCTCCATCCTCCATTAAAACATACTTGTTAGACAAGAATAGACAAGGAGATAAAACCCTTTCTTTTCATATTTCTTCTCCTTTTTTCCCACCTTTAATATTTTCAGGGAAAATGAGAGACAGAAAAGATTCTGGTTGCGCCATTGATTTTACTGAAGATTGAAAGCTTGGAATGTGGTTTTACCACCCCCTTCTTGTTTTTCACCGCCCAAAAAACGTTCGGGACCGACAGTCTTTGGGTTGTACCTAAAAATGGCAGATCTAACCGCTTAATGGTGCATTGGAATGTTAGGAGCGCTCCCAACTCTACGTTACTTAAGGCTAGTCTTGAGTCTACCCTACTCACCCTAAGTGTTGTAATTTGTTGGTTTACTGCACATCATGCTTAATTTGAGGTTAATTATTTTTTGTGGTACCGCCAATTTTCGATTGTCCGATGCAGTCTGTATATTGGTAACTGATGCTTGTTGAGGCACTTGGGGCAGACTTGGGTTTGAGGACTGTCGGTCTCGAAAATTTTTTGGTCCCGTATCTTTAAGAATTAATGTTATTACTTCCTTGTATTGTCTCTTTATTGATCAAATAATTCTCTTGTACCTAATGATTTCTTCTGTTACTTTATTACTATCGACAGTACAAATTATCTGCACAATTTTTTGTACGATTTTTTTTTTTTTATTTAAAGGCCGTATGCTATTAATGCTTATAATTTTGTTTTTAATTGCTAATCAAATAGCCTTAATGATTATGAGTCTTAAAATTGCAATTTTATCTAGTCTCACTTCATTTTGACTCACCAAATTGGTTTTTTCAGTGCCATTTTTTGTTGCCAAGTAAGGTTTTTTATCTTAAAAATTGTCTGTGCTTTTTTTATCCGTGTTGCCATTTTGGTTGGGACGAAATGTCTACTCATAGTTCACAAAAAAACCACAAAATTTTCAAAATGTCCAAAAAAAATGCGCGCTGATTTTTCCCAAAAAATCTGCTAACGTGTCCGCAAAACAGGAAAATATCTGAAAAAGTCTTCGAGTTTTGAAGATCTTTTCTGCTGCTTCTTGTTTTTCGATCTATTGTTCGGGGCAACTTCTCAAAAATTAGTGTCCTAAGTAAAACACTGGCAAGAAACCGTCGAAAAATTCAGACATTTTAAGAAAATTGTAGAAAAGTTTGCACCAAAGTCTGAAAATTTAAAAAAAATCCGATTGCAGACAAAAGCCCGCAAAATGGCAGCACTGTTTTTTATGATGATTCTTTCTCCTTTTTTGTCATGCTCAAACTGTTTATAAAATTAGGCCTGACTGTCTATCTCAGAAGCAACAAACTTTATTGTTGGCCAATCAAGAACAAGGCCAATCGGTCTTTGTGTCTTTGCAGATTTTCGTCTACACCTCCTATTTGAATTCTTTTACAGTTATTTTCTTCTCTTGTTATTTATGTAATTTAAAAAAAAAAAAACAAAAACCAAACCAATTATGAACTGTTCCTTTTTATTTAATTCTTGATCTTTTGTTAATTTTTAATTCTAGTCTTTCTTTCTAAAATAAGAAGAGGACAAAAAGGTGCTATCCTCTTGAAAATTTAATATTTATGAAGTTCTTGCAGGTGGGGATCGTCAAACCTATCTTGAAAATTAAAGTTTACTATTTTCAAGATTCAAGTGATTATTATAATAATTATTCACCTCAAGGCAGGCAATGAATGTAATCCAGTTTCTGAAATCAATCATTACACTATAATTCATGTCAATATTCAAGACTCAGAATTTCAAATCCAGAACTGCAGGGAGCACATCTTACTGAAAAACAGTCCGAAATTGGAAGATATGAAATCTCCCTGTGTTGGACTGAAAAAATCCTAAAATGAACTTGAATTTCCTGTGTTAAAAGATTGAATTTGTTGAGTTTTGAAAAATTTGAACGTTTGAATTATTGCTTAACCTTGACTTTATTCAAGATAAAATTCTCGCAGATTTTAATTTGATTGATACCGCCTCTAGTCGTTGTTCCAAACATTATTTTCCTCAAGTAATTAGAGTTCGATAAGAAATAAAGTTGTTATTAGCAATGGCCATCCACTGATTGAGTGCAAATGTACCAGAATACATCCCTCATTGAAAAGATAGTCAAAAATGATGATTTGTTTTCTTAACCAATTTTGATGGTTGGTGGCGAAAAGAAGAGGAAAAAAAAAGACACAGTAAAAATTGCAGAGGTGCCAACATTCTGACTTTAAGCGTAAATACTTATGTATGGTTTTACCCAAATTAGGCACCCAATGGAATCAAATTTTAGAACATTGGCTAGTGACACCATCAATCAAAATGAAGTCCGCCCCTTAAGGATGTAAAAAGTGAGATAGCCATATCTGGATGTTACACTGCCCTGTAAATTAGCGCACAATTAAACCAGAGGTATTTGTTTTTATTTTCAATCTGATTCTCTCTGTGCCTTTTCATTCCAAATATTCACTTGAAGGCACTTACATTTTGTAACACAGTAGTGTCAAAGAATTGTCTTGTTTCCTGTATTGATTACTTTTTGAATTTTTTCTTTTTAGTTTTTAATTTTTCTCCGTCATTTTAAAATTTGAATGTACTTTTTACGATCTGATTATCTACTTTTTGTACTTTGTTTTGTCAAATTTGTTTCTTCAAATTAGTGGACAGTGAATAACATTGTGCAAGATATCGGAGCAACAATCAAAGCCTTTTTTAATTTTCTGGTTTTTAATTTTATAAGTAGGTAATTTTTTTTTTTAAGATTCAAGTATTTGTGTCTGCACACTGCTCATTCTAGGCATGTTCTTTTCTTTTAAAAAAAAAAAAAAAAAAAAAAAAAAAGAAATACTCTTCTTTTGTATCTTTTTGATTATTTTGTGTCACAATGTCATTCATTTATTTATTTATCGATCTAGAGCTCGTTTCTCGAAAGAAGGCCTATGACGGATCATGGTGTTTGCTGCGCAAAGATGTGTATATGTTCTTGCACATGCGCAAAAACGCAAACTCGTCTCTGAAACAAACCCATCTGTCATCGGCCAACTTTCGTGAAACGAGCTCTATCTATCTATCTTTTATTTGTCCATTTTATCTTATTATTTTTTTACTTTCTCATTTTTTTTTTTTTATTTTTTTCCTCCTTGTCCATTAATTTTTTCAACAATGAAAGAATAAAATGATCAAAGTCTCTCTGTGGAAAAAATTAAATATGTAAAGATTGAGAAATTATTTTTATTGTGAACTAAAACTAACATTGAAATTTTCTGCCATATGACGATTACATGGAAAGAACGTAGTCAGCCACTTCAAGCGTTGTCAAAATTTGGGAACCATGTGGGGAACCATTATTCACCATGTGGCTGACTTAAAAAATTATATGAAAAGTGAACAAAAATTTGGGATTTTTGTCTTTCATGTCTACAAAAATCTCTTAATTTTTTTTTTTAATCTCTTTTTGGAGTGAGCCGTGTATTTAAAACGTTGAAGTCAGTTGCCAAATTTGGACAATATCTGAAGTGACTAACCACGTTCTCTCCGTGTAGTCTTCATATCTTTTGGTCCAATCAATTATGGCAGACTAGTTTTTGCTTTTTCCAGAAACTCAGTAACTCACGAGACAAATCCTGTTGTCTCTCTCCTGTAAAATTTATTCCAGTAAAATTATTCAACCCCTTTTACGAAAACAGATTAGTAATGATGTTGCAGAATCATTTTTGTTGAGCTAGAATTATTTTTCTTGATTCAATAATTCAATATCAAAATGAATCTGACTTGATCCTCTCAGCTCAGGACAATGTGCTTTACTTTTGTTACTCCAACAATGTCTGTAGTTTTTTTTACCTCTGTAAGGTGTAAGTTCTTTCAACTCTCACTTAGTTCTATTGTTTCAATCCAAGATGGGAAACAGTTTTTATTATTGTTTCTTTCACTTTTTAAGTTTTCTCTGTTTGTACAATTGACGAATTAAAGATAGTCGCGAGAGTTTCATGAGCTAAGTTTCGCCTTCAAGGTTCCGGTTCGGCCACTCTTCTTACTCCTTACACATTGCAGGCAAGGGGCCAGTGCGGATGGGGTGAGAGAGCCGCTGCTGATCAGTCCCACACTTGCACGCATAACTGTGGCAGTGGTCGCGCAGAGTCCCTTTGTGGAAATATTATACAGAGTGTACTAGACCACCCGGATACGGCATTTTTCTCTAAAACTACTGAATCAAATGATCTGAAATGAAAATGTTACATAAGGAGCCCCCGACAGTCCCTTAGGCAGTATTTGGGGGGTGGGGGTAGTTTTTTTTTCTTTCAAGTTTCAAGGCAAAACTAAGCTTGTGAAAATCTCGCGCCAATCTTTATTTCGTCGATAGTCCTGTAGTAACTTGATTTTTTTAGGACAGTCAAACTGTCAGAAAGAATGCACATTTGTTTTGTTTTATTTTTTCTTATTCAAACGGCTCTTTATCTCTTGAACTTACTTATTGAAAATAAAATCCGGTCTGTTCTTTTTACCATACTCAATGATTAGCTTTTGGTTCCTTGACCTTTCTATACCCTCTCCTATTTTACTCCGTTGATCCGTTTTATCTACTTGAAGAGTCTAGAGAAATATTTGTAGGAGTTACGAACACTCGTTTTTTATAAGTCTCAGAAAGAAAAAACTAGGCTCAAAGTTCTGAATATTCTTTCTGGTAAGAATGGATGGGTTTATATTATTATTGTAAAATCTTGGCCTCATGTTTCTTTAGCTCTCAATTCAATTCGTTCTTCAATATCCTTTACAATAATCCTGATACTTTGAATTTTAATTTTTGTTACTTATTTATTGTTTTCTCACTGGAGTTACGTTCAGTGGCGAGGCGTGCGATTAGGCAACATTCCTTTCCCCTATTTAAACACATTAGAAAGGTCGAATGCCTGGTCATCGCCGATGACTGGAGCGTTCGACTTTTTTGGTGAATTTAAATGCAGAAAATACATTGTTGCCAAATTTCACGCTTCGCCACTGGTCACGTCTTTACTCCTAAAAAAATTGGGGGGAAAAACATTAGGGAAATTTGAAAGGTTTGTTAATAATCAACAGAATACATTATCATTTGTTTGTTCCACTTTCCTTTTAATTTTGAAATTTTTTAAAGAAAAATAAATTGATAGAAGCAGAAAATGGTAACATCAGAGAATCATAATTAATATTTCTTCTCATTTCATCAAGTATTTCTCATTTTTTGGAGGAAATACTCTTTCAAACATATCAAACAATGCTTGGAAATCAAAACATTTAATCAAAACTAGTACTAATTGAACATGACTGTACAGTAACACAAATAGAGTAAACAAACAATATTTACAAAACAAAGTAGATAATTAAAGGTAACAAAAACAAATAATAAATCCAAAACAACAAACTATGTTGTCGTTGAATTTTGGATTGCAGATAGAGAAACTTCAAAAGGATACATTGTAAGCAGAAGGAACAACAAAAATTCAGAGGGTTAACTGTCGCAAAAGACTTTGTTTTTTTTTTTTCCTATGTCCTTGAAGGTTTCAACTACAGCTTTTGAAGTTATTTCTCCGTTTCTTAAATTTAATTTGGTAAATTCTTCAGTGCTGATTTAGAATTTACTAAATCGAGTGCAATTTTTTTAAAAATCAAACTTGATACTTTTTAACTTTCTCAGAGGATGAGAAATGTTGTCAAGTACATTTTTATAATTTTTCTCTTGATGAAGCGGATGACTTGAACTATAACTAAATCACAGACACTTAGTTGCACTTTGCCACTCGGGAAGTCTTCGGTCAAAATCTTCATCCGTAAAAATGCGGAGGAGGTGGAAGTGGAAGTCTCATCCTTGGAGGAAATGCTGTAGGAAGAAAAAAGAAAGAATTAGTTAGAAAACAAAATAATTTAGCTTCATTTTTCAATACACTAAACAGTGAAGCTGAGCACGCTGGTTGAAATTCAAGTAGCTTTTTTCGTTTCTGAAGTGATCTCTTAAAACGCCTGCAGATAGAAGTATATGCAATTGCATTACTCCAGTGTCCGAGAAATTACGTATTTTTATTTTAAGGATCATTGCTTTTTTATGTTGAAGGGTGATTTGATTGTTTGAAAGTTAAATTATAAATCTTAGACGAAAATGTGGTCA
Organism: Trialeurodes vaporariorum; assembly: GCA_011764245.1. Taxonomy (NCBI): domain Eukaryota; kingdom Metazoa; phylum Arthropoda; class Insecta; order Hemiptera; family Aleyrodidae; genus Trialeurodes; species Trialeurodes vaporariorum. Next base: position 1,343,413 of record VMOF01000379.1, read on the forward strand.
TGCTTTTTCTCGAGTAAAAAAATTACGAAATAGTGAAGTCGAGCTCACTGCGTACGGCCGTACGGCAAGCACAAGCAGGATTTTTTTCGATTTTTTTACTGCAATCTCTTCAGTGATTTGATTGTTTGAAAGTTAAATTATAAATCTTAGACGAAAATGTGGTCATGCTTTTTCTCGAGCAGAAAAATTACGAAATAGTGAAGTCGAGCTCACTGCGTACGGCCGCACGGCAAGCACAAGCAGGATTTTTTTTCGAATTTTTTACTGCAATCTCTTCAAAACGCCTGCAGATAGAAGTGTATGCAATTGCATTACACTTAATATTGGAGCTTTGTCTCTGTATTCTGAGAATCTCGTTGCCATTGTTCCGTGATAGGTGAAACTGACCCCTAAAAAATGAAATTATTTCTGAGGAAAATGTGGTCTAAGTTACTAATTGCTTTTCCAAGCAACGAAACAGAGGGGTCATGGCTATGCAGACATGGGCGGAGCCAGCAATTTGGCAGCTGTGGATTCTACCCATTTGAATGTATGAGAAACAATCGATTAGATATTGGGCCATGGCCTCCTCAACAATCGATTTTCTCTCATACATTCAATTGGGAAGAATCCACAGTTGCCAAATTGCTGGCTCCACCCATGCATGCAGATGATTCCGATTTTTTTTAAAATCCTCATCACTTAATACGCCTGCATATAAAAGTGTATGCAATTTGTACGGTGCAAACTTTCGCTACAATGCATATTGGAGGGTCGATTCTCTGAGCAAAATTGCGCGAAAGTCACATTGAAAGCAATGGAAAGTCTGAAAATCCACTTACAAACTAAATAATTGTATGTTTAACAAAATGCATAAGTATAAGACGGTCGAATGAGCAGGTGACAATGGGGGAGTCCTATCTAATTGCAACTTTCTATGTTGAAAAAGGAACTTTTCATAGAGAACGCTGCAAATTACCTATCTGTATGGGACCTCCCTCCCCACGGGCGCACCCAGGGCGGGGGCCAAGCCCCCCCCCCCCCCATAGGAAGAAAAAAAAGGAGGAAAGGAAAGGAAAAAAGGAGAAAAGGTAAGGAAAAAATGAGGAAAAGAGAGAGAGAGAAGAGGAAAATGGGGGGGGGAGAAAAAGAAAAGATGGGAAAGGAAATGAGTTCAGAAAAAGTATCAATTTCATGAAACATATTCTTCCTTGGAGGAACACATCTTTCCCGACAGCAATATCCTTAATTGTTAATTTCGCTCGATCTTCCTCTGAAATCTAGATTTCCTGAAGACTCCGTCTTTCTATCAGCATGCGATGAAGATATTTCCGTAACATCAGCATAGTCTCAGAAAATCTCATTTTTCTCGAGAGTTAATTCAATATAGTTTCTGAATAGAATTAGCCTAATTTTGCGTCTAAGAAGAGCCAAATTTTCAAAATTTTCCGGGGGAAGACCCCCAGACCCCCCATATGAAATGACAACTTGGCCCTCCATACAGAAATCCTGAGAGCGCCCATGCCCCCCCCCCCCCCCATCGTAACCCGCTGATTCGACCGCCACCTTTGAATTTTGTTAAACGCATTTAGGTATTGGTTTTGTGAGCGGATTTTGAGACTCTTTGATGTTTTCAATGTGATTTTCACGTAAAATTCGGCCCTCCATAACGTTGTAGCAAAACTTTGCAACAGACCAGCATTCATAAGGATAAATTCAGGGTACCAAATTAGATGGGGAAAAACTGAAAAAAAAGAGAAAAAAAAAAATAGATTATTTTTTCCGAGTGGAGATACTTACGAGGCCTGAGAGGTGGTCTAAATGGAGGTCGGAAAGGAAAAGGCAATCGGTGCATCGGCGGAGGAAAGAAATACGGCGGCGGTGGTAATGGCTCTCGTATCAGCACAGGACGTACTATGATTTCCCTCGTTGTTTCCTTCGTTTCCTTCGTTTCCTTCGTGTTATTCGTGTTATTCGTGTTATTCGTTTCCTTCGTGTTATTATTGTTATTAGTTTCCTTCGTTGTTTCTCTTTTCCTCGACGAATTACTATTGTTGTTGTTGTTGTTTCTAGTTTCTCGTTCCCTCGACGAACTGTTGTTGTTGTTGTTGTTTGTTTCTCTTTGTCTTTCTCTTGTCGTATGATTGTTGCCGTTTATGTTGTTGATGCTATTGATAACGTGTTTACTATTGTTGTTACTGTTGCTGCTGTTGCTGCTGTTGTTGTTGTTACTATTTGTACTCGTCTCCTTCATCCCAATCATTTCTCTCGTCCTCCCAAAATTGATAGCTGTTCCTTGCTTATTGGATGAAGTTGGGATTTGATTAGATTTCCGCTCCTCCTGAAAATATAAAATTCAAAAATACCATTATATTTGATATAAGTGGAAAAAAAAAAAAAAAAAAAAAAAAAAGTTTTTTTTATGTAAGAAAAGCGCATTGCGCAAAATCCTTAATACTTTGAGTGCTAGAAGGAAGAGGGATGTAAGTCAAAACGATATTCTAGAGAGCAGGCTACCACAAAACTATAGAAATTACACATATTTTTAAAGGAGGTGATACAGGTTTGTCCGCAGTTTTTGGTGCGCGAACTCAAGCGCTTGGTTATCATCACGACTTCGCGCCTGAAGAACGGTCGAACAAATAAATTTGTTAGTTAGCGTGCGCGTGATCGTATCCACGAATACATCTCATTCTGTCAACTAACTTCAAAGTAACTTCAAGCATTCGGTAAGGGGAAGTACATACAAGAGATGGAAAGAAAAAATCTTAAAGCATTTAGCATACTCAACAGTTGAGCGAGCAGTGCAGCCTAGCCCGCGCCCGCATTAAAGCATAGCGTTATGCGATAGGTAACTATTCCTACTCAACCGATATCAAATTGCGTCGACGCTAAATGAAGGAGCTTTTGATCCTGTCATCAGTAGCAGTGCTTCGCGCGGTAATTATCCCTACAATCATTTTTGAATCAAAATACTTTAAATGTTTTCGACTCGGGCCAGGGGCGCCATTTCGTGGGGGGGGGGGGCTCGAAAAATTTGGATGACCCCTTTTTTTTTTTTTTTTTTTTTTTTTTTTGGCCGAGCATCGTCAAAAAAAATCTCTGACTTGATGTTTTGGCCACATTGAAAATCCTTCGGGGGCCCCCCCCCCCGCCATCCCTTAAATGGCGCCACTGACTTGGGCTTAGGTGCATGGTATTCTAATTCATTTGTTTAGACGTGATGTATTGTCCCTGTCGTTTGACTGATCAGATAATAAGTATTGACTTGGTCTTTGACCCGGCAAAATATTTTGCGATATTGCGCGACCAAGCCCATTCTGTGATAAAATTTGTATTCTTTATAAGCCACAGTCGCACGATATTGCAATGCATACCTACCTAGCTATACGCACACTAGCAGAATAAAACGGCTTTATTTCCTCCTTAGATGACAGTCTTTTTTTTCACGTGTATGTTATCTTTTTAATCATAAAACCTGGTTCTGTTTTTAGTCCTGGATTTTCTACAAATAATTTCTCGGGATGCGGGTGATACAAAAAGAGACTTACGCGAGATGACTTTCGATTTCGAGAGGAAGAAGTCTTCCTTTCATCTTTGGCATTTCTATCTTCGCTTGAGCATCTTCTCAACGATCCAGGTTCACCGTATCGAACAAGATCCAACGACGTCCTTCTCTTCTTATTAACGTCACCAACTTCATCTGAAACACAATCAAGAAAAGTGGTGTTTTTTTATTTTTATTTTTTTAAGATAGTGGCTTTTCCATCCTGGTTCAATTATTCACGACCAGCTTGCTTGCGGAAGTCTAATTCTGGGTCCTGCCACATATTTAACGAAGTATATTATTTTACCGAATAAAATTCCATGCACATGTAATTTTGTTTTTTTGTAAAATCAGGCAGCAAATCTAAATCTCCGCAATTTTTCTTTAATTTGCGAGAATGGGTCTGTTGCAAACTTTTGCTACAGCGCTGTAAAGTGATCAATCTCATGTAAAATCGCGTAAAAAGTCCATTGGTGGCAGCAGAAAGTCATAAAATGTAATAACAAACTCACCAGAGGCATTTAACTGAAATCCAAGATGGCGGTAAAATATCGAGCATCCTGTATGCAAGCACCATGAACATCCAAGATGGCCAACCTCACAACATCGGTCACAACCAATCACAACGCAAACAAACTCATAACCTCCGATGCTGTGAGGTTGTTCACGTTGGCTTGTTCGCGGTGTGTCCACATAGGTTGCTCGATATTTTACCGCCATCTTGAGTTTTAGTTATACGCCTCTTGTGAGTTTAATACTGCATTATAAGACATTCTGATACCACCAATGGACTTTTCACGTGATTTTACATAGGATGTAACACTCTATATCGCTGTAGCAAAAGTTTGCAACAGACCCATTACAGATAAATTTTTACTTTCCGTTTACAGAATTTCTTTCAACTTGCGTACCTAGGTATATTACCTCTGGATTGGGTTCAAATACCCGCATAATTTAGAAAAATAAGTGCGTATTCAAACTTTAGCCAAAAAATGTTCGATAAAGATAGTAGATAGTTCTTAGGCAATGCTCATGCTTAGCTTCATGTTCAAGTCATGAAAATATTTTAATTTTCCGTTTGAAAATTTCTGACGTCATCAACAATTATCTAATCAGTTTCAATGGCGTAGCATAAAATTTGGCATCGTTGTGTTTTATCCATTCACTCAGATGAAAGATCAACTTTTTTGGGTGATTACCGAACAAACAATAATTCAATCATTCATAGTGGGTTTAAATGGACAAAATTCAATGATGCCAAATTTCACCCCACGCCACTGACAGACTGCTTTATCAGATAATTCGATAATAATGGGTCTGTTGCAAACTTTTGGTACAACAATTAAGAGTGCGTAATCTCATGAAAGCCTGAAAAGTCCATTGGTGGCATCAGAAAGTCATCAAATGCAATCATAAACTCTCAAGAGGTGTTTAATGAAATCCAAGATGACGGAGAAATATCGAGCGATCTGTATGCATGCACCATAACCATCCAAGGATGACCAAGTTTGACAACCTCACTGGAGGTAGAGGTTATGTGTTTGTTTACGTTGCGATTGGTTGTGATCGATATTGTGAGGTTGGCTATCCTTGGATGTTTATGGTGCATGCATACAATTTGCTCGATATTTCTCTGCCATCTTGAATTTTATTAAACGCCTCTTGTGAGTTTATTATTGAATTTTATGACTTTCTGATGCCACCAATGGACTTTTTAAATTTTAGGCGATTTTACAATTGTTATTGCAAAAGTTTGCAACGGACCCATTATTCCTCGAGATATGCATAACGTTTAATTAGGTGCCTTGCCTACAATGGATTAATAAAAACAGGAAAAGATTAACGTAAGTGTATTCTCACTTGATATCTTAACGACTTTCCGACTTTCTCTTTCCACGGGACTTGAATCTTTGGCATTTTGGTACAGCTCGGCTCTGTCAAAGATGGGCTTTCTTCCTTCCTCTGCAAAAATACAAGTTAAGTTGAGGTGACCTTGACGAGACTCAAAACACTTAATTTCAATTCGAGTTTTGACTAGGACATTCTCTAGCATATCTTCTCGCCCTTTTCATCTACTTCTTCTGCAGATACGATACGCATGTATAGCACGTTAAGCTGAGGCACGTGTATCACCGTTGCATAACTCACGGATTGCAGGCGTTTTATCAAATTCATTGTCTTGACACATACAGTTACAGTAGTGAGAAAAGATTGTGTAAGTGTATGTACCTCAGAAATGTTGCTTTAGAGCAAGATTCTTTAAGATAATATAGGTACTCTCTATTGGAATTTGAATTGATTATTAATAAAAACTAAAAAGTCTCTAGTTGATTGGCTTTAAATTTGGTAAGCCTTGATGTGAGAATATTATTATTAGTTCACGAAGGCCGTAAAAAAATGTGAGTTGTTTTGTTATTTGAAGTGTAGACTTTCCGTCTCTTCTTTACATATTTCTCATCATCAAATTTCTCTGCTCGCCTTGTTCTTGTGTATTTGCAGCGTTCCTGTTGTTCTTGTTTTTGTTTTGTGTTTTTCTCTCGAGACTATATGCGCGCCTATACAGTTGCTCTTGTTTCTCTTTTTTAAAGTCAATCTTTGAAAGATTGTGGAAAATCTGATATCGCGTTAAGTATCGTTAAAATGCCAACGCCGGTGATTTTTACGACGGGCAAATGCCCCGTTTCTGATGCATTTCGTTGTGTGATTTATATAGCAATCTAAGCATTGTTCAAAACGTCACCGTCGTCGTAAATCTGGTGGTTTCACGGCCACGGTTATTTCCATTACACGCTTTACATCCGGTATTACTTCACTATTTTTCGTCTATTCGAGTCATCGCGACGAATTACAGCATCGGTAAAAACACTAGAACGGAAGGGGGGGGGACTTACATAAATAAATGCAATAAAAAACTACTGGGGTTATGAATCTGAGAAAGTAACAACTTTTCAGCAGAAAATACGTAAATCTATTGATGATCATTCTTGTAATCCATGGAATGGCTCATTCAAATACCTTACCAAAGATTCGTCATACCACTTCAGAATTGACTAAAATATCAACTATTCCTCTTTATGAACAAATTTTACAACCTGCTTTTTCAAAAATAAATGCAGATAATTGATTATTACTGATAGAACGGATATCATTTCACCGAGCAGATATTCTCGGACGACGATTATAAGTATCAAAAGTACTATAACACATTTGGAACGACATTGACTCGATAACATTAACAGTATAATTTCCCATTTTGCAGTTAAAATGTTGACGGACAGAAAATAAAATCAGAAAAAGATGGAGAAGAAAAATTGGAACCGAATGGTCAGATATCATCAAAGAATTAGAGGAAGTCGAAGTAGGTATGTATAGTTGCCTCAAAAGAAATTTGAATATAATTTCAAAGAAATGATAAAAAGATGAGAAATAAAGAAAAACCAAGAGAGTAAAAGAAAATATAATAAAACAATAGGAAGAGGAAGACAGGACGCATAAATAATACGCGAGTATAAGTTGAAATGAAAATGAAAATAAAATGAAAGAAGCAGAGAAGAAAATTCAAGAGAAAAATGAACGAGAGACACAGTTTTGAAATGGAATAAAATATAAAATGAAAGTAACAGAGAAGAAGTTTCAGAAGGAAAATAAACAAGAGACACATTCATTCATTGGATTCAGGATGATTACGTCAATAAATGCTGATGTATTTACGAGGTGATTCGACGCATAGTTTCAGGAATGAAATCGCCTCATAAAAAGCTACGAAGGAAAAAATGCCGAAAGTCGTAGCTTGTAATCAACATTTATATTGGAAGATCTACGACCTACGTAGTACGTATATAGTAAACCTAGGTGAGCTTTTCAGCTTTTCACCCAGTTTGACGCGCGATGCACTCACTTTGACGTTGATAAGTGGAAACCCATGAGTGACGCATTAAAACCCGTAAAATAATGATCCTACAGAAATAGCGGAAATTATATTCTAAAGAGTAAAAATGAGTCTTATTAAAAGTGACGCGAAAGCACTTAGAACATCTTTATTCTTTACACAGCCAGCTAGGGTAGCGTTCGCCCTAAATTCAGGTTGCTTTTCTTTTGTTCTGATAAACTGAGGAAAATATTCAAATCTCCATTTTTAAATATTCCAAGAAGTGGAGTGAGCCAGGCAGTGGTGTGTTTTTGTACTCGTTTACTGAAACCAAACTCCTTCTTTCAGTTTTAACGATACTCCCTCTAGACTTCTATGTAGCTTTTCATGTTCTGTTTCTTTTCTCTTCAGCTCGCTCAAGGCTCTTTGATCCCCCCCCCCCCGCCCGCCAGCCGCTTTAAATCGAACATATTTAATGGACGATGCAAATTAAATCACTTTTGGGGAGTTAAAGTAATTTATTTCTTCCATTTTTTGTTTTGTTTGGAACCAATTTCTAGCTATGTCGAAACCACACCATAAATGCCATCAATTAATTAGTTCGTATTAAAATTCTAGGTATTGTCGATAGTTTATAGGCATTTCAAGCCGTCACGTACCTAGCGTGCACTTTGGCAAAGTTGCAGTTCGTCCATTTGAACCCATGAAAACGATCGAACTATTGAGTGTTTGGTGAACAGTTTCGCTTTCGAGCTTTTACATATAGGTTTTAATGGGCACAATACAACGTCTCCTACATAATTTTTTGCTACGCCACTATGATGGTTTCAAAGACTTCTTGTTCACAGGTCCCGAATACCTACTCTCTATCAATAAATCGATTATTGCCCATCTGACTAAGTGTAAGTATATCATTCAGCAGCGAAGACTATGCGAAGATTCTTGTCTGGCAACAATGTATTTTGTCCATTGAAACCCTAGCAAAAGGTCGACTTTGAAAGCATTCTCTGTTCACTGAACACTCGATTTTTCTATATTTTTTTTTTTTTTTGGAGTTTATATGGAATTCGTTGCCATATTTATAAAACTGAGCTGAGACAATGCTATCAATAATATTCTGCCAGTGATGGAACGTCAGCCCTAAAGCTGAGTGCATCAATGCGATAACCAGTCAATGACATAATATGGTCGCTTACGATTGATTAATGTTTCTTCAAAGTAGTTCTCATGGAGTCGATCCATCTTTGTTTCATATGATGCACTTAGCTGAAGATAAATGCTCGATTTTTTTTTTTTTTTTTTTTTTTTTTTGCGAGCGTGATGTCTTTGCAGAAACTAATAGTGCCAGGCAATGAGTAATAACTTCGCTTCTTCCCTCTCTCCCCCACCGCGTTATGAAGTTCCCAAGCTACTATCGTCTAACTATGCGACTGTGTAATCGCTGAAAAATGTTGAGGGATAGACTTACCTCTGTCCCAAACTGTACTCTTTTTCAGGACCGGATTAATTTTTCAAATCACCGCACTGGTTGTTGCTTCAAATTAAATGGATGGTTAAATATTCCTATATCAGTGGCGTAGCGTGCAATTTGACAACGTTGTAATGTGTCCACTTAAACCCATGTAAAAGGTCGAATGCAAAGGTGTTCACCGAACACCCAATAGTTCGATCTTTTTAGAGGATTTAAACGGACGCATTACAACGTTGCTAAATTGAACGCTCCGCCACTATGATTCCTACTTCGTGTTTTTTTTTTTTTTTTTTGCCCATTTCATAAATTGAAGGCATTCAACGGAGCTTCATTTTTTAATTAAATATCTACAATTTGCCTTTAATTTTTTTTTAAAAAAAAGGAAATTGAAATAACTGCGTGTGAACAAGACTTGGTAACGAAGTGGTATCGAGAGGGTTGAAGGGGAAACTTGTTATCTACATTCCGTTTTTTAAAAATGGCTTTCCATCGTAAAATACCCTCTCTTCTGAGCTTCTGAGACTTTTAGAGGCTGAAGTAAATGAAACTTCTGGTATTTAATCTCTAAAGAATGATTCAATGTGACGTCATAAACCATTCGATGAGTCGCATTAGTTTGAACGATGTTTGCGTATTTTATACTCGCGATATATATTTAGCTATTTAGGATAGATACTTTGAGGCGAATCGACCTATCGAATAATGTGGCATCGCATCGTACGCGATGCAGTGGCATAGCGTGCACTTTGGCAACGTTGTACTATGTCCATTTAAACCCGTGTGAAAGGTCGAATGAGAAGCGAAGGTGTTCACCAAACACCCTATCATTTGACCTTTTTCATGGGTTTAAATGGACGAACGACAACGTTGCCAAATAGCACGCTACGCTACTGACTCGGTGTACTCTTTTTTACTCGTCGCTTTTCGTATTGAATGTAAGAAATCACTCTTTAATATCTATGCTCCTTGAAAAATGTCGCTCTGAAAAAGTTAAAAATAAGTGAAAAAAAAAAAAAAACCATATGCAATTAAGTAGAACTTACCACCAGTCTTCAAGAAGTTGCTGCTTCATGATGAATCAGCCTCATCGGTGCAGGTAAAGTGACATGAAGATACCTATATCTATCAAATGGTGAAAAAATGTGCACGGTAAAAATCAAAGGAATGATGAAAAGCAAAGTTAAATCAAGAATGAAACATGGTTCAGGCGAATCATACACCTATATACTCCTGGATAGTTCACCCCTTTCAATTCATTTATGACTGAAATCCAAACACGTATTTTTTGAAAACTGAAACATCTCGGCTCAGAAACTTTTTCTAATTTGATTTCTTTTGATAATTGAAGACCTTGCCGAGATAAGGGCGTTAAGCGATTAACGCCCTTTTTTCGACGATCGGCGAAATGTGATCTACGTACCCCCAAGAATATATCCTGAAAGTTTCATAACGATCGGACTAATCTTTGGGTCGTTAGAGACTTACAAAGTGCACGCCCTTCATCGGAAATCGTCTTCGTTAGGTATTCGGTGATCTGATATAAGAATTTTTTTGATTGTTCGAGTAGTTATCTTACTTTTTTCGTCAATCGGCTGACTCAAGAGGTAAGTGGCTCTGTCTTTCAGCGTCTTTTAGATGATCGATGATTGATGAATGCAGTAGCGTCATTTGCGGGGGGGGGGCCAAGGGTCGGACAAAAGTGGAAAGTGATGACTCTTTTTTTTTTTTTTTTTTAAGGAGAAGAAACAAGATTCGAACTAAAATTTGGTGGTCATTAACGAGTTCTGTTGGAATTTAAGGCCGTAAATATAGGTTACAGGGCTTTAGAGTGTCTAAAATAATATATTGATGAGCAAAAAATAATAATAATAATAAAAAAAGGTCATCACATTTTTGCCCCCCCCCCCACAAGCCGAACCCGAAATGACGCCTCTGGACGAATGAAAATCATATCATTTTAACATATCCATAAGTTGATGTAAGTTGATCTATCCTGTATTATTGTCCATTCCTAACATGCAAGGAAATTATGTAGTATCAACTTGAGCAATAGTGGCGGCGCGTGCAATGTGGCAACGTTGCATCCAGTCCATTCAAAGTCGTGTAAAAGGTCGGAATATTGGAGGTGCGCAGTGCACTCCCTCAAATCGATATTTTAAATGAGTTTAAATGAACCGACATGCAACGTTGCTACATTGCAAGCCGCAACTGGACTTGAGGTTCCCCGCGTTTGTGTTAAATTCGGTGTTGTCAGCATTTAGAAAAAAAACCCTCTTATTTCATTACTGAGTCTTTTGAAAACTGTAATAATGTAACAGAAAGTGGCAACCCTGATAAGAACTTGCTTGGACTTTATCATGATAACAGCCGAGATCCGTGACTTAGGTCAAGATGTCGCTATCTGAAAATCTGCATCACCTGCCGACTTGCCTTATTGAATGGGCCGATAACTGATAAGGATACGATGGGGGGTCCGCGTTCGGCTAAAACTGATACTGATGGACATCATACATCACATAAGGTGTCATTTTGTCACGGCATTTTTGCCAATCAGTGTCATTTCAACTGTTTTTGGAGCTCGTACTCTCGGCGGTAGAGAGTTTTGGTGGTTAGATTTTAGATTTCGATTTATTTTTGAGTGGCTTATTAAAATTTTGGAAAAATGAGTGATTTATCCGAAATGGAATCCGTGCCTCCTCTCAAGCGTCCCAAGAAAGTGTATTATTCTCCACCGGGGAAACAACGGCAATCAGTGCGTCGGAGGAAAGTTCGAGGAAAGTGTTACGTCAGTGAGAAGACCGGGAAAAAAGTCATGGACAAAACTTTTATTAAAGTTACCGATTGTTGCTTATTATTAAAGTGCGGGGAAATTATTTCCGAAAATATTCAATCCGATCAGTTTACTAAGTTTTACGAAAACAAAAACAAGGCCTTGCAAGATGCAGACCTTGCTCGCTGCGTGATTCAAGTCCCTGTGCAAAATATTCGTGCGGATAAAACAAACAAAATACGCCCTAATCAGTGGAATTACCGAATAAACATTAATGGTAAGGAGCAAAAAGTGTGCCGTTCTTTTATTTTGAACTTATTTAAAATTTCGGAAAAAAGGTTGAGGGTCGTCCAAAGCAAAGTTATTAATAACAGTACGTTTCAGGAAAATCGCGGAACTCATCACAATCACTTCCACAAACTCGACTATCGCGTTAAAACATTGATGGGGAAACATTTCGAAACCCTACCACATCATGAAAGCCATTACGGCGGAGGTAAAAGCGCGATGAAATATTTTGACAACTCAGATCTTACTATCAAGGCTCTCTATGAACTTTTTAAACTTTTTTTTAAAGTTAAAACGAAAACCGATTTAAAAATGGGCTATCAACATTATTTTAAACTATATAAAAATCAACCTAACTATCGAATTGGCTCACCGAAAACCGACGTGTGTGATTTGTGCGTGGAGTATAAAGCAAAATTGCAAATAGATCCGCAAGATCCTTGCCTTCCTGATTATGAGTCTCACGTAAGGAAAGTTGACCAGCGTCAACAGTTACGTAATAAATGTCTGTCTAAAGCGAAAAACGACCCTAATTATTTAGTTCTCGAATTTGATTACGCGCAGAATTACCCAATACCGCGCATTAATGTGAATAGCCAATTTTATAAAAGGCTGCTTTGGCTTTACGCTTTTAACATCCATGTCTTTAACGACGATGACTCTTTTTTTTATTCTTTCTTAGAAACACAGGGAAAGAAAAATGCCAATTCTGTTGTGTCCTTTTTAAATGACTGCATTAAAAAGAACCTGGTCAAAAATCCAGGAGTGACAACCATAGCTTTACTTTCGGACTCAGCGGGTGGCCAAAACAGAAACATGAGCATGGTGAAATTCTGTTCTTGGCTCACCCAAACTCACGGAATTAAGATCGTCCAAATTTTCCCTGTTCGTGGCCACTCCTTTTCACAGTGCGACAGAAATTTCGGGCTTATACGGAAGCTAATGAAAAAAAGAGAACTAATTGGAACCGCGAAGCCGTGGCTTGAAGGTATAGTGCTTGCTCGAAAAAATCCAAGGCCATTTCAACTGTTAATGGACCGGGAACTTTTAAAAGACTGGGAATCCGCGCTCTCTAATTTTTTCCCGAAAAAACCGACTTCAACAGAAGATATTTTTGGAATAATGAAATACGTCATCATTAAATATCAGCCAGATGGCTCAATCTATTGCTCAACAACTTACAGTGCAAATTACATTAAGTTTGACTATCAATCGCCAGCCCCGTTGGAGGAAATGAGAGGGATTCAACCGATCACAGTGCCATACCCTGAAGTTTCTGCCGAAAAAATTTCCGACGTAAGGAGCCTTTTCAAATACCTACCAGCCGACGACCAAGTTTGGTTGGATAATATCTTGGCAGAGCCTCACCAGTAAAAAGTATTGTTCCTATCATTAAATTTATTATTGTATAATAATGATGTCCATTTCATTTCCTCATACTCGATTTTTCTTCTTCTGCATTCCAGTGATCGTTTCAGAAGTGTAGGCACACCTAGACCATAATCTTTGGTGGCTTTTCAATTTTTATTCCTTCAAATCAAAACAAAACTTACAGCCGGCTTAAAACTTTTGATTTTAAAACGTTCCTCAGTGAAAAGCCAACGCTCAAATTCAGTTTCATTCATTTTCATTTTATAACATGAGCAATAATGATGAAAAATCCAAAGATTATCGGTTTATGTGCATCTGCACTTCTGAAACGCCTTCTTTTCCTCTTTTCTTAAATTAACTATCCGGACTAACGAAATATAACAAAATAAGCATTGGATCTGAAAATATCCATTATCAGAAAAAAAAAGTTTTTTTTGTCTTCCTTCCGCTGGGGGGGAGGGGGGGTTAAAAATGTGATTTAAGTAAAGTGCAAAACCACTGATGAAAGTACACGACTGTACATTAGTGCTTAAAAGTTCAACTTTTGAAAGTAACTGCTAAAATAAAAGAAACGAAAGCTATCTACATTTAATAAAGTCGATTGCCGATAGAAGGGCGTTAAACCTGCATGAATGTTCCGCGTTATTACAATAAGTCAAAGCAATATTTATTTCAGTGACCACTGTAGGTTAATCTCATTAGTAGTGCGTTGGCATGAATCGGTAATCTTGGTTTCATTTATTTCCTACTTTAACTGATCAAAAAACCATTTTGAAACTTCAAATGCGTTTTTCTCAAAACTATAAATTTCACATAACGCCCTTATCTCGGCAAGGTCTTCAATTTAGCTTATTTTTTTTTCATGAAACTGGAATCAATCACAAAAAAAGTTTTCGGGGTTTGATTCATCGATGATCTTAATTGAGCAACACTCCTAGTGTACAATTTGACAACGTTGTAATGTGTCAATTTCAAGCCATTAAGAATATCGATCTATTGTGTGTTCGGTGAACACCTTCGCATTCGACCTTTTACACGAGTTTAAATGGACGCATTACAACGTTGCCAAATTTCACTCTACACCATATTGGTCTAGGTCTATTGCATATTATAGGTCTGCTATAGCCTGTCCCAGAAAAGATTGGATTTGACACTTCTATGGTTTTCATGAAAACATCAGCTTCTTACTGCTCCTGACCAATTAGGTTGCCCTATCTGTGGATGGAAGCTGATGTTTTCATTCAAAGCTACAGTTGTCAAGTCCAATCATTCCTGGGACAACCTATAGTCTGCTCGTTAATAATGGGAAGTTGGAAGTATCGATAGGCGATGGGTTCAACAAGAGAGTATCAGGTTCAATTGGACTCAGGGGTAAAACTCATTGGGCCCTGACTCCTTTTTCATTTCAAGCAAATATTTGAGAAAGTAATGTAGACAGATGCCGAGGTCACGCCCAAGGTTATAGATTAAAGAGGTATGCTCATCTAACTTCGCGCCACAAATTCAGCGGCGCGCAGTTCAAAATCACTGCAGGCAAGATGGCCCACAAAAGCAGAAAACGTAAACTCTTTTCAGAAAACATTGGTCTGTTTCAAAGAGTAAACAAAGTCAATTGAATGGAAGGCCTGCGTGGTCAACGTAGATAAGGGATCGGAACGCGGGCTGGCCTCTGATTGGCTGCAACGCGTGGAGCAAAAATGGCTCGGAGTATAGGGAAAATAACACGGGATTTTCGTTCCGGGGCGTTTATCTCGAAACCTAAGCAAAATTGTATGTAAACAATTTATACGAGTCGATTCAGCAGATTTTTCCGAACAATTTGATAGGTCATAAGTGCCACTTTATTGCAAATTCGAAAAGACTTTTTCAGTTTAAAAGTATGCACAATAGTAAGTTACTCAAACACTGCTCAAACACACGCCAAGCATGTAATCACACTCTTGTGCGTACTTTTAAACTGAAACAGTCTTTTCGAATTTGCAATAAAGTGGCACTTATGACCTATCCAATTGTTTGTAAAACTCTGTTGAATCGACTCGTATAAATTGTTTACATACGATTTTGCTTAGATTTCGAGATAAACGCCCCGGAACGAAAATCCCGTGTTATTTTCCCTATACCCCGAGTCATTTTTGCTCCATGCGTTGCAGCCAATCAGAGGCCAGCCCGCGTTCCTATCCCTTATGTACATTGACCACGCAGGCATTCCATTCAATTGCGACTCTTGTTTACTCTTTGGTCTGTTTTCTGCTTTCCTGCAGAGGGCAGCTTAATGTTTTCTGCAAAGAGTATACGTTTTCTGCTTTTGTCGGCCATCTTGCCTGCAGTGATTTTGAACAGCGCGCCGCTGAATTTGTGGCGCGAAGTCAGATGAGCATACCGCTTTAATCTATAACCTTGGGTCCCAAACCCTTTTATAATTTCTGAACCGAGTCAAGTCCATCTGGCTTGGGAATTTCCGACCCTCTTGAAAAACGAGCGGAGAGACTTTTTCAGCTGAAAGTATCTACGTAGCAGTCTCTAAATTGTGAAGCCCCACTTATACTTCGAAAGAACTAAAAAAGTACGAAAGTGAGTAAAGTGTTTGGTTTTCAATCATAAATTGATTGATACAAGCTACTATTGAATAAGGATTGATTAAACTTAACACGAAAAAGAAAAAATAAAGCGTGAATGCATTTATCTCTTTTATCTCTTACGCTTATTCCTCCCTTCAATTTATTTGATAATTATCTTCATTTTTCGACAAGTTTATGAGAATAAGCTGAGAAAAGTAAGCGTAAAATATTGGACAGTTATATGAAAATACACCGATCCTGGATGGGAAAAAAGAGTATAAAGAAAGATAAGATGAAGTTGCATCGGGTGAAAAGAACATATTTTGAGCAAAGAAAAGTTTCATATAGCGGAGAGTGGGGTGAAGGGGTGGAAAAAAGTTTCCCCTCCGGAGGACAAAAAGGATTGAAAACTTCGGAAGACAGTGATTAAAGATAAAGTCGTTTAAAGCTGCGAGTTTCCCAAAAACCTCCTGCTCGTATAATATGTTGTCGGATTTTCTCAAATGAATCACTTTCGATATCTCGAAAGGAATTTTGAACCATTGCACGGTTCTTGGAATAAATCCGGCTACTTTGCTCTACATGCGCTTTTCGTTTGCGCTTCCGCGTGTCGCAGCGTCTATTTTCATGGATTTTCTTCCGACTGCGCTCCAAGCCAAATCCGTTTCTTTTTTCTGGATGGGAATAAACTAGTATACTGTCTATACTAGATATGGAGGTGGGAAAACAAAAGATAAGAGAGAAGATGGAAAAAAGAATAATGTATAGATCATAGAAGAATGTCAGTTTTTGTGGCGAGCTGAAAAATGGTGCGCGATAAATCGAATCACTTGCACATTACAGAAAATATCGTATTAAGGTGATTCCATGGCACGTGACCAAGGCGATCGATCTGTCGATCGATTAATGGTTATTTTCCGGACTCTGTGGAGTTATTTTTTTTGTAAAACTAGGATTGTCAGCACCTGGAGGTAGATCTAACAAAGATATCTCTTAAGTTTGGATGCTCGAATCCGGAAAATAAGGACGTAACTATGGGAATTCGCAAAATCGCTGTTCGATTTATAGTATCGCACAACGGATTCCAAATTCCCATAGTTACGTCCTTATTTTCCGGATTCGAGCATCCAAACTTAACAGTCTTTGTTAGATCTACCCCCAGGTGCTAATAATCCTGGTTTCACAAAAAAACTCCACAGCAGAGTTTGGGAAATGACCAATAATCGATCGCCTTGGTCACGTGCCATGGAATCACCTCAAAAGAGTATCTATACGGTGCAGACCGAACGACAGCATGCCTTCAGATATGACACAACGAGAAAAGAATGTAAAGCACTTTCATCGTCAGTCGACCTTAGGCGAAACTAGGAATTTTTTCTAGGGGGGGGGGGGAGAAGCAGGCAAAAAAACTGACGATTTTTGTTTGTTTTTGTTATGTTAGCTTCTCATGCATTTAGAACCGCATAACTCTGACCACCAAGATCCTTAATCCCCCCCCCCCTTCTCATACAATCCAGACAAATTTTGGGAGAAAACACAGTTTTTGCTCCTTAAATTCCGTATCACATGGCCAAATGGCTAAACTTTTTTGCTTCCAAAAATGTCTGGGGGGGGGGGCGGGCTCAGCCATCCCATTTCCGCCTATGCAGTAGACGCAAAGAAATTGTTTGAAGAACAAAATAGCAGCCGTGTAAATCGTGGCCAATCAGAAACAAGCCATTAAAATGACCAAACTGGAAAATTGGATCAAGCTGAATTAATCGTCACTCAATGACGGAACAAGTTTCATTTTAATAAGTAGCTGCTTTTAAGCTGCGATTTTTACGAAATCCATCCTTAGGGAGCTCATACTAAAAACACAAAGTGTCGACATTGACGGGTATAAAAAAAAGGTTATCTCCTCCATACAAACCGCAAGCGTGATGCGCCAAGCACATTGCTTGTATTTTAGTGAAGGCGTTTAAACTTCTAGAACACGGAAGGCATGTAAGTACTTGCAGTGTCATATCTGAAGTGCATTTTTTTAAAACGTTGGCTCTCCATCAGTCACTATGACAGTAAACCAACCGCAGAGTATCGAAAAACTTCATTAACCATTCATTGTGCGACCTTTCGATTTAATTTGATCGAAACCACTTAACAAACGATAGAGAGAGAGAGAGAGCTCAAATAAACGATATTTTTATACGATAATCGATGAAGCAGACAAGCTACCTTTGAAGCGCATTATCGCACAAACTTTTCAGCTCACATGAGGAATGACAAGAGACCAACTCATATGCAGGCAATCAGAGGCGAACTCAATAATTCGTGGCCTTCTTTCTCTCAACCCGTTTAAATACGCATGAGTCATATAGGATAGACGAAAGGGCTATCACGAGACTCGTGTCATTATCTCTGTCCTTTTTCAGCACATACTTTTTAATGGGAGGAGAAAGAGAGGTTGGGAAATTCAATGGCGGCTCGTGCAATATGGCAACAATGTCATCCCTCCGTTTGATTGTACAGGGTGGGGCGTAGAGATCTGACGATTTTCAAAAGGCTATAAATAAAGAACTATTTGACTTTGAAAAAAAACCTTTTTTTTATTGAATTCAGTACAGAATGCCGTTTTCTTACATTAAGTTTTAAAAATTACATCTCGTAGATGTTAACCGTCAGCGTCAATACACTCTTGAAGTCGATTTCGAAAGGAATTCACCACTCTTTCGCACATGTTTATGGGTATATTATCGATTTCCTCTCTGATTCGCACACTTTTAATTCCTCTAAAGTATGGGGGCGACTCCTAAAAACCCTTTCCTTCAACAGGTTCCAACAGAATGGAGCAACAGCTCATACTGCTCGCATTTCCCTTGCCGCTATGCGAGAAACGTTTCCAAATCGGTTGGTCTCTCTCATTGTCACAGGAGATTTACAGTGGCCTCCGCGATCTCCCGATTTGAGCATTTGTGACTTTTTTTATGGGGCTACCTTAAGGAAAGGGTTTTTAGGAGTCGCCCCCATACTTCAGAGGAATTAAAAGTGCGAATCAGAGAGGAAATCGATAATATACCCATACAAATGTGCGAAAGAGCGGTGAATTCCTTTCGAAATCGACTTCAAGAGTGTATTGACGCTGACTGTCAACATCTACGAGATGTAATTTTTAAAACTTAATGTAAGAAAACGGCATTCTGTACTGAATTCAATAAAAAAAGTTTTTTTTCTCTAAGTCAAATAGTTCTTTATTTATAGCCTTTTGAAAATCGTCAGGTCTCTACGCCCCACCCTGTATGTAAAACAATAGATTTCTGGTGGAGCGCTGCTTTACTTCCGAATCGATTGTTTTACATAGATTCACATGTAGCGTAGACATTGTTGCCAGATGGCACGAGCTGTCACTGGGGAAATTTCTGGATTCGCCTTTGCAGGCGATTTTGCATTATCGAATCTGATAAACTGTAGAGAGAGAGATAGAGACAGAAGCGAAACTCAAGGTAGAGTGTAATTCTCTCAAGAGAAATTTACACTTGACATTCTCGTAAGCTGATAAGGATCCAAACCCAATTTCATGATCGTCATAGGAGAAATATCCTAGTTCACTTGCCAGTGATCCCTTGCATGCGCTTGACATTAAAATATACCTTTGCATACGCTAGAAACCGTTTCATCGGAGGAACAAAACTACTTCAGATCAAATTAAAGAAACGCTCAAATTCTCAGTTTATTTTTCTCCGTAGGTTATATTGAGAGGTGTTATATTTTCAATTATGTTCCTATAATTTCTTCTCTCACCTTCGATAGACGATCGCATTTGCGTCATTTTATGGAATTTAAACGTCTTACATTTAATGATCATGAAATAGAGTTTAAATGATAGGAGTAGTAAGGGAGACTTCAGGCACTCCAGATACTGCGTGGGAATTTTTTAAAGAGACCGACACTTTTCGGCTTTTTACACTAGTTACAGTTACATGTACTTGTACTAGCGGGGACAAAGATACCTAGCCAGAGTACGCAACACGCAACACACCTAATATACGCGTTGAATGTCATTTGTGTATTGCTTATTGCATACCCTGGCTAGGTATTTTTGTCTCCGTTAGTACGCTTGCTTCGTCTAGCTGTCAATCAAATCATTTAAATAATCGGCCGAGTATTTTATTTCGACCTGCTACCGTATTTTTACATTAATTACCTGCTCGCTCACATCCACCGTAGCTGTCAATCAAATCATTTAATTCATGCGACCGAGTATTTTACTTCAACTAGAGTCCCTTGATGGAAATATTGTATAGGGAGTACCGACACGAGCTCAACGAGTTGTGATTGGTCGTTGGTTTTAGGCTCTCACGGAGTCGAGCAGGAGTCGACGACATCGAAGGCTCCACACAAAAGGAGTCGATTCGTAGAGGAACGTATGGGAACGGATCGGAATGCCGGCAAATCCGCCAGTCCACCACTGGTCCACTGTCGAACTTAACCTTCGAATGCGTTCACGCGGTCGACAAAATCGACTCCTGTCAAAATGCATAAAGCGTCGTGTCGGTACTCCCTATACATCCATCAAGGGACTCTAGTCTAGCTGTCAGTCAAATCATTTAAATAATCGACCGAGTATTTTATTTCGACCTGCTACGGCTACCGTATTTTTACATTAATTACCTGCTCGCTCACATCCACCGTATCTGTCAATCAAATCATTTAATTCATGCGACCGAGTATTTTACTTCAACCGGCTGTCACTCAGCTAATAGGAATAATCATTTTATTTTATGATCTTCCTGAATACATACATCATCTTCAATCTTTACCAAAACTTCTTTTCTTATTTCTTTCTTTTTTCTTTGAAACTTTTTATTTTTTCTTCTTCTTCGAAACTTAATTAGGTATAATTATCATCATTCTCAGTGGTTAAAAGCAAAATATTGATTACAAAGTTGTAAAATAAGACAAAAGTTTAAAATAGGAGGCGCTCTATTCTGTAAACACGTATTCTACAAAAATGGTTAAAAAGTATACCTATCTAATGTCCTCGCATCATATTATCGAGTATGGGTTATCTTTCGATTGTCGGTGTTAAAACATTATCGAATGTCAACATGCAAAATTTTATAACCGACTCCGAGAGAATGAGTTCGAAAAAAGGCAAAATTGTTTCCAGAAAATTCATAATTCCCAAGAGTTTTTGCTTGACATTAAATCTGAGGGTATAGTAGAATACTTTCACCTCTGATCCTAAGGTTGAGTACTTGGTGCAAATAAGAGAGTAAGTATAAACTGCATTCTCGATTTTCCTAGAAAAGTCCTGTCAAAGTGGGTTGTCAGGTGTCAATGTTTTTGTGAAAGCTTTTTCCACCAATCAAAAAAATATAAAGGCTTTTCCACCAATCAGAAACGCACAAAGGCTAAAAACAAATGTTTGATTTTTGTCTTTTTTTCATTCAATATGTATGAAAATTGACGGTAATGTATGAATGAACCACAAGCAGGGTTTTGGAAAATTCGGTGGAAACAGTTCCAAAATATGGGATTACTAGTTCATCTTGATCAACTTTAGCCATCAGTTGAACTCCTGATTGATCTTCTTTGAGAAATACCTCCAACCTCGTTTTACGTTATCAAATTTTTGATATTTTCGTTTTTTGGTTTCAATTGTTTTTGCTGTTTTGTTGATTTTTAATATTTTGAGTGTTTTTAATTTGCTCGTTGTGTTTTTGTGTTCTTGTTTCTTTTATTTTTTTATTTTTTCATTTTTTATTTAAAAAAAAAAAAATGAAGTGCAACGCCTACGCATCAGACAAAAGTGAATAGTGTTTCGGCGATGCTCATACCTGCGAACGGGTATTTGTTTTGTGAGCTCCATTACAAACAAAAACGTGATACTCATGATGAGTACAAAAGCGTCAGAGATGATATTGTTGAAGTGAATCTGGAGCGTGCACCATCAAATTTACATGCCGCGTTTCGTTGTTTTGTTTTAAGTACTCATAATCTTTTGTTCCACAAGCGGGAGTTGAAACTCCAAATTAAGCATGGTAATAAATTTGTTAACGGTTCCGACGGGGGACATAAAATGTACGAACGGTCTTTACTTGTTGAGATCGAACGATATTGTGAAGTTATAGAAAAAATGGAGAAAATAAATGCCAGTACTTTTGCCCAAAAAATGTTTTGCATGTTTTACGAACACGTTTACGAATATGAATCAAATAAGAATATAATTCACAATGTTAATTTATTTGCTGATGTAAATGTTAGTGCAGTGAAAATGATTGGGATTAGCGTTTCCACCGACATGGAAACATTTGAGTCTGAAAATAAATAAGGGGCGCGATCTCTTGCAATCGACCCTCTGCTCGTGTCAGAGAACAGCGCGATGCGTAATTATTTTCGTGTTTGGTTTCAATTGTTTTTGCTGTTTCGTTGATTTTTAATTTTTTGAGCTTTTTCTTTTTCATTTATTCATCGTATTTTTGTGTTGTTGTGTCTTTTATTTTTTTATTTTTTCATTTTTATCTAAAAAAAAAAAAAAAAAAAAAAAAAAAAAAAAAAAAAAAAAAAAAAATGAAGTGCAACGCCTACGCATCAGACAAAGTGAAGTGTGTTTCGGGGATGCTCATATCTGCGAAAGGGTATTTGTTTTGTGAGCTCCATTACAAACAAAAACGTGATACTCATGATGAGTACAAACGCGTCCGAGATGACTTTGTTAAAGTGAATCTAGAACGTGTACCATTAAATTTACATGCCGCGTTTCGTTGTTTTGTTTTAAGTACTCATAATCTTTTGTTCCACAAGCGGGAGTCGAAACTCCGAATTAAGCACGGCAATAAATTTTTTAACGGTTCCGACGGGGGACATAAAATGTACGAACGGTCTTTACTTGTTGAGATCGAACGATATTGTGAAGTTATAGAAAAAATGGAGAAAATAAATGCCAGTACTTTTGCCCAAAAAATGTTTTGCATGTTTTACGAACACGTTTACGAATATGAATCAAATAAGAATATAATTCACAATGTTAATTTATTTGCTGATGTAAATGTTAGTGCAGTGAAAATGATTGGGATTAGCGTTTCCACCGACATGGAAACATTTGAGTCTGAAAATAAATAAGGGGCGCGATCTCTTGCAATCGACCCTCTGCTCGTGTCAGAGAACAGCGCGATGCGTAATTATTTTCGTGTTTGGTTTCAATTGTTTTTGCTGTTTCGTTGATCTTTAATTTTTTGAGCTTTTTCTTTTTCATTTATCCATCGTATTTTTGTGTTGTTGTGTCTTTTATTTTTTTATTTTTTCATTTTTATTTTAAAAAAAAATGAAGTGCAACGCCTACGCATCAGACAAAGTGAAGTGTGTTTCGGGGATGCTCATATCTGCGAACGGGTATTTGTTTTGTGAGCTCCATTCCAAACAAAAACGTGATACTCATGATGAGTACAAACGCGTCAGAGATGACTTTGTTAAAGTGAATCTAGAACGTGTACCATCAAATTTACATGCCGCGTTTCGTTGTTTTGTTTTAAGTACTCATAATCTTTTGTTCCACAAGCGGGAGTTGAAACTCCGAATTAAGCGCGGCAATAAATTTTTTAACGGTTCCGACGGGGGACATAAAATGTACGAACGGTCTTTACTTGTTGAGATCGAACGAAATTGTGAATCAGAAACGCACAAAGGCTAAAAACAAATGTTTGATTTTTTGTCTTTTTTTCATTCAATATATATGAAAATTGACGGTAATGTATGAATGAACCACAAGCAGGGTTTTGGAAAACTCGGTGGAAACAGTTCCAAAATATGGGATTACTAGTTCATCTTGATTAACTTTAGCCATCAGTTGAACTCCTGATTGATCTTCTTTGAGAAATACCTCCAACCTCGTTTTACGTTATCAAATTTTTGATATTTTCGTTTTTTGGTTTCAATTGTTTTTGCTGTTTTGTTGATTTTTAATATTTTGAGTGTTTTTAATTTGCTCGTTGTGTTTTTGTGTTCTTGTTTCTTTTATTTTTTTATTTTTTCATTTTTTATTTAAAAAAAAAATGAAGTGCAACGCCTACGCATCAGACAAAAGTGAATAGTGTTTCGGCGATGCTCATACCTGCGAACGGGTATTTGTTTTGTGAGCTCCATTACAAACAAAAACGTGATACTCATGATGAGTATAAAAGCGTCAGAGATGATATTGTTGAAGTGAATCTGGAGCGTGCACCACCGAATTTACATGCCGCGTTTCGATGTTTTTGTTTTGAGTACCCATAAGTTTTTGTTCCACAAGCAGGAGTTGAAACTCCAAATTAAGCATGGTAATAAATTTGTTAACGTTTCCGACGGGGGACATAAAATGTACGAACGGTCTTTACTTGTTGAGATCGAACGATATTGTGAAGTTATAGAAAAAATGGAGAAAATAAATGCCAGAACTTTTGCCCAAAAAATGTTTTGCATGTTTTACGAACACGTTTACGAATATGAATCAAATAATAATATAATTCACAATGTTAATTTATTTGCTGATGTAAATGTTAGTGCAGTGAAAATGATTGGGATTAGCGTTTCCACCGACATGGAAACATTTGAGTCTGAAAATAAATAAGGGGCGCGATCTCTTGCAATCGACCCTCTGCTCGTGTCAGAGAACAGCGCGATGCGTAATTATTTTCGTGTTTGGTTTCAATTGTTTTTGCTGTTTCGTTGATTTTTAATTTTTTGAGCTTTTTCTTTTTCATTTATTCATCGTATTTTTGTGTTGTTGTGTCTTTTATTTTTTTATTTTTTCATTTTTATCTAAAAAAAAAAAAAAAAAAAAAAAAAAAAAAAAAAAAAAAAAAAAAAAAATGAAGTGCAACGCCTACGCATCAGACAAAGTGAAGTGTGTTTCGGGGATGCTCATATCTGCGAAAGGGTATTTGTTTTGTGAGCTCCATTACAAACAAAAACGTGATACTCATGATGAGTACAAACGCGTCAGAGATGACTTTGTTAAAGTGAATCTAGAACGTGTACCATTAAATTTACATGCCGCGTTTCGTTGTTTTGTTTTAAGTACTCATAATCTTTTGTTCCACAAGCGGGAGTCGAAACTCCGAATTAAGCACGGCAATAAATTTTTTAACGGTTCCGACGGGGGACATAAAATGTACGAAGGGTCTTTACTTGTTGAGATCGAACGAAATTGTGAAGTTATAGAAAAAATGGAGAAAATAAATGCCAGAACTTTTCCCCAAAAAATGTTTTGCATGTTTTATGAACACGTTTACGAATATGAATCAAATAAGAATATAATTCACAATTTTAAATTATTTAATGATATAAATGTTAGTGCAGTGAAAATGATTGGGATTAGCGTTTCCACCGACATGGAAACATTTGAGTCTGAAAATAAATAAGGGGCGCGATCTCTTGCAATCGACCCTCTGCTCGTGTCAGAGAACAGCGCGATGCGTAATTATTTTCGTGTTTGGTTTCAATTGTTTTTGCTGTTTCGTTGATCTTTAATTTTTTGAGCTTTTTCTTTTTCATTTATCCATCGTATTTTTGTGTTGTTGTGTCTTTTATTTTTTTATTTTTTTCATTTTTATTTAAAAAAAAAATGAAGTGCAACGCCTACGCATCAGACAAAGTGAAGTGTGTTTCGGGGATGCTCATATCTGCGAACGGGTATTTGTTTTGTGAGCTCCATTACAAACAAAAACGTGATACTCATGATGAGTACAAACGCGTCAGAGATGACTTTGTTAAAGTGAATCTAGAACGTGTACCATCAAATTTACATGCCGCGTTTCGTTGTTTTGTTTTAAGTACTCATAATCTTTTGTTCCGCAAGCGGGAGTTGAAACTCCAAATTAAGCATGGTAATAAATTTGTTAACGGTTCCGACGGGGGACATAAAATGTACGAACGGTCTTTACTTGTTGAGATCGAACGATATTGTGAAGTTATAGAAAAAATGGAGAAAATAAATGCCAGAACTTTTCCCCAAAAAATGTTTTGCATGTTTTACGAACACGTTTACGAATATGAATCAAATAAGAATATAATTCACAATGTTAATTTCTTTGCTGATATAAATGTTAGTGCAGTGAAAATGATTGGGATTAGCGTTTCCACCGACATGGAAACGTTTGAGTCTGAAAATAAAAAAGGGGTGCAATATCTTGCAATTGACCCTCTGCTCGTGTCTGAGAACAGCGCAAAACGCGAACTTTACATATATCGCGGAGTTGACCATGCCATCGTTAAATGCTCTGGACTTGGAGAAGATCAGCAAGAAAGAAAATGTGGACCCCATGATGAAGTTGTGCAATTCTCGGTCATGGTTTTCAAGAAAGTTCGCAGTTCTTTCACCTCGGTTGGAAGATCTGTCCATAAAACGGACCGAATGTTTTATCATACTGGTAAGTTTTATATGTTTTTGAACCCTAGCTTTCAATGTCGATGGATGATGAAGAAAAAAAAAATAAATAAAAATAGTTTCACAATTTATAAAAACTTACTAATGAATCGAACGCATTTTCTCGCTTATAATGTCATGTGTATGTAATTTTTATTTAAAATGTGCATAAATATCCATGTCACTTATGGTAATCTTGTTTGCTTTTTAGCTTGTTTCGTGACAGAAGGGTGGGACCGTGTAACCATACAGCCAACTCTCTCTATGGACAGGATTGTTGATATTCTCGCACTTGTCTAATCTTGCAGATACGTCTCAAGGGGTTGGGGGGGGGTGAGGGAAGCTCTCCCCGATTTTTCTTCTCGATTTTGAAAGCAGACTTTGTGAACTCCCTGTCAACCAACCCCAATTTTCATCGTGTTCAGCTAATAATGTCGAAAATCGAAAAATGTAGGTGAGTCACAAAAAACAATGTTTTCATATCACACTTTTCATCTCACCACCATTTGTGGGTGGTATCTCAATCGAATGATGACTAGCCCCCCCCCCCCGAAAATAAGTCACATCAAAACAGTCAAACATGGGCGGGGGGGGGGGTGGGTTTAGTTTCATGTATCGACGAAAAAAGGATCGATACTTGTACTGATATAGAAGTATCGATGTGGAGAGAGTGCCACCCCTGTCGTGTTACTTCTTGAATAACGTTTTTTTTTCTTTTCTTTTTTTTTTTTTAACAAAAAAAGAAACAAAAAATGGAATAATATGAACATCTTGGAAATACCAAAACGAATTTGCAGACCAAACGAAATCAAAGAGAATGGGCTCGCATGTTATTACTTATTGTTAGTGCTCGTGAGGAATGGATACCCTAAACCGTCGAAAAACAATTTGACGAGTATCGATACCAAAAGTCGATGATTCCAAATAAAAGAAGGATCGAATTATTGGGATATTCGGGCCTCTCTGTCCTGAATTGCCCGAATAACGGGGCCTTTCATCGTCACCCCTCCCGCAACTCAATGGTCGTTCATACTGTTATACGTTTTTGCATAGCGGTAGCCCTAGACGGGACATACCCAATTCATCCTGCACAGTGCACTGTCCTCATGATTACCCGATCAGTCGTGCTTCGTGTAAACGATGATTTGGAAAACTCTCCTCTGACTCATGAAAAGTCTATTCGTCAGATGTTTCTGGGTGTTTTCACTCGCAGTGTATTACACAGTCTCAACTGTTTTCTTGCGCTCACTTAACTAACACGGATAATTTTGCGGTTCTTTTTTTTTTTTTTTTTGTTAGTTTTTTTTTTTTTTTTTTTGTGATAATTAATAAGCGATATTTCATTTTGAAAATTTTACCGCCAGCAATTTTTTTTCATAATCAAAAACTATTTTTTTCGTAACTGGTATTTTACCATGTGTTTTTTTGTTTGTTTAATAAACTTGTTTTGAGACTTTGATTTCATGGGCCGTTCTATTATGTGCCATGTGTTAATATTCGCGAGATCATACGCGTTTCGTGTTAGTGATGATTTTTGTACTCGCTTAACACGGATATTTTGCAACGGTTATTTTTTGTTTTTTTTTTTTTTTTTCAGAGACCTCTTTCTGAACTTAACTTTGTTTTTATGCATAGGTTTTTTTTTTATTATTATTTTTTTTATTTAACCAACACGTGTTAACATTTTGTGAATCAGAAAGGATGCCTTCAACGATTTTCAAAAAATCTGTTTCCACTAGATTTTTTGTGTGTTAAACCTACGATCTACATTTTTTGAGGTAAGCTAAAAAGAATTTTATCTTCTCCAGATATTAGGCTATATTATAAAAAGCTTCATTCCACTCATTTCTTTCAACACCATCCAACTAATTTAAAAAAAACAAAACAAAAACAGGTACGTATGTTTTAATAACCATCCCCCTTCCCCTTCCTTTCTCCACCCTAATATTGTTATGATTCAGCATTGATCAGTTTTTCTCATTACTACAAACAAACAACATACAGATCAAACATTTTTTTTTTTTAAAATAAAAGTTTCGAAAAAAAAAACAAAAAAACCACAAATAAAAAGTTTAAAAGAAAAACGAATGAAAAAAGAGAGAAAAAAGAAAATAAGTTTTGGTAAAGATTGAATATGATGTATGTGTATTCAGGGAGATCATAAAATAAAATGATAATTCCTACGATAGCTGATTGACAGCCGGTTGAAGTAAAATACTCGGTCGCATAAATTAAATGATTTCATTGACAGCTAGTGGATGTGAGCTAACAGGTAATGAGTGTAAAAATACGGTATATAGCAGGTCGAAATTAAATACTCGGTCGATTATTTAAATGATTTGACTGACAGCTGGACGAAGCAAGCGTACTAATGGAGACAAAAATACCTAGCCAGGGTATGCAATAAGCAATACACAAATCCCATTCAACGCGTATATTAGGTGTGTTGCGTGTTGCGTACTCTGGCTAGGTATATTTGTCCCCGCTAGTACATGTAACTAGTGTAAAAAGCCGAAAAGTGTCGGTCTCTTTGAAAAAATTTTCACGCAGTTTCTGGAGTGCTTGGAGAGTCTCCCTTTACTACTGGTAGATGCCTAGTAAAAGGCTATCAAGATAAAAGTTATAGATCCAGAAATTAGTAAAGAAAGAATGCTGCTGGACGATAAGGAGGGAGTGAATAATTTAGAACTTGTAGACACTTGAAGAACTTGTATAAAATAGCTCTTATTGGTAATTTGTGATTCTAGTGTCTCGAATTTTTCCTGAAAGTTTTTGACCCTTGCGAGCTCGAGGCAATTGACCAGAACGGGCCTGAAAAGATCCCAAAGAATTTTCATCGTATAGATGAGTCATAGCTTTTTTTTAACTTTTAAGTATTTCACAAATTTGGATACATCCTACTGCATATTTTAGGACCAAGTTTTGAATTTTATCACAAATGTTTGTCAAATGTATTTATCAACCATTTTTCGAAAAATTTTCGACTCCACATAAATGCGCAACAAATTGGGAATGGATATCTCAGTTTTTCAGTTTTTTTTTCGTTTTTCTGTTCCTTACTTTTGAAATATGAAGAATCAAACCACTGATCCTATAAAAAGACGCATAGGTTTCCTACAAATTATTTATTCAATCTGTTTCATTCCATGTCCATGAGCTAATATTAATGAACAAAAAATACCAAACCCCACAAAAAGCTCAAAACGTCAACAGTTTATAGTTGTCCAAAAACCGTGAAATTTTGCATGTGAATGTCGGCTATCACTGCGATCATTAATCTTGAATGTCATGGAATCCCAGAATGAGTTTTCCGCAAAATAAAAAAAAACTAACAAAACTGGCCAACGGTCGTTTCAGCAGCCCCTCGGGCTCACAAGGGTTACATGGTAATTTCAAGTTATTTTCAATCGATTTTTAACCATCAAATGAGTCATCGATGTCACATGGCCATTGAACAGCGCTCACGGTGTAATAATCAGTGGCGCGATTTGGCAACGTTTCAATTACTTCCTTTTAAACCCACGAAAAAGATCGAACTATTGGTTGTTCGGTGAACACTTTCACATCCGACCTTTTACAAGGGATTAAATGGACACAATGTAACGTAGCAAAGTCCACACAACACCACTGATATTAACAATAAGGCGACGATGTTGAAATCATTTGCGGGAAGTTGCGTTTCACGAAAACGCAAAAAATTACCTCTTCGTCGTACAATAACGATTTTCTCCGGATTTCTCACGGCTCGTTCAACCGGGGCATCGGAGCGTCTCTCGTCGGGGATTTTTCGGTGGATCATGACCGAAATCTTTTTCAGTTCCTTATCGTCATAACTTCTCCTTCTTCCAGGATGAGTGGCGCCGCTCGACTCCACTCCTTCGAAAGGCGACGCACTCCTCTTTGTCGACATCTCCAATATACACGCAATTTCCTTTCCTCCACTCGCGAGAGTCCCCTGAAATCAAAATGAAATTCAAAAGAAAGGTGTTAAATTTAATATCGCAGTCAACAGTCAACACACGCAGTGAAAGTACAACTGCTCGAGGTTCGGAGTTGCAATAATATCATGCTTGAACATTGTTGTCACATCCAAAAACCTGGCGAAACTGGTCACCAAAGAACACCTAAAATGGGGCTCTTGCAAACTTTTGCTATGAGCAAATGATTGGTGCATTCTGCAGTGAAAACCAGCAAAAATCAAGAAAATCGCACTGAGACTAGAATTCAGTAAGAAACTCACATATAGGTGATAAAACAACAAGATCGTAATGGCGATGGCGGTTCAACGCAGGTATCATGGGAGATTCCCGTTTTATTTGTCACTTTCTCTACGGCAACACAGAGATATGTCTCAAATTAGATAGGAATCTCCCATGATACCTGTGTTGAACGGCCACTAAGCCCGATTATGAGAGTAATTTTCGTGGTTTTATAGTGAACTCATCGTAATTTTTACAGGTTTTTATACAAGAATCAACTCTTCAATCCCCCGTAGCAGTAGTCTGCTCAAAAGCGTGGGGCCCCACAGTCCCGTTATTTGGTTTTATCACCAAGAATTATTAGTGATATCACCTTGTTTAGGTGATCTTTTGGTGATCAGATTTGGCAGGCTGCTTCAGACTTTAGTCCCTATACAGGGTGTCCCAAAATTGATTGTAAATATTTTTATCCCGTATTTTTGGGGCCAAAATAAGACTTTTTTTTCCTATGAACACGTGTCCGAAAATGCCCCCCCTCGGAGCTACAGCCCCCCAAAGTTTTTTTAAAAAAAAATCGGTTTTTCTTCGATTCTAGCAACGGATCTCCGTAAAAATCGATGAAAATTGGTTTCCAAGGGTAATGTTAGGCGTTCTTTCCGATTCCGGGGTCGAAAATTTCCGAAACGGTCGAGTAAGGGGGTCTTGAGGGGGGTTCAGATTTTAAATTGAATAATTTTTTAGTGCTCCGTAAGAAAATGAGAAAAATAACAAATGAATCTAATGGAACAAAACAAAAAAAAAACATTTTTGATCTCTTGTGTTTTTTTCATAAGACACACGGAAAATGAGTAAAATTGATTTTTCGCCGGGAGCGCACAGCCCGATAGCGCTGTTTCAGTGCCTCGGTGCGTGGAGTCGATCGTTGAGTCAGTTGAGTGCACAGAGCAGCGCTATCGGGCTGTGCGCTCCCGGCGAAAAATCAATTTTACTCGTTTTTCGTGCGTCTTATGAAAAAAACACAAGAGATCAAAAATGTTCCTTTTGTTTTGTTCCATTAGATTCTTATGTTATTTTTCTCATTTCTTTATGGAGCACTAAAAAATTATTCAATTTAAAATTTGAACCCCCCTCAAACCCCCCTTTCTCGACCCTTTCGGAAATTTTCGACCCCGGAATCGGAGAGAACGCCTAACATTACCCTTGGAAACCAATTTTCATCGATTTATACGGAGATCCGTTGCTAGAATCGAAGAAAAACCGATTTTTTTTTAAAAAAACTTTGGGGGGCTGTAGCTCCGAGGGGGGGGGGCATTTTCGGACACGTGTTCATAGGGAAAAAAAAGTCTTATTTTGGCCCCAAAAATACGCGGTAAAAATATTTACTATCAATTTTGGGACACCCTGTATACTATGAGAGATGCGCCATTTCTGAATCCATTTCCGATTGGCTCTCAGATTTAGAATGTCAAGAAAGCTCCAACAGGCAAATACAAATGACGGAGGGTTTGTTTACTTTTCGCGAACTCGCTTTCATTACTTATTTAAAGTAACAGTGACCGCATTTTTGTTAATTTTTCCTCTGCTCGAATGTTATTCTGAAGAATATTATCTCTTTCAATAACGACCGTTACTGTCGAGAATCAGAACCTAACCTGGAGGAGATAGCGATATATGTAGTGGCAACAGCGCAGAGGCAAATGGCCATCCGCCACATGCATTTTGCCTCTTGGGGGCTTCATTGATCCGCTTCTTCTTCATATTGAAGGCATTCACGGAGAAAAATTTCTGATTGAAAAATAACGCAACGTATTAAGAAATGGGTCTGTTGCAAACTTTTGCTACAATGATAAAGAGTGTTTCATCGTACGTAAAATCGCCCGAAAAGTCCATTGGTGGCATCAGAAAGTCATGAAATGCAATAATAAACTCACTAGAGACGTTTAATGAAATCCAAGATGGCGGTAAAATATCGAGCAATCTGTATGCATGCAACTTTAACTTCCAAGGATTGCCAACGTTGACAACCCTACAGCTTCAGAGGTTATGTGTTTATTTACGTTGTGATTGGGTGTGATCAATATTGTGAGGTTGGCTATACTTGGATGTTCGTGGTGCATGCATACAAATTGCTCGATATTTTACCGCCATCTTGGATTTCATTAAACGCCTCTTGTGAGTTAATTATTGCATTTTACGACTTTCTGATGCCACCAATGGACTTTTCAGGTGATTTTACATATTATTAAACACTCTTTATCGTTGTAGCAAAAGTTTGCAACAGACCCATTGGGGTAAAAAGAAACTCCTTTGAAAATAATAAGAATTCTTATTGATTCAACGAGAATTATCATCGGTCCAATTGAACGATCTGATGATTCAGAAGAATCACAACAAAGAATCGTTATTGAATCAATAAGAATTCTTATTATTTTTAAAGGAATTTCTTTTCCACCCCTATGTTCCGTTATTTCAACCAGAAATTTTTCTCCGTGTTGGCGCAACTCTCATAGTATAAAGGGACTTTGACTTTACTTCAAACCATACGAGTCATAGCCGTAACCAGGAATTTGTGCTGCTCTCTCTCTCTCTCTCTCTCTCTCTCTCTCTCTCTCTCTCTCTCTCTCTCTCTCTCTCTCTCTCTCTCTCTCTCTCTCTCTGTTCGTTTGAGCACATGTGTTAGAAAGGGAAAGAAATAGGACTAATATCACGTGATAGCCTCCCCTCTCTCTGTCTTTTTCTAGTTCACGTGCTAGCTCAAGGCTACGGCTGCGGCAAAGGGCGGATCTAGCAATTTGACAACCATGCATTCTTTCCATTTGAACGTACGAGAAAGAATCGAATTTTGAAGGGGCCACAGCTTTTTTACTAACCGATTGTTTTACATACATTCAAATGATAAGAATCGACAGATGCCAGATTACTGGATCCGTCAGCCTTTTGGCTACTGTTATAATAAGGGTCATATTTTTATCTAAAGTGACACTCCTAGAAAAGTTCTCGTACCGATAGCAGCGTTCTGCGCATAGTTCCCCGTCTGTAAGTATCGAGCTCGCATTAGAAGTGCAGAAAGGTCTAGACCGATAATGTTTGGATAATCCCAACGTTCTATACATAATATCGAAGATCAAAGCTCAATGGGGCAGTTGCAAGGGTCTGAAATTTGGTGTTTTTTATGAAGAAAATTGTTGCTTTTGATGAGCTGAGGTCAATGGTGCCTTTGGTTTTTTCATAAGTGCCCCGGTTTTGGAGATACACATGTGTAAAGTTGTAAAAAATCGTGGGCGTAGTGACGTCACTACACGGAAGTCCCATTTAAAACAATGTATTTTGGGCCAAAATCTCATCTCCGGAGCAATTGGACTTAATTAGAAACCAAAGGCATCTTCGTTCTCAGCTCATAAAGTACTTTCATTTTCTTAATAAAAAACACAACATTTCAGACCCTTGCAACTGCCCCATTCGGATCCATTAAAAAAAAAAAAAAAAAAAAATCCTTGTTTAAAAGTACAAAATTAAAGAACCAGGAATCAATGATACTCAAAAGAGAAAGTATATTCCAGGAAAAATAGGACGTAGATTAGGCAAAATTTGTTTCTAGAGCCCCAACCATTTGTAACGTTTTTGAAGATCAGCAAGGGGGAGGCTATCTTAAAAATTTCGAAGGACGACCCCTAAAGAATAATAAATTACTCGGAAGAAAGAACATACAAAAATGAGAATTTTGGTTTCATTCCGAAGTCACTTGAAGATGAAAAATGTACAGTAACGACTTCCAGTTTGCGTTAAAATCCTCAGATTTTGCATATATATGATGTTCTTTCGATCGACGTATCTTTTGATAGGTGGCCGTCCTTCGTCATTTTTGAGAAACGCTAGTTTGCGCAAAAATACTCAATTTAGTCACCTTTCCAACGATGTATTTGAAGGGAGGGGGCCTTTTAAAAAAATTTAGGTTAGGGGCGATTCTCCTCCCCACACTCCTGCTCACCTTAGGGACGCCCTTCAGAAATTTTGGTTGACCCAAAAAGTATCCCTTAGTTTCTATTGAAATAAATATGTATAAAGACAGGCGCAGATCCAAGGGGGGAGCTGAGGAGGCCGTAGCCCACCCTCCCACAGCCAAATTTTGACATTGTCTTTGTAGGAATTTTGGGGAAATGTTGGGCGTTTTATTGAAACTGTAGGTTTATTCACCCCCCCCCCCTCAACCACCCAGAAAACTTCTCCATCTCAGTGAATTATAATGAAGCTCCATAGTTCTGAATTATATAAGAAAAGAAAATATTTGTTTTCGTTTTAATTTTTTCTTTTTTTTAACGGCAGAAACAATGCATGGATAGAGCAATCTGCCAATATTTACCCATTGAATCGCAATCCAGGTCCACCATCAATGAGAGAGACCTCTTGCATCCCTCGTTGAATGCCTAAACGTTTGCGAACCCGGTCGCTGCGAATCCGTTTTAATTTACAAAGAATTCGCTCCGATCGCGTTTGTGCATTGCGATACATGGCGGCCGATTCTTTTTTTTTTTTTTTTTTTAAGCAGTGTTTGCTCCGTTGCGGCAAGGGCTTTAGGAACATATCAGTCATAGAGAACGATTTTGTTAAGGAAGTAAATCAGTTGTAATATCGGCATTGATTTGTTAATAAATTGGGGGGAGATTAACGGAGTCCCCCTCCCTTAGCGTCACAATTGCAGAGTTGCTCTTCGAGAAAACCCGGGCTCCATACTTTCGCTGAAAATGTGTAAAGTTATCTAAAACAGGGACGTTTTCCTTTTTTCCGATTCCATGACAAACTATCGCGCGACATTTCACCGTGCAACGTTTCAGTTAGCATATAGTTACTGTGATCCAGCTGTTTGTGATAGAACAGATCCAAGACGTGTCACCGGCAAATATCACAAGTTCCACCTAATACTGGTACCTCCGAGCGTTTCGCACGCTCGTGAGGTCGCAGATGCTGCGAATGAAGAAACGACGCGGAGCATTTCTTACGGCAAATTCTTCCGCGCACATTGTGGGCCGCCTTCAAATGCTCCCGCAAAGCTTTTGCTGTAGGTAAAAACGTTGAA
Organism: Trialeurodes vaporariorum; assembly: GCA_011764245.1. Lineage (NCBI taxonomy): Eukaryota > Metazoa > Arthropoda > Insecta > Hemiptera > Aleyrodidae > Trialeurodes > Trialeurodes vaporariorum. Next base: position 1,378,919 of record VMOF01000379.1, read on the forward strand.
AGCACGACGCTTCTGAGCACAATTTTCATACCCTATGAGTTCTACGTGAGACGCCGTAACTCGTTCGATCGAACTCCACACGAGTGCATAAGGAACCGAAACACACACTTGTTGGCTCGACCAATCCTATGGGAGAGTTGCATTCGGTATCCCCGTAGTTTATGGCTTCAGCCAAATTCGTGCCGACATTGACGTGGTATGGAGAGTTGCGCTTCGCCACAGAGCCACACAAGATCTCCAGCGAGCAAGGAGACTTGGGGTGATCAAGTAGGTCTTGTGCAGTAGCCCCCATTTGCCTCTCCATTCCTCAGATTCCTAAACAACACTCCGAAAATTTGGCGATCAAATCGTTGCGCCGAGTATGGTCGATGATCAACCGTAACTTCGGCGCTCCTCCTCTCAACAGATCCAAACTCACCAACGAAGAAACTTAAGAACCCTGCATTTAAATCGGAAAATATAATTGGTAACTGCATTATAAAGGTATTCATGTATTCAGTTAGTCGGCATAACAGTTTAAGTGATGTCCATTCTTTTAGTCGGAAATAGTACTTACTTTCCTTTCAATGCACGACATTTTTGGTAGTTGCCATTTCATTGTACTAGTTCATTGTCATTAGCCATAATAGTATGACGGCGGCCTTTTTGTACTGCCATATATTCCTACATGATGTAATAGATCTACCAAATCTTTTTGTTGCAGTGGACATGTTGCTCTTCAAATTGTTTGCTCATCGAATCCTCACAAACTAGAACCCACCCGAAGAACCTTCTCCAACAATTTTGAAAGGTTCCACGTACTGATTGGGATAGAAATTAGGAACAGTAAGAGAAAATATGGAATTGCAACAAATGTACCATTACTGTACAAAGATATATTGGACGCATACAAGAATGGAAAACCAAAATGTATGTATGAAATACTAACACCGCAAAAACCAGTAAAATTGTTTTTCGACATAGATGTAGTTATGCCAAATATGTTGCCAATACAGGTCAGGAACATTATCCTTATTGTGCTAAATAATTACGTGAAATACAAGAGTTCTCATTTCGCACCACTAAATGCTTCTGATTTCACAATTTTAGAATCTCACAGCGTTAACCAGAGTACCAGCCAGTACGAAAAGATTTCCTTTCATTACATATGTAATAAGCAATTGTATTTTAAAACCATTCAGGACGCTAAAATATGGGTTGCGGATTTCATCGACTATATCACAAGTGCTAGTAACTTTCATAACCCAAATCTGCGTAACAAACTTTTGCAACGAGGTGGCACAGTTATCGATACGTCCGTATACTCCTACAAAAAAATTTTTCGTCTCCCTTTGTGCACCAAATTTGAAAAGAGGCGACCTATGATTTTCTCGGATCAACTTGGACGAGTGAGCGTAACTGATTTTAGAAATGCCTTGGTACAACCACTAGCCTGGAAGGAAACACAATTAATAAATGGTAATGACCAAATTATAACAAACAATAAACCGTTTAGAATGGCAATACCCAACGCCTTCACATCTCGCAACGTGCCCGTTGATTACTCCCTTTTTCCGCCGGAAATGGCAGCTACTTTGAAAGAAATATTTGGTTTGAAACGAATCAGTACAGTCAAAGTTAATACAACATATCCCCTTATCTACTATATCAATATGGCTGATCAAAGATTCTGTTTAAAAACGTTCCCCCTCCTGCAACTCCGCCTGCTGATCCTCCCAAAAAGAAGACATCGCCTAAGAAAACTCAAAAAAAAGTCAAGCCCCCTCCAGTTTCTACTTCCACAAGAAAGGGTTCTCCACCGAAATCTTCTGCCAAGCGTACCGCAAAACCTGACAGTAGCTCTAGTGATGAAGACGAACAAGAACAGTTACTTCGCCGCAGAGCCATCGCAGAAGGAAGAACGATCAGAGTAGGTGAAGCTTCGTGCCAAGCAATGGATGTGGACCCCGTTTCGGAGGAGGAAGACTCGGAAACCGAAAAAGACAGAGTGATTCGAGAGATGAGGGAACACCGTCGACGGCAGGCAGCAGAATTGGCAGCGAGGGGCAGAATAGACTATACCCCCGAAGAGGCAGCTTTATTTGAACAAACTACCGAAGAGAAAACGGGTACCATCTCAACTGTTACTAATAAAGTAAAGAAAATTTCACTATACCGCAACACCCCTCCGAAAACTAGGGCGACGAGAGTTGCTTCCAAAAAATTCATGCCAAGCCCAATAAAAGCAACCAGAAAAACAAAGCGGGGTCCAGCCAAAAACAAGAAACAATCGCCAGGGAAGAAAGCTGCACTTACAACGGTGTATGGTACTAGGAAAACTACTGCCAGCAAAAAGCAGGAGGAAAAGCAGCCAGAAGAACAGAGCCCGGAAGAACAGCAGGAAGCTACACCAACTCCACAGCAGTCATCCGAAACACTTGAAGAAAACGCAAGCGTCCCGGAATCTGGATCTGTCCTTACCATTCAATTACCTACGCCTTCCGGAACAGTTATAGAAACAAATACAAAGGAGACTGACTCAGACTTAACGTCGGGAAAGAGCTGACTCACCCTTAAATTCAAATATCACAAAATCTCCGAAACCCGTGCTTTGCATTCGCCTATCAGATAGCCTATGTTTTTTTAAGAAACCGAGTTGTGTTCGTTTTTATAAAAATTCAGTATTTAATACTATGTGTCATTTAGACTCTCGTAAAATTTATTATATAATTGTTTAAACCTTGCGAAACTGTCTGCCTACATAAAGTTTTACATTAAGTAAATAAGATTAAATTAGTAAAAAGAAAAAAAAAAACAAAAAAAGAACTAAAACAAGAAAAAAAATATAAAAAGAAAAGAAAAAAAAATTTAGAATGTCTGTAAAAAATTGAAAAATGAAAAAAAAAAAAAAAAAAAAAAAAAAAAAAGTTCTAATGCGGACTTCGGAAAAATGTAACTCCGTATTTTTCCGATGATGGTCTCAACCCCATGTAAACGCAGAGAGGAACTTAGAGAAAGAAGTACATTGCCTACTTATTTTTTGGGTCAAGGGGGGGGGTGCTTTGTAATGAACACTTAGGAGGTGAAATTTATCCCTGTAATGAATCTACGTGATAAAGTTCTAACTTAATATAAATTGGCTGTGCCTTAACCAAATAAAAATTTCTGATCTGCCTGCAGTTGGAAACTACGAACCATTGCATGAATTTTCGGTATTTCCCCTAAGTGTTTTTTTCAAAGCACCCTTAATTAAATTTTTTTATTTATGTAAGGCGTATGCTTCTATTAATTTTATGCGTCAGTTGAACAAACCTCTAACGTATTATGAACACATCACAGATAAGAAACCTTATAAATTGTATTTTGATATTGATTATATTGGTGGTTTCACCCCAAATCAAGTTATAAGTTATTTTAAACAGGTCCTGAAAAAGTATGTGGATATGCAAGATTCCTTTTTCGGAACGTCTCTTGACTTTGACAAACTTGTAATTAAAGAGAGTCATTCCATTAACTTAGCTGATAACTCAGTAGAAAAAGTTTCTTTTCACGTCATCGTTAACAAAACCCCGTATCTTGCTACCGCCGAAGATGTAAAATTGTGGATTAAAAGATTTGTTACCTTCATTATTGATCCAACTAATAATGATACCTTGTTTTTGCGTAAGAAATTATGGTTACCAGATGAAAAGACCACGATAATCGATCAAAGGGTTTACGGTCAGAACCGAAATTTTAGATTGCTATATTGTTCGAAGTTCCAACAGAATAGACCCTTTTTGTTGTGGGGGAAGTCGTCTGTTGCTACTTTCAATGATTTTAAAAATTCACTTGTTCAACCCTTGCATTGGGAAAAGGACCAAGTAAAAAAACTAAATAATCCCTGTATTGAAAAGTACTCTTCAGAGAAAGTATTAGTTGACTTTACTGTGTTCCCTGCTGACATGCAAGTCACCCTTCAGGAGACTATAAAAGAGAGGAAAGTTAGTTCCATTAAGAAGAAGAATGACGATGATAGTATTTTTTACATTAATATGACTAATATGAAATCATGTATCAATGTTGGCAGGTGCCACTCCAACAATAATATAGGTTTTAAGGTCGATTTAAAAAATCATACAATTATTCAAATTTGTAAAAGTTCGAAGAAATGTGCGAATTATGTATCTGGAAACTTATTGGTTACCCCATTTTGGAAGTTGTATCAGCAAGCACAATAGTCAGTAGGCCCTGTATTTCCTACTACCGAAATTTTGGAATGTTCTAATTGTAACAAACACTTACACATCAAACCTATTCTCTTTCTTAGCCCTTAGGGCTATTCTTGATTGGGGAAATTTATTTCTCTCTCTTTGTTCGTTAACGTAGAAAATATCACCTATAGTAAATCTGTATTTCAACAATAAGTGGAAGAACTAAAGAATTTGATGTATATTATTACAAACACTTTTCCTAATGTTGGTAATTGCCACTACCACTTAATTATTTAATAACGTTTATTGTAAAGAGATTTAATGATAATAGGAAAATGTTTAAGTTCACAGGAGGCTACCAAAATGCTACATAACCTCTACTCTCTTTAAAAAATAATATGTTTTATGATTGACTCTTTGAATGTAAAGTTGAAAAATCATGATACCCTGTAACATGTCTTTAAGGTTATTAGGTTGTAAGAAAAAAGTTTGTAAATGTAATATTGTACCAAAATTAAAAAAAAAACAAAAAAAGGAAAAACAAAAAAGAAAAAAAAATAAAAAATATAAAAAAGAAAAAAAAATAAAAAGAAAAGACCAAAAAAATAAAAAAAGATAAAAAAGAAAAAAAAGAACTATAAAGAAAAGGAAAAGAAAATTAGAAATTATAAGAAAAAGACAGTAAAAAAAAAACAAAAAAAAATCAGAGAGAAAAAAAAAAAAGTTCTAATGCGGGCTTTGTAAGAGTACGATTTCATGTACTTTTCCAATGATGGTCTCAACCCCATAAAACGCAGAGAGGAACTTTGAGTTAGGGTATATTTATTTGAATATTATTCGAAAAAGTTTATAAGATCATTCGGTGGTGTACCTACAATTTAGGAGGTTAAATAAAAACTATTTCATCTACAGTCAGTTGGAGTATTCCTGGGTCTAGGAAATTTTTAAAAAATGCCGTTTTTCTCAGTAGAGGTACATTCTAGAAAGACAGTACACAGGAAAAAGAATAGGAACATCGGGGGGGGGGGGGGGTAATAGGAATCCTAGCTATTGACAAGGGAAAGGTAGAGTGCGGTAAATTACGAAAAACCTTTCATATCTTTAGTGTCGGCCTTGAAAAGGAAAAAATCCAAGCAGCAGGAATAATCATGCGACGAAGAAGAAAACAAATTGCGGACACACGTGTCGCCTCAAATATGCGTTACTTCGCGACGAGTTGATATCTGCCAACCCTTCCCCCACCCCGTCCAGCATTTGTATTGGCCAATGGGGAGAATGCTTGCCATCACCGAGGAACCGACCATCCACCGGTCGGCAAATGCATGCGGTATTCAGTCTGTCTCCAGCTAGCTAGTCGCGTCCAGTCTCAGTGAAAGTCAGTCCTCCTTTTATTTCTCAACACCCTGGTTCATTGCGGTTTTCCTGAATTTATTTATTCGGTGTGCCCTGTGCAATATATATTGAGGTGACATATACAGTCCAGCTTTACTCATCATGGTACGCAGACGAGTCAAACGCCGAAGCGAAATTTCAAAGAGAGATAGAGCAGCAATTAGTGCCCACCGCTCCAAAAAACGAGCCGAAGAACGTAACAAGACCCTAATATTTCGGTAAATAAACTGGAAACATTACTAGCCAACCTAAGTAAAAGAGTAACTGAACTCGCGCAAAAAACCGATAAACAAAACAACACTCCACCGCAAGTCATACTTCACGAACTAAATAAGACATTGGACTCAAAGTTCAGCACTTTTGCCAAAACTACAGCGGCTAAATTTAACAGCATCGCCGAGCAAATAAAAACCATTAATCAACAAACGGTCATTGACACAGCCGCACAGGTCCCGACGAAATAAGCCCCTCAAAACCAGACCATCACGGCTCAACCAAACAAAACGCTAACAAAAACTTGAAATAAGGGGTTAAGCGAGCTTTTTGTATTGATGCGACGCACAAAACAAAATGCTACAATTTTCATCTATTAAATTTACGTGTCCCTGACGAGTTTAGTAAAGGGCTCATTGTGGGTCAGTCCATAACAAATCATTTAGACACAGATACGTGAACATTAATATTTCGCACTATTAAAAACCGCTGTCTAGATGTTTACATACATGTTGTCATGACTGACGATGAATCAGCGATTTTGGAAGGGTTTCGTTGCGTCTTTGCTCCGAAAATCTCCAATTTCGATGAGGTTTGTTTACATCTCCTTCGTAAGTGGCACGTCGAAAAAAATGGAAATAATTGGTCCAAAATACCAAATGATAAGTTGAGACCTGTGGTATTTAAGGACTTAATACTTTTAATGGATATGAATAAAAACAACTTTTCGAGCATTGTCTGTTGCTTTAATGCTTTCGCCCAAGTACCTTGTTACCTTGTTGTGTCATGTGAATTTTCCAATTGAACATGATTACGAGACGAAGGATAAAAATGCCTTGCCCTGCGACAAAGCAGTGATCCCGGAACCCGCAACAGCAAAGTCTGAAACCCTCAATGCTAAATTTCCGGCTAAAATAACGAACGCCTTGAAAAATGAAATTTGGGACTCAATTACAAAAGAAGTAAACCGAGTAGGAAACCTAGGACGGGACAAAAACACGGTCAGAAATTTTTACATCACCTCTACTTTTTCTTAATTTAAGGGATACAATTTTTCAGCAAGTTTAGCTTTTTGAGTACAAACAACCATTTTGTTCACGACTACAGGGGTAAGCTCTTGCTGAACCCTAGGGTACGAGCGGCAAGCCGGGGATTACCTATTCACAGAAAATACCGAAGCTCTACCATCGTAAGTTCCGCGTCAAAAAAAGGGTTGTGACCTCTTGCAATTGATCCTCTGCTCGTGTCAGAGAACAGCGCGATGCGTGAACTAATCGCTGAGTTGACCATGCCATCGTTGAATGCTCTGAACTTGGAGAAGATCAACAAGAAAAAAAAAAAGTGGACCCCATAATGAAGCTGTACAATTCTTGAAAATGGTTTTCAAGAAAGTCCGCAGCTCTTTCACCTCGGTTGGAATATCTATTCCAAAAACGGACCGAATGTTTTATCATAGAGGTAAGTTTGATATGTTTTTCAACCCTTTCAGTGTCGATGGGTGATGAAAAAAAAATAATTTCACAATTCTTAGAAACTTACTAATGAATCGAACGAAGTTTTCGCTTGTAATTTCTTATGTATGTTCATTTTTTTCGAATTTGCATAAGAATCTATGTTGACAAACATCTTTTATAAGAGGATATGTAGCGAAAGAGGTAAGAAAAAAATTAACTTCAAATATATTTTGACCATTATTCAATATTCAAAATGATAACTTGTTTTAATGATAAGTGACAAATTTCATAATCTAGTCTCTGGTTTTATTATTAAGTATTCGAATCCGAAAACTTCACGCTTTTTAGATCATTTTAAATCTACCTCAACATTGGGCAATGTGTTTTCGTAATTTTTATCATGGGAAGGTGAACACTAATAACAACGTTTAATCATTTCATCGGGCTCTCAAACAAAGACTAAAGAGGAAGTGTAATTACAGGCTTGATGATATAGTTGATGTGCAAGAGGATATGGAGCATGAAAGGTGGCTGAAATTACATGACAAAAGAACTAAGGGTGAGCCTCCCACTGATTTTAATAGTGTTGGAGATAGACGTCATTCTGAAGGGGTTCAAATCCCTCATGATGATGCGTCAATAATTTCAGAAACTGAGTGGCGTATAAAACCACAAAATAAAAGCAATATACATTATTCTCTTATTTTGCGATCTGATGAATGTCGCTTTGATCATTGTTCCATCAAATGTAGCAATATGTCTTGCTCCGGCTTTTGTTCCCACATGTATTCGTGTAACTGTCCTGATGAATCAAAATTATGTAAACACATCCACCGAGTTCACTCCCTTAAGACTCGTGATGTTCACCGCGCCTCGGACATTGTAAAAACCAATGAGGCTGTGGGAACCATTGATATTATCCCGGAAAGCTTTGATTCTTTTTGTTTTGAGAGTGGCAAGTTGCCTAATAATGATGAGTCTGTTGACCAATGTAACAGTTCCTCTTCTGTTGATGAAGTAACTCAATCTATAGATTCCCTTTTTGATGACTCGCGTAATTTAACTGATAGTATTGGTTCTGAAACAAAGGCTCACATTATTAACACCCTAAAATCAGAGATTAAATTTTGTTTAGAAGACAAGTCTAAAGGTAGTTCGATTAGTGTCCCCTCAATGAAATGTAATTTTGCGCATAATCAAAAATCTCCCTTGCAGCCTAAATTGTACAGTACCCTTAAAAAAAAACTAAACCGATAGATCCTATAGTAAAGCCGCGTAAAGAAGAATTAAATCTTTTGAAGGATGGGTTACTTTCATTTAACGATGGGGAAACATTAAAGGAAACACAGTGCGTCACTGTAAAAGTAATATCTCCTCTTAAAGAACCGAGAGTTATGTCTGTGAATGTAAAGTCTCCTTTTAAAGAGCGGAGAGTCAAATCTCCGAATAAGAAGAATCAAAGTTTCTCCCGTCCTATTTCCTCCCGTCGCGAGGCAGTTTCCCAAGTGAAAGTTGATGGAGTTGCTGTGTCTGAATATGAATTAAAATCCTTAGACATGCATATTTCTAGTCAAGAAGTAGAACTTTGTAAATCTATTTCTCAGTGTTTCGTTTGGGGTTGGTTGTATGACTCTGTGATTGACATTTTTCTGTACCTTTTATGCCGCGACAAGCCTAATATTTATTCTCTTCCTTCTCTGTTTGTTCAGTTTTTGCATGGTGACGACATTTCTGGTTGTGTAGCCAAGTTACCAGTAGTTAATTAGTCATTTTAAAAAAGTTTTTATTCCTTACTGCCTTAATTTAAATCATTGGGTGCTTATTGTCTTAAATATTGAGAAGAAAGTAATTGAATTTTATGATCCTAAAACCACATGTTGGCAACCCCAGCATAAAAGTATCTTAGACGAAGTCAAGGCCATGTTTTCAACTGTTCTGAATGAAAATGTATTTGCATGGTCTGAACCTTGTCTGCTCCGACTCTTTCTAAGCGTCCTTTTTTGTGTTAAAAAGCTCTGATTCTTCTTCTTCCTCTGGAACTTTTGGTCCTTTTCAGGGTAGAAAGTTGGGAAAATCTCTTTCTTGTTCTAATAATTTTTATTCTCCAGGTTACTTCTTGATGCGTAGCATTTTCCCATCATATCAACCAGTTAACGGTGGGGGGGACGTTCCAGATGTATCATATCCCCGTCTTTGCGAGCAGTGCAACAAATCCTATAAAACTAAGCAATCTTTCTCTAATCATTAAATACGTTGCATTGACTCACTTAATTCAGTCTCTTATCCTCGTGCTTGTGAAGTGTGTCTTAAAATGGACAATACTAAACAAAAATTTCACAATCATAAGCAAAAGTGCACTCTTTCACATAATGTTCCGATAGAAGAAAACCTAGAAAACTCTCCCGCTCCTTGTGATTTTAACTGTCTCCATTGCCTTAAACAATTCAGAACTCGGCAAAAACTTTGGAAACATAGTAAAATTTGTAGAAAGAGTAAAAAAGTTTATCCGCGAACCTTCAATGCTTGCCACAGGACCTATATAAATCACCCAACACCTTTTGTGCACATAGGTCAATTTGTTGGAAGCTGCAGATTGCTAAGTTATCATCATTTCCGCGCTTTTGTAAATCTTGCTCATTAGAACTATCTTGTCCGAACTCATTGCGCAAACATCGTAAAATTTGCTCGCAATTAAAATCAGCTGACCCCTGCACGTTTTCTGGTTGCGATATGACTTTTCGCTCCAAGAGAAATATGTTGCATCATCGTAAGATTTCTCATCTCATAGAAGCCACCCAATTTTTAGATTTCAATAGTTTTCAAGCATTTAAAGAGTGGAAAAAGAAAGAGGATAGAATGAGGTTCAGCTTCCAGAAACAAATTTGTGGCGCTAGGAAGTTAAAAAATGGAACTCTGTGATTTACTATCAATGATTGTTCAACGTGAAAAAGCGTTCGAAAAAATGCAATAAACGGAAAACTGTGCGTAAAAGGAAATTTGGCCACATTCCGGAAGGTTACTGTCCCTCTGAGATGTCAGTTAGAGTTTTATCCAATGGCCATGTAAAAGTCAAATATATTTCTTGTCACTCACATTCCCTCGGAGAAGAAAATCGAATTTATCACAGATGGTCACCTGAAACGAGGTTGACGGTGAAGAGGCTTTTAACGAAGGGGTGAGTGCCCATGAAATTAGGAAGAAACTTATATTGGCTAGGAATTGCATAGAGCCCTATCCGATTAGAGAACAATTCATGACAACCAAAGAAATTTTGCGCTACAAATTCCGATTACAAGCAGAAAAACGTAGAAGTCATGATGATGCAACATCTTTATTGAGGCGTATTGATGCTATGACTGCTGAAGAGAAACAAAATATTTTAGTTTATAAGCCTCAAGGACGCCTCACTTACATTGGAGATGTTAAATTCGATTCGTTACCGTACAGTCAAGAACTATTTGTTTACGGGTATCAAACTGAGCGGCAATTGAGAGAGTTGAAAGAAGGGGCTAAGCGAGCATTTTGTGTTGATGCGACGCACAAAACAAATCGCTACAATTTTCATTTATTATATTTACTTATCCCTGACGAGTATAGTAAGGGGTTCATTGTGGGTCAGTTCATAACAAATCATTTAGACACAGATATGTACGCATTAATATTTCGCACTATTAAAAACCGCTGTCCAGATGTTTATATACATGCTGTCATGACATGAATCAGCAATTTGGGAAGATTTTCGTTGTGTTTTGTCTCCAGAAGTCTTCACTTTTGATGACGGAGTTTTTCCTGAAATTTCAAACAATCCGAAATCAAGTTTTCGCTCGATGAAGTCGCATATTGCTGGGCGAAGCTATCTGTGTATCGAAATTAGAAACTTCGATTATCACGTTTTCATGTTGTTTCACGGGCATTCAAATCACTGACAGGACTCCTCTCTCTAGCGTATACTCTCCAGGTATTCGGAGAACCGATTGAACCCTTTCGGTCCATCTATCGAATCGCAACCCGGAAAAATCGATAGATATCATTGTTTCCGGAATTGCCGTTCGATATATCGATCTGAGAGTAGGCTCAGCCGATTTTCCGACCGGATTTTTCCTTCAGAATTTCATTTTGTGCCGTATTAAGCCACTTATGAGACAAGCGTAAATTCCCCCTTCCCGGTATCGACTCGAGGCCAGTAAACCGCATTCTCTCTCTCACTCGCCCGTCTCTGTGAGCTACTTCTACGCTATAGTCTACCGGTTTGAGACCCTCTCCAGCATCCCTTCTCTCTCTTCTCAGCAATTTTTTGCTGGTTCGTGTGTGTAAAGTTGATTTTTCTCCGTTTCCACGCGAATTTGCTTTTTTCTCTGTTTTTCGAGTTTTTCTGTTTTCTCCTTTCGTGCATACATAGACATTCCGTTCACTTCCCCCCTCTAGTTTTATTGTTTTTCTGTCTGATCCAGCCTATTGATTAATTATCACAGGTAAAAACTTGATTCTCATCCCGTTTTTCTCTTGAAATCATCACACAGTAAAATTTTGACTCCTATTTTCTATCTCTTTCTATTTTCTCTTGTAGCTTAAGCCTGTTTTCTGACTTTATTGTGTGTGCCATGTCACATTATATGGTCATTCCGCCAGTTCAGTATACCTACTTTTGTTGTTATTTGCTCAAATCCCCCCTTTATCGAGTAATATTAAGGCCACCAGCCACGAGAGTGTCAAACTATAGCACTTCTCTTCAAGAATGCAGGTGTTACTCATCTCTTTTCTCTTTTGTTTTTGAATTTTGTCCCAGACGGCCAAAAATCCACCTCTGGAGACGCTAAAGACTCGCTTAACGAGCATTCCCATTTAAAAAGTGCTATATTTTCCCCTCTAAAAACTAGCTGAAAATCCGAAAACATGGCAGCTCTCTATTAACTTTTAATAGGAGCTTTTCTAAAATTCTCGAAAAATCCGAGAAACAAGTTTACGCTCGGTAAAGTCGCATATTGCTGGGCGAAGCGATCGATATATCGAAACTAGAAAACTTCGATTATCGCGTTTTCAGGTTAATTCACGCTCCCATTTTCGCGCACTTATAGACACTTCGTTCACTTCCCTCCTCTCCAGTATTATTTTCTCTTGTCTGATTCATCGTTAAGTACTGATTGATTTCAAGGATAAAACACGATTTTCAACCGTTTTTCTCATGAAACCGGATTCGAGCTTGCATATGATGACATGTTCGGTCTCGCCGTCAGGCTCGAATCCGGTGCTCGGCTGAAGGTAAAGCTGTGTGAATTTGTATGTACATAGTAGGATGTAGCATTGTTATTTATTCATTTTATTTATAAACGTTATTAAAACATTGGTACATAGGACAGGAAAAATGTATGGTAGAGGTGAATGATATTAACAATAATGGCCATGGCCAATCTTGACACCATCACACCGTAAAATCCTCACTTTATTTCGCTTTCTCTTTTTTTCGTCTTGTAGCAGAAGCCTGCTCTTGTTTTGTTTTTATTGTGTGTCTCGAGTCGCATAATATCGTCACTTCGCCAGTTTAGTGCCTACTTTTGCTGTTCTTTTTTCTCTCAACCTCGCCCCCCCCGAGTAATTTCGAGTAATTTTAAGGCCACTAGCCACGAGAGTAAACCTTTATAGTATCCGAATCGGTATGATGTCTTTTTTGTTTATGAACAAATGCATAACTGTTTAAAAATTATTTTAAACTAATGCATTTATTGTTATAAATTGAATTATATGGAATAAACTATTTTTCCTTGTATCTCCTGCTATTAATATTGTTCTGTTCTTGGTTATGTTTACGTCCTTGCGCCCAGTTTTCTTCATTATTATTTTTTTAATTTAACAGTGAATTTTATTGTTAAGATTGTGTCGAGTTTGGTGATTCTTGTTATTTCGGTAAATTGAGACTTTATCCCTTTCATTTTCCCTGTTCATCTTTCTTTCTCTTACTATTGTTTCATATCTTATTCTTGTCCCCTCATACGCTATGGCTGAAGTGAGCACCAAAAAAAAACAACCTCCTCCCTTCACGGAACATGAAGTGCGAATTCTGACGGAATTGGTCGATAAGGACAAGCTGATGGTCGAAAACAAGAAAACTGATGATGTCAGCTGGAAGGAGATGTAGGAAGGCTGGCAGCACATCAGTACAGAATTTAATGCCTCCGGCGTGGGGATTCTGCGAGGCCCAGAATCATTGCTCAACAAGTGGCGAGCGGTCAAGAAATCTTCCAGGAAGCGTCACTGCGCCGACCTGAAGGAGAAGAGGAAGACTGGAGGTGGGCCTCTTCCAGCGTCGCAAGTTACTCCGGTGGACGAGCTGGTTCTTAGGATATGCTCCAAGGAGAGCATCGTAGGCACCACCAGCTCTTATGATGGAGATCGAGGTTTGTTTGCTCTGTATTGTTGTCAGTAGTCTTTAGTTGGCAACCAATCAGGTCTGTTGTTAGTGTATTGTTATTGGGTTGGCAACAATGTCTTAGATCACAATAAAGAAAATGGCTGACTAGCCGATTGTGTGGTCACATAATTTTACGATCTTATTTATTATTTTATACATCCATATTATTTCAATCAAGTAGAATTCAGCATAACTAACATGTATTTCTATCATTAAATGAGAGCAGTACCATTTTGAGTATCGGGTTCTTAATTACAAGTAACGGTGCCCGCTTCCGAAGCGCATCAGTGGTAAGCGGTTGAATAGCGCAGTTTTGACTCATTGCTATCAACCGCTCACCGGTGCGCATTGAAAAAACTTAATCAGATGTGATCTTTTGTTTTACTGGCTGTAACTAGAGTCAGTCTCCCTTTTTCTGACTTTTTTTTAACTTACTTTCACCTCAAACTATTCATCATGACGGTCCCAATCAGGCAACACCGAAACCTTTATTGAAGCAAGTCACACATCGAACGCGGAAGCATTCTGTTTGATTTAATAAAGAATCGAACATGCAATTGAAACTACTAAAAGTTTTTCCTCACTTTTCCAACCGCACACAGTCTTAACGAAAGCAAATGAAATCGTTTTTAATTATGTACCTAACCCGTAAGTATTGATACTCAACCAGAGTACTTGTTATTTCCAGTGCGTGTTGTCTAAAAACTATTTCTACTTCTTCGAAAAAGTCAGTTTTGAGCTCTAAATTGGGGTAAAAAATTTGGACACATCCTGAGTATTAAACCGTCAACATAGCCATGTGATAGTTCTGTAAAACTTGAGGAAGTCCAAATCCAGTCCGAACGTAGGACATAGAAACTTTATGTTCCACACCATTGTATTGGCCAGTAATCGAAAAGTTTACCTGTGGCCAGCTCTAAAAATGTCTTTCACCTGTGAAATATTTACTGGACACCAACAAAAGTTCCGTCGTCGCCAACAAAAGTTTATCCACCATCAGAAATTCTGTTGTCTGCCAACAAAATTTTTACCGGTCGGTCACAAGAAGTATTGGCACCAACAAAATTCTATTGGCCACTAACAAAATTATACTGGCACCAACAGAGTTTTGTTCTGTTGGCCGCCAACACGATTTTGTTTTACTAGGGATGAGTTTTGTGTGTTCGTTAATCCTCACCTTTTCTAGAGACCGTTTAGAATATAATAATTTTGTATCAGAGTGTGACAATGCATTTGCGTTCGATGACAAGTAGCTGCAAAGAGCATTGCTTTTTTACATTGTTTCTAAAAGGGACGCATCAGTAAAACCGAGAGTTCAAGGAATATCTTTGAAAAGGGAGTCCTTGAAAGAAAGCTTGAATATTTATCGCAACGGTTAGGAAGCGTTATGTCCAATCAATGGAAGACTTAAATAATTTGAAAGAGCCGAACAAATGATCAGTTTTAGCGTGTTACCTCGAAATACATTTATTCCAAAACCTTTTTTGTTCACATTAAAGATGATGGCACGGAAGGTCGTGGAGGAAGGTTCTGGTAACGGCTTGACTTTCAAAATTAGCGACTAAAATGCAAAATCATCAACAGAAGATATGGAGACAATCAGTATCACTTCCGGTGTGGATGAAGATGATAAAATGGGCCCCTCCAAAGGAGCAGTAGCGCAGGAAAAATTGTTACTACGTTGTGACAATTTTTACCGACTCCAACATCCTCCGATAGGTACTTACATCCGCAGGGTAAAATGCAAACACATTGATACCCGCCAGTTCAGAGGCTGGGCTTTCATTGCTGCCTCATAAACAAAAAAAAAACAAAACAAAACAAAAAATACATCCCCAGGAGACAAATAGGCATTGTACCCGCATCAAGAGCAATACTGTTGGTTCATTATACTGCCATGGAGAATACCTTCGCCGAAATAAAGGGAATTGCAAGGTATAGAAAATTAGAAAAAAAAATACTCAATAAGACAAGCCAACTTGTCATAAACCATATTTTAAACAGAATGCTGCCTCAGATTGGCAATTTCGATTCGCCGGATTTGTGAGCGAAGTTCAAAATGAGCGACGAAACTCTGCGGATTCGTCAACAGACGATATGGAGACAATCAGTATATCTCCTCCGGTGAGGATGAAGATGATGAAAACAAGAGCAATCTGGATGACGAGGAATGCCTCAAAAATACAGCGGATATGTTAAGGATGGTTGCAGGGAGATTTAACCGCATCCTCTAAAGGAGCAGTATAGTGCAGACAAACTTGTCGCATTCTTTGCCGCCTCAAGCATCCTCCGATACATCCTCAGAGAAAAATGCAAACCCATTGATACATGCCAGTTCAAAGGCTCTGGATCTTCATTGCTGCCCCAAACCAAACCCAACCCCCCCCCCCCCCCCCAAAAATCCCCAAGGGTCAAAAAGGCATAATACGCGCAGTAAGATTCACGCTCCTTTAAGGACCCACATTTTCAAGATGATTTTTCGATGTAGATAAGCACTGGCAAACTGAAATATCACCGCACCTGGAATTATTCGCTCCAGCTGAAATTTTACTGTGTAAACCTGCCACTCAGGTTAGCGTTGAAAGACTATTTTCTGAATTAATATTTATCAAACGTGACCATCGGTCAAATTTAAGCGGTCATGCACTGAAAGCAGTTTCATGTGTAACAATGGATAAGACGTAGCACTAGCAGTTGCTTGGCAGCAACAAAATACTAGAAATGATGCTACTGATCCATTTTTTCACTCCCACGGAAAGACCACGGATAGTATATTTTAATCCGCGCTCTTTTAAAGGACCTTTGATTCAAATATTTTATTTACAATGCCAACTCACACGCTGACTACAAATATACATATAGACTTTTCTTATTTTCCCCGAAGGAGTGAAGAATACTTTAAAAACTATAATTGGTAAAAAAAAAATTATTAGTACTGTGAAAAGAAACAATTCACATCATAATATAATTTCTTATATCAACTTCTCGAAATTTCGAATGGCTCGAATAATAAACATGATACGATGCATACTATCCTTGAATTATTTTGTAATATTTGATGAGCAAGAAAGGACTAGACAGCAAATATTTCGTGTACTTATTTAGAAGTAAATTATATCATTTTGTACACTGCCCCGCAAAAAAACCGGCTCACCTGGCGCGCTGGATCATTCCGCTCGAAAATGCAAAAAAATTACAAAATTTAAAATCGTCATAACTTTTGAACTAAGAGAGTTAAAAATATTTCAAGGCCAGGTTCGGATTCCTCATACTCTCTAGTTTTTTATTTATAAGCTTTAATTTTATTTTGGTAGCTTTTCCGCCCGTATGAAGAGTTTTTCCAAACCCTCGCGAAAACTGTTTTTTTGGAGCACATCTGTAAAAAGTTACTCAAACTTCTCACATCTCTTTGGGATAAAGTAGCATAGATAGACAAAATCTGAGACATGCATCAGATTCCTCAAAGTCAGGGCTATTGACCTGGTTACCTCAGTTTTGTCTACAAAATTTTTTTAGGGTCGGAAAATGCACTTTTCCGAGACCATGTAAAAACCGCTTCTGAACACCCAGTTTACACATGCGAAAAGATGTTAAAAGTTCAAACCGTCATAACTTTTGAACCAAGAAAGCTAAGAATATTTCAAGGCCAGGGTCGGATTCCTCACACTCTTTAGTTTTTTATGCATAAGCTTAAACTTTTTTTCCTTAATTATTACGCCTGTGTGAAGAGTTTTTCCAAACCCTCGTGAAAACTGTTTTTTTGGAGCAAATCTCTAAAAAGTACTCAAACTTGCCACATCTCTTCGGGCAAAAGTAGCATAGATAGACCAAATCTGAGACATGCATCAGATTCCTCAGAGTCAGGGCTATCGACATGGTTACCTTAATTTTGTCTATGAAATTATTTTAAGGTCGGAAAATGCACTTTTCCGAGACAATGTAAAAACCGCTGCTAAAAACACAGTTTACACATCCCGCTCAAACATGCGAAAAGATGTTAAAAGTTCAAACCGTCATAACTTTTGAACCAAGAAAGCTAAGAATATTTCAAGGCCAGGGTCGGATTTCTCATACTCTCTAGTTTTTTATGCATAAGCTTAAACTTTTTTTCCGTAATTTTTACGCCCGTGTGAAGAGTTTTTCCAAACCCTCGTGAAAACTGTTTTTTTGGAGCAAATCTCTAAAAAGTACTCAAACTTGCCACATCTCTTCGGGCAAAAGGAGCATAGATAGACAAAATCTGAGACATGCATCAGATTCCTCAG
This sequence comes from Trialeurodes vaporariorum, assembly GCA_011764245.1. Lineage (NCBI taxonomy): Eukaryota > Metazoa > Arthropoda > Insecta > Hemiptera > Aleyrodidae > Trialeurodes > Trialeurodes vaporariorum. Next base: position 1,396,821 of record VMOF01000379.1, read on the forward strand.
CGTCAGGGCTATCGACATGGTTACCTCAATTTTGTCTATCAAATTATTTGAAGGTCGGAAACTGCACTTTTCCGAGACAATGTAAAAACCGCTGCTAAAAACACAGTTTACACATCCGGCTCAAACATGCGAAAATATGTTAAAAGTTCAAACCGTCATAACTTTTAAACCAAGAAAGCTAAGAATATTTCAAGGCCAGGGTCGGATTTCTCATACTCTCTAGTTTTTTATGCACAAGCTTAAAATTTTTTTCCGTAATTTTTACGCCCGTGTGAAGAGTTTTTCCAAACCCTCGCGAAAACTGTTTTTTTGGAGCACATCTGTAAAAAGTTACTCAAACTTCTCACATCTCTTTGGGATAAAGTAGCATAGATAGACGAAATCTGAGACATGCATCAGATTCCTCAGAGTCAGGGCTATCGACATGGTTACCTCAATTTTGTCTATAAAATTATTTTAAGGTCGGAAAACGCTCTTTTCCGAGACCATGTAAAAACCGCTTCTGAACACACAGTTTACACATCCCGCTACATGGCCCGTTTACATGGTCTCGGAAAAGAGCGTTTTCCGACCTTAAAATAATATTCTAGACAAAATTGAGGTAATCATATCGATAGCCCTGACTCTGAGGAATCTGATGCAAGTCTCAGATTTTGTATATCTATGCTACTTTTGCCCGAAAAGATGTGGCAAGTTTGAGTACTTTTTAGAGATTTGCTACAAAAAAACAGTTTTCGCGAGGGTTCGGTAAAGCTCTTCACACGGGCGTAAAAATTACGGAAAAAAGTTTAAGCTTAGGCATAAAAAACTAAAGAGTGTGAGGAATCCGACCCTGGCCTTGAAATATTCTTAGCTTACTTGGTTCAAAAGTTATGACGATTTGAACTTTTAACATATTTCCGCATTTTTGAGCGGGATGTGTAAAACTGTGTGTTCAGAAGCGGTTTTTACATGGTCTCGGAAAAGAGCATTTTCCGACCTTGAAATAATTTTATAGACAAAATTGAGGTAACCATGTCGATAGCCCTGACTCTGAGGAATCTGATGCATGTCTCAGATTTTGTCTATCTATGCTCTTTTTGCCCGAAGAGATGTGGCACGTTTGAGTACTTTTTAGAGATTTGCTCCAAAAAAACAGTTTTCACGAGGGTTTGGAAAAACTCTTCACACGGGCGTAAAAATTACGGAAAAAAAGTTTAAGCTTCTGCATAAAAAACTAGAGAGTATGAGAAATCCGACCCTGGCCTTAAAATATTCTTAGCTTACTTGGTGCAAAAGTTATGACGATTTGAACTTTTAACATATTTCCGCATTTTTGAGCGGGATGTGTAAAACTGTGTGTTCAGAAGCGGTTTTTACATGGTCTCGGAAAAGAGCATTTTCCGACCTTGAAATAATTTTATAGACAAAATTGAGGTAACCATGTCGATAGTCCTGACTCTGAGGAATCTGATGCATGTCTCAGATTTTGTCTCTCTATGCTCCTTTTGCCCGAAGAGATGTGGCAAGTTTGAGTACTTTTTAGAGATTTGCTCCAAAAAAACAGTTTTCACGAGGGTTTGGAAAAACTCTTCATACGGGCAGAAAAATGACGGAAAGAAAATTTGAGCTGATGTATAAATAACTAGAAAGTACGAGAAATCCGACCCTGGCCTTGAAATATTCTTAGCTTTCTTGGTTCAAAAGTTATGACGGTTTGAACTTTTAATATCTTTTCGCATGTGTAAACTGGGTGTTCAGAAGCGGTTTTTACATGGTCTCGGAAAAGTGCATTTTCCGACCCTAAAAAAATTTTGTAGACAAAACTGAGGTAACCAGGTCGATAGCCCTGACTCTGAGGAATCTGATGCATGTCTCAGATTTTGTCTATCTATGCTACTTTATCCCAAAGAGATGTGAGAAGTTTGAGTAACTTTTTACAGATGTGCTCCAAAAAAACAGTTTTCGCGAGGGTTTGGAAAAACTCTTCATACGGGCGGAAAAGCTACCAAAATAAAATTTAAGCTTATGCATAAAAAACTAGAGAGTATGAGGAATCCGAACCTGGCCTTGAAATATTTTTAGCTCTCTTAGTTCAAAAGTTATGACGATTTTAAATTTTGTAATTTTTTTGCATTTTCGAGCGGAATAATCCAGCGCGCCAGGTGAGCCGGTTTTTTTGCGGGGCAGTGTAGTTACAATGTTGTTTACATTAATATGTCATGTCGGTGCAAATCGTATCGTGTGTATTGCGGGCTGTTTCCAATTGAAGTGAATTCCTATGTCGATGCATGGTTTTTTAACGTTTCGAATGTTAGCATCGTTATTTTTGCCATTTTCCAAGTAAGAATAAAGGTTCCTTACGTATACATTGCGTTGTAGCGAAAGAACGCAACAGACCCATCGCCATGTATCGTGCACTCCTCCATAAAAAACCATTATTATTTGGAGCTTCGTTTCAATCTCTAAAAAATCTCTTATTTTGCAAAGATTCAAATGATAGATCAGCGAGTCACAATTGCTTTCGAACCATCTCGGTGGCTCGATAATCTATGGTCTCACGTGTGTTGCACATTGCATCCACGACGGCGCACAGTGGAACGACGATTCAATGGGAGAGGCCGGGCGGAGCATCGAAACTTTAAATGAGCATATCTTTGTTAATACGCAATATAAAAGTTTTAAAGTAAATTTATTGGCTTTATTGTAAAATTTCCTACTAGAATCACTGTTTATAGATGGTTTTTTGGGTGTAAAAGCATTCAGTCTACATTTTTAGCCATATATTATATGTCCGACCCCTCCCATTATGCGGTGGCGCATCAAATATCAAAAGCCGGAAGTAAGGGAGAAAATGTTCTCCTACTTGGTGAGAACAGGCAATAGGCAATAATAAGAATATCATATAACACATTAGTCTCATTATCCGCACGGAAAATGAGAAACCATCGCAGCCTGGTGGAAATTCGGAAACAAAAACACACCTATACAAAGAGCTTTCGTAACAGAGCTGTCGTTTTACGTGTAACTAATCGCATTCACTACTAATCCAATTCGCGGATGGTTCTACCGGTTGAGAAAAGATTACGAAGTTCACTTCAGTGTATGACTGTAATGCGCGAAAAAACCTGCATTCGTAATCTTTTCTCAACCGGTGGAGACTTCGATGACTTTAACGGATATTTTAATTTACTAACGGCGATTCTATACCGCTTGAGAAAAGAGTACAAATCTGAGTAATGGAGCTGTTGCAAACTTTTGCTACAGGCTTCTTGATGGTTGTTTATGGGGTAATACTCAGTAAAAATAACGATAAGCGCACTAAAAAATCACGAAATCCACTCCTAAACTCACAAAATGCTTTTAAACGCGAGACCGTAATGGCGGCCGGGGCCGCGGTTTTCATTGGGGTTCCCTATCTTCAATCAGCGCCATCTACACGAGGTGTTCTCGCAACACTACACAAGAAGAACAAGAAGCATATAATTGCCATAAGAAAACCGCGGCCTCGGCCGCCATTACGGTCTCGCATTTAAAAGCATTTTGTGAATTTAGGAGTGGATTTCGTGATTTTTTAGTGCGCTAACCATTATTTTTACACGGTATTGCCGCATAATCAACTATTTATAAGCCTGTAGCAAAAGTTTGCAACAGCTCCATTTCGAGCAATCCAGTCAAACGCTGAACTGAGCTATGTAATCGTTTCTCAACCGGTGGAGTCATCGGTGGATTGTAAAATGCCCTTAACTTTACGCAAGGCGGTAGCCCTGTTTTGTATAGACAATTAAGGAGTACTATGGAAAAACCACGTATAAAACAGAGGGTATGCTCGTTCTCAAAAAGTTACTTTTCAAAGTGTAATTGTGCGTGTAAGAACGAGCAAACCCTCTGTTTTATACGTGGTTTTTCCACAGAACTCCTCATTTAAGACATGAGCCTTACCTTACCGCCCCTCCTTCTACATACGCTTCAAAGACTTCAACTCTCAAGACAGTTGACGTTGATGAGCGAAAACTGCATGAGATAGGTTCTAATTAAAATCCTGCTTATGTATAATGCATTAGTGAAAGCACTAGCAGCTGTACAACACTAAAATGTCTTACTCACAACATTCTGCTGCGAGTGAAATCATCAGAATCCAGCGCAAGTGCTTGGTGAGAAGACGCAAGCTTTGAGTTTACGCGTTTCACGGTTCCTTTCCAGCTCCCTGGTCAAAGGCGTGCTTGGGTTTCGCGTTTGAGCCTGTCTCGTGAAAGCATTGCCACATAAATTACACGCGCAAATTGTAATTACTAAGTTGGTATCGTTCTAATATGTTTAATTTCTTCGCGCTTCGACGGGATCTTTTCAGGTAATGTCTTGAGCTCGTTTTTTGCAGTGTTGCCAAACTTAGTAGGTGCACGGATGAAAAAATAACTGGTAGAATTTACCATCTGCAAAGCTGGATCTCAAAGGATCAAACGTATACTTTTCAGGACATCGTTTTACGAATAGAAATCAAATGCAGGACAAATAAGAGAAAAAATTGGATGCTAATGGACCCATGGGTTAGAAGTTATGATGTACCACAGACGGACGGACAGACATTTTTTGGGAACATGATTTTTGAGTTCAGGGGGACCTGAGATGCTAAGATATGGAAAAACCCTAACTTCGAAATTTTTCATGCTGACAATACTTTCTTTCCTTAGGGGGGAGCGAGAAAGTAAAAACTACTTATAAATGAGTAAGAGAACCCGGCCGAATATGACGCGTCCAAATCGGTCCTGAAAACGTCCAGCGGGCCGATCCTTGAAATTCACGACTTTTGGGTAGACTGGATAAGAATGAAAAACGGTGATTGGTGAAGACGAGTCACGTGGTTGCCTAGTCTAATAAAAATACGGAAAATATTAGATTGGTTATCGGGCAGTCTTGGAGTACCCGATAACCAATCCAATCCATTCCGTATTTTGATTAGACTGGGCAACCACGTGACTCGTCTCCACCAATCACCGTTTTCCATTCTTATCCAGTCTACCCAAAAGTAGTGAATTTCAAGGATCGGCCCGCAGGTTCCAAAACTCTGGTCCAATGTAATTTCCCCATGAACGAACTATTTAACGGACATTTAGGCTATTAAATCAAGCTATTTATGCGACCTTTTTGCGATTATCGAACTCTATACGTGCTCGAAAATGCTTAATTACGCCTGGTTCCTAGACTACACGGAAAAAAAAGATTAGTGAAATTAACCATACGATAGCTGATTTTGGCACCTGCTAGATGTTATGGTAAACTTGACCAGAAGTATGGTACATTTACCGATACTTTGAGTAAATTCGACATGCAATCAGGTAACATCACCTAGTACCTAGTCAAAACATAGTATACTTTTGGTTAACATTGTCATAACATCTAGCAGGTGCCAAAATCAGCTATCGTATGGTTAATTTCACCGTAGTTTTTTTTCCGTGATAGAACTGCCGGAATCGATAAGATATTACAGATTAAATGTTGCATTAGTATAGGTTAGAATCGCCCAAAATCCCGCCAATCACAAAACGACATAACATTAGGGTGATTCCGATATCCAAACGCATCGTTTAATCTGTGATATCTTGTTGATTCCGGCAGTTTCAGCGGTTGCACCAGTCAAAATTCTCCATTTTCGTTAAGCATTAAGGACGTAGAATTTATAATCGCAAAAAGGTCCCATTAATTGTTTGATTAATTAGTCCAAATCTCTGTTCAAAATCCTCTTATGGGGAAAACGCATTGAATCAGAGTTTGTTTGGAACCAGAGGCCCTCGGACGGCAATCGATACGATACAGTCTATTCGCGCGCTCATTCAAATCAAGCGAGTAGATAAATGTTTCTACTTCGATGTTCTTGTTTTTGCCTACATCAGCAATTGAAGGCGAATAACGATGCATTCTATTGAAGTTTCTTCGAATCAACGTGTGAGTGTGTGTGTGTGTGTGTCCCATTACGATGAATTGAAACCACGTGGAACAGATTAGAGTAAACGAATGTGCCAAGGCTCGGGGTACCCAAAGTGTTAACTTCGGTTTGACCGGTAGATTGCGGTTGCTCTTTGCAATTTATGTCTCCTTCATAAAGAAACCATACGACCAAACCATTTTGGCAACTTCAAACTTCAACAAGAAATTGGTGGGGGGTCTAAATAATTTGAAAAAATAGGATTTTGCAATTTTTCAACTAGGACTGAAAGTGTGCCAAATGTTAGAAAAATTGGAGGTGGTCAGTTTTCACCCTAGTTTGATTTGGCATGGAATGACCCATATATGAAAAGTTTGTTCAATTTTATGGTAGAAATAGGTTACGGATCATATTGACACTTTTTTCGTGATTCATGTGCGAAAGGGTTAAGATTTGATAAAAACAAGGCACCGTTGCACGATGGTCGAAAAATTGGCCAAAAACAGAAAGTAAAGAAAGTTCCCTGATCGCAATGTTTATCCATTAAATTTCGGCAACATTCACACAATTTTGCCGCTTCCAAGTATTTAAAGACTAATCAAAAAGTATTTCTCAGAATGCACGTCATAAATGATCAAAACTTCTATTGGAACAGTCAAACAGTGAAGTAGCGAGCAATTTGGCAATTTTGTACAATGCCCATGTAAACCCATGCAAAAGGTCGAATGCGACGGTGTTCACCGAACACCCAAATCGGTCGATATTATACATGGGTTTAGATGGACCCGACACAACGATGCCAAATTGCACGCTACGCCCCTGTATTGGAAACAACGGAGAAATATAACGATAGAATTTTGACCAGAGTACTTTCTTTTGAAAGTCATACAACATTTTTTTAACATTTTATCATTCATAAACTTTCAAGATCAATTTTTCTCACAAAGAACAGTTTGAACAAGTAATAAAAGCAGATGAATGTCACTCAAAAGTTTTAATTATTATAACTCAAAAGGTCGAAAACTATGTTGTCGACGACTTTTTTTCGATCTTAGACCTCAGTGCGCAGTGGCGAAGCGTGCAAGGCGGCAACGTTGCACAGCTTGTCCACTTAAACCCATGAAAAAGATCGCACTTTTGGTTGTTCGGTGAACTTCCTCGCACTCGACCTTTCACAAGGATTTAAATGCAAACAGTACATTGTTGTCAACTATGCACGCTTCGCGACTGGCAGTGCGCTGTCACCAGAATAGTTAAGTGAAGGTAAACGCGTGACAAATGCGGCTCTTTCCGTCAACACAATCAGACAAGATGCAGATAAAATCTTGACCAGGTGAGGACAGACTTACGACAAACTTTAAGAACATTCTCCGGTGTATATCCGATTCATAGGTTCTGCATAAGTAATAATGAATATAACTCTATTTGGGGAAACTCCAATATATGATACAGTAGAGTGTAGGTCGTTCACTTTAAATGAAAAAATTGCATCCTTCATTCTTGAATGAGAGCTCTCTTCAAAGAGAGCTGCAGTAGCTTTTGGATGCATAAAGAAACGGATGGAGCTTTTGCAAAGAGTCTGGGATTTCCTTGGTTTAATTTAAAAGAAGGAAAGTATACAATACATAGTCAACGAGCTGAGAAGAGACTCAGAGGGATGGTTCAGCGGTTATTTGTTTTTATTTTTTCTAGATCTGTGGCTCCGTTGAAATATAGCTCCCGGCTAAGGCGATGATCGGGACAGAGGGGGAGGGAGGTATTTAAAAGACTCGCGAAATTCGAGAAAAAAGACAGGAGGAAGAAGGAGCGGGAAACCCAGCTACGAGTTTTGAAACTTTCTTTTTAACGGAACCAAGGAAAAAATTGAAAGCTGTGAGCCACACTACAGACGACAAAAAAATATACTTTCTTAAACTCTTTCTTCATGGACTATGTGGCAAACCCTTGTTCTTGGACCCTCCCTTAAAGCCCACAGTCAAACCGGGCCAAAGTACACACTGAAAAAACAAAGTTTCGGTAGATCCGAAGCAGCTTTTAAAATAGCTTCGCAGAGCAAAAGTCGTAGCTCTACCGGAGAAAGTTGCGGTTGTCCCGAAGCACTACCTCGGAAGAGCCATAGCCAAAAAAGAGGCTGTTGCTCTAAAGAAATAGTGCTTTGGAACACATGCGCATCTTTCTCCGATACAGCTTTAACTTTTGCTCTGCGAAGCTATTTTAAAAACGCTGCTTCGGCTGTATGTTAACTTTGTTTTTTCAGTGAACAGATTAAAAACGGAAAACCGTTTCGTGACGCGAATACACAAAAAAAACCGGTATGTTTTGCAGAATTTTTAACTTTGCACGCAAGACTCAGGAAGAAAACAACCCTGAACACCAGTTTTTTGACGGTTTTCGGCTGTTTTCTCTGAATAGACGAATAATAGACAAAAAATCGGAATGTCGGCACCTGCTTAATTTTTTGCTTGATTTTTTGAGCCATAAACGGGCCAGACTGGTTCAGAAAGAAAAAAAGGAGGAAAAAATCAACTGTAATTTGGAGTTGTATCATTAAAGATAACAGGTTTCGGTTTTACCTGTAATCTTTACTGATACAGCTCCAAATTACACTTGATTTTTTCCTCCCTTACAACGTTTTTCATTCTGAACCAGATTGGCCCGTTTATGGCTGAAAAAATCAAGCAAAAATCACGCAGGTGCTGACAGTTCGATTTTTCGTCTATTATTCGTCTATTTATAGAAAACAGCCGGAAACCGTAAAAAAACGGGTATTTTTGGAGCCAGCGACAAGTTACGCCATCTATCGGATTAAAATCTCAGGGAGTTTGCCATAGAATCACCTTAAATGGGCAGTGGCGTACGCAGGGGGGCTAAGGGGGCTAAAGCCCCCCCCAGACCTCCGATTTTTGGAGATGGAGGGGAAGGGGGGGAACAATTTTCAGTCAAACGCTCATCAGCGCGAGCCCCTCCCAAGAAAAATCCTGTGTACGCCACTGTAAATGGGTCTAAAGGGGTGTCTCCGCCTGAGAATTTAAAAGCGCGAATAAACTGATTGAGCCAATGAGCTGCCTAGAAGTCGATAGGTCGAGTCCGATGTATCGACAACAAAGAAGCTCATTGGCTCAATCAGTTTATTCGCGCTTCTAAATTCTCAGGTGGAGACACCCCTTAACAAGCATATTATTGTCACAGCGGTGAGGAGGGCTTAATATGAAGTGATGTAAAATCACTTGATAAAAACGTAAGGTTCATCAGACAGTTCTATAATGACTCAATTTCAAATAAGAGTTTGACAAAATTCCAAGATGGCGATTAAATGAGTGAGCCCCATCTTGTCGCACCATTCCTCTGCGGAGAAAACAGTGGCGTAACGTGCAATTTGGCAACGTTGCAGTTCGTCCGTTTAAAACCATGGAAAAGATCGAACAATTGGGTGTTCGGTGAACTCTTTCCGTATTCGACCTTTTGAATGGGATTAAATGGACACATTACAACGTTGCAATATTGCACGCTACGCCATTGGGAGAAGGGTGGCTCAATTCCGGTCAAGTTTCCCGGAATTCCAGTTGAAATAGTAATTCCTGTTGAAACAACGGGAATTTCGGATAGGTAAGTATTTAGAAGACGTCTGGTTGAATTTACAGGAAAATTTGTCTAGGTGTGAAACGATCGATTTTGCTTGTTGGAGAATGAATGAAATGAGTGTGTATCAGTGGTGGCGTATGCAATACGACAACGTTGTATTGAGTCCATGCGAAGTCATGAAAAAGGTCGAAATACTGGATGTGCATTGCATTCCCTCGTTTCGATATTTGACATGGGTTTAAATGGACGAAATGCTTGATTACCTGATCGTTCGCGCCACCACTGACAGGAATGGAATATTGGAATGCAACGTAGAAGTACATTGCAAGGCTGTTTAAGTTATAACCGTTCAAGTGCCACACTTTGACGAACATAGTATTTAACTTAAATCTGTTTAAGATGGTTTCAATTCATTATATGGAAGATGAAAGAATGTTACACAGAATAGACATTTCGACAGAACGATTCGTTAAGCGCCTGCAATTTGATGGTGTAGGCAAAACCAAGTACATTGGAGAAGGTTTTTTAGTCTACTTGCGGAATCGACTACCGCACGGGGACTGAAAGCGTCAAAAGCAGTGAAATAGAAACCCTTCTATAACTCAAATTCAAATCACGGGGTTTTCGCGTGCTAAACCCGCAGGGTGCAGAGAGACAAAAGCTCCAAAATCGCTGTAAGCAGCTTTACTCGGCTAATCATTGAGTTATTTAAAAACTGGACAAAAAAAATAAAATAAAATAAAAAAAATATATAAAAATAAAAAAAAACTTTTTTTTTGTGGATAGGAAGAGATTTGTCTTTATAAGACTTCTTCCGTTTCTCAATTTTTGACCGAGAAATACTGCCTCTATGAAAAATTATTCAGGGCAGGATTTCTTGGACAAAAATTAAGTTACGTAAGAATTTGAAAAAAGTCACTCCCTTTCTACAAAAAAAATGTTTTTTTTTCAGTTTTTAAGAAACTCGATAATTTGCCGAGTAAGGCTGCCGAAAGCAATTTTGGAGCGTTTTTCTCACTGCACTGTGCCACGGTTAATAACCAACTCGTGTTGGTGTAACCCGAGTTGAAATCTCACGCAGAAACTGGACTAAGTAAACTGTTAACTTCAAAAAGAAACGCCTTCGACTTGAAAGACATTCATCCATTTGGTGGTTTTTAAACATATAATTTATGCGCACTTTTCTGTGACGTTTTTTTAACGCCAGTGAGAACTCCTGTTAACCGAAGAATCATCTCTACGAAATTCACAAAACAAGAATACTGAGCATATACCAACCTTTCAGAAGACGAAACAACGTTGAAGCATGAAATCCCCGCAATTAGTGAGGTAAGGTCTTGAGAAAACAATCCAAAATGTTGACGCGAAAAGTTAAACCATTTTAAAGGATCCCTCCAATCATAAATAGTGTATTGACGGGCCAATGAACGCACTCAACTTGTATTGGTTAAAAACACAGAAAGCAAAAAATGCAGCATCCCGAAAACCAATTAAATTAATGAAACAGCGTACCGCGGTTTTTAGACTTTAAAAAAAAAAAAAAAATCAAACTCATAAAAGAGAATAAAATAAATACGAAAGAAAAAACGAAAACAAAACAATCGATGCGATTCAGTGAGAGGTTTGTTACAATTAATTTTTTCACACGGAATGAACTCAATAGCTCATAAAAGAGAATAACATAAAACCGAAAGAAAAAACAAAAACAAAACAATAGATGCGATTCAGTGAGAGGTTTGATATAATCTTTTACCCGGAATAAACTCAATTAACATCGGTCAAATTTTTACAAAAACAAACAATTATATACTCAACAAATCAACCAATTTTCAACACACGGATTGAAGAAAATTATCAACATAATCGCACAAAAATAAACTGAGCACCGAACCAATATTTTCGTCTCACAGAATCAATATTTGTTAGATTTACTAATTGACCGGTATCGCGTAATAAATAAATGCGCGCGCGGAACACGAGCACGACTGCACTTTACGATGCGGAAATACGTGGTTTCAGTTACAACGAAGTCGGGTGTGAGAAACGGAAATCGGGAAACCAAAGCGCGATCCGAGTGAAAAGCAATCGACAGAATTAATGCACCTCCACTGAGCCGCACTGTGCCAATGACCGTTGCCAATGACTGACAGACCGCATTTGAATGTTAGACATGAATTTGACTTACCTTTTCAATATGCAAAACAGTGGTCTCGCGGAAGAAGGGAGGGGAGGAAGAACAGGGATTTTGCCAGCCACCCGCCCCGCCTCGCCGGCCAACTTCTCCTACCCCGCTTTCCCGAGGTCCTCTGGAGAAATGGCCATCTCCTTTCACTGACCTTTGTCCCTCCAACCCCTCCCGCCATATGTCTCGTCTCGTCTCGTCGGGCAGCCCTTTTGTGTATAACATTTGCATTGAAAACCTGCGGACATCGGAACTCGGAAGGCAACCACCGTGCCTTGTTGCGGGTTCTTTGGACTTCAACCCTGTCTCGGACGTTCAACTCAACTTGCTTCCCCTCCTTCCACCACCAAACGCGGACCATTTCTACCAACACAGCTGCCAGATTTACAGGGAAATCACAGAATTCTGAGTTGTTGAATTAATTTTTGGAAAAACGACTTTTGAAAAATGCCGTGCGCTCACGTGGCTCGAAATCAGCATGAGCATATAATGGGTCTGTTGCAAACTTTTGCTACAACGATTAAGAGTGTAGAGCTCGTTTCAGAAGTGTACCAAAACCATAATCTTTGGCGAATTTTCAACTTTTATTCCTTCAAATCAATACCGAATTTGCCCCGGACTTTATTCTTTTGTGTTTTAAGTTTTCCGCGTTGAAAAGTGAACACCGAATTTCATTTTTATTCATTTTCATCGAGTAATATCAGAAAAAATGTTGACAATTCCAAAGATTATCGGTCTAGATCCGCCTACACTTCTGAAACGAGCTCTATAAGCTAATGTAAAATCGCCTGAAAAGTCCAAAAAATGCAATAAGAAACTCACAAGAGGCATTTAATGAAATCTAAGATGGCGGAGAAATATCGAGCAATCTGTATGCATGCACCGTGAACATCCAAGGATGGCCAACTTTGACAACCTCACTGGAGGTAGAGTTTATGTGTTTGTTTATGTTGTGATTGGTTGTATTCGATATTGTGAGGTTAGCTATCCTTGGGAGATGTTCGTGGTGCATACATACAAATATTGCTCAATATTTCTCCGCCATATTGTATTCCATTAAACGCCTCTTGTGAGTTTATTATTGCATTTTATGACTTTCTGATGCCACCAATGGACTTTTCAGGTGATTTTACATTAGATTAAACACTCTCAATTGTTGTAGCAAAAGTTTGCAACAGATCCATTTACTTTTTTAATTAAGAGCACCAGTGGCGTAGCGTGCAATTTGTCAACGTCGAATTATATCCATTTAAACCCATGTTTAAAGTCGAACGCCCAACATTTCGATATTTATACTGCCTTTAGGTGGACACAATCGTTGCCAAATTTCACGCTACGACACTGAAGAGCACACGTTGGTACTATGACTTCCATAAGAAAGTACCCTGATTGAAATTCTTATCGTTAAATGGGGCTGTTGATGAACACTTTTCCTATAGTAGATTTAATAGTCGATTCTGGTGTAAACACCTCAAAAAATAACAATGGCAGCATTAAATTTTCCGAAATCCACTCCTAAACTCAATAAACGCTTTTATTTGCGCGACCATAATGGTGGCACAGGGCAGTAATGATGGAAGATTCCCATCTAACAATACTGTAACTCTATCGAGAAGTGACCAATAAGAAACGACTTTCATTCGACACCGGTGTCACTATAGATGTCACGATACCATTCAACGGATGTGGATCACTACTCAGATGACTAATTAGTAATTACTCTCTGAATCATTCCTCGTCAGCATAGATAGAGTGACGAAATTATGATGGGAAAATCTCCCATTATTACTGTCCTAAGCCACCATTCATTACACTCGCGCAAGTAAAAGCGTTTATATAGTTCAGGAGTGGATTTCGGAAGTTTTTAGTGATGCCAGAAGGTGGATTCGGGAATGGGTCATTTGCAAACTTTTGCTACACCGATTAAGATAGTTTAATCCAATGTAAAATCGCCTGAAAAGTCCATTGGTGGCATTGGAAAGTCATAAAATGCAATAATAAACTCACAAGAGGCGTTTAATTAAATCCAAGATGGCGGAGAAATATCGAGCGATTTGTATGCATGCACCACGAACATACAAGGATAGCCAACCTCACAATATCGATCACAACAAATCACAACGTAAAAAAACACATTACCTCTACCTCCGGTGAGTTTGTCAAAGTTGGCTAACGTTGGATGTTTGTGGTGCATCCATACAAATTGCTCGATATTTCTCCGCCATCTTGTATTTCATTAAACGACTCTTGTGAGTTTATTATTGCATTTTATGACTTTCTGATGCCACCAATGGACATTTCAGACGATTTTACATTAGATTATACACTCTTAATCGTTGTGGCAAAAGTTTGCAACCGACCCATTAAGCCTTCTCTCTCTTCTTCCATAAGAATGCATGTGTTAGAAAAGAACAGACCAGGGGTAGTCACGCGATTTTCGCCCCCTCTTCTATCTTTTTCGATATCATGCGTCCTTATGGGAAAAGAAAGAGGAGGACAATATTTTGGATCCGCTAGTGACTTTGCTACCAAATTGCACGAGCCAACGCTGGTTCAGATTGGAGAAAAAGTACGGTCGAATTTTCATGGGTAGCAGATAGCCGGCTTTCAAGGACAGTCTCTGTCAACACATTTCAACAACATTTTCGTTTTGACTTATGAATGGAGCTCTTGCAAGGTTTTGCTGTTGACAAATGGCCTATCAATTCCGATGTAAAATGCTGCAAAAATAACGACGAGACCATAAAAAAAAAAGTCCAAAACTCACTTCTCGCAGAGAAAACTTAACTTGAAATTTCGGTTGACCACCCTTGCATGATTGCACCAACCTCGATTCGGACCCCAAACAAAGAAACAGGGCATGAAATTAAGTGCCGTCTTCCTCGTTTATTACGCAACGTACGTAGAACTTTTCTGTATAGTTATCACCGCGCTTCTAGTGACAAAATGTGTATAAACGGACCTTTAATTCCCTCAAAGTTACTTTTTGAAAGCAAATTCATTAATCTCATTGTTCAAATTCGTATAGGTTATGTTCTTTTGTTTAAGGTTCGAATCCGAGGTTGGTGCATACATATGCAAGGGTGGTCATAGGAAATTTAAAGTTAAGTTTTCTCTGCGAGGAGTGAGTTTTAGACTTTTTTAATGGTCTCATCGTTATTTCTGCAGCATTTTACATTGGAATTGATACTTTATTTGCCTTCAGCAAAACCGTGCAAGAGTTCCATTACCACAGCCATTACCATGCACAAGAGGATTTGGTGAATTCTTGGTTCAAGTTGACAACACCGCGCCACCGATGTACTCCTGTTTCCTGATGCGGGAAAGCGGGTTGATCTCGTTCATTTACTTGCTTACTGCTGAGAGATGAGGAAACAAAAGTCGGAACCGGAAAAATCTTTCGGTATCTTACAGTGTTGCCATTTTCTGGATAATTATCCGAAATTTCCCATTTGATCTCAAGTAAAAAAAAATGGCAATTTAGTGGAAAATCTGGCAAGATTTGTCTTTTTCTTTCGGGCTCTGTTACCAGAGTCCACGCAGCACTTGGACTCTCCCCACAGCCACGCACACACTGGTTCGAAATACGGGTTCTTCCGGAAATAAACATATTTTGTTTTTTGCCTTAAAAACCTTTCAGAGACATGATATTTTTTACAGAAATAACCATGGTATTCGACTCCATTTCACGAGCTAAAATGAATTATTTCACACATTATTAAGTTCATAATCTTAATTTTTCGTAAAATTATGTCCGTGATCTTCCATTTTTCGACCCACAGTGTAGCGGCGCGGCTAGTGAATGGGGCTCGAGCAAACTTTTACTGTGAGCAAAATGAATAATCGAATCTGCTGTAAAAACTAGCAAACATCACGAAATGCACACTAAGAAAGTTTAAATTTCAGTAATAAACTCAATACAACTGCTACAACGGCAAGTTTTGTATTGGCGGTTTAACGTAGGTCTGTATCATGCATGGGAGATTCCTGTCTAATGCTACTTCCTCTAAGGAAACATAGACATTATGTCTCGATTTAGATAGGAATCTCCCATGATACCTCCGTCTTTCCGCCATAAAACCTCATTCTGAGCGCGAATTTCGTGATTTTTAAGTGTAGCTACTCATCGACATTTTAACAGGTTTTAATGCAAGAATCAACTCTTCAATCCTCTGTAGCAAAAGTTTCAAGAGCCTCATTGTGATGTTTAGGCATTGTCTTATAATACAGCCTCGAATAAACTATATGAAAAATAATCACGGTTCTTAGGGTTAATTTAACCTTGAATATTCGATACTTTTGCATGCATTTCAATAGGTGACAAACATAACCAAATCACGAGCCGTCACGCACTGGATCGAATTATGGATTTTTTCGGAAATAAAAAGTGTTTTTTTGTTGTTTTTTTTTGGTTTTTTTTTTTTTTTTTTTTTGTTGCTTCAATGCTATTTAATTGTTATTACTTGCTTGCAGAACCCATAATTTTTTACTGTTCATACTTAATCTTGATTTTCATTAGTATAGTTACGTCCGAGAAATACCGTTTTTCGACCCAGTGAGCGCACCGCTGCGCTGATTGCGACATCGATGTGGTTCAGGCACAGAATAATACAATCAGAACGGAAACTCTGTCGGATTTTGAAGCAAATTCATTTCGCGTCCGCCATGTTGGGATATAGGATGTTTACATCTGGATTCTCGCGCGAAAAAAATAATATAGGACATGATTCGCGAAATTTTCATTCTGAAATGCCATTCGGATAAAAGTGAGGCCGGAAACTTAAGATTTTTTTCCAAAATTTACCGAAAAAAATGAGTTTCAATACAAATCACACCCGTCCGCCATGTTGGGATATAGGACCACAGCGTTGCCTATTGGTGCCGATAAATTCCAAACTTGCTTCCATTGGCTCTTATGGGAGTTTCCGTTCTGATTCTATTATTCAGTGGTTTAGGCAGCGGCGGCTCGTGCAATGTGGCAACAACGAATCTTTCCGCTTAAAGTAATGTAAAACTATAGATCTTCAGGAGGTGCAATTGCGCACCCCCAGATATCGATACTTTTTCATAGGTTTAAATGACAAATAATCATGGTTACTAAATTTAACGAGCCGCCACTGGGTTTAGGATAAAAGAGAACAAGGCGTGCACTTTACCAAGTTTACAAGAGGAGGTTGACTGCGACGTGACGTATTGCTTTTTGATTTCACGGGTTCACCGGCCGCAATTTGGATCAGTCTTTTTTTGCATGGAACACAATCAGAGTTTGTCGTTGACACAATCCGATTGTGTCCTAGGTAAAAAACTGATCCAATTTGTGGCCGGTGAACCCCAATTCGTGCCTACGACACATTCTACTTTTTTTAGTGTGTAATCCTTGCCGCCGACCAGTGGCGTAGTGTGCAATTTGGCAATGTTGCAGTTTGTCCATTTAAACTCATGAACAATATCGAACTATTTGGTGTTCACCGAACACTCTTGTATTCGACTTATTGCATGGGTTTAAATGGGAAAAATACAACGTTGCCAAATCGCGCGCTACGGCGCGGCACTGCCCTCGACTGTAAAATTTTGTACCGAAAGGAAACCATATTTAAATAAAAAATGAATCTAGAATTTCGGGCTCAAACCTATAATCTAGTGAATTTAAGCACCGGATGTTCTTCGGAGGTGTGTGGGTGGTTTAAATGGAAAATCGCTTGATTGTTTTCTAGGTAACATGACGAGTTTTATTATATGTAACAATTGAAAAAAAAAAAGAAAAAAAAAAGAATGAGAAACCGATCTCCTTGAAATTAAAAGTAATGGGGAAGTGGTGGATCCATTTATATAGTAGCGAGAAGAATAAGATTAAACGAAGTATTAATTTTTGGACTAAAATCAAAATTGTAAATGAAAGGCATATTCATTGAAAAAAATCAAAATAAATGTTATTAGAGTTGATCTCACCCGAGTCAATGAAGTAGAGATTTGAAGACCGCCAACGAGAACTCAGTGGTAGAAATTCGTAGAGAGGTAGATACGAGACTAGAAAAATTGGTAGTTTATCCAGAAGCAGGCTCACAAAGGTAGCTTTCTACAATTTAACCATTCGCGCAGCATCCATGCAAAAAAGATTCTGAATAGCAGCAATTTTCAATATACAAAGATATAATACTACATTACAGGATAATGGAATCTTTTTTGCACAGACAGACCCATCAAATGGTTAAATTGTAGAACGCTATACCAACGGAAACGCCAGAGATAAAGTCATAGACACACAAAACCCGGTGCGAGAATGGCAGTAAAATACTTGAATTTTGAGGTGCGTTGAAATTGTGAATTTGAGCAATTGGGGAAAAAAAATAATCCTGAAATTGAATCATTCGAAGCAACATTTTAAGGCACTTTGGAAACACATATGCACAGTTAGAATTATATTTGAAACGAAGCTATTTGCACACAATTTTAAAATATTGGAGCAAACTTTGATCGCGTTTAGTAAATAAAGTCTGAAAATATTCGCAGGGAATTAGAAATTATTGACACAAAATTTGAAAATGCTGCAGTTGCAAAGGGAAACTTGAATATGGAATCGTTGATAATTTAGATTAAAACACGTAATTAATCTGCTTCGTTTAGAATAATTTGCAAAAAAAAAAACAAACAAAAGACAAAAAAAAAACCGCTGGAATAACGCACTATAGTAAACTGGATAGATTGCTTACTAGGCTCCATAAGACAAATTCGAGAAATAGATAGAAGCACAGGAATGTAAACCGAACAAAAGTTGGGTCGAAAAAGAGGATAAAATAAATAGAAAGAAACTTAAGAAACTTCAAAATAAATAGAAAATTACGACCAACGGAAACTTACGGCACTTGCGCACAAAATGAAAAGGAACTGTGAACTTCATAAGCAAATTAAAACTGTGAAGTGAATTGTAACGTTTTCAAGAAAAGCATGAATTAACGAGAGTACTATCTACAGCAGAACTAAACGCTTTTTCTCAATAACAACAATAAATATTAAATCAAAAGTTGGGTCTAATTGTAAGAAGAGGACAGAAACAATGCGGTATAAAAACTTCAAAATGTATAGAAAATTACGATCAACGAAAACTTGCGCACAAAATGAAAAGAAATTGTGAATTTCATAAGCAAATTTTAAACTGTGAAGTGAATCGTAAAGTATTCGGGGGGGGGGGGGGGACACGAATTAACGAGAGTATCAACTGCAGAGAACGTAACGCTTTTTCTCAATAACAACAATGAAATAATGAAACCATTCTCTGTTTTAGGCGCGACCTTGGAATACCTTGCGTTCGGCGTTCGCCGCGGCCGATATCCGCGTCCTCGATCCCCTGTGCTCCGGAAAGTTCAAGTCGCTGACCAGTTAGGTGACAATCAGCTGATTACGAGTATGAGACACCACGAATCATGGACAGGAGCAGTGTTGCCAGGTTTGGACGGGGTGGAATAGCCACGCGTGGACAGTTTTCGAGTTGGTTACTAGCTACGCTGTGGATAGGGATGGAGCATCGAACGGCGCAGGAGCGGAAGCGTGGCTAAATTCTCATCAAAATAGTCCACGTGTGGACGAATCTAGCCACTATTGGCAACTCTGGACAGGAGAGCGAAGAAGATAAAACAACTTGCGAACAAAATTATTGGGCGAACGGCCGATAGATGGCGGTACCGTTATAAAAAAGATACCTTACACTTCCTCGAAACATTTTTGAAATAAGTGAATCATGAACTATTAAGGAAACTAATTAATTTTCAAGAAAAGTGAGCCTGGTTTCCTTTTGCTCAACCCACTTTAAAATATCCACGCCTCTCCTCAATATAAATCGACTTAAAACTATCGAATTATCGATAACTTGGGGTTCAATCGGTGGCGCAGATAAATCATCTATCGTTTGGCAAAAGTATCGATTTCTTTGAGGCTCAATCAGTTGCGTCACGTGCAATCTGGCAACGATGAGTTTCGCCCATTTAAACCAATAAAAACGGTTGAACTATCAGGGATGTGCACTGCACAGTGCATTCCTTCCAATCGATATTTTACATCGGTTCAAATGGACAAAATGAAACGTAGCCAGCTGGCATTACCATTCCTGGCAAACAGAGTCGATCGCCCTCCAGGGTTTTTATATCTTTTGAAACTGGAGCCGCTTGACTGGCAACTCATGGCTATGTAACATGGGCAAAAAGCTGATTGCGCCAAAACCCTGCTTGTGGCCCCTACCCTGCTTGTGGCCCCTCTATCGATTCAGCTTGGCAAATGGAGTCGATCGCCCTCAAGGGTTTTCATATCTTTTGAAACTGGAGCCGCTTGACTGGCAACTCATGGCTATGTAACATGGGCAAAAAGCTGATGTCGCCAAAACCCTGCTTGTGACCCCTCTATCGATTCAGCTTGGCAAATGGAGTCGATCGCCCTCAAGGGTTTTCATATCTTCTGAAACTGGAGCCGCTTGACTAACAGCTCATGGCTATGTAACATGGGCAAAAAGCTGATTGCGCCAAAACCCTGCTTGTGGCCCCTCTATCGATTCAGCTTGGCAAATGGAGTCGATCGCCCTCAAGGGTTTTCATATCTTTTGAAACTGGAGCCGCTTGACGAACAGCTCATGGCTATGTAACATGGGCAAAAAGCTGATGTCGCCAAAACCCTGCGTGTGACCCCTCTATCGATTCAGCTTGGCAAATGGAGTCGATCGCCCTCAAGGGTTTTCATATCTTTTGAAACTGGAGCCGCTTGACTGGCAACTCATGGCTATGTAACATGGGCAAAAAGCTGATGTTGCCAAAACCCTGCTTGTGGCCCCTCTATCGATTCAGCTTGGCAAATGGAGTCGATCGCCCTCAAGGGTTTTCATATCTTTTGAAACTGGAGCCGCTTGACTAACAGCTCATGGCTATGTAACATGGGCAAAAAGCTGATTGCGCCAAAACCCTGCTTGTGGCCCCTCTATCGATTCAGCTTGGCAAATGGAGTCGATCGCCCTCAAGGGTTTTCATATCTTTTGAAACTGGAGCCGCTTGACTAACAGCTCATGGCTATGTAACATGGGCAAAAAGCTGATTGCGCCAAAACCCTGCTTGTGGCCCCTCTATCGATTCAGCTTGGCAAATGGAGTCGATCGCCCTCAAGGGTTTTCATATCTTTTGAAACTGGAGCCGCTTGACTGGCAACTCATGGCTATGTAACATGGGCAAAAAGCTGATGTTGCCAAAACCCTGCTTGTGGCCCCTCTATCGATTCAGCTTGGCAAATGGAGTCGATCGCCCTCAAGGGTTTTCATATCTTTTGAAACTGGAGCCGCTTGACTAACAGCTCATGGCTATGTAACATGGGCAAAAAGCTGATGTCGCCAAAACCCTGCTTGTGACCCCTCTATCGATTCAGCTTGGCAAATGGAGTCGATCGCCCTCAAGGGTTTTCATATCTTTTGAAACTGGAGCCGCTTGACTAACAGCTCATGGCTATGTAACATGGGCAAAAAGCTGATGTCGCCAAAACCCTGCGTGTGGCCCCTCTATCGATTCAGCTTGGCAAATGGAGTCGATCGCCCTCAAGGGTTTTCATATCTTTTGAAACTGGAGCCGCTTGACTGGCAACTCATGGCTATGTAACATGGGCAAAAAGCTGATGTCGCCAAAACCCTGCTTGTGACCCCTCTATCGATTCAGCTTGGCAAATGGAGTGGATCGCCCTCAAGGGTTTTCATATCTTTTGAAACTGGAGCCGCTTGACTAACAGCTCATGGCTGTGTAACATGGGCAAAAAGCTGATTGCGCCAAAACCCTGCTTGTGGCCCCTCTATCGATTCAGCTTGGCAAATGGAGTCGATCGCCCTCAAGGGTTTTCATATCTTTTGAAACTGGAGCCACTTGACTAACAGCTCATGGCTATGTAACATGGGCAAAAAGCTGATTGCGCCAAAACCCTGCTTGTGGCTCCTCTATCGATTCAGCTTGGCAAATGGAGTCGATCGCCCTCAAGGGTTTTCATATCTTTTGAAACTGGAGCCGCTTGACTGGCAACTCATGGCTATATGCAACGTGGGTATACCCCGCATGTGGGTATACCCTTGGCCTAGGCGGCACTTTCCGTGGGTGGTAACATCAGGGTGAAGAAACCCCCCCCCCCCCCCCCCCAAAAGAGATATTCGATTTCAAAATGAAGCACCGAAGGCGGCTAAATCAGTGTGTGACAAGCCAAAAAAACAAGGGGGGGGGGAAGGTCATCTTTATAATTTTTAATTGGGGCGGCAAGATTGCATTCTTGCTCCCCCCCCCTTCTCTCGCCCTCTGCAAACGACGGCACTCCCGTGACCGCCTGTTTAAAAAATTACGCCACATTCGTTTAAGGATCAATATTTCCAGTACCAAGTTAATCAATCAACTCATCACATGCTGATGCTAAATAAGCTAGTGGATAAATAGTCCCTATATAGAGCTGCCTATTGCATGTAAAAATGGTATTTTACAATTATCACCGATGATTCTAACGGCTGAGAAAATATTAAACAGCTCAGTTGAGTTTATGACTATAGTGCACGACAATACTCGCGCATCTGCAATCTTTTTTCAACTGGTGGCGTCGTCGATGACTTTAGAAAACTTGCTTTAAAACTTTACAAAACTTTGAATAATATTAAATCTATTAACAATATTGACTGTATTAAACAATACTGTATTTAACAATATTAAATTAATTAACGGCGTTTCCACCCATATTGAGAAAATATTACCGGTGGAATCATCGGTGGATTGAAAGATGTAATTAATTATACGCCAAAAGGCAGCTCTGATAGCCCTCTACTTTGTAGTATTTGTTTTTGCCAACATCTTCAATTGAAGGCACTCTACGAATAACACATTCTATGGATATGACCAATATTTAAAAGTCTTTTATTTTTTATTTCATGAATTGAAACCATACTTAAATACAAAATAAATTAATAAACTTATAAAAACATTGGGCTTGGTTTCAGGAGATTGGAGTACATGTATTTTAAGTTCGGTTACTTCGATTCGATGATCAATAGAGCATGGGCGGATCCAGCGATCTGGCAACTGTGCATTATTCCCATTTGAATGCATGAGAAACAATCGATTAGTCAAGGGGCCATGGCCCCCTCGAGAATCGATTCTTTCTCATACGTTCAAATGGGAAGAATACATGGTTGCCATATGTTGCTGGTTCCGCCCTTGCAATAGAGCAAAACCTTCTGAAAATTCGTGGTATTTCTACAGAGTTGTTTTTTCTTACCTTTAAATCTGCGGCAGCTTGATATAATACTCATTTTCCTCCATTAAGAATTGGAGCTATATTCTAAGTGAACGCGTTATCCTCGTAAATGCCATACCAAAGTATCATAAAACAACAAATTAACTTTAATCACATGGTTCTTCGGTGTTCTACACCCCTTAACATCTCCTTAACGTACATTCACATTCTCCGGAAATCGGCTGTTATTGGCGATTCAAGATTGCTCAGCACCCATATTTTGATCGTTAATTTCTTCCCTTGCGCACTCTCGACGTGGAAATGCGGGGGTAGCCAGAACATAACTGACGGAGCATGCAAGGCCTTCAAAGGCACAAATTGCTGTGAATTCCCTAATTACTGCAATTTGGTGTTAGAGCTACAGAATAAGGGATGAGTGAATTCTCTGTTCTGCTCATGCTCAGAAAATTGCGCCTTCAATATGGGGAATATGCAATCAAGACCCACAAGAAAGGTAAATGGGGCTGTTGCACACTTTTGCTGTAAGCGATTTAATAGTTGATTCTGGTGTAAAAACCTCCAAAAATAACGATGGCAGCACTAAAAACGTCCGAAATTCACTCCTAAATTCAATAAACGCCTTTATTTGCAAGGGCGTAATGGTGGCTGAGGGCAGTAACAATGGGAGATTCCTATCTTAATTTCGTCACTCTCTCTATGCTGACAAGGATGATTCACAGAGTAATTATTAGTCATCAGAGTAGAGATCCACATCCGATGAATGGTGCGGTGACGTCTAGTGACACTGATGTCTAATTGGGTCAAGTTCTGTATGTTTTTAACTATTTAAAATTGCTAAATTGACAATGTCTATTTTGTTAAAAGAACACCATTATGCGGTTGATTTAACAACTATTTTTGTAAACTAAACAAATACTTAACAGAAAACCCTGGTTGATTTATATAGCAACTTTTAATTATTGTTAAATCAGCAAATTTTGGATTGTTGCTTTAACAATTGATTTTTTTCAGTGTAGAACATGGCAGTGTCTGATTTGCTCGCTGGTACCAACTACCAAGTTCAAGTACCTACCTCACGTCACTATGCTCGTCAGAGACGGATCCAGAAATTCGTCCTACTCTCGCCTTGCCACTTTGTATTAGAAAAGGATATAGGGAAAGAGGCGAAAGTCACGTGACTGTCCCTAATCCACCTCTTTCTAACACGTTCGTTTGAATGGGCAAAGGGAAAGAAGAACGCGAATCTACCCGTGGGGCTCAAATACAACATCACATACGCTGTCGAAAAAAATTCTAATTACACTACAGCGCTCTTGATAACGCAAGAAAGAGCATAAATTGATGTTTTACGGGGCCTTCTTAGGATCTCGTCAATTCTCAAAACACCGTCACCGCTTTTTCAAAATTACACAGAAGAAAAACTTTCGAAACTCGAAAAAAATAAATTTATGTGGCACAGTTGGCAACTTTGAGTGCGAGCGAACATTAAAGTTCTCGTTCATATATGAATTCCGGGGATCAAAAGTTTATAAAGTCGTTTTTAGAGCAGATAAAGAATTTCCGGTCATCGAGTTAAGATGCAAAGTACGAGGAGAGGGGTGCCGGTACCTAAGGAGAGAGAGAGAGAGAGAGGAGGGAGAGAGAGAGAGAGAGAGAGAGAGAGAGAGAGAGAGAAAGAGAGAGAGAGAGAGAGAGAGAGCAAGTGGAGAGATAAATGGCTGAAAATAATAAAATAACACAGTTTTATTTGAATTTACATTTTTACAAACTACAAAAGTCAAATAAAAAATCCTGCGTTGGATCATATTTTATAAATACACGTATCAAAAAAGAACATATAAAACAATGAAAGCAACGAGTTTTCAAATATATGAAGCGGAAAAGAAAGAGTGAAAACAGCGTTGCCATATCGAGATGATGAAGCTTATAAAGTTTGGCTTGAATCAATTCCTCTGTCGATTGTTTTATCATTACTATTATTATTATTTTTATTTTATTTTAAATTAACTGTCTTAAAATAGTGATTTATTGGAAGAAGATGCGCGGTGGGTTCTGCGCATCGCTTTGTGATAAAGTTTGTCGGACCGTCAAACTTATACTCACAATTCTCTGGTGCTGTAATCTAGAGTTTATATCTCCTTTTTATGTAGTCTCTTCGGTAATAAGGCGTGGTCCCATCACTGGGGGGGGGGATTGGTTCTCCTTACTATAATTATTAGTGACATTTGCCATTTCGTGTAAATTAATGTTAATGTTAATGTTAATTTAAAGTTTCAAAAGCATTAAATGGTTAACATTTAACCAATACGTCTTAAACTCAAATCATGGAAAACGCAAAATTTACAATTTGCTTGGATTGTCGAAAAATTTAAACCAAGTTTTTGTAAATCTCAAGATAGCGGTTTTTTTCCCCCAGCCAAATTACTCATTATATCGGGAGTTTGTTCATAGCCGGAATGATGCTCAGGCAGTTCCGTGACCAAAAATTTTTCTAGAAGGGGGGGGGGTCCAGAATCTTACAGCAGTCAAAGGGGTGCAAGTTCATGGAGGTCCAAAATTGATCAATATTTCCTAGAAAATGCAAGAAACTCCTTCATTTAATGGAAAATGTTGATTTCTAGGAAGGATTTTTGACCCCTGAATCTCCCCCTCCTAGTGGGCTCAGAACGTACATTAATACTCTCCTTTTAAATTTTCAATACCAAACGACAGTATCGAACAAAGATCTCAAAGAGTTTCGAGACTCCAAATTAATGGTATTTTTCAAATCACCGATGATTCCACCGGTTGAGAAAAGATTACACAGTTCACTTCAGTGTACGACTGGACTGTATTAGAGTCCCTATATACTATGAGAGTTGCGCCATTGCTGAATCCATTTCTGATTGGCTCTCAGATTTAGGCTGTCAAGAAAGCTCCAAGAGGCAAATGCAATATGGCGGAGGGTTTGTTTACTTTTCGCACACTAGCTTTCATTACACATTTGAAGCAACAGTGACCGCGAAAATTTTTGTTATTTTTTCCTCTGCTTGAATGTTATAATGAAGAACATTATCTCTTTCAATAACGACCGTTATTGTCGAGAATCTGAACCTAACCTATAGTCTGTTCAGCGAGTTAAGAGCCATGGGCTGTTGAGCGAAAACGCATTATTTGACAACACTGCTGGGCATTCAAGAGAGATGTGAGACAGTTTAAAAAGGGTCTCTCATTGTCAGTACCTTCAGAGGCGAGTTTGGAAGGTCCGTCCACGGATCATCTTTTGTTCAACGGCTACCGCTAACTTCATTGTTTTGTAACGTTTTCTTTAAATTCTGTGTTCTATCTGAATTTTCTTTCCGCGAATTTAAAGACAAATTATGACCACTTATTCGATCTCAGCGGAATTTTTCCTTGAGATTGACTCCAATTTTCACGCAAATAGGCCAAGGTTTGTCTGAATTAATAGATTGAACTCTGAATTTTCCTGAGCTCATCGTTCAACTTAATCTCGAGCTATTTGCTTGAAATTTGGAGTCAATCTCAAGGAAAAATTGCGCTGAGATCGAATAGGTGGTCATAATTTGTCTTTAAAGTCGCGGAAAGAAAATTCGGATAGGACACTGAATTTAAAGAAAACGTTACAAAACAATGAAGTTAGCGGTAGCCGTTGAACAAAAGATGGTCCGAGGACGGATCGTTCAAACTCACCTTTAAATGAACTGACAGTGAGAGACCTTTTTATTTGTCTCACATCTTTCTTAAATGCCCAGCAGTGTTGTCAAATAATGCGTTTTCGCTCGACAGCCCATGGCTCTTAACTCGCTGAACAGACTATACAAGAGATAGCGAAATAGTGGCAACAGCGCAGGGACAAATGGCCATCCGCCATTTGCAATTCGCCTCTTGGGGGCTCCATGGATCCGCTTCTTCTTCTTCATTTTGAGAGTCTTGTCGCAACTCTCATAGTATATAGGGACTCTAGACTGTATAAGAACACTCTGACCTGTAATATTTTCTTGATCGGTGCAATCGCCGTTAAGGAATTAAAATAGCCGCATGTTTTTTAAAGTATAATCGAGGACTTCACCGGTTGAGAAAAGATTACAAATGCGAGTATTTTCGAGCATTACCTACAGTCATACACTGAACTGGATTATGTGTAATCTTTTCTCAACCGGTGGAATCATCGGTGAATTGGAAAATATCATTAATTATACGCAAAACGGCAGCTCTGCTATAGACACAGAATAATACAACCAGAACGGAGACTGAGTCGGATTTTGAAGCAAATTCATTTCGCGTCCGCCATGTTGGGATATAGGATGTTTACATCTGGATTCGCGGGCGAAAAAAAAGTATAGGACTTGATCCGCGAAATTTTCATTCTGAAAAGCCATTAGCATAAAAGTGAAGCCGGAAACTTAAGATTTCTTTACAGAATTTACAGAAATAAATGAGTTTCAACGCAAATCACACACATCCGCCATGTTGGGATATAGGACCACAGCGTTGCCTATTGGTGCCGTTAAATTCCAAACTTGCTTCCATTGGCTGTTATGGGAGTTTACTTTCTGATTGTATTATTCTGTGCTATAGACTAGAGTCACCTTCGTATTGAGAGCTATTTTTCCCGCGTAAATCCGACAACTGCGCAAAACGCGGTCGACATCGGCTCATCGGCATGGCGAAGACAAGTCAATCACAATCAATTTGCATGTATAGAAGTGGAAGTGAAAAGGAGCACGCGGAGAAAAGACAGACACAGACAGATCCCACGCTCAAGTGCGTGCGTGCACGGGCCGCGATACGCAGGAGGGGGTAGGGGGGGGGGTTCGGATGAAGGGAGGGGTTGGGTTATTCCTATATTGGATGCAGCCGATGCGATGTGTCCACTGTCCAGTCCACGCGAAACGATATTCCTGCGTCCTCGGTTTGCATGCAGCAATAAAAGTAGTAAGAGGGTTTGCTGCTGGTCGCCACCCCGGTGGGAGCGAGGGGGGGGGGTGAAGGGTTGTTACTTGTTAGCGTGAGAGGAGAAGAGAGAAGGAGGCAAGATCCGTGGTGTGTTGTTGTGGTGCCCATAAGGTGGTGCCTTTCAAGAAGTGAACGTCTCGATTTTCGCGAAGTAGAAGTTAGAACCCTGCAGCAGAGGGAGGAGGGGAAAAGGAACAAGGAAGAAGAATAGAAGATACAGATTGGGAAAGCGGGGCAGGGGGCAGGGGTTTCAATTCTTTCCTCTCACTCTCACTTCCTCTTTCTCTTTCTCTTTCTTTTCGTCCCACTCCAGCGTTGTCAGTTTTGAGACGATGTACTATGACCTTGAAAAGAAAGTCCTCCCGTCGAAACAGTTCTTAAATATGCTGTCCATTATTTTTCAAACAGTTTTAGATTTTTTAAGGCAAACTTTCAAGTGGCTATGCTGTTAGACTGATGGCCCAACCCTTTGCCATCCTTTCTCTCACACATGTGTTCAAACGGCCGCAGAGAGAGAGAGAGAGAGAGAGAGAGAGAGAGAGAGAGAGAGAGAGAGAGAGAGAGAGAGAGAGAGAGAGAGAGAGAGAGAGAGAGAGAGAGAGAGAGAGAGAGAGAGAGAGAGAGAGAGAGAGAGAGAGAGAGAGAGAGAGAGAGAGAGAGAGAGAGAGAGAGAGAGAGAGAGAGAGAGAGAGAGAAAGACAAAGTTCTGTATCCGCTCATGTACTATGACCTTAAAAAGTATGTCCTCTCGTCAAAACGGTTCTTGAATATGCTGTCCATTATTTTTCAAAGAGTTTTAGATTTTTTAAGGCATACTTTCAAGTGGCAATGCTGTTAAACTCTGAAACACCAAAAATCAAAATATCTGAAAACTGCAAAAAAAAAAAAAAAATACTGCAAAAAAAAAAAAAAAAAAAAAAATACTGCAAAAAAAAAAAAAAAAAAAAATACTGCAAAAAAAAAAAAAAAAAAAAGGCCGAAGAATGGAAGAATGAAATTTTTTATCAGGATACTTTCTTTTGAAAGTCATAGTACCAATTTTATGAATTAATTTCCAAAATTATTAACCCATGGTAAGTTGTTACGTGGAGGTTTGGCAGTCAAAGCAATGGGCCTGTTGCAAATTTTTGCTACAGCGATATACAGGGTGTTGAAAAACTGTTCCCGAATATTTCAGGAGCGGGTTTTACAGGTCAAAATAAGACTTTTTTTCGTATCACATGTGTCCGGAAATGCTCCCCTTATGAGCTACAACCCACCAAAGTTTTAAAAAATTGACGGTTTTTTTGGAATAGCGACCACTATTATGGACCAAATGACCTAAAAATTGGTGTTTGAGAGTAATTGTATGTGTAAAATCCATTAATGACCTCGAGAAATTCAGAAATTCAGTCTGACCGTACTTTTCACGTAATTTTGTACCTTTAACGGCACGAATTTTATGTTACGGATTAAAAATTTGAAGAATAATTACCGAAATCAGATGCAAAAAACCCATAGGAAGTTATTTGGTCCGGTTTGTTTCTTTAGATACGACGCGTTTTAAGCGGAATAATCGCTGCACACTGTGGAAAAGTAAGCGCTTTTACCATGAAAAGCGGCAGTGAGTATATGCAACCCGCCTCTCCGCTGCTTCTTCGGGCCGGCCGCGGCGGCCGCTATGGTAAAAGCGCTGGCTTTTCCACACTGTACATCGATTATCTCGGTTAACGCGTCGTATCGAAAGAAACAAAGTGTACCAAAAATCTTTCTAAGGGTTTTTCGCATCTGATTTTGGTAATTATTCTTCAAATATTTAATCCGCAACATAAAATTCGTGCCGTTAAAGGTACAAAATTACTTGAAAAGTACGGTCAGACTGAATTTCTGAATTTCTCGAGGTCATTAATGGATTTTACACTTAAAATTACTGAGAGACACCAATTTTTAGGACATTTGGTTATTAATGGTAGTTGCTATTTCAAAAAAACCGTAATTTTTTTAAAATATTGGGGGGGGGGGGCTGTAGCTCAAAAGGGGGGCATTTTTGGACACATGTTTAAAAGGAAAAAAAAGTATCATTGTAACCTGTAAAATCCGCCCCTGAAATATTCGGGAACAGTTTTTCAACACCCTGTATAGCGCTGTAGCAAAAGTTTGCAACAGACCCATTACCTCTCACGATTAAAACACCATAAATACCAAGTACAAAAATTCAAAAACAACTATAGGCCGAGAATTTTCTTTTTCTTCAGTGCATTTAAAGAAGCCGGTTGATTAGAGCGACCGCAAAAAAAGACATTGCATCGCTGGGTATAGTAGAGGCGGTTTCAAAAGTATAGGCGCGCCTAAAATAGACCGACAATCTTTGGCAAAGGAGGGGTTGCGATAAGGGCCGTTTTCGGCCCCCACCAATTTGACATTTTCATGTCCCAATACGTGTTTTAGAGGTAAAAACAAGTCAAAAAACCTCTATTAACATAACCTCTAAAATGCATCCCTGTTGAGCTACAGCCTCTCAAAGTTGACATTTTTAAGCTGAATTTTACCGCGACATGAGTGACTATATCATATAGGATTTGAAAAGTATCGACAATATATCCACCTAGAACTTGTTTGTAAGTCTTTAGTGAGTCATTAACCTCGGTTAGGGCCCAGATTTGACCACTTTTCCCGAGTTTTCACCTGAAAATATCGAATTTTTCCCAAAAAACTTGTAAAAATTAAGCTTTTTGCCAGCGGTAAATCGTGAATTTGACACCGATCCCAACGAGCATCAAAAAAAATATTTAAGTATGTTATGTAGTAGTATATTAGGTAAAACATATCGAAAAATTGAAGTTGCGCTCGCTTGCGCTCCTGGTTAAAAGTCAACTTTACCGTAAGTAGGTCTACCGATGCGATTCAAACCATACGACCATTATACGGATGTGTGCGGCCGTGCGTGATTAAATATGCAACCATCGATATTCTTCGATAGTTTTAGTTAGATTTGCTGCCGGGAATCATTTTAGAACATTCCTGAACCGAGGGGGGCGGGGGGTGGTTTAAAAAAAAAAAAAAAAAAAAAAAAAAAAAAAAAAAAAAAAAAAAAAAAAAAAGTTACTCGTGCAATTATGTTTGATTGTTTGAGTTGATGGTATGGGGGGGGCGGACCTTGTCGACAGCCATGCTTAAGCTGTCACAACGGCTTCTAAATCTGGTAACACTGAATTATCTCAATGATGAACCTGTCGAACTTCATTTTCGATGAGTGCAGTACGCACAATTCTTACATAATAAGTCTCATATACAATATGTCTCATATAACAAAAATGAAATAAAAAAAAACTCACGAGCGTACACAGTCCGCCCGTAACAATACTGTCACTCGCAAAACTGTGTTTTTTGAGGAAACAAAAAGCAAAAGTGTATCTAGGTATTTTATGTAAATTCCACTTAAAACAACACCGTTATACAATCACCGGTCAATTACTCACGATTCGAGGGAAGGAACACGGGATACTGAATTAGCACTGTAACACTTTCTTCGATCTGACCCAAAGAGGAGAAAGGTGTAAATAAATGCTTTCTTTTATATCAATCAGATTAGCACACAATGAAGATAGTGCGATTTATACCACAGATGAGACTTAAGAATGGTGCGCACTGCACTCATCGAAAATGAAGTTCGACAGGTTCATCATTGAGATAATTCAGTGTTACCAGATTTAGAAGCCGTTGTGACAGCTTAAGCATGGCTGTCGACAAGGTCCACCCCCCCCCCCCCATACCATCAACTCAAACAATCAAACATAATTGCACGAGTAACTTTTTTTTTTTTTTTTTTTTTTTTTTTAACCCCCCCCCCCCCCCCCCCTCGGTTCAGGAATGTTCTAAAATGATTCCCGGCAGCAAATCTAACTAAGACTATCGAAGAATATCGATGGTTGCATATTTAATCACGCACGGCCGCACACATCCGTATAATGGTCGTATGGTTTTAATCGCATCGGTAGACCTACTTACGGTAAAGTTGACTTTTAACCAGGAGCGCAAGCGAGCGCAACTTCAATTTTTCGATATGTTTTACCTAATATACTACTACATAACATACTTAAATATTTTTTTTGATGCTCGTTGGGATCGGTGTCAAATTCACGATTTACCGCTGGCAAAAAGCTTAATTTTTACAAGTTTTTTGGGAAAAATTCGATATTTTCAGGTGAAAACTCGGGAAAAGTGGTCAAATCTGGGCCCTAACCGAGGTTAATGACTCACTAAAGACTTACAAACAAGTTCTAGGTGGATATATTGTCGATACTTTTCAAATCCTATATGATATAGTCACTCATGTCGCGGTAAAATTCAGCTTAAAAATGTCAACTTTGAGAGGCTGTAGCTCAACAGGGATGCATTTTAGAGGTTATGTTAATAGAGGTTTTTTGACTTGTTTTTACCTCTAGAACACGTATTGGGACATGAAAATGTCAAATTGGTGGGGGCCGGAAACGGCCCTTATCGCAACCCCTCCTTTATTTAAAGCGTTTCAAGGTGAAAATCCAATTCTAAAATTTATTTTCATTCTTTTTATAAGGTAATATGCGAGAAATAACCTTGGAAAAATTCAAAGATTACTGGTCCAGGTGCACCTCTGAAACGATCCAGTGGCGAAGCGTGCAAGTTGGCAACGTTGCAATTAGTCCATTTAAACCCATGTAAAAAGGTCGAATGCGAAGGTGTTCACTGAACACACCCAACAATTCGATCTTTTTCATGGGTTTAAATGGACTAACTGCAACGTTGCCAACTTGCACGCTTCGCCACTGAAACGACCTCTAGTGTAGGTATAATGAGAAATCCTCTATCTCTCTCATTTTTTTTGTTAAAACGTACATGTTAGACAATGAAAGAGAAGTTATAATTTTACAATAGAAAATGAGAGTGTCGAAAGATACCCTGGTCCCAGGTAGCGCCTTACTGAATTAGTGGCGTCCCGTGGCGTCCTATGAAATTTGGCAACACTGTATTCTGTCCATTTAAACCCAAAAGTCGAAAGTATCAGACATTGTATAAATGCTCTCCAAGGTTGCGTTTTCTGACTTGGCCTGGGCGGGCGGCCTACCGCCACTTATGATATTGTGCAACTTTTTAATATTTTCAATAGTACCCGAGAGAGCACCCGCTTAAGTTTTCTCCCCTGGAATATCCTTGAAGAAATTTTTGTCAGAACTTTCCCTCTTTCAGGGACCGTCCATTAAATTTTACGGAGAAAATTGTGTCCGATCTTTGCAACATATAATGGTTCTTACTATACACATTATGAATGTATTACGTCTCGTCGTTATCAGCGCACCTTTTCGATGCCCTCTAGGCTCAATTCGCTGTAAGGTTGAGTCGTCGGTCGAAGGCTCTCAGCTTGAATTCAGTGCATTTGCCTGCGGATGGAATCTTAGAAGAGCAATCATTAGATTACCATTGTCGCGGCATTGACAAGATATGATTACGCTATATTACAGTCACGCCCCAGGTCCCAGGTGAATTTGCGATATTACAATTTTGCATGGATGATGTATAAAAAAAAAAAAAAAAAAAAAAAATCTGGCTTGAAGATTTGGGATTTTAAAAGGTCAGTCAAACGAGAAAGGGAAAGCTTGAGGTTGCAGACGGAGTGCATGCAGGGGAATTTAGTTTTCTCGGTCTCCTGTCTTGCGGAGTTGTCAAGTTGTGCTCCTGAAGCAAGAGATGAATGAGAGAAAATTGAAAAATCACCCTATGAGTAGCCGATACTCATTTCTCAGAATGTAAAAAGTACTAGTTTGGTGGCAATACTATGGTGTTTTGTGTGGTTTTTTTCCAAGACCTCAAATGTGAAACATTAAAAAACAATACGCAAAACACCAAAATTGCCACTATACTAATATTTTTCACGTGAAGGAAAAAAAAATAGGTGTCGGGTACTGGTGCAAATTTCAGGGACGTCGGCTACTGGGGTGTTCACCTTATAGCTTTTCCTCTTAAGAAGCACTCACTTTGGGTTGAAAGCGCACCCTCTACCACAGAATACTCTAATCAGAACGGAAACTCGAATTCATTTTGAAACATTCTTTACTTCGGGCCGCCATGTTGGAAAGTGAGCATTTTCGGCAATTTTCGGCTGATCTTCGGCAACTGACCGGGTTGTGATTGGTCGTATAAACTGAAAAATCACGTCTGCCATCTTGAGAAGTGAGCAGGCACAGTTGCCAGTTGGTGCTGGTAAATTCCAAATCTTGTTTCCATTGGCTCTTATGGGAGTTAGTTTCCGTTCTGATTAGAGTATTCTGTGCCTCTACATGAACACTTGAGGGTAAAAGCTCACTCACTTGAAAAGAGGGTTGGAAATTCGGAGGAAAATTTTTGGAGTGAAACCAGGATGAGGAAAACAAAATTTTTGAACTCGATCTGACATTGGCGCTCTGCGCACGTTTCTGTGATAAGGAACAGGGCGAGTTTTTTTCAATAAACTTTAACGAGTATCTTTGTGTGAGTGTGTGCGGGCGGGTGAACTGAACGTCGTCTCACTCTCCCACGTCCCCCAAGAGACCGCTTCGTCTGGGGCCCCGGGTCCCATCCCATCCTCCACTTCCCGAGCCTTTATCACTCCAGTATCAAGTGAGCGCAAAATGAATTTCCAACACACCGAGTGAGGCCGCTCGCTATTGCCAAGCCTGTTCGGAATTTTCGGAAGATTTAAACGCTCTCTGAGTGTCTTAAAACAAAAAACAAAAACAGAAAGCTCGGCGTATTATCCGCTTACGTAACAGGGAGAAAAGTCATAACGATGAACTAAGAGCCGCAAAAGTTAGCTTGAAAATTAAAAAAAAAAAAAAAAAAAAAAAAAACCAACAGAGGAAAATCTTATAACGATAAGCTAAAAGATTGGCCAGTGGCGTCGTGTGCAATTTGGTAACACTGTATTCTATCCATTTAAACTCATGTAAAAGATCGAATTCAGGGGGTGCACAGTGCACAAGGAAAATTTGATATATCGAATGAGTTTCAATGAAGGAGCCACGTTGTTGCCAGATGGCACGCGACGCCACTGAGATTGACACTTAAATTTCACTAAATTTGTAGCTTCAAAATGAATCAAAAAACCGAATAAAGATATCATTTTACGAGATAGTTCAAAACAAGACCATGGAACAAGCAATAATTCAACAATTTCAAACTTCAAAACCTGATTATTATAGTCTGCACAATAATGGGGATCTTGCAAACTTTTGCTACAGGGGAGTGTTGTTCGTAACCAGGGGCGCCTCGTGCAATTTATACAACAACAACGGATTCTCTTCATTTAAACCCTCGTCAATAATCGATCTTCGAGAGCTTTACTGAATTCCTGAGAAATCGATATTTTCGCATAGGTTCAAATGGCATAAAAAGTGGTTGCCAAATAGCATGAGTCGCCATATACTGTTCCAATTCGTAGGTTATGTGGTGTGGTGCATAACGTACTTACACAAAGAGTAAACAAGAGTCGCAATTGAATGGAAGGCCTGCGTGGTCAACGTAGATAAGGGATCCGAACGCGGGCTGGCCTGGGCTGGCCTCTGATTGGCTGCAGCGGGTGGAGCAAAAATGACTCGAGGTATAGGGAAAATAACACGGGATTTTCGTTCCGGGGCGTTTATCTCGAAACCTAAGCAAAATAATATCTAAACAATTTATACGAGTCGATTTAGCAGATTTTTCTGAACAATTTGATAGGTCATAAGTGCCACTTTATTGCAAATTCGAAAAGACTGTTTCAGTTTAAAAGTACGCACAATAGTGAGTTACTCAAACACTGCTCGAACACACGCCAAGCATGTAATCACACTATTGTGCGTACTTTTAAACTGAAACAGTCTTTTCGAATTTGCAATGAAGTGGCACTTATGACCTATCAAATTGTTTGGAAAAATCTGCTGAATCGACTCGTATAAATTGTTTAGATACGATTTTGCTTAGGTTTCGAGATAAACGCCCCGGAACGAAAATCCCGTGTTATTTTCCCTATACCTCGAGTCATTTTTGCTCCACCCGCTGCAGCCAATCAGAGGCCAGCCCAGGCCAGCCCGCGTTCGGATCCCTTATCTACGTTGACCACGCAGGCCTTCCATTCAATTGCGACTCTTGTTTACTCTTTGTACTTACATGATGCATACATACTCGGGTGGCTTGTCTAAACTTTGGGCAGTGGCGTAGCGTGCAAATTTGCAACGTTGTACTGTGTCCATTTAAATCCATTAAAAAGATCGAACTACTGCTCGTTAGGTGAGCACCTTCAGATTCGACCTTTTGCATGGGTTTAAATAGACTAATACAAGTTTGCCAAATTGCACGCTACGCCACTGACTTTGGGCTAGTTTCTCTATGATAGGGGTGAGTTTTATACCTTTTTTAATGGTCTCGTCGTTATTTTTGCAGCATTTTACCTCAGATTTGATCTCCGTTTGCCTACAGCAAACCCTTGCAAAGAGTTACAATAACACAATAATTCTAACGTTAAATACCACGGAAATAAGGAGGCGCTCGTTAAAAGAATTCAAAATCCACTTGTTAAACTCTAGAAATCAGTTCCATTTTGAACACTCTGCGCTACACTGTACACCATTTCACCAGCATAATACTGTATAGGCAGCCCTCGCATCGAAGCAAGCGTCAATATAGCCTCCAAACGTTGTGTTTCGATTAGATAAATTTAAGAGTTAAATTATTTTATGGTCATCCTCTGTTCAGAAAGACCAGGCAGCAAATACAGCAAGAACTTTATGTAATTTTTTTAAAGAGATGGAGAGAGGGTGAGAGAGAGAAGGGGGAGAGGGAGGAGAGATTTATTATAAATTTCTCGGGGGTAGTGATGGAGCTTTTTTTTTTTTTTTTTTTTTTTTTTTTTTTAAATCAGGCTCCGTTTATTTTTCTAAAACACTTGCCACCAACGTGAAAATCCAGAATAACACTGTTGAGAAAAAGCCACAACATGAAGCAGCGCTACCTCTACGCCACGCGACATTTGCAGTGTTGCCAAATGCACTGCTTCAAGTCATTCATTTTCCATTTAAATGAATGTAAATCTATACGGAGGATTCAAACCCGAAATTAGGCAACGCTGGACATGCGTCCTATCAAGACACCTAATACTTTCAAGTTACCTACTAGGTGTGGGACATATTTTTTATTTTATTTTCACTCGAATCCAAATTGAATGTAAGTTAGATTCGTTTTACCCCTATGATTTTTAGTCCCCGGAGTGTTTCCGGTGTGATTTTTTATGAGCGAATAAAGTAGCGGTACCTACAAAACGATGTGATCCCGCGAGCTATCGTAACTTTGGTGCGTCGCTGTGTTGCAAGGAGTTCTTTGCGAATCCGTTATTCAAATTGTTTGAACGTGAAATCTCTTTCGCTCTGACGTTGAAGAATACAGACAGAATATCGAATGAAAATGACGGGATCTGATTTCCACTGCTGGTGTATTTTTCAAGGTAATATGGATTTGTATAACCGATAGGCGTTGGGGTACCATATAAAATGCTTAAAAGATTTATGACCCCAACCACCCCCGTTGGGGGGGGGACCCCCAAGGTTATAGATTAAAGAGGTCTGAGGTAAGCTCACCTGACTTCGCGCCACAAATTCAGTCGCGCGCAGTTCAAAATCACTGCAGGCAAGATGGCCGACAAAAGCAGAAAACGTATACTCTTTGCAGAAAACATTGGGTTGTTTTCTGTTTTCCTGCAGAGAGCAGCACTACGCTAGAATACATAGGGAAGATTTGAGGCACACTGAAGTTTCGGGGATTCAACAAAATAACATGTAAAACAACAGTCAACACCTTATGATGTCGCATGGCGTTAAACGGTGATTTTCGGAAAACACGGGGGTGGGGGTGAAGAGGAGGGTGCTCACCATTCAACATATATCATGCGACGTTGACTGTTGTTTTGTTGAATCCGCGAAACTTCAGAGTGCCTCCGCTGCAGCCAGTTAGTGCTCCGTCTCTATTTGTCTCTGGAGAGCAGCCCAATGTTTTCTGCAAAGAGTATACATTTTCTGCTTTTGTCGGCCATATTGCCTGCAATGATTTTGAACAACCCGCCACTGAACTTGTGGCGCGAAGTTAGATGAGCATATCTCTTTAATCTTTATCTCTGGGTGACTCCCTGATCTTAACTGTTTTGTTCCCCGACTTCAAACAAATTGGTGAAGACATGCATACCTCGTATAAGTAGAATTAGCTGGAGAATTGGAGTGCTCAATAGAAAAATTCATACATGTCTGACAAGAAATATTTAATGAAAAATTTCTCAATATCTTACAGAACAAGTTACAAAAAGCTTGGATTTATTTCCCCCTGCTTTTTTAGTGATTTATTAGGAGTCCGGTTGGAGAATTTGCCTGAGAACCAGAGAACCCACTTATTAAAACAAAAGCAAAAAAGCAGAAAAAAACTCAGGAAAATGAAGGCTATAAATGCATGAATTATAAAAAATTTAAACACTCTGGGATAATTTCAGTGAGCTCTCCATTGATGTTTTTCGACGAATTGTTACAAGTTTTCACATATCGTTCAAAAAAGAGTTGATGACAACACGGGAAAAAAAGACTGGTAGAATTTACTATTATGCATAGCTGATTTTGGAGTCTGCAATCAAGTATGGTAAATTTCACCATCATATGGTAAATGCAACGCGCCTTGCATTGCAATTGTGGTGCAATGTAACACCAGGCCATCTTAATTTACTACAAGGTACGTTGAATTTACTATATTATGGTAAAATTTACCAGACTTGATAGCAGACTCCAAAATCAGCTATGCTGATGATAAATTCTACCAGTCTTTTTTTTCCGTGTAAGGAATACACTTATGAATTATCACATTTCTCTTTGATTTCTGCTTGTCAGTATGGGTCTTCTTTGAGTAATTCGTTCACTCATCAGACCCATGAATCTTGAATACATTCTAAAAGGCCAAAATTAATGTCGCTCTAACTTTCTGCGACGAATAAAATTATTACTTAATAACTACATAAAAATCTGGAACATTTTTTTACAAACTGAAAAGAAACGATCACTCGTGTATGAACGTATCCAGATTTCAAAAATATAGATTCCTAGGGAAACCAACATAACTTTGCCAGCTACGAAGCGTGCAATCTGACAACATTTCGTTTGGCTCATTAAAAACCCACGAAAAATATCTAACAATCTAGAAAGCGGCGATGACCATTAAATTCGACCTTTTCTGTGGGTTCAAATGGACGAAGTACTACGTTGCACAATAGCACGATTCGCCTTTGAACTTTGCCTGTAAAAATGATCTAACGAGAAAGGGAAATACGTGTCCCAAAAGTTACAGTTTCTTGGTCATATCACCGAGAAATGCTTTTGATTTTTGTCAAAGATTACAGGTCAACTCTGCCTCCACATCTGAACCAGTTGTGTAGCGTGCAATAAGGCAACGTCGCAGTTCCTTCATTTAAACCCATGAGAAAGATCGAACTATTGGGTGTTCGGTGAACACATTTGCATTCGACTTAAATGGGTTTAAATGGATACAACACAACGTTGCGGAATTGCCCTCTTCGCCACTGATCTGAACCGAGCTAAATAAATACCTTTCTCAACCATCTGGATGCGTCCATTGGAGCTTTCACCACAGAATAATACAATCAGAACGGAAACTCTGTCGGATTTTGAAGCAAATTCATTTCACGTCCGCCATGTTGGGATAAAGGATGTTTACATCTGGATTCGCGCGCGAAAAAAAAAAAGTATAGGACATGATCCGCGAAATTTTCATTCTGAAATGCCATTAGAATAAAAGTGAGGCCGGAAATTTAAGATTTTTTTTCCAGAATTTACAGAAATAAATGAGTTTCAACACAAATCACACTTGTCCGCCATGTTGGGATATAGGACCACAGCGTTGCCTATTGGTGCCGTTAAATTCCAAACTTGCTTCCATTGGCTCTTATGGGAGTTCCCGTTCTGATTGTATTATTCTGTGCCTTCACGATGCGTTTTCTTCTTTTGTCAGCCAATTAAGATACTGCGGCTGTGGGTCTATACACATTGTTAGACCCAGGTTAAATTCTAGCTGGTCGACGTGGAGGTTGAAGTGGCGGTTGGTGGGCCATGCGCCGGAGTAGTTTTCTCCGATGAGGTCGAAGGCACTGCTATCATGCTCATGCCGGTCCCTGAGGCGGTAAAGTCCGTCCCTGCCCCGGCGCCACCCCCCGATGGACCCATGGCGTCGGGTCAGTCCGGATCGTAGATGCAATCGATTCGTATGATAAGCAGCGCAGTCACCAGGGTTAGCGACGTCAGAGTGCTTTCAATCACCGACAGCAACATCGATGTCTCGCTCGAGCTGCAACAAACAAACAAACAAAAAAAACAAAAAACAAAAAACGGCGTTAGTAAGAAGAAGCTAAACAGAGCAGAGAGCTTTGGCAACATCGAAATCGATCCGTTTAAATCCGTGAAAAATGATTGATAAATGATTTATTTTCAGTCTTTAGACAAAAGCTAATAACAAAACTAAACTAAAAAATGTTAAAATACTCAAATTACACGTCAACTATACTAGAAAAATTAAATATACTAACGTAAAAATCACATAAAAATTAAAGACTGAAAATTCGGTACCTCCATATAGACGAGCCTGTTTTGGAGGTTACGTTCAATAAAGAAAATTGAGTAGAAAATACACGAGAGAGTTTAAAAGTGAGGGAGAGAGGGAGTGGGTTTTTCGTACAAAATAGTGAACTTCATTTTTTTATTTTTTTTTTTTCAATAGGTTGCTAAATGTTTGATTGGTAGTATATCCATTCCAAGTATAAACTTAAAAAAAAAAAAAAAAAAAAAAAAAAAAACGAACTGTGGGGGTCAGTGACTAAGTGTGCTATCCAGCAATGCAGCATTTTGTACTATTGAACCACGGGCTTGTGCCGCTGAGAAAATGTCGGTTCGGTTCGGTTCAGGGTTCCGACCGGTTCGCGAAAGTGCGAACCACTTAGAACCGGATTTGTGAGCCGGAGTAGTGAACCGGTTCAGTTCCAATGATGGGCTTTTGTTTGACATTTTCTCAGAGACACGTAATTTCCATAGCTAAGAGCAAAAAGAACAAACTATGGCATGATTTGAAATATTACCTCTTCAATAATAAAAGAGGTGCGTTATTGGACACTAAAAAGAATCAGAAGCAAACAATAAACTTTTGAATAAATTACCTTTTTTCTTAAAATTAAAAGAATAGCAAAAGATTCTATTATTCGTGAAATGGGTCTGTTGCAAACTTCTGCTACACCGATTAAGAGAGTTTAATCCAATGTAAAATCACCTGAAAAGTCCATTAGTGGTATCAGAAGGTCATAAAATGCAAGAATAAACTCACAAGAGGCGTTTAATGAAATCCAAGATGGCGGAGCAATATCGAGCATTTTTTATGCAAGCACCACGAACATCCATAGATAGCCAACCTGACAATATCGATCACAACCAATCACAACGTAAACAAACACATAACTTCTACCTCCAGTGAGGTTGTCAAAGTTGGCTATCCTTGGATGTTTGTGGTGCATGCATACAAATTGCTCGATATTTCTCCGCCATCTTGGATTTCGTTAAACTTCTCTTGTGAGTTTATTATTGCATTTTATGACTTTCTGATGCCACCAATGGAAATTTCAGGCGATTTTACATTAGATTAAATACTCTTAATCGTTGTAGCAAAAGTTTGCAACAGACCCATTGTAAGGGCAATTTCACGATAACGGGAATTGTATGTCGCCAGAATGACAAGCTTTTCACCATTTAACTTAAGGATAAAAAGTTGAACAGCAAGCGGCATCACAAGCAGGGTTTTTCGCGACATCACGTTTTTGCCCATGTGATGAGTCAAGGGTTGCAATGAGTGAAACGGCCCCATTGCAAAAGATATGAAAACCCTTGAGGGCGATCGACTCCATATTCCATTCTGAATCAATAGAGGGGTGACAAGGGGGGTTTTCTTGACATCACGTTTTTGCCCATGTGATGAGTCAAGTGTTGCAATGAGTGAAACGGCCCCATTGCAAAAGATATGAAAACCCTTGAGGGCGATCGACTCCATATTCCATTCTGAATCAATAGAGGGGTGACAAGGGGGGTTTTCTTGACATCACGTTTTTGCCCATGTGATGAGTCAAGTGTTGCAATGAGTGAAACGGCCCCATTGCAAAAGATATGAAAAC
Source organism: Trialeurodes vaporariorum (assembly GCA_011764245.1). NCBI lineage: Eukaryota > Metazoa > Arthropoda > Insecta > Hemiptera > Aleyrodidae > Trialeurodes > Trialeurodes vaporariorum. The sequence goes on from VMOF01000379.1 coordinate 1,438,908, forward strand.
CCTTGAGGGCGATCGACTCCATTTTCCATTCTGAATCAATAGAGGGGTGACAAGGGGGGTTTTCTTGACATCACGTTTTTGCCCATGTGATGAGTCAAGTGTTGCAATGAGTGAAACGGCCCCATTGCAAAAGATATGAAAACCCTTGAGGGCGATCGACTCCATTTTCCATTCTGAATCAATAGAGGGGTGACAAGGGGGTTTTCTTGACATCACGTTTTTGCCCATGTGATGAGTCAAGTGTTGCAATGAGTGAAACGGCCCATTGCAAAAGATATGAAAACCCTTGAGGGCGATCGACTCCATATTCCATTCTGAATCAATAGAGGGGTGACAAGGGGGGTTTTCTTGACATCACGTTTTTGCCCATGTGATGAGTCAAGTGTTGCAATGAGTGAAACGGCCCCATTGCAAAATATATGAAAACCCTTGAGGGCGATCGACTCCATATTCCATTCTGAATCAATAGAGGGGTGACAAGGGGGGGTTTTTTTGACATCACGTTTTTGCCCATGTGATGAGTCAAGTGTTGCAATGAGTGAAACGGCCCCATTGCAAAATATATGAAAAAACCCTTTAGGGCGATCGACTCCATATTCCATTCTGAATCAATAGAGGGGTGACAAGGGGGGTTTTCTTGACATCACGTTTTTGCCCATGTGATGAGTCAAGTGTTGCAATGAGTGAAACGGCCCCATTGCAAAATATATGAAACCCTTGAGGGCGATCGACTCCATATTCCATTCTGAATCAATAGAGGGGTGACAAGGGGGGTTTTTTTGACATCACGTTTTTGCCCATGTGATGAGTCAAGTGTTGCAATGAGTGAAACGGCCCCATTGCAAAAATATGAAAACCCTTGAGGGCGATCGACTCCATTTTCCATTCTGAATCAATAGAGGGGTGACAAGGGGGGTTTTCTTGACATCACGTTTTTGCCCATGTGATGAGTCAAGTGTTGCAATGAGTGAAACGGCCCCATTGCAAAAGATATGAAAACCCTTGAGGGCGATCGACTCCATATTCCATTCTGAATCAATAGAGGGGTGACAAGGGGGGTTTTCTTGACATCACGTTTTTGCCCATGTGATGAGTCAAGTGTTGCAATGAGTGAAACGGCCCCATTGCAAAAAATATGAAAACCCTTGAGGGCGATCGACTCCATTTTTCCCTTCTGAATCAATAGAGGGGTGACAAGGGGGGTTTTCTTGACATCACGTTTTTGCCCATGTGATGAGTCAAGTGTTGCAATGAGTGAAACGGCCCCATTGCAAAAGATATGAAAACCCTTGAGGGCGATCGACTCCATTTTCCATTCTGAATCAATAGAGGGGTGACAAGGGGGGTTTTCTTGACATCACGTTTTTGCCCATGTGATGAGTCAAGTGTTGCAATGAGTGAAACGGCCCCATTGCAAAAGATATGAAAACCCTTGAGGGCGATCGACTCCATTTTCCATTCTGAATCAATAGAGGGGTGACAAGGGGGGTTTTCTTGACATCACGTTTTTGCCCATGTGATGAGTCAAGTGTTGCAATGAGTGAAACGGCCCCATTGCAAAAGATATGAAAAACCCCTTTAGGGCGATCGACTCCATTTTCCATTCTGAATCAATAGAGGGGTGACAAGGGGGTTTTCTTGACATCACGTTTTTGCCCATGTGATGAGTCAAGTGTTGCAATGAGTGAAACGGCCCCATTGCAAAAGATATGAAAACCCTTGAGGGCGATCGACTCCATTTTCCATTCTGAATCAATAGAGGGGTGACAAGGGGGTTTTCTTGACATCACGTTTTTGCCCATGTGATGAGTCAAGTGTTGCAATGAGTGAAACGGCCCCATTGCAAAAGATATGAAAACCCTTGAGGGCGATCGACTCCATTTTCCATTCTGAATCAATAGAGGGGTGACAAGGGGGGGTTTTTTTGACATCACGTTTTTGCCCATGTGATGAGTCAAGTGTTGCAATGAGTGAAACGGCCCCATTGCAAAAGATATGAAAACCCTTGAGGGCGATCGACTCCATTTTCCATTCTGAATCAATAGAGGGGTGACAAGGGGGGTTTTCTTGACATCACGTTTTTGCCCATGTGATGAGTCAAGTGTTGCAATGAGTGAAACGGCCCCATTGCAAAAGATATGAAAACCCTTGAGGGCGATCGACTCCATTTTCCATTCTGAATCAATAGAGGGGTGACAAGGGGGGGTTTTTTTGACATCACGTTTTTTTCCCATGTGATGAGTCAAGTGTTGCAATGAGTGAAACGGCCCCATTGCAAAAATATGAAAACCCTTGAGGGCGATCGACTCCATTTTCCATTCTGAATCAATAGAGGGGTGACAAGGGGGGTTTTCTTGACATCACGTTTTTGCCCATGTGATGAGTCAAGTGTTGCAATGAGTGAAACGGCCCCATTGCAAAATATATGAAAACCCTTGAGGGCGATCGACTCCATTTTCCATTCTGAATCAATAGAGGGTGACAAGGGGGGTTTTCTTGACATCACGTTTTTGCCCATGTGATGAGTCAAGTGTTGCAATGAGTGAAACGGCCCCATTGCAAAAGATATGAAAACCCTTGAGGGCGATCGACTCCATTTCCATTCTGAATCAATAGAGGGGTGACAAGGGGGGGTTTTTTTGACATCACGTTTTTGCCCATGTGATGAGTCAAGTGTTGCAATGAGTGAAACGGCCCCATTGCAAAAGATATGAAAACCCTTGAGGGCGATCGACTCCATATTCCATTCTGAATCAATAGAGGGGTGACAAGGGGGGTTTTCTTGACATCACGTTTTTGCCCATGTGATGAGTCAAGTGTTGCAATGAGTGAAACGGCCCCATTGCAAAAGATATGAAAACCCTTGAGGGCGATCGACTCCATTTTCCATTCTGAATCAATAGAGGGGTGACAAGGGGGGTTTTCTTGACATCACGTTTTTGCCCATGTGATGAGTCAAGTGTTGCAATGAGTGAAACGGCCCCATTGCAAAAGATATGAAAACCCTTGAGGGCGATCGACTCCATTTCCATTCTGAATCAATAGAGGGGTGACAAGGGGGGTTTTCTTGACATCACGTTTTTGCCCATGTGATGAGTCAAGTGTTGCAATGAGTGAAACGGCCCCATTGCAAAAGATATGAAAACCCTTGAGGGCGATCGACTCCATTTTCCATTCTGAATCAATAGAGGGGTGACAAGGGGGGTTTTCTTGACATCACGTTTTTGCCCATGTGATGAGTCAAGTGTTGCAATGAGTGAAACGGCCCCATTGCAAAAATATGAAAACCCTTGAGGGCGATCGACTCCATATTCCATTCTGAATCAATAGAGGGGTGACAAGGGGGGTTTTCTTGACATCACGTTTTTGCCCATGTGATGAGTCAAGTGTTGCAATGAGTGAAACGGCCCCATTGCAAAAGATATGAAAACCCTTGAGGGCGATCGACTCCATATTCCATTCTGAATCAATAGAGGGGTGACAAGGGGGGTTTTCTTGACATCACGTTTTTGCCCATGTGATGAGTCAAGTGTTGCAATGAGTGAAACGGCCCCATTGCAAAAATATGAAAACCCTTGAGGGCGATCGACTCCATATTCCATTCTGAATCAATAGAGGGGTGACAAGGGGGGTTTTCTTGACATCACGTTTTTTTCCCATGTGATGAGTCAAGTGTTGCAATGAGTGAAACGGCCCCATTGCAAAATATATGAAAACCCTTGAGGGCGATCGACTCCATATTCCATTCTGAATCAATAGAGGGGTGACAAGGGGGGTTTTCTTGACATCACGTTTTTGCCCATGTGATGAGTCAAGGTTGCAATGAGTGAAACGGCCCCATTGCAAAAATATGAAAACCCTTGAGGGCGATCGACTCCATATTCCATTCTGAATCAATAGAGGGGTGACAAGGGGGTTTTCTTGACATCACGTTTTTGCCCATGTGATGAGTCAAGTGTTGCAATGAGTGAAACGGCCCCATTGCAAAATATATGAAAACCCTTGAGGGCGATCGACTCCATATTCCATTCTGAATCAATAGAGGGGTGACAAGGGGGGTTTTCTTGACATCACGTTTTTGCCCATGTGATGAGTCAAGTGTTGCAATGAGTGAAACGGCCCCATTGCAAAATATATGAAAACCCTTGAGGGCGATCGACTCCATTTTCCATTCTGAATCAATAGAGGGGTGACAAGGGGGGTTTTCTTGACATCACGTTTTTGCCCATGTGATGAGTCAAGTGTTGCAATGAGTGAAACGGCCCCATTGCAAAAATATGAAAAACCCCTTTAGGGCGATCGACTCCATATTCCATTCTGAATCAATAGAGGGGTGACAAGGGGGGGTTTTTTTGACATCACGTTTTTGCCCATGTGATGAGTCAAGTGTTGCAATGAGTGAAACGGCCCCATTGCAAAAGATATGAAAACCCTTGAGGGCGATCGACTCCATATTCCATTCTGAATCAATAGAGGGGTGACAAGGGGGGTTTTCTTGACATCACGTTTTTGCCCATGTGATGAGTCAAGTGTTGCAATGAGTGAAACGGCCCCATTGCAAAAGATATGAAAACCCTTGAGGGCGATCGACTCCATTTTCCATTCTGAATCAATAGAGGGGTGACAAGGGGGGTTTTCTTGACATCACGTTTTTGCCCATGTGATGAGTCAAGTGTTGCAATGAGTGAAACGGCCCCATTGCAAAAGATATGAAAACCCTTGAGGGCGATCGACTCCATTTTCCATTCTGAATCAATAGAGGGGTGACAAGGGGGGTTTTCTTGACATCACGTTTTTGCCCATGTGATGAGTCAAGTGTTGCAATGAGTGAAACGGCCCCATTGCAAAAGATATGAAAACCCTTGAGGGCGATCGACTCCATTTCCATTCTGAATCAATAGAGGGGTGACAAGGGGGGTTTTCTTGACATCACGTTTTTGCCCATGTGATGAGTCAAGTGTTGCAATGAGTGAAACGGCCCCATTGCAAAATATATGAAAACCCTTGAGGGCGATCGACTCCATTTTCCATTCTGAATCAATAGAGGGGTGACAAGGGGGGGTTTTTTTGACATCACGTTTTTGCCCATGTGATGAGTCAAGTGTTGCAATGAGTGAAACGGCCCCATTGCAAAAAATATGAAAACCCCTTTAGGGCGATCGACTCCATTTCCATTCTGAATCAATAGAGGGGTGACAAGGGGGGGTTTTTTTGACATCACGTTTTTGCCCATGTGATGAGTCAAGTGTTGCAATGAGTGAAACGGCCCCATTGCAAAATATATGAAAACCCTTGAGGGCGATCGACTCCATATTCCATTCTGAATCAATAGAGGGGTGACAAGGGGGGTTTTCTTGACATCACGTTTTTGCCCATGTGATGAGTCAAGTGTTGCAATGAGTGAAACGGCCCCATTGCAAAATATATGAAAACCCTTGAGGGCGATCGACTCCATATTCCATTCTGAATCAATAGAGGGGTGACAAGGGGGGTTTTCTTGACATCACGTTTTTGCCCATGTGATGAGTCAAGTGTTGCAATGAGTGAAACGGCCCCATTGCAAAATATATGAAAACCCTTGAGGGCGATCGACTCCATATTCCATTCTGAATCAATAGAGGGGTGACAAGGGGGGTTTTCTTGACATCACGTTTTTGCCCATGTGATGAGTCAAGTGTTGCAATGAGTGAAACGGCCCCATTGCAAAATATATGAAAACCCTTGAGGGCGATCGACTCCATATTCCATTCTGAATCAATAGAGGGGTGACAAGGGGGGTTTTCTTGACATCACGTTTTTGCCCATGTGATGAGTCAAGTGTTGCAATGAGTGAAACGGCCCCATTGCAAAATATATGAAAACCCTTGAGGGCGATCGACTCCATATTCCATTCTGAATCAATAGAGGGGTGACAAGGGGGGTTTTCTTGACATCACGTTTTTGCCCATGTGATGAGTCAAGTGTTGCAATGAGTGAAACGGCCCCATTGCAAAATATATGAAAACCCTTGAGGGCGATCGACTCCATATTCCATTCTGAATCAATAGAGGGGTGACAAGGGGGGTTTTCTTGACATCACGTTTTTGCCCATGTGATGAGTCAAGTGTTGCAATGAGTGAAACGGCCCCATTGCAAAATATATGAAAACCCTTGAGGGCGATCGACTCCATATTCCATTCTGAATCAATAGAGGGGTGACAAGGGGGGTTTTCTTGACATCACGTTTTTGCCCATGTGATGAGTCAAGTGTTGCAATGAGTGAAACGGCCCCATTGCAAAATATATGAAAACCCTTGAGGGCGATCGACTCCATTTTCCATTCTGAATCAATAGAGGGGTGACAAGGGGGGGTTTTTTTGACATCACGTTTTTGCCCATGTGATGAGTCAAGTGTTGCAATGAGTGAAACGGCCCCATTGCAAAATATATGAAAACCCTTGAGGGCGATCGACTCCATATTCCATTCTGAATCAATAGAGGGGTGACAAGGGGGGGTTTTTTTGACATCACGTTTTTGCCCATGTGATGAGTCAAGTGTTGCAATGAGTGAAACGGCCCCATTGCAAAATATATGAAAACCCTTGAGGGCGATCGACTCCATATTCCATTCTGAATCAATAGAGGGGTGACAAGGGGGGTTTTCTTGACATCACGTTTTTGCCCATGTGATGAGTCAAGTGTTGCAATGAGGAAACGGCCCCATTGCAAATATATGAAAACCCTTGAGGGCGATCGACTCCATATTCCATTCTGAATCAATAGAGGGGTGACAAGGGGGGTTTTCTTGACATCACGTTTTTGCCCATGTGATGAGTCAAGTGTTGCAATGAGTGAAACGGCCCCATTGCAAAATATATGAAAACCCTTGAGGGCGATCGACTCCATATTCCATTCTGAATCAATAGAGGGGTGACAAGGGGGGTTTTTTTGACATCACGTTTTTGCCCATGTGATGAGTCAAGTGTTGCAATGAGTGAAACGGCCCCATTGCAAAATATATGAAAACCCTTGAGGGCGATCGACTCCATATTCCATTCTGAATCAATAGAGGGGTGACAAGGGGGGTTTTCTTGACATCACGTTTTTGCCCATGTGATGAGTCAAGTGTTGCAATGAGTGAAACGGCCCCATTGCAAAATATATGAAAAACCCCTTTAGGGCGATCGACTCCATATTCCATTCTGAATCAATAGAGGGGTGACAAGGGGGGTTTTCTTGACATCACGTTTTTGCCCATGTGATGAGTCAAGTGTTGCAATGAGTGAAACGGCCCCATTGCAAAATATATGAAAACCCTTGAGGGCGATCGACTCCATTTCCATTCTGAATCAATAGAGGGGTGACAAGGGGGGTTTTCTTGACATCACGTTTTTTTCCCATGTGATGAGTCAAGTGTTGCAATGAGTGAAACGGCCCCATTGCAAAATATATGAAAACCCTTGAGGGCGATCGACTCCATTTCCATTCTGAATCAATAGAGGGGTGACAAGGGGGGGTTTTTTTGACATCACGTTTTTGCCCATGTGATGAGTCAAGTGTTGCAATGAGTGAAACGGCCCCATTGCAAAAAATATGAAAACCCTTGAGGGCGATCGACTCCATATTCCATTCTGAATCAATAGAGGGGTGACAAGGGGGGTTTTCTTGACATCACGTTTTTGCCCATGTGATGAGTCAAGTGTTGCAATGAGTGAAACGGCCCCATTGCAAAAATATGAAAACCCTTGAGGGCGATCGACTCCATTTCCATTCTGAATCAATAGAGGGGTGACAAGGGGGGGTTTTTTTGACATCACGTTTTTGCCCATGTGATGAGTCAAGTGTTGCAATGAGTGAAACGGCCCCATTGCAAAAATATGAAAACCCTTGAGGGCGATCGACTCCATATTCCATTCTGAATCAATAGAGGGGTGACAAGGGGGGTTTTCTTGACATCACGTTTTTGCCCATGTGATGAGTCAAGGGTTGCAATGAGTGAAACGGCCCCATTGCAAAAGATATGAAAACCCTTGAGGGCGATCGACTCCATATTCCATTCTGAATCAATAGAGGGGTGACAAGGGGGGTTTTCTTGACATCACGTTTTTGCCCATGTGATGAGTCAAGTGTTGCAATGAGTGAAACGGCCCCATTGCAAAATATATGAAAACCCTTGAGGGCGATCGACTCCATATTCCATTCTGAATCAATAGAGGGGTGACAAGGGGGGTTTTCTTGACATCACGTTTTTGCCCATGTGATGAGTCAAGTGTTGCAATGAGTGAAACGGCCCCATTGCAAAATATATGAAAACCCTTGAGGGCGATCGACTCCATATTCCATTCTGAATCAATAGAGGGGTGACAAGGGGGGGTTTTTTTGACATCACGTTTTTGCCCATGTGATGAGTCAAGTGTTGCAATGAGTGAAACGGCCCCATTGCAAAATATATGAAAACCCTTGAGGGCGATCGACTCCATATTCCATTCTGAATCAATAGAGGGGTGACAAGGGGGGTTTTCTTGACATCACGTTTTTGCCCATGTGATGAGTCAAGTGTTGCAATGAGTGAAACGGCCCCATTGCAAAATATATGAAAACCCTTGAGGGCGATCGACTCCATATTCCATTCTGAATCAATAGAGGGGTGACAAGGGGGGTTTTCTTGACATCACGTTTTTGCCCATGTGATGAGTCAAGTGTTGCAATGAGTGAAACGGCCCCATTGCAAAATATATGAAAACCCTTGAGGGCGATCGACTCCATATTCCATTCTGAATCAATAGAGGGGTGACAAGGGGGTTTTCTTGACATCACGTTTTTGCCCATGTGATGAGTCAAGTGTTGCAATGAGTGAAACGGCCCCATTGCAAAATATATGAAAACCCTTGAGGGCGATCGACTCCATATTCCATTCTGAATCAATAGAGGGGTGACAAGGGGGTTTTCTTGACATCACGTTTTTGCCCATGTGATGAGTCAAGTGTTGCAATGAGTGAAACGGCCCCATTGCAAAAAATATGAAAACCCTTGAGGGCGATCGACTCCATATTCCATTCTGAATCAATAGAGGGGTGACAAGGGGGGTTTTCTTGACATCACGTTTTTGCCCATGTGATGAGTCAAGTGTTGCAATGAGTGAAACGGCCCCATTGCAAAATATATGAAAACCCTTGAGGGCGATCGACTCCATATTCCATTCTGAATCAATAGAGGGGTGACAAGGGGGGGTTTTTTTGACATCACGTTTTTGCCCATGTGATGAGTCAAGTGTTGCAATGAGTGAAACGGCCCCATTGCAAAATATATGAAAACCCTTGAGGGCGATCGACTCCATATTCCATTCTGAATCAATAGAGGGGTGACAAGGGGGGTTTTCTTGACATCACGTTTTTGCCCATGTGATGAGTCAAGGGTTGCAATGAGTGAAACGGCCCCATTGCAAAATATATGAAAACCCTTGAGGGCGATCGACTCCATATTCCATTCTGAATCAATAGAGGGGTGACAAGGGGGGTTTTCTTGACATCACGTTTTTGCCCATGTGATGAGTCAAGGGTTGCAATGAGTGAAACGGCCCCATTGCAAAATATATGAAAACCCTTGAGGGCGATCGACTCCATATTCCATTCTGAATCAATAGAGGGGTGACAAGGGGGGTTTTCTTGACATCACGTTTTTGCCCATGTGATGAGTCAAGTGTTGCAATGAGTGAAACGGCCCCATTGCAAAATATATGAAAACCCTTGAGGGCGATCGACTCCATATTCCATTCTGAATCAATAGAGGGGTGACAAGGGGGGTTTTCTTGACATCACGTTTTTGCCCATGTGATGAGTCAAGGTTGCAATGAGTGAAACGGCCCCATTGCAAAAATATGAAAACCCTTGAGGGCGATCGACTCCATATTCCATTCTGAATCAATAGAGGGGTGACAAGGGGGGTTTTCTTGACATCACGTTTTTGCCCATGTGATGAGTCAAGTGTTGCAATGAGTGAAACGGCCCCATTGCAAAATATATGAAAACCCTTGAGGGCGATCGACTCCATATTCCATTCTGAATCAATAGAGGGGTGACAAGGGGGGTTTTCTTGACATCACGTTTTTGCCCATGTGATGAGTCAAGGGTTGCAATGAGTGAAACGGCCCCATTGCAAAATATATGAAAACCCTTGAGGGCGATCGACTCCATATTCCATTCTGAATCAATAGAGGGGTGACAAGGGGGGTTTTCTTGACATCACGTTTTTGCCCATGTGATGAGTCAAGTGTTGCAATGAGTGAAACGGCCCCATTGCAAAATATATGAAAACCCTCGAGGGCGATCGACTCCATATTCCATTCTGAATCAATAGAGGGGTGACAAGGGGGGTTTTCTTGACATCACGTTTTTGCCCATGTGATGAGTCAAGTGTTGCAATGAGTGAAACGGCCCCATTGCAAAATATATGAAAACCCTTGAGGGCGATCGACTCCATATTCCATTCTGAATCAATAGAGGGGTGACAAGGGGGGTTTTCTTGACATCACGTTTTTGCCCATGTGATGAGTCAAGGGTTGCAATGAGTGAAACGGCCCCATTGCAAAATATATGAAAACCCTTGAGGGCGATCGACTCCATATTCCATTCTGAATCAATAGAGGGGTGACAAGGGGGGTTTTCTTGACATCACGTTTTTGCCCATGTGATGAGTCAAGTGTTGCAATGAGTGAAACGGCCCCATTGCAAAATATATGAAAACCCTTGAGGGCGATCGACTCCATATTCCATTCTGAATCAATAGAGGGGTGACAAGGGGGGTTTTCTTGACATCACGTTTTTGCCCATGTGATGAGTCAAGTGTTGCAATGAGTGAAACGGCCCCATTGCAAAATATATGAAAACCCTTGAGGGCGATCGACTCCATATTCCATTCTGAATCAATAGAGGGGTGACAAGGGGGGTTTTCTTGACATCACGTTTTTGCCCATGTGATGAGTCAAGTGTTGCAATGAGTGAAACGGCCCCATTGCAAAATATATGAAAACCCTTTAGGGCGATCGACTCCATATTCCATTCTGAATCAATAGAGGGGTGACAAGGGGGTTTTCTTGACATCACGTTTTTGCCCATGTGATGAGTCAAGTGTTGCAATGAGTGAAACGGCCCCATTGCAAAATATATGAAAACCCTCGAGGGCGATCGACTCCATATTCCATTCTGAATCAATAGAGGGGTGACAAGGGGGGTTTTCTTGACATCACGTTTTTGCCCATGTGATGAGTCAAGTGTTGCAATGAGTGAAACGGCCCCATTGCAAAATATATGAAAACCCTTGAGGGCGATCGACTCCATATTCCATTCTGAATCAATAGAGGGGTGACAAGGGGGGTTTTCTTGACATCACGTTTTTGCCCATGTGATGAGTCAAGTGTTGCAATGAGTGAAACGGCCCCATTGCAAAATATATGAAAACCCTTGAGGGCGATCGACTCCATATTCCATTCTGAATCAATAGAGGGGTGACAAGGGGGGTTTTCTTGACATCACGTTTTTGCCCATGTGATGAGTCAAGTGTTGCAATGAGTGAAACGGCCCCATTGCAAAATATATGAAAACCCTTGAGGGCGATCGACTCCATATTCCATTCTGAATCAATAGAGGGGTGACAAGGGGGGTTTTCTTGACATCACGTTTTTGCCCATGTGATGAGTCAAGGGTTGCAATGAGTGAAACGGCCCCATTGCAAAATATATGAAAACCCTTGAGGGCGATCGACTCCATATTCCATTCTGAATCAATAGAGGGGTGACAAGGGGGTTTTCTTGACATCACGTTTTTGCCCATGTGATGAGTCAAGGGTTGCAATGAGTGAAACGGCCCCATTGCAAAATATATGAAAACCCTTGAGGGCGATCGACTCCATATTCCATTCTGAATCAATAGAGGGGTGACAAGGGGGTTTTCTTGACATCACGTTTTTGCCCATGTGATGAGTCAAGGGTTGCAATGAGTGAAACGGCCCCATTGCAAAATATATGAAAACCCTTGAGGGCGATCGACTCCATATTCCATTCTGAATCAATAGAGGGGTGACAAGGGGGGTTTCTTGACATCACGTTTTTGCCCATGTGATGAGTCAAGTGTTGCAATGAGTGAAACGGCCCCATTGCAAAATATATGAAAACCCTTGAGGGCGATCGACTCCATATTCCATTCTGAATCAATAGAGGGGTGACAAGGGGGGTTTCTTGACATCACGTTTTTGCCCATGTGATGAGTCAAGTGTTGCAATGAGTGAAACGGCCCCATTGCAAAAGATATGAAAACCCTTGAGGGCGATCGACTCCATATTCCCTTCTGAATCAATAGAGGGGTGACAAGGGGGGTTTTCTTGACATCACGTTTTTGCCCATGTGATGAGTCAAGTGTTGCAATGAGTGAAACGGCCCCATTGCAAAAGATATGAAAACCCTTGAGGGCGATCGACTCCATATTCCATTCTGAATCAATAGAGGGGTGACAAGGGGGGTTTTCTTGACATCACGTTTTTGCCCATGTGATGAGTCAAGGGTTGCAATGAGTGAAACGGCCCCATTGCAAAAGATATGAAAACCCTTGAGGGCGATCGACTCCATATTCCATTCTGAATCAATAGAGGGGTGACAAGGGGGGTTTTCTTGACATCACGTTTTTGCCCATGTGATGAGTCAAGTGTTGCAATGAGTGAAACGGCCCCATTGCAAAAGATATGAAAACCCTTGAGGGCGATCGACTCCATATTCCATTCTGAATCAATAGAGGGGTGACAAGGGGGGTTTTCTTGACATCACGTTTTTGCCCATGTGATGAGTCAAGTGTTGCAATGAGTGAAACGGCCCCATTGCAAAATATATGAAAACCCTTGAGGGCGATCGACTCCATATTCCATTCTGAATCAATAGAGGGGTGACAAGGGGGTTTTCTTGACATCACGTTTTTGCCCATGTGATGAGTCAAGTGTTGCAATGAGTGAAACGGCCCCATTGCAAAATATATGAAAACCCTTGAGGGCGATCGACTCCATATTTCATTCTGAATCAATAGAGGGGTGACAAGGGGGTTTTCTTGACATCACGTTTTTGCCCATGTGATGAGTCAAGGGTTGCAATGAGTGAAACGGCCCCATTGCAAAATATATGAAAACCCTTGAGGGCGATCGACTCCATATTCCATTCTGAATCAATAGAGGGGTGACAAGGGGGGTTTTCTTGACATCACGTTTTTGCCCATGTGATGAGTCAAGTGTTGCAATGAGTGAAACGGCCCCATTGCAAAATATATGAAAACCCTCGAGGGCGATCGACTCCATATTCCATTCTGAATCAATAGAGGGGTGACAAGGGGGGTTTTCTTGACATCACGTTTTTGCCCATGTGATGAGTCAAGTGTTGCAATGAGTGAAACGGCCCCATTGCAAAATATATGAAAACCCTTGAGGGCGATCGACTCCATATTCCATTCTGAATCAATAGAGGGGTGACAAGGGGGTTTTCTTGACATCACGTTTTTGCCCATGTGATGAGTCAAGGGTTGCAATGAGTGAAACGGCCCCATTGCAAAAGATATGAAAACCCTTGATGGCGATCGACTCCATATTCCATTCTGAATCAATAGAGGGGTGACAAGGGGGGTTTTCTTGACATCACGTTTTTGCCCATGTGATGAGTCAAGTGTTGCAATGAGTGAAACGGCCCCATTGCAAAATATATGAAAACCCTTGAGGGCGATCGACTCCATATTCCATTCTGAATCAATAGAGGGGTGACAAGGGGGGTTTTCTTGACATCACGTTTTTGCCCATGTGATGAGTCAAGGGTTGCAATGAGTGAAACGGCCCCATTGCAAAATATATGAAAACCCTTGAGGAAGATCGACTCCATATTCCATTCTGAATCAATAGAGGGGTGACAAGGGGGTTTTCTTGACATCACGTTTTTGCCCATGTGATGAGTCAAGTGTTGCAATGAGTGAAACGGCCCCATTGCAAAATATATGAAAACCCTTGAGGGCGATCGACTCCATATTCCATTCTGAATCAATAGAGGGGTGACAAGGGGGTTTTCTTGACATCACGTTTTTGCCCATGTGATGAGTCAAGGTTGCAATGAGTGAAACGGCCCCATTGCAAAATATATGAAAACCCTTGAGGGCAATCGACTCCATATTCCATTCTGAATCAATAGGGGTGACAAGGGGGTTTTCTTGACATCACGTTTTTGCCCATGTGATGAGTCAAGTGTTGCAATGAGTGAAACGGCCCCATTGCAAAATATACGAAAACCCTTGAGGGCGATCGACTCCATATTCCATTCTGAATCAATAGAGGGGTGACAAGGGGGGTTTTCTTGACATCACGTTTTTGCCCATGTGATGAGTCAAGGTTGCAATGAGTGAAACGGCCCCATTGCAAAAGATATGAAAACCCTTGAGGGCGATCGACTCCATTTTCCATTCTGAATCAATAGAGGGGTGACAAGGGGGTTTTCTTGACATCACGTTTTTGCCCATGTGATGAGTCAAGTGTTGCAATGAGTGAAACGGCCCCATTGCAAAAGATATGAAAACCCTTGAGGGCGATCGACTCCATATTTTCCCTTCTGAATCAATAGAGGGGTGACAAGGGGGGTTTTCTTGACATCACGTTTTTGCCCATGTGATGAGTCAAGTGTTGCAATGAGTGAAACGGCCCCATTGCAAAAGATATGAAAACCCTTGAGGGCGATCGACTCCATTTTCCATTCTGAATCAATTTAGGGGTGACAAGGGGGGTTTTCTTGACATCACGTTTTTGCCCATGTGATGAGTCAAGTGTTGCAATGAGTGAAACGGCCCCATTGCAAAATATATGAAAACCCTTGAGGGCGATCGACTCCATTTCCATTCTGAATCAATAGAGGGGTGACAAGGGGGGTTTTCTTGACATCACGTTTTTGCCCATGTGATGAGTCAAGTGTTGCAATGAGTGAAACGGCCCCATTGCAAAAGATATGAAAACCCTTGAGGGCGATCGACTCCATTTTCCATTCTGAATCAATAGAGGGGTGACAAGGGGGGTTTTCTTGACATCACGTTTTTGCCCATGTGATGAGTCAAGTGTTGCAATGAGTGAAACGGCCCCATTGCAAAAGATATGAAAACCCTTGAGGGCGATCGACTCCATATTCCATTCTGAATCAATAGAGGGGTGACAAGGGGGGTTTTCTTGACATCACGTTTTTGCCCATGTGATGAGTCAAGTGTTGCAATGAGTGAAACGGCCCCATTGCAAAAGATATGAAAACCCTTGAGGGCGATCGACTCCATTTTCCATTCTGAATCAATAGAGGGGTGACAAGGGGGGTTTTCTTGACATCACGTTTTTGCCCATGTGATGAGTCAAGTGTTGCAATGAGTGAAACGGCCCCATTGCAAAATATATGAAAACCCTTGAGGGCGATCGACTCCATTTTCCATTCTGAATCAATAGAGGGGTGACAAGGGGGGTTTTCTTGACATCACGTTTTTGCCCATGTGATGAGTCAAGTGTTGCAATGAGTGAAACGGCCCCATTGCAAAAGATATGAAAACCCTTGAGGGCGATCGACTCCAATTTCCATTCTGAATCAATAGAGGGGTGACAAGGGGGGTTTTCTTGACATCACGTTTTTGCCCATGTGATGAGTCAAGTGTTGCAATGAGTGAAACGGCCCCATTGCAAAAGATATGAAAACCCTTGAGGGCGATCGACTCCATTTTCCATTCTGAATCAATAAAGGGGGGACAAGGGGGGTTTTTTTGACATCACGTTTTTGCCCATGTGATGAGTCAAGTGTTGCAATGAGTGAAACGGCCCCATTGCAGAAGATATGAAAACCCTTGAGGGCGATCGACTCCAATTTCCATTCTGAATCAATAGAGGGGTGACAAGGGGGGTTTTCTTGACATCACGTTTTTGCCCATGTGATGAGTCAAGTGTTGCAATGAGTGAAACGGCCCCATTGCAAAAGATATGAAAACCCTTGAGGGCGATCGACTCCATTTTCCATTCTGAATCAATAGAGGGGTGACAAGGGGGGTTTTCTTGACATCACGTTTTTGCCCATGTGATGAGTCAATTGTTGCAATGAGTGAAACAGCCCCATTGCAAAGATATGAAAACCCTTGAGGGCGATCGACTCCATTTTCCATTCTGAATCAATAGAGGGGTGACAAGGGGGGTTTTCTTGACATCACGTTTTTGCCCATGTAATGAGTCAAGTGTTGCAATGAGTGAAACGGCCCCATCGCAAAAGATATGACATTTCTTGAGGGCTATCGACTCCATTTTCCATGCCCTCTTAATTGTCCTTTGACGTCTCTGCAACGTATAGGTGTAAGTTAAATCTATCGTATCATGATCATCTTCCACGTTTTAAATTTTTCGAAGGACAATGCATGTATATGTCATCGTGAATATTTTTTTCTTCGTTCTTCATGGGTCATAGAATCATGGACAGATAGCAATTGAACTAATTGAATGATCGATCGTGCTTGGATGAAAATATGAAAATTAGTTAGGAAATTTTGAAACGTTGGATTCTACGCCAGATAGACGACAAAATTTCTCAAAGCAGATGCTGCTAATATCCCTATATTTTTCGACTTGATAGCCCAGATATTTTTCATCGCACGCAGAAATGCTTGAAAGAGCCAAACGTTGCTCTTGCAAACTTATTTTGCTACACGGGATTGAAGAGTTGGTTCTTGCATAAAAACCTGTATAAATGATGATGAGTACCTTAAAAAATCACGATATTCACTCTCAAAATCGGGCTGAATTGCGGAGAGACGCATGTCGCATGTATCATGGGCGATTCTATCTAAATGAAGATATATGTCAGGGTTTCTGTAGAGAAAATGACATAATAGACAGGAATCTTCTATGATACCTGCGTTGAACTGCAATTACGAACTTGCCGTTACAGCAGTTATGTGAGTTTATTAATGAATTTTAGGCCTTTTTGGTGTGATTTTCGCTGGTTATTACACCAGATTCGACTATTCGTTTGCTCACAGCAAAAGTTTGCAAAAGCTCAATTGTAGTCGGTTTTTAGGAAAAAAACAGTCATATGTACTCAGAAATGGGGCTCTTGCAAACTTTTGCTATAAGCAAATAAATAGTCCAATCTGATGTAAAGGCCAGTGGAAATCACGAAAATCACACTATGAAAGTTTAAAATTCAGTAATAAACTCACATAGGTAACTACTATAACGGCAAGATTGTAATGGCGGTTCGACGCAGGTATCATGGGAGATTCCTGTCTAATATTACTTTCTCTGCGGAAACACATAGATATGTCTCAATTTAGACAGGAATATCCCATGATACCTGCGTCTCTCCGCCATTAGGCCCGATTCCGAGAGTGAATTTCCTGATTTTTTAAGGGCACTCATCGCCATTCTTAGAGGTTTTTATGCAAGAAGCAAGTCTTCAATCCCCTACACGGAAAAAAAAGAATCGTGTAATTTAACATTCGCATAGCTGATTTTGGCCCCTACCAGAGTTAAGATAAACTTGACCAGAGTTATGGAACATTTGACGAGGTATCAAGTGAAATTGACCTGATTCCTGGTCAAATGTTCCATAACTCTGGTGAAGTTTATCTTAAGGGGAGACAGCCGTCAAATTCGAATTTTTGGATTTTTTTTTTTTTTAGTATTTTCTTATTCTACACCTTCTTGCGAGCACTTTGGTATATTATATTACATCATTTACTGACTTTAATGCTTAGAAATTTGAGATAATGTGTGAAGAAACGAAAAATTTCCACATTTTTTTTTTTTTTTTTTTTTTTTTTTTCAAAATTGTGTTTTTTTAACTTCCGGTACACTTTTCTCAGGATCTATTATACTTAGAAGGCTCTTTTTTTTTTAAATGAAGACCATAAAAAGATCTACAATGTTAACTAACTTTTAATGCAAAAGTTTTAAACTCTATTATTTATAAAATCAAAATATCACCTAAAATATGACCAAAATTATTACCAAATTAGAAAAATTCACAAAGTTTTCAAAAAATTAAGGAAAAAAAAAGAGTTAGTTAACTTTGTTAAGAAGGTACTAAGATACAATCATGCAAAATCTCAGCTTTCTAGGTGCAATAGGAGAGGAGAAAAGTGTACCCAAGTGTGATACCTTTTACATGGGTTAGCATACCCTCGCTGTCTCCCCAACTCTGGTAGGGGCCAAAATCAGCTATGCGAATGGTAAATTACAACATTCTTTTTTTTCCGTGTATAGCAAAAGTTTGCAAGAGCCCCATTCTGTAGAAACCTAGATTCTTCATAGGCACCCTGTATACTGTACAGTAAGTAGGTTTGGTCTTCTTCCCATGCCCTATACGTCTCGTTTCGACTCTCAAGTCGAGTAATAAAGAGACCGATTTGCATCCGTTTTAGTTTCCATTGCTGAAAACGACATTAAAGCACGTGGTAGTGGCAGAGAGGTGAGGGGGGAGCGTTTGCTTCAGCCTGGAGTCAGGTATAATTTTCCTGGTCCTCCTATTATTCTTCTCCCGTCGACGGCGATCTTACTCTGTCTCCAACCCTCCCCCTCCCCTAACTCCCCTACCCCGCCCACTCCATCGCACGGCACTGCCGATGTCTCCTCTTACAAACCCTTCTTCCATTCATTACATCCATTATCCGCCCTAATCTTTTTCCGATAGCCCAAGCCCAAATCCAAGCAATAGCAATATTCACAATGACTTTCTTTCCCCTCTCCCCCTTTTTCACTCTTACTCTCTTACTCGCTCCTTGCTGAAGCAGCGTGGAAAGGATCTACTCAATGGGGCTGCTATTCATAGATCTTTCTTCCTCGGTTTTGCGCTACATGTTGCCAAGTTGGGCAGATTACAAATGAATTTCTGGTATATTATTTTCTCATCGAGTAATAAGCCCTGTTTATGCGAGAATGGGTCTGTTACAAACTTTAGCTACAACGATTAAGAGAGTTTAACCTTCTGAAAAATCGCCTGGAAAGTACATTGGTGGCATCAGAAAGTCATAAAATGCAATAATAAATTAACAAGAGGCGCCATGAAATCCAACATGGCGGAGAAATATCGAGCGATTTGTATGCATGCACCACGAACATCCAAGGATAGCCAACCTCACAATATCGATCACAACCAATCACAACGTAAACAAACACATAACCTCTACCTCCAGTGAGGTGGTCAAAGTTGGCCATCCTTGTATGTTCGTGGTGCATGCATACAAATTGCTTGATATTTCTCCGCCATCTTGGATTTCAGTTAAACGCCTCTTTTGAGTTTATTATTTGCATTTAATGACTTTTTGATGCCACCAATGGACTTTTTCAGGCGATTTTACATTCGATTGAACACTCTTAATCGTTGTAGCAAAACTATGCAACAGACCCATTTCAATCTGATTTGAACTCACCTTGAGCTACCTTGCAGTCGATAGGTTGAGTCCGATGTATCGACGACAAAGAAGCCCATTGGCTCAAGCAGTCAATTCGCGCTTTTTAATTCGCAGGTTGAGAGACCCCTTAACAAACAGTCGCGTAAGTTCTGCGTAGACTTTTTAACGCAACCTGCATTGCACGTAAAAATAAAGCACTTGTCACTTTCTTTTCTTTTTTTCTCTCAAAATCGAGAACGGTTCCGGAAGTGCATAGAGCCCCTTGATGTAAGTTTTGTTATGGAGTACCGACATGAGCTCAACGAATTCTGATTGGTTTTTAGTTTCAGGCTTTTGTAGAGGTGATCAGGAGTCGAAGACATCGAAGGCTCCATTCAGAAGAGTCGATGATTGATTGATTGATCGATTTATTTTAAGTGGCAATGTTAGGGCCAATACCGGCCCTCTCTTCCACATAACCACTAATACAAATAAGAAATAAAGTACAAATATAAAACAAATAAGAAATGAAGTTACATAAATGAATACATTTGAAATGATAAAATTAAAAGTATAAAAACAAAGTAATGATAAATGGATTATAAAAAGTGAGGAGTAAAAATAAAAGTTATCAGAAACTATCAAAAATTTAAAAATATATACATAAAAAAATAATAATATTAAACTAAATTGAATAAAAAAAAATTAATAATTAAAAATTGAATTTAAAAAAACAAGAAAAAAAAAGTGAAATAAGGGAGGAAAAAGGTGGGGGGGGTGAGGGATGGGTGGGAGGGGAGGAAAAGAAAGAAAAAATTAAAAAATAAAAATAGAACCTGCCTAGATGAGTGGAAAGAGGAGAAAGGAAACATATATGGGAATGGGCCGGAATGCCGATAAATCCGCCTGTCCATATCGCTGATACTGTATGCCGAAATTAACCTCGTTCAGGTCATAAAGCACCAACTCCGATCCAAAGACATTATAGAAGAAGACTGGCCCCTAGCGACGTGATTTGAAGCCGGTTACTGCGTCGTAGGCAGGGCCTTCCCGGCTCGGGGGTATGAACCAAATTAACATTGCGTCTTATGGAGCCGATACATAAAACTGTTTCAAAAGAATGTTAATTACTGTTATGGTTTTCAAAAGTACGCAGATATGATATGGAGCTTATGCCAAAGTTGAGATTGACGAACTTAAACGAATGTTTCGGTAAATTTATCCGCTAGATATTTTCGATTGAAAGTACGGCAGAGAGGTTATGGGTGCTAAAGTAAACAATGACCGACCGATCGTTAACTTCGATTATTAAATACGAGTAAATGACGCTTTAAATTGATTCAAATTTTCGGTTTAAATGTATGGTATACTATACTGTACAGTGTACAACATATGTGAGACTCGACACGGTTATTCGCAAGAATAATTGACTAAAATAGGTTTGAAGAGCGAGGCTCCATAAGAGCTAATGTTAATTTGGTTCATACCCCCGCGCGGGGAAGTGCCCTGCCAATCAGCCCGTGCCAAGACCGGCTTCACTTTTTCCCCGTGCAAAGAGATAGCAGGGGCCAGTCTTCGTCTATAATGTCTTTGCTCCTATCAAATGTATAAACCGTCGCGTCGAGTCTTGGGTACTCCTTCCTTTTAGCATAACTTCCATCAAAGGACTCAGCAGTCAAATCGCCAATAAAGAGATTCGAAATGTGTGCACTCTAAATCGTGTCTAAGGAGATAACTATTCCTACGTATACGATATGGTATTGCATACCTTCCATTTTGAAGGCACTTTGAAAAGAACGCCAAACAAACGAGTTTCTTTCCACTTTCCAGTTATTGATTGACTAGTTATAATAAATCAAATAATAGGGGGGGGGGGGGATATAGACTTCCCTCAATTAGGCTTTCGCTTCATTTTAAGATCAGAGTCAAAAATTCAGTTTCATGAACAATATTTATGAATAACTTGGTAATGGAATGACTAAAATAAAGCTGACCCAAATCTCGTTGGTATATTCGCGTACCAATCGCGTCGCATGAAATCCGACAGTGCTGCATTTTATCCCTTAAAACCCTAGTAAACTATCGATTGGATGGAGTGCACTATGTACACATACCTCCATCTAATCGACCTTCTCCATGTGTTTAAATGGAGTGGATGCAATGTTGCCAAATTTCACGCGACGCCACTCTCTGGCGCGTACCCATCTTTAATGGGTCTGTTGCAGACTTTTGCTACAACGATAAAGAGTGGTTCATCATATGTAAAATCGCCCGAAAAGTCCATTGGTGGCATCAGAAAGTCATGAAATGTGATAATAAACTCACAAGAAACGTTTAATGAAATCCAAGATGGCGGTAAAATATCGAGCAATCTGTATGCATGCACTTTTAACATCCAAGGATTGCCAACGTTGACAACCTCACAGCTTCAGAGGTTATGTGTTTATTTGCGTTGTGATTGGGTGTGGTCGATATTGTGAGGTTGGCTATCCTTGGATGTTCGTGGTGCATGCATACAGGTTGCTCGATATTTTACCGCCATCTTGGATTTCATTAAACGTCTCTTGTGAGTTTATTATCGCATTTCATGACTTTCTGATGCCACCAATGGTCTTTTCACGCGATTTTACATGAGATTGTTCACTTTATAGCGCTGCAGCAAAAGTTTGCAACAGACCCATTTATCGTTCACAAATTTCCATTCAAGAGGATTTGAAATCAAACAAGTACTCTGTACTTCCTGTTTTGGCAACGTGCCAATTTATTTGAAAAATTTAAATACTTTTTTATTAATCAATGGAGCTCTTGCAAACTTTTGCTATAAGCAAATAAATAGTCCAATATGATGTAAAGGCCAGCGGAAATCACGAAAATCACACTAAGAAAGTCTAAAATTCAGTATAAACTCACGCAACTGCTATAACGGCAAGATCGTAATGGCGGTTTAACGCAGGTATCATTGGAGATTCCTGTCGATTATGTCACTTTCTCTACGGAAACACAGAGATATGTCGCAATTTAGATATAGGAATCACCCATGATACCAGCGTCTCTCCGCTATTGAGCCCAATAAATTCCGAGAGTGAATTTCGTGATTTTTTAGTGCACTCATCATCATTCTTACAGATTTTTGTGCAAGAATCAACTCTTCAATCCCCTATAGTAAAAGTCTGCAAGAGCTCCATTTATTGTTTCTGAAGGATTTGAAATTAAACACAAGTACTCTGTATTTCCTGTTTTGGCAACGTGCCAATTCGTTTTGAACAATTTAAATACTTTTTCATTAATCAATTATTGACGTGAATGGCGGGTGCAGTATAAAAACGTAAACCGATCTGTGGCGCGCGTTCGGTTCGCAAGAATCCGTTTTTTATCTCTCAGTTGTGGCAGATAAAAGTCGGGAGCAATTGCGCATATTAATGTCACTTCTTCCGCCCCCTCCCTTCCCCCGCCCTTGCCCCTTTGCCTCATTAGTCATTGGAGGGTTGCACGTTTAGTATAGATTTTTCTCCCATTAAAACTATTAATCCGTTGCAGCTGCAGTCGCCGCACTTTGGTCTCAGATCGTCAAAAATTGTCCAAAAATCAGAAAGTAAATTTCTCATTAATTGATCGATTATAATTACTTTACAAGACCAATTTTAATCACAGCAAACACTTTTGATGAGTAACTTATATCTATAAATGTGAATGGAAAGTTTTTAATTAAGTTTTTAAAACTTAAGTTTATAAACTTTAAAAACGATGATTTTGGATGACTTTTTTTCACTGGTTTTTGGCCACTTTTTTTTTGGATCTCGGACCGTAGTGCGCCGTAGACACCCGCGGGATTTTTGAATTGAACCGCAAGCTGCGGTGTAGTTATAAATTTAACAATTTTTGAGACTTTTATTGAATTTTATCTACGTTGCATTGTTGCAGTTTTTAAGATTTTTATAACCATGACCCCTTCCCCTTCCTAACCAAGAGTCCATGGGCGGATACAGGGAATTGTCTTTCTCTCTCTCCCTCCATTTGAACTTATGTGTTAGAAAAGGACAGCAGAGGGAGCCATAACGTGACTTTAGCCCCCTCTTCTGTCCTTTTCTAACGCACGTTTTCAAATGGGAGGTGAGAGAGAAAGACAATTCCCTGTATCCGCCCATGCAAGAGTAGAATCGTCGGAGCAATGTTTCAATGTTTTGACCTATCCTACTACAAATGGAACTTTTTTTTTTAATAATTCAATTTGAAACGGCACTTTTACTTATTAGGAATTATTGAAGTATAAAATGAAAGTGTGATACTTAAAAAATCAAAGGGCAGAAAAAGTGTGAAGTATATTTAACGAGGGTAAAAACTGAGAAGTCTGCTATAAATATGCATATGATCTCCTGTACAACAAAATCGGAAAAACCTGGATTCATTCCCAATTTTGATGTCGCTTATGAATACAGGGTGTTGAAAAACTGTTCCCGAATATTTCAGGGGCGGATTCTACAGGTCAAAATAAGACTTTTATTTCCTATAAACATGGGTCCGAAATTGCAGTCTTTTCGAGTTACAGTGTTGCGAAGTTTCCGAAAAACAAATTAAAAAATTGTTAGAACTCCCTCGTAAATTTTTCTTAATGCTCGTAAATACGTACTCTGGTGTAGTTTTAGGCGTTTTTGCCGATATTGGCCGTGAAAATGCTGTATGCAAAAATTTGAGGGGGGTTATGGGGGTTTTTCTTGATTTTTCTCACTTTTTTTGGCCAAATTATGTGAAAACATGCTTTCGGATTCACTGAACTCAAAAACGATTAGTATTACTCAAAAGGTCGTAAAAAAATATGCATTTTCAGTCCTTACAAGTTTTTTCAATTCGGGAACCATTTCCGAGGAAATCGTCCCTGAAGTTGCAGAGGTCGGCCAAGAATTGACAGAATCAAAGAAAAGGCGATTATTGGCCGACCTCTGCAACTTCAGGGACGATTTTCTCGGAAATGGTTCACGAATTGGAAAAACTTGTAAGGTTTAAAAATGCATACTTTTTTACGACCTTTTGAGTAATGCTAATCGTTTTTAGGTTCAATGAGTTCGAAAGCATGTTTTCACATAATTTGGCCAAAAAAAGTGAGAAAAATCAAGAAAAACCCCCATAACCCCCCTCAAATTTTTGCATACAGCATTTTCACGGCCAAAATCGGCAAGAACGCCTAAAACTACACCAGAATACCTATTTACGAGCATTAAGAAGAATTCGCGAGGGAGTTATCACAATTTTTCAATTTGTTTTTCGGAAAATTTGCAACACTGTAACTCGAAAAGACTGCAATTTCGGACCCATGTTTATAGGAAATAAAAGTCTTATTTTGACCTGTAGAATCCGCCCCTGAAATATTCGGGAACAGTTTTTCAACATCCTGTATATAGCGCTTATGAAAAAAAACCGCGGTTTTAGTGCGAAGTCGACAGTTAGTTAACAATCACACCAATGCACTCATCGATCGATCTGAGCTTATGACAAAACTCGCGTAGCGTTCTGAACTATCTCACTCGCTCTTCCATGACCCTTACGCCTAGCCATCTCTTCCTAGCGTCAAAATTCGTAAAAAGCGGCTTATTTCACTCTGTTTCACCTCCAAAATCGTTGAAATGACGCGACAAATTAATTTCTGTAAAAAAATTCACAAAAAATATCTCTGCGCACGATTTTAGTGATATTAAGACTCAAGAGAGAGATAGTAGTACATGAATGTTACGTGAGAGTAAGAGAGATAGTTTGAAAAGCTCAAAGAACTTTATCACCGGATGACGTCATCACTAAAACCTTCTATTGTTGTACAAACTTTCTGAGGTCAAGTTGCAACTGACTATAAAAAACGAGAAGAAAAAGGAAAAGAAAAGATTTGATCGAGTCTCACCTGGGTTGTTGAATTGTTAAAACTGACTGAACTAACAGGAGAATGTTTAGTGAAAACGCTGTGAGCCAAAGGCAAGTTAAAGGCGCTGCTATCTGGACCGTCGGACCCAAAAATCTCAAGGATGCAAGAACTTCGTAGCCTGAAGGGGGCCGATAACCTCCAAAGCCTCTACTCGTGTGAATACTGGCACCTGTTGAACATAAGAGGAAAATATGAAGGTTGATGAGAGAACGCTCTTTAAATCATTAAATTAAAAGGGAGGGATGAGGATCTTTTACCAATAGGGCAGTTGCAAGGGTCTGAAATGTTGTGTTTTTTATAAGGAAAGTGATAGTACTTGATGACCTAAGAACAATGGTGCCTTTGGTTTTTTCTCAAGTGCCCTGGTTTTGGATATACACTCGTGTGAAGTTGCAAAAAATCGTGGGTTTAGTGACGTCACTACGCGGAATCCCCATTAAAACAATGTACTCGTATTTTGGGTCAAAATCTCATCTCCGGAACAATGGGACTTCATTAAAAACCAACGGCATCTTTGTTCTCAGCTCATCAAGTACTTTCATTTTCTTTATAAAAAAACGCAACATTTCAGACCCTTGCAACTGCCCCATTGTGGAAAATTTACGACCTAATCAATTGACTGTTTTGCCAGTTTGATGTATAAGTATTGATAACACAGGTTATAGTGCCAAGTTAACAAACAAGCGCTGCGCCACCGGTATACAGTGGCGTCGCGTGCCATCTGGCAACAATGCAACTGCTCTATTTAAACTCATTAAATATATCGAATTTTCCTTGTGCACTGTGCACCCCCTGATTTCGATCTTTTATATGAGTTTAAATGGATAGAATACATTGTTGCCAACTGGCACGCGACGCCACTGCCGGTATACATAGAGGGGGACCAGGTATGCAAGTATGGTAGTTGCTCTCCCCGGTAATTTGGAAAATATAAATTTTTACGTCAATTTCCCATAAATTCAGCTACAAGCAAACAAAATCAACCAACACCAACCCCCTTGCCCCCCTGACATTATTATAAGGTTTTGTACCTCCCCATACAAAGTTTCTACCGGCGCGGCGCGGCGCATCAAGTACAGAGAATCTTGTCATCAAAGTGCACGATTACGGCTAATCTGTGAGATATTCTTCAGTTTTTGGCGGCTGAACATACTGGTAAGATAAGTTAAGACGGGCGCAGTAAGAACAATCAGCAGGAGAGCCGTCCAGACGAATCATAGGGAATGGCTGAACTACATAGGTTCACTATTTCATCGAATCAGTGGACTGGCCCGGGACTCGAACCCGGGTCTACAAAGTGCGAGGCGAACACGCTAACCACTCAACCAACGCGGTCATGACTCTATCCAGTTGCGCGAGAATTCCGATAGATGGCTGCAGTGCACACCGAAAACATTGTTTCTCAACTTTACACTGCATTCCGATTTAAACTGGGTCCTCAGATTTTACCATTTCTCGTCAGCTTTGCGCAGAGGCGATATCGTAACCAATGAAGTTCATCTGAGGTGCGATTATTGCTAGTTGAAAACTTTAACCAATACCCCGTCACGTGAACGTGAAATACCGTTCGCAATGACAATTTTTGAATGCCCCCACGGGGGCTGATAACCTACATTCTACTCCTTCTATACGTAAATTACGTAATTACTAAAATTAATTTAATACTATTAAAAAATGTGATTTGTAGTATACAACTAATTACATTATTAATAATTAATTAATTATTTGATTGAAGTATTCACAGGGAGGTTCACAGTCTTCAAATAATTTCAGGGGGGCTAATCCTAAATTTCTGCTAATTTGGTTGGCTTTTAGCTGAATAAGAGAAAAATTGGAATAACACTTTATATTTTCCAAATTCCGGAGAGAACAACTGCCCAACTTGTCCCCCTTTGCCAGAGCCCAATGTTGCCATATTTGAGGTTAAAAGCGGTATATTTTACAATATAGTCTTGTGGGAAAAGTACGGCCGAAAGCCGTACATATGGCAATACTGCCAGTGTCCCTGCATACATACTTGCAAAAACTTTGGAAACATATCAGTGACCTTCCAAACACTACCTTTAAACAGACAACAATTACTGTCCATCAAGAGAAGTTCCAATTGAATGACTTGCGCAGTTTTTCTCATTTTTCTGAAAAATTGATGTAAGGCCTTCCCAATAAGATAAGCCGCGCATTTGTGGCTTTGCTAAACCAAATCAGTCTATTCATCGCGTAGAGGTGGAAGGAAATACTGTCGATAATTTTTTTAATGTCTAAATTTGGCAATTGATACAATCGAAACCGCTCTAACACGATATCTTCCTTACTTGAAGACAATAGGCACACCACATGAAAGTGCATTTTTTCACTCAATTCATAATTTTTTACGGTGATTGAACTTTATACCTGAGAAAAATTTCATAAATAAGAAACTATCGATGATCGAAGATTAGCCGATTGTGTTTTTGCTTTAGGGTGGTCTTAAAATAAAAGACTCTAAGAAACCATCACACTGTTAAAAGTTTCCGTGAAGTTCCATGACCAAAATTCCGTT
Source organism: Trialeurodes vaporariorum (assembly GCA_011764245.1). Lineage (NCBI taxonomy): Eukaryota > Metazoa > Arthropoda > Insecta > Hemiptera > Aleyrodidae > Trialeurodes > Trialeurodes vaporariorum. Next base: position 1,466,743 of record VMOF01000379.1, read on the forward strand.
GGTCATTATTTCCGTGGGGTTGCTTTTATGGAATTCGGTGAAATTACATGGAACTCCGTATGGAATTGTATGAACGGCCCACAGAAATCACTATGGAATTCTATGGATGACCCACAGAATTCCATATTGTTTTATGAGAAAATAATAAAAGCACACGAAAATAATGCCCCACGGAATTTTGGTCGCGGAACTTCATCGAGCACTTTGACCAGAGGGCCGATCATTTACTTCATCGTTAAACCAATCGATAAAACTGTCTACGAGTGATGCTATTGGTCGAAAATTGTAAAACTTGGCTGTTGCTATAGTAACGGACACTATAACGATGTTTACCATAGCAACAGCCAAGTTTTACAATATTCGACCAATAGTATCACTCATACACAGTCTTATCGATCGGTTTAACGATGAAGTAAATGATCGGCCCTGAGAGCAATTTGATCGAGGTAAAAAAAAGTAATTCATCCGTCTCAAAAAAACTTAGATTCACTTTAAAAAGCACTATTGAGTTTAGTTTCGATTGCATTTTTGAAATTTAAATATTAAACACAGACAGCATAACTCTAATGGGGCAGTTGCAAGGGTCTGAAATGTTGTGTTTTTTATAAAGAAAATAATAGCACAGAATAATACAATCAGAACGGAAACTCCCATAAGAGCCAATGGAAGCAAGTTTGGAATTTATCGGCACCAATAGGCAACGCTGTGGTCCTATTTCCCAATATGGCGGCGTGTGTGATTTGTGTTGAAACTCATTTATTTCTGTAAATTCTTGAAAGAAATCTTAAGTTTCCGGCCTCACTTTTATTCTAATGGCATTTCAGAATGAAAATTTCGCGGATCATGTCCTAAATTTTTTTTTTCGAGCGCGAATCCAGATGTAAACATCCTATATCCCAACATGGCGGACGCGAAATGAATTTGCTTCAAAATCCGACAGAGTTTCCGTTCTGATTGTATTATTCTGTGATAATAGTACTCGATGAGTTGAGAACAGTGGTGCCTTTGGTTTTTTCTTTAAGTTTCTCGGTTTCGGAGATACATACGTGTAAAGTTGTAAGAAATTGTGTGCGTAGTGACGTTACTACGCGGAATTCCCATTTAAAACAATGTATTTTGGGCCAAAAACTCATCTCCGGAATAATTAAGGGGACTTAATTAGAAACCAAAGGCATATTTGTTCTCAGCTCATCAAGTACTTTAATTTTTTTTTTTTTTTTTTTTATAAAAAACACAACATTTCAGACCCTTGCAACTGACCCATTGATTGATTTATTACCAATGAGCTATAACTTTAGAGTGGCAGCGGGCTGATCCACCTTGTGCCACACAGGGTAGAAGGAATCCCGGAAAAAAGCGGAATTTGGACGGCAGATTCCAAGGTTTGAGGTTAAATTTTGTAAGTCGTTCGGAATTTGGCGGGAATTTGGACGGCAGATTCCAAGGTTTGAGGTTAAATTTTGAAGGCCGTTTCCGGCGATGCCCGAGTTTGTTTACGAAACGACCGGAAACAAGCTACAAAATTTAACCTCAAAATCGATTTTTACGGCAAGATGGCGGCGCCCTAGGTGACAACAATGAACCAGCGGAACGTTCTTTGATGTGCCACTCTAAAGTTATAGCTCATTGTTTATTACAGCAAAATTCTATAATTTGGCAACTGAGTTTCCCAGAAGAACTTATGCGTCGTGTTTATCACAAGATTTTTCGGACGAAACATTGAAGCTCTGGAGTGGGAGAGGGGGTGAGAATACGCTAGAAAGTTATTTAATAAATCCACGGCGGGGTGGAGTGTGATGATGGGAGGGGGAGGGGAGAGAGGGGAGAGGGGTGAGGGGAGGGGGGAGAGGGGAGGGGGAGTGGGGAGGGGGAGTGGGGAGGGGGAGGAGTTTTTCAAGTTCGGCGCGAACTTAAACGCGTGTTGCTGAAGTCATTTCGTTCAGGCCGTGCGTGGCCCCCGCGCCCGCAGTACGGAGCGCGTGTCGCAGCTTTCAGTGGTTGAAACACATCACGATCACCAAGCTTAGCACGTGGTTGCCATAGCTACGGCTTAACGAGAGTGTCTGGAATGAATGGTAATAATAAGTAGCAAGTTTGGAGAAGTAACAGGTGTCGATGATTAAATGAACAGAAAATCAGGAGTTTCTTCTTTCAAGAGGTTATAAGCAGAGTCCCTATATGCAGAGAGTTAAGACAAGAGGGTAGTCAACTTCTGATTGGTCGATGAATTTTAGGCTCTACGGACGCCGCCATTGGATGCGATTTTGCACTTTTGTTTTGTTTACCAACGGTCTTTTACAGATAAAAGAGTTAATTTGCGATGAATCTGTTAATTTTAATCATAATGCACCACAAGAATGTCCATAAATCTCAAAAGAATCATTAAAAAGCGTTAATACATGTCGATCAACAAAAGCAGGGATAAGATTACATCGTTTCAAATTTAGCGGAACTGTAATCTTTGCAGTGGAGGAAAACACAACAACGGCCTCAGAATGTAAACAAATGTGCATAATCGCATCCAATGGCGGCGCCCATGATTTCTCTTGTCTTAACTCTCTACATACAGGGTGTTTTTTTTATCTCCCCCCCCCCTGGTTTTTTTTTTATTGCTAATTGAGATAAAATGTTGCGGTTTGGACTATTTTTCATCATTTTGGCTGAATTTTCTTTTTTTGGGGTCGAAACCCCCCCAGCCCCCCTAGGGGGGCCCCCAGGGGGGCTATCTCAAAAATTTCAAATAGCAACCCCTATCTTGTGATACATCGTTCGAAAGGGCATGAAATTCTAAGACGTTTGGCGCAAACCGGAAGTTGATATCGTTTTTCGTTTTCGATATATCGAATTTCAAAGTTCGATTTGGACCCATTTTCAAAAAATCGTTACTCCACTTTGAAAAGTTGGAATTAAAAAAACTATGGGTCCAAAATACTCTAAAAAGCAAGTCCTTTTCAGATAACGAAATGGTTGTGACATAAAATTTGGTTTTAGAGCCCCAAATTTTTTTTAAACATTTTGCCCCTAAAAAGGGCTATCTTGAAAATTCCCTTCCACGACCCTTATTAAATGATGCGTCGATCAAAAAAGCATAAAAAACTGAACATTTTGGCGCAATCCGGATATCGATATCGTTTTTCGTATTCGAGATATCGAATATTAAAAATTCAATATTCGCCTATCTTCAAAATTCGATATCTCGAATACGAAAAACGATATCGATATCCGGATTGCGCCAAATTGTTCTGTTTTTTATGTTTTTTTGATCGACGCATCATTCAATAAGGGTCGTGGAAGGGAATTTTCAAGATAGCCCCTTTTAGGGGCAAAATTTTTAAAAAAAATTTGGGGCTCTAAAATCAAATTTCATGTCAAAACCATTTCGTTATCTGAAAAGTACTTGCTTTTTAGAGTATTTTGGACCCATAGTTTTTTTAATTCCTACTTTTCAAAGTGGAGTAACGATTTTTTGAAAATGGGTCCAAATCGAACTTTGAAATTCGATATATCGAAAACAAAAAACGATATCAACTTCCGGTTTGCGCCAAAAGTCTTCGAATTTTATGCCCTTTTGAACGATGTATCACAAGATAGGGGTTGCCATTTGAAATTTTTGAGATAGCCCCCCTGGGGGCCCCCCTAGGGGGGCTGGGGGGGTTTCGACCCCAAAAAAAGAAAATTCAGCCAAAATGATGAAGAATAGTCCAAACCGCAACATTTTATCTCAATTAGCAAGAAAAAAAACCAGGGGGGGGGAGATAAAAAAAACACCCTGTATAGGGACTCTAGTTATAAGAAGTCTCACAATCAGTTACAGGATTTGCAATGAAAACTAGAGTCCCTACATGCAGAGAGTTAAGACAATGTGAAACCATGGGCGCCGCCATTGGATGCGATTTTGCACATTTGTTTACATTCGCTGAGGGCCGTTGTTGTTCTTGTTGTGTTTTCGTCCACTACAAAGATTACAGTGCTGCTTAGGTCCTCCTAACGATGTAATCTATTTTACTGCTTTTGTGGATCGACATCTATTTACGATTTGAAAGATTCTTTTGGGATTTACTGACATTCTTGAGGCGTATCATGATTAAAATTAACAGATTCGTCGAAAATTAACTCTTAATCCGCAAAATACCGTTTGTAAACAACTGCGATTGTAAACAAAAGTGCAAAATCGCATCCAATTGCGGCATCCGTAGAGCCTAAAACTCATCGACCAATCAGAAGTTGACTACCCTCTTGTCTTAACTCTCTACATTTAGGGACTCTGATGAATACAAACACAACAAAACAAAAAAAAAAAAAAAAAAAACAAAAAAAAAAAAAAAAAAAAACAGAAACAAAAACAAATAGAATTTGGGAAAAAATAACAGCGACTTTTTCTTGGCTCTACACGTACATAGGTTGAGTGTTCTTCATGATTTTCTACGTTTTTTTGACAGAATAACAGTTTCAATTCAACGAGAAAATACGAAATTTCCTTGAATGCTTCGATGATTTGGAGCTGGAGACCGCTGATTCTATCAAACATCTATTCAGTATTTAACGGTCTTTCGGCTAAAAAGAGCTTTTTCCCGCTACCTATGTTTATGAACCTTTCAAGAAATGTCAACAAACATGGCTAGAATTAGAATACACAACCATACAGCATTCATCCTCCCAGTAGTTGTACATTTTAACCAGAATCTTGGGAAAAAATTGGCGACCCAAACGGGTTTTTAAAGGATGTCAGTGTATTTTGATGAGTGAAATTGAAAGCTTCAAGCTTGTCATCGCTTATACAGTACGTGTGTTCAGAAAGTCCGTCCCCCCCCCCCCACTCTAACTTTTTGTCGGTTGATTTTTTCAAAAATCGCCGAAACACGTCTAGACTAATTTTTTCCAAGGAATCTTATGAGCTACATGAAAATTTCCGGGGGGCCTCCCTTGGGGGGTTTTTGGGGGCAACTTCGTTTTTTCAAATGAGAAGGGGGGTTTTTTATTACACCATTCGATTCTCCTTAAAAAATAAAAAAAATTGACGCAAACCGCACCCCAAAATTCCCATTACAACAAAAGTTATGGGGAGTCAAAGTTTCAAGTAGACCCTTGCCCCCCGATTTTTTTCTCGAACCAGAAAAGTCGTAGAGAGATGATCTTGACGTCAAATGAAAGCTATTATCAAGGGCTACAATCTCACCAAATTTTATGTCCTTCCAACCCCCCCCCCCTCCTTTAATTGCATACTCATAAGCAACACAAGCATTTAAAGTAAATGTATTCTCTGCAAATCAAGTGTGGGTATTGCGTTTTGAGACTATTGTGCGAGGGGAGATAGAGCGCTGTGCTGTACTCACACATACCATTGCTTTTTACAAGACTGGCGCACAGTGTGTCGAGGCAAGTCGAATTCAAACTTTCCATTCGTGAAAATCTTATTCGTGTTAATGTTTTCTGGCGTTTCAGGCCGAAAGGTTACGGCTTTTTTTTGTGGCTTTGTTGACTGCTTTGAATCTCCGTCAAGACGGCTTTTTCCTACGATGCTTCTATCTCAAGAAAAAAATAAGGGGGCGCGGAACTTTTGCCTCAGCTGAGCCCCCTTTTGCAATTGAAGGGGGGGGGGGGTTGGAAGGACGTAACATTTGGTGAGATTGTAGCCCTTGATAATAGCTTTCATTTGACGTCAAGATCATCTCTCTACGACTTTTCTGGTTCGAGAAAAAAATCGGGGGGCAAGGGTCTACTTGAAACTTTGACTCCCCATAACTTTTGTTGTAATGGGAATTTTGGGGTGCGGTTTGCGTCAATTTTTTTTATTTTTTAAGGAGAATCGAATGGTGTAATAAAAAACCCCCCCTTCTCATTTGAAAAAACGAAGTTGCCCCCAAAAACCCCCCAAGGGAGCCCCCCCCCGGAAATTTTCATGTAGCTCATAAGATTCCTTGGAAAAAATTTGTCTAGACGTGTTTCGGCGATTTTTGAAAAAATCAACCGACAAAAAGTTAGAGTGGGGGGACGGACTTTCTGAACACACTGTATAGCTGATACCCTCTGTAGTGTGTAGACAAGTCGAGTTAGTTTGCAAAATTTACACGGTTGTCTAGAAAATTGCAGGAGACTTATGGTCGTTCTGTTGCTTCTCCTTTCTTCTCTGCCTCTCTCCTGGTCTCCTCTCTCTCTCTCTCTCTCTCTCTCTCTCTCTCTCTCTCTCTCTCTCTCTCTCTCTCTCTCTCTCTCTCTCTCTCTCCCTTTCTTCAAACTTTTTTCACCAGTTCAGCCAACCTATGAAAAACACTTATCCCATATACGCTTAAATTTGTCTGCTAAAGTAGGCTTATTTTAAAGAATAAATGAAAAGGGGGGCGGTAATTGGGACAGGGGCGGTAATTGGGACATCTACCTTACTTTGCTTTTATACTTTTAATTTTATCATTTCAAATGTATTCCTTCATTTATGTAACTTTATTTCTTATTCGTTACTGGTGGTTATGTGGAAGAGAGGGCCAGTATTGACCCTAACATTGCCACTCAAAATAAATCCATCAATCTTTCTCACTCTCTCTCTCTCTCTCTCTCTCTCTCTCTCTCTCTCTCTCTCTCTCTCTCTCTCTCTCTCTCTCTCTGTGCCTCTATTCTTTTCCTCCTTCCGCTTCTTTCTCTCCTTTCTCTTTCCTCTCTCTGTCCTCTTTCTTACTCTATTTCTCTCTCTCCCCTTTTTCTCTCCTTTCTCTCTCATCTTTCTTCCATTTCTTATTATCTTTCTCTTTCTCTCTCTCTCTCTCTCTCTCCCCCCCCTCTCTCTCTCTCTCTCCCTCTAGCTCTTTTTCTCCTCTTACCTCCTCTCATTCTCTCCGCTTTCCTACTCCCACTTCCTCTCTCTTCTCTCTTACTTTCTCCCTCTCATTCACTTTTCAACCGCCTTATTGCCTCCCCTACTCTCCCTGATACCTCTATTATTATGAAACTTTGCGATACTCGTTTAGGGAAGAAGGATATATCCCCGAGTGTATATGATGATGCATTGCTGCACCGGACGGCGAACGCGGTTGATTGTGATGTGATGCACCGCAGAATCCAAATAATAGTAAATAATGAATGATAGGAGACTCGTGTGTCGTGTCATTCAGCAACTTGGAAACTTTGTGAAAACCATTTTGTTTAGCTCCCGGTTCCCTCTCCTCTCCCCCCCTCCCGGTACTTCGAAACCAACACGCGGCTCGTGCGCGTGTATAGATACTGTATAGCTCTGACGCTGGGAAATTTCCCATCACTCAAGAGTTGGTGCATTTCAGACCCATTTGTGGGTTTCATCCATTATCAATTAAAATTTTTTCGGGTTCATGCGTGCGCAGGGTTGCCGGATTGGGGGCGAAAAAGCCGTACGTTTTACATGCATTGATTTAAATGAGGACGATGCGGCTTTTTATCCTCGATCTGGCAACACTGAGCGTCCATCAAGCTCATGGACGGAAAAGAAAGGTTCTTAATTTATTCTACATCAGGATTGCTGAAAAAGTCTTAGCAATCAGCACATGCACGGAAAAAAAAGATTAGTGAAAATAACCATACAGATACCTGATTTTGGCACCTACTAGATGTTATGGTAAACTTGACCAGGAGTATGGTACACTTACCGATACTTTGAGTGAATTCGACATGCGATCAGGTAGCATCGTCTAGTACCTAGTCAAAACATAGTATACTGCTGGTTAACATTACCATAACATCTAGCAGGTGCCAAAATCAGATATCTGTATGGTTATTTTCACCGTAGTTTTTTTTCCGTGTGGACTGATATAGGAATTTGTCTTTCTCTATCTCCTCTCATTTGAACGCGTGCATTAGACAAGGACGGAGATATGGGCTCCGCTAAACTCAAAAAACGCTTATTTGCGTGGGCGTTATGGTGGCATATGGCAATAATAATGAAAGATGCCTATCTTAATTTCGCCACTCTCTCTATCACGGAAAAAAAACTACGGTGAAAATAACCATACGGATACCTGATTTTTGCACCTGCTAGATGTTATGGTAATGTTAACCATAGAAGTATACTATGTTTTGACTAGGTATTAGGTGATGTTACCTGATTGGATGTCGAATTTACTCAAAGTATCGGTAAATGTACCATACTTCTGGTCAAGTTTACTTTAACATCTAGCAGGTGCCAAAGTCAGGTATCCGTATGGTTATTTTCACTAATCTTTTTTTTCCGTGATGCTGACAAGGATGATTCACAGAGTAATTCATCAAAGTAGTGATCCACAATCCACATCCGATGAATGATACCGTGACATCTAGTGACACCGCGGTGTCATAAATGAAAGTGGTCTCTTATTGGTTGCTTCTTGATGGAGTTACAGTAGTGATAGATGGGAATCTCCCATATTATTATTGCACCATTACGCTCGCGCAAATGCAAGCGTTTATTGTGTTTTGAGAGTGGAAAACGGAAGTTTTTAGTGCTGCTATCGTTATTATTGGAGGTTTTTACACCTGAATCGACTATTAAATCACCGATAGCAAAATTGTGCAATAGCCCCATGATTTAAAAGATCTTCAAAGTTTTGGTTTTATAACTTTGACGCGATTCTATACGCATGCAATAAGTTATGCTCATGTTCACTCCTTTGCTCTCTCGCAGCTAGAGACCCCTTCTCCCTATTACAAAGCTTGCATTAACCAAACCCCACATCTACCTGTTGAATTTGAATCAAACCCTTTGCTTTAATCCCTCCCCCACCCCAAATCCCTCTATGATATACAGTTGGCCTGCGGAAGCGGCGTGATACGGTGGGCGGTGGGTGCGCGGTGGAGCGCGAAAAAAAGAAAAAAAAAAAGAAAAAGAAATCCGGAAAAAAGAGGGCGACGTGAAACAGAGAGGAATAAATTTAATCCCTTTAGTCCCCGAAACCGCTGTTGACGCACGGTTGCCATGTGTAAAAAATCAAGCGTTTCAGTATGTGATGTGAGGAAATGGGTATGTTGCAAAATTTTTCTACAGTGTTATTTATGAAGGATAGATATCTTGTTAAAATCGCGTGAAAATCACATTTGAAGCATCGGAAAGTCTCACAATCCACCCACAAACTCTGTTAATGCGTTAAAAAAAAAAAAAAAAAAAAAAAAAAAAAAAAAAAAAAAAAAAATCAAATATAGCGGGCAAATGAGCGCGTCACAATAGGGGAGTCCCATCTATAATCGCAACTTTCTATGCTTAAAAAAAAAAAAAAAAAAAAAAAAAAAAAAAAAAAAAAAAAGTGATTCATTTTAGAGAAAACTTGCTCATTCGACTGCCATCTTTAAAATTTGTTAAACGCATTTATTGTGAGTTTGTGAGTGGATTTTAGGATTTTTCGATGCTTTCAACGTGAAATTTTCGCGACTTTTCTTAGGACTCGACCCTCAACAATGCTGCTGCAAAAAATTGCAACAGACCCATTCCGGACGCATCATTTCATCAAAAGTTTGGAGGGTTAAAAGAAAAAAAAAGGAAAGGAAAGGAAAGGAAAGGAAAGGAAAGGAAAGGAATAAAGGAAAGGAAAGGTAACATGGGTCTCTCAACCAGTGGCATACACATGGGGGGTCAGGGGGCTTGATCGCCCTCCTGACCACCAAATTATTAGGAGCGGAAGAGAAGAATGGGTAATTTTCAGTCAAACTCTCATATCACTTCAAGCCCTGCCACCAAAAATCCTGCGTACGCCACTGATGCTCTCAACCAGTGGCGTCGCGTGAAATTTGGCAACGTTCCATTTAGTCCATTAAATCCCACGTAAAATATCGATTTGAGGGAGTGCACTGTGCACCTCCAATAGTTCGACCTTTTCCGTGCGTTTAAATGGACCGAAATCGACGTTACCAGATTGCGCACGCCACGCCACTGCTCCGCAACCGAACTGTTATCCAAGACCCCTAAATTTCTTTGGACGGTATAGAGGCCACCATCTCTTAAAAGGGTGTCTCCACCTGCGAATTTAAAAGCGCGAATAAACTGATTGAACCAATGAGCTGCTTGAAGTCGATAGGTCGAGTCCGATTGTATCGACAACGAGGAAAGCCTATTGGCTCAAGCGGTCAATTCGCGCTTTTAAATTCGCAGGTGGAGACACCCCTTAAGGTACAACCAACATTTTCTTTGTTCAAATTGAAACTAAAAAGTAGTTTGAGGAATTTTGAGTCAATGTTGAGGAATGTTGAGGAATTTTGAGGAAGAAGATTTATTGGGAAAACTTAGAGTCCCTATATATGAAAGAGTCAAGACACGTGAACAGAAGTGAGGAAGAAGAAGGTTTTTGAGGAACCTGGAGGCGCGCGCCTCTTGTTTACATTTTTATCCAACGATCTTCCCGCCAAAGATTAATTATACATGTATTCGTGTGGAAGTAATCTTTGTTAGGTCAACCTAACCTCCAATACCCGTTGGCTTTACTACCTGTTTTAAAATTTTTTTTTTTTTTTTTTTTTTTTTTTTTTTTTTTTTTTTTTTTTTTTTTTTTTTTTTTAACGTTTTATTGAGTACAAGGCAACTACAGAAATGTATTAATCCTAATATTTATAGCTAGTTATGAATAACATAGGTTTTTTAAAATTTTACAATGTAGAACGGGTAGACTCTGCGGTACAAAGTAAGTTTTAAAAGTAATGCGTGAATTTTATTCTGTTCTGAACACATTTTCATCAATTGCTAATTCAACTTTCATCAGGACAAGCTAAAAATGCCGAAAGTTTCCTCAAAGCTGGGCAGCAGTGAAGATGGTTCCATGAAGATGTAAACAAGAGGCGCGCCTCCAGGCTTCATAGACCCCTTCTTCTTCTTCACTTTTCAGCAGCCAATCAGAGATGGTACCTCGTATGGCGAGACTCTTTCATATCAAGGGACTCTATAGGAAAATTCATACATTCATACCGACACCCATATTTACTCCTTCCTTTTGTGGTATAGTCAACAAGCAATGCGGCAGCGGTGGGCGTGCAGCTCCGAAAATTGTAAAATATCGAAAACAAAAAGGTGTTCATCTGCGACATGGCATACAAAGAGGTATCTACCGGTATAACCACTATGAGGATATATAATGTCTCTCAGGAGCTTGTTATCTTAATTTGATGGGTTTCCTTATACCTAAGATTATCGCGGAGGGGAGGAAAAGGCAGCCTCCCTTGTGAGTTTGTAAACTCAGTAAATTAACGCAACTTCCTCGCGCGCTCAGAGGGGGAACCCCGTCCCCACCCCCACGCCCTCCATATTTCCCTTGTTTTACTCCACACTCGAAAATGCGGCCAAGTCCCGAAATTTTCGGGTCGAGTATTCATTCACGCTGGCTTAACAAAGGATTTAACAGGATAGGACCGCAGGACCCCTATCCTTCGCTCTCACTCTCTGCGTATCCTCTTGAAAATGCGGGTGCGGATAAGGACTAACGAGTATCTGTAAAGGATGTAGTAGGGCAAGTGTAGTGAGTTATCGGTAAAAAATGTTTATATGATCCTTCGCTTTTATTCTTTTTTAAATCTTGAATTTTTTTGAGACATATATTTTGTGCCAAAGTTTCTCCCTCTTTTTAGAGTTATTACTATTATAGGGACGTCCTTTTTATTAGGACGTTGTACTATGAAAAAATACTCGTATGTATGAAATGACTTAACTTTGTTGTTTATTTAGCAATTTTCAATACAGAAAAAAAAAATAAATAATAGTAATAAGAAAAGAAAAAAATAAATAAATGCAGGATGTATAAGTCGCAGGCAAATTGAAATCCTAGGCAAAAAGCAAGCCGCCTATTTACTATCAGACAAAATTTAGCTCAAGCGTAATATAGTGACGTACAAAATAACTATATCGAGATTTGATTTAGCTTTTATTTCGTAGCTAATAAGCTAACGATCGCACTGATACCAACAGATTATGTTTTTCTCAACTGGTTCTCTTTCTATGAACTTTTAAAGCGATTGAACAAAGTGTTTAAAAACACTTCATTTAAAACACCGTAGGTCAAGAACTAATCAAAATAAACCAAATCTGATGAAATCAACATTTTTGCTAGCTTATTAGCTTTCAAATGAGCAAAAGTAAATCTCGATACAATTATTTTGTAAGTCACCATTACACTTGATCCAAATTTTGTCTAATGGTAAGTAAGCGGCTTACTTTTTGCCTAGGTAAATAGCAAGCCGATTGCGATTTGCCTAAGATTGCAATTTGCCTGCGACATATACAGAATTTAAGTATGCCGACAGTCATTAGCGGATCTAGCAATCTGGTAATAGTGTATTCTATTCCCATTTTATTGCATGAGAAAAACTTGATTAGTCACTGGGTTACATAGCCCCTTCATGAACCAAATGATTATCATATACATTCAAATAGGAAGAATTCTCGGTTTCCAGATCGCTGGATCCGCCTATGCCGACAATTACTTTAATGAGTCGGGTTCCTCCGATTATTTTTCTAAATGATCGAAAATCACCTTTGCTTTATTTGATAGATTTTTCAAAAAATGGGAAAACAGACTTACGAGCAAACCTATCTTTTTGGTCGGCTTTCAATTCGTGACAGGGCACAGGGCTCTAAAAACGGCCCCTCTGCTCTTCCGGACCACCCCCAATGTAATTTTTAATGGGAAAACAGACTTACGAGCAGACCTATCTTTTTGGTGGGCTTTCGATTCGTGACAGGGCGCAGGGCTCTCAAAACGGCCCCTCTGCTCTTCCGGACCACCGCCAATGTCATTTTAAATGGGAAAACAGACTTACGAGCAGACTTGTCTTTTTGGTGGGCTTTTAATTCGTGACAGGCCGCAGGGCTCTAAAAACGGCCCCTCTGCTCTTCCGGACCACCGCCAATATAATTTTTCATGGGAGAACAGACTTACGAGCAGACCTATCGTTTTGGTGGGCTTTTCATTCGTGACAGGGCGCAGGGCTCTCAAAACGTCCCCTCTGCTCTTTCAGACCACCGCCAATGTAATTTTTCATGGGAGAACAGACTTACGAGCAGACCTATCGTTTTGGTGGGCTTTTCATTCGTGACAGGGCGCAGGGCTCTCTAAACGGCCCCTCTGCTCTTCCGGACCACCGCCAATGTCATTTTAAATGGGAAAACAGACTTACGAGCAGACCTATCTTTTTGGTGGGCTTTTAATTCGTGACAGGCCGCAGGGCTCTAAAAACGGCCCCTCTGCTCTTCCGGACCACCGCCAATGTAATTTTTCATGGGAGAACAGACTTACGAGCAGACCTATCGTTTTGGTGAGCTTTTAATTCGTGACAGGGCGCAGGGCTCTCAAAACGTCCCCTCTGCTCTTCCGTACCACCGCCAATGTAATTTTAAATGGGTAACCAGACTTACGAGCAGACCTATCTTTTCGGTGGGCTTTCGATTCGTGACAGGGCGCAGGGCTCTCAAAACGTTCCCTCTGCTCTTCCGGACCACCGCCAATAGAAACAGGCCATTCTTATAATTTCTGAAAATAGTTGAGTAAGCAAAACCGAAGAAGTAAAATTACACATCTTTTAGTTCATTCTCAATTAAAAATATCAATTTACCAAGAAAAAAAAGTTAGTCAGCAGTTTCACCGAATTGCACAGTGGCGGCTCGTGCGATTTGGCAACCGTGTTTTTTACCATTTAAACCTATGCAAAAGGATCGATATCTCGGGGGTGCATTGCACCTCCTGAAGATCGATTGTTTTACATAGGTTTAAATGGAGGGATTACACTGTTGCCACATTGCACGAGCCGCCACTGGAATTGCAGTACAGCATATTTTGGTTTTAAACAAACGCAAAGCACATTGCCATCGCATCTATTGACCCGACAGCACTATCGGTATACTTATGGTGCCTCTTCGACTAAATTATTTTTTTCATTCAAATATAAGATTTGATGGAATAGTAACGATTAACGGAAATGAGTTCTGTTTAGATTATTATACTATCTGAGATGATAAAAAAGAAAATATAACAACAAAAAAGTATGATCCAGTTTTTCTTGATTTCTCAAAAAATGTTCGTGTCAATGGCTTTTCCAAATACAGTATACACCTCAGTTTAAGCATTCCATTCTTGAATTCTGCGTCCTGATTTTTTTTTCTTTTAGCTAGTCGGAAAAAAAACGAAAAAAACCTATAAAAATGTTTCTCATCTTTTCGCGGTTATTTCCATCCATCCAACCCCTTCACTTTTCCGTGCTCCTAAATAGAAACAAACTTTAACAGTGTATTGAAACATAAAGGAATCGAAATATGCACGTTCGGTCATATCTGGAATAATTATTAATTAACAGCCTCTCGTCAATGGAAAATATAATGAAAAAAAAAGTCCCTGTTTTTCCCTATTTCAGTACCCCATAATGTACTGAATATAAATATTTGGTATAAAAAAAAAAAAAAAAAAAAATCGTGCATAGTGAAGGGTTAATTGGGCGGATTTTACCCTCAGCTTATTCGCTTATTGATTTTATCCACCCTTCACCTCGCAGACCTCGCTTACTCACTCGCTTGACTCAGTTACGATTATCCGTTAAATTGCTTTCATTTTTTAATTTTTCAACCTCTAAACGATTTAATAGACCATCCAAGCTGCGCATTTAATTAAATTTGAAGCGTTATCATGGGAAGGGTTTTGCGCGTATCGAACTCATTTAGCTCGGCTGGTGACAAAGGAGGCGAGGCGCCTTGTCGCTATATTGTTCACTTGTTGCTGTAAAACTATACGTTGAGTAAGTATTTGTCGTTCTTTTTATCTCTCAACATTTCATTATAAAAAGAGAAAAAGGAGAAGAAAATCAATAAGAGGGAATTTCATCCTGACAAACTGCATAAATTAAATATTGTGACTATATTTTTCCAAAAAGGTTAAAGCTATAGGGGTTTAAGCGGACAAGGGATTGGTTTAAAAAAAAAGCACTGTTAAGTTTTAAGGAAATCGTCGTCCATCTGACGCATAGGCGTAAGTCGATTTTTGCAACTTTTCAGGAGAGCGAAAACAAAATTAGCAAAATTCATCAGCTTATGGATTCAGTTCGATCAAAGGTAGAAAAACTTTATTGGTACACAAATGTTCATCAAAGCCTCTAGATTGAGAATATTTTGTCAAAATTCCAAAATCTTGAAAAATAAAGATTATGCGGGTATTTATTTGAGCAAAAATGACTTACGCCAGATTGTCTGATTGACCGCGTTGAGATACGCCGAGATACGCCGCGGCGTATCTCCTTGATTTATACGCCTATAGTCTGAATGAATCTCTCTCGTTTTATTCCATTAAGCGGTAAACCCATTACTTATTATTTAACACGTCACCACAGGTTTCTGGTATTACACCCACATATTTTGAGACGATTTTAGCGCAGTCAAGCAGTGACATCATAACAGTGATATTATCGCCATCGAAACTGTCAAATTTTTTGTTATTCAAGAGTTTGCTTTTTATTATTTCAATTTTTAGTTCAAAATCAGGAATGAGAAGAGTTTTGTAGAAAAGTAATCAACTTAATTGAATAATTAATATGATTGCTTCTTAAAGAATATAGGTAACTATTTATTTTTTAGATCAGTCTATCGACTAGTTTGATGCCTTTCTCCACCAGTTCTTATCCTGAGCTAGTTTTTCCATTTTTACATATTTCTCACAACCTACATCTTGAATTATTTATTGTTTTGTACACGCTATTCTCTGTTACCCATTTAAAAAAAAATTTTACCTTACAGAACGAGAAAGTGGGCAAAATCTATTTGGAAGAGTAATTAATCACACAATTGATAAAACTATAAACAGTGGACGGTGCTACAACGGCTCGGCGAATTTGTCAGGTCAAGAAACAAATGATTGAGCTGCGAAATATGGTCTTTCGGCCTTAAAAACGCGCGACAAACAGTAACACAAAAAAAGGAGAAAAAATAAAGGTGGACGTGCGGGTGAAGTCGGCGTCAACATGCAGATTCTCCATTAGAAGTATAGGAGAAACATCGCGTTCTGGGACTTACGCCTATACGTCTGACTGACTCTCTGGCTTTATGGACGTACGCCTATACGTTTTTCCGTGATAACTTGAAAACTATTGAGAATTTGACATTTCTGACTTCACAGATCGAAAGAACGTCAAATTTCACATAGGAATCAATAAAAAAGTCAATTTGTCAAAAATCCGACTTACGCCTATGCGTCAGATGGACGACGAAATGGGGCAGTGGCGAGGTGTGTGATTTGACAACGTTCCTTTTCCCCATTTAAACACATTAAAAAGGTCGAAATGCCTAGACATCGCCAATGACTGAAGCGTTCGACTTTTTCGGTTGATTTATATGGAGAAAATACATTGTTGCCAAATTTCACGCTTCGTCACTGAAATAGGGGCCCTATCTACTGACTTTTAACTACACTTTAATTCTAAAATCCAAGTTTATCATATACAATATTTATAATATAAAATCAATCATGCTCTCCAAAGAACACCCCCCCCCCCCCACAAAACAGAAAATCAAAAATAAAACAAATAAACAAGAAAAAAATAGATAACTCTTCAAAAAAACCGCCTCGTATTCACCGAGAATTATAAATCATGACTCCCCACACATCACAAAACAATTATAGCAATTTCTGCATGATTGCAAAAGACGCCCAAAGAAAAGGCGATTATTGGCCGACCTCTGCAACTTCAGGGACGATTTTCTCGGGAATGAGTCGCGAAACGGAAAAACTTGTAAGGACCAAAAATGCATATTTATTTAAGAACTTTTGAATGATGCTAATTGTTTTTGGGTTTAAAAGAATCCAAAAGCATGTTTAAACAGAATTTGGCGAAAAAAAGTGACCAGTATTCATCGGAACAAATTCTTCGAAGTGTTTCAAGTGTTCAGTGTTTATAGTCATTAATTTGCGTTTAAAAATAGCTGGATTTTCAAAATTTTCCACGCTAGGTTTCCTCGCATTCCCCTCCGGCTTCTGGGGGGGGGGGACTTCCAGACCTTTCAGAATACAAAACATTCGGTAATGTATGCAAGTACGTACAAATGTGTCGAAAGATTATTTGAGGTTTTTGTGAGAGGCATGATGGATGGAAATGATTTGATTATTTCGCCCCGAAGCTTACGATTATTTGCGTTACAGGTCTAGATCATTAGAAAATAATAGTTTTGGGTCATTCCATTTTAAATCAACCAAAATTAATGAAATATGTTGCTGCCTAGTCATGGATTTTGGTAATATTTTGTGGGGTGATTGTAACTACTTTTAGTAGCTTAAAACGTATTTTTTCATATTTTTTTAGCTCACGGCCCCTGAGATATAGGCAACCGGAAATTCAAAAATTGCGATTTTAGGCTTATCTCTGAACGCGTGCCACAGCCTTAATTCTCAACGGAAAGATACGGTTGAGGTCTCATTTTGATGCGTTTTGTGTCTTCTTTTCATTGCTATAGGTTGTTTTTCATTAATTGAAGGTTTAGCAGGTTGCATACCTATTTGAACTTTGGTGACCCTATTGCAATTTTTCCGATCTTTGATAATTTTTTTTAATAAGATAGCATTGGTAGAAAAAATTCATACTTTCCAAGCTTTAAGTACACTACTAAGAGTACCTGCTCAAAAAAAATTGGATCTCCTGAGCAATTTTTTCTAGTTGAAAAAATTGCTTAAAGTTGGCTGAAATGAAGAAAGACCCAACTTTGAGGTTAAAAAAGTCGATGTGGGGATTCATGAAAAAATCTTAAAAAATAACTAAAATCACCGCTTTTATGTCTACTTTCAATATCTGAAGTCGAAAGTTTGTGTATTTGATCGCTACAGTCGATTTTTTTTTTTTTTTCAAAATTGGTAAAAATACAATTTGCTCGAACACACGCGATTGAAGCGAATAGAAGAGCCAACTCTTTGAGGTTTAAAAATCTCGCAAAATCTCTAACATGATCGCTTTTAAGTCCTTTTTCAACGCCTGAAGTCGAACATTTGATTACTGAAGCGCTTCAGTTGAAAAACAAGTTCGTAAAATCGGTAAAAACACAATTAGCACGGCCACAATCTGAGCTCAGTTCAGGGCATAGGGGCGTCGCGTGAAATTTTACCAAGGTCCGTTGAGAATTAAGGCTGTGGCACGCGTTCAAAGATAAGCCTAAAATCGCAATTTTTGAATTTCCGGTTGCCTATATCTCAGGGGCCGTAAGCTAAAAAAATATGAAAAAATACGTTTTGAGCTACTAAATGTAGTTACAATCACCCCACAAAATATTTCCAAAATCCATGACTAGGCAGCACAGGCTCTGGTTGATTTAAAATGGAATGACCCTTTTTTAAGATATCCAGCATGATTGCGAAAGAGCTAAGGTTCCTTGTGAGCAGCGGCGTCATTTGAGGGGGGACAAAGTAGCCCCCCCCCCCCCCCCCAAGGATTAAGTCAGGCTCAAAAACGGGAACGAAGTATATTGATGAGCAAAAAAAAAAGGTCATCAGATTTTCGCCCCACCCCCCAAGCCGGCTCTATGGCTCTACAAAAAGTATATTGATGAAGATAAAAAAAGTCATCAGATTTTTGCCCCCCCCCCCCCCCCAAAAGCCGAACTCGAAATGACGCCCCTGCTCGTGAATCAAGTTTTCAAGTTAAGTTTTCTTTTGATTCAAAGGTATGAAAATTGCAAATTCGTCAAAGATTATGGTCTTGGGTCTTGGTGCGCCTAAACTTCTGAAACGAGCTTATATCATAGTCATAGAATAATACAACCAGAACGGAAACTGTCGGATTTTGAAGCAAATTCATTTCGCGTCCGCCATGTTGGGATATAGGATGTTTACATCTGGATTCGCGCGCGAAAAAAAAAAGTATAGGACATGATCCGCGAAATTTTTATTCTGAAATGCCGAAAGAATAAAAAAGAGGCCGGAAACTTAAGATTACTTTCCAGAATTTACAGAAATAAATGATAGTTTCAGCACAAATCACACAAGTCCGCCATGTTGGGATATAGGACCACAGCGTTGCCTATTGGTGCCGTTAAATTCCAAACTTGCTTCCATTGGCTCTTATGGGAGTTTCCGTTCTGATTGTATTATTCTGTGCTTATATGTTCTAAAAGGATGGAATTCACCCCTTACTCCCATCCTTTTCCAACCCATGCGTTCAAATGGGAGTGGAGAGAGATAGACGCGCGAATTCCTGGAACCGCCGATGGTTGCGTATACATGCTTGAAATGTTGTATAATCTATACACAGCGATAAGCATGAGAAACTTCAACCGCCGAAGCTTTGCGTATATCGGTAATGACCATGCTCATCAGAGCTAAGATCGGCTTCCATGTAAGTTTGATCAAAACTGGATCCTCACTGAGTTGGAAATTGGCTTGGCCGCAAGCAATTCCAACCGCCTGTCTTCGGCGACAAAAGTTGGGAATGAGTGCGTGGAAGAGCTATACTTTTCGCGGGGTTGGCCGCGGCGCACGTAGGAGCATTTGACCCGAAAACTTGGCCAAAAATGGAAAATTGAAAAGTCGTCCAGGAAAAAAAAAAACTATTGATGGTTTTTGAGAGGCAAGTAACCGCTCTATTGCGTGATAGATGTGTCGGAACATCTACGTTTAGCTACTGTTTAGGGGGTAACATGGAATTGAGCGCTCGACGCACCTATACGGTTGTTCACCGCTCGAAGCGCTGTTACTAATATCAGTCAACATTTTCCATCAAGGACAAGCGTTGGGTACATCCAAACATTTCAGCGATTATGGACGTTGTTTTTGATGGTATGTGCTTCATTTTAATGGCAATAATTTCTTTTTCCGTGCATTTTTTACCCTTTTACATCTAATTTAAAATGGACATGAAAAAATCTCTAATTTTAGGCACTATCTTTTTAAAAAAAGGCAAATTTTGAATACGTTCCGGGCAAAACCGAGCATAACCAAAACAAGGGGGTTAAATTAGACCCTTATAGGCAACTGCTCCAACAGTCAAAACTTGCAAGAAATTGCCCATTTATTTTTTTAGCGACATTTTGAAGTCAAGCCTCTTTTATAAAATAAGCGTCAATAACTCGGCAAAAGAATGCGCTATCGACCTTTGGTTTGAGCCACAATTCTTAATTTTTTACGCCTTTTCCAACCATAAGCCGTGCAATAGGAGTTTTGAGTTTAAATTGGAAAATTAACCAAAATCGATTTTCAAATATTTAAGAACACGCAAATATTTTTGGACAGGTTTTCGGGGTAAATACTCCAACGTGCGACGGCGTAAGGAGGGTGGAAAGGGGGTGGTGAGGGGTGGGGTGGGGAGGGGACATTTTATTATTCCGGTCACGCGTCAAGAGTTGCGATTCTCGATGTCGGAATTCAAATAGCTCGCCATTCTGATTGGATGAACTTGTCTCCGCGAGAAGAGTATCTTGTTCCTTTCAACTCTCGTTTATCTCTATTTTTATTACGTCGTCCCGCGTCCGTCCCCGCCAATCGCGGCTCCTTTGATCGGAGCAGAGGACTCGGTTCCGGTTCCGGTGGAGATTGTAAGAAACACGATCACAGCCTTCATCAACCACTAGCAGATTCAAGTTTTTGTTTTTAATTTTTTTTTAAGGTAAGTGACCCAAAGGTGGCCATACCTACGCTTGGAGCCAATATGCACGTATAAGTCATGAGAGATGAAAGAAACTAAATATGTCAATTTACTATTCAGACAGTTGGCTATCATATGTTAATTTTATTTTATTAAAATTTGCTTGTTTTTGAGGTTTTTTTTTGCGTTTGAAAAAAGGTAGAGTTTTGACATCGCGCAAAACATGCACCTAAGGTGGCCACCCCTAATATTTTTGATATACTTAAAGGTGGCCACGCCCTTTTAAATTTCATTAATAAGTATTCAAATGCTATTTTATCGTTCAAAAACGGAATCTAGACCTTGGTTACACCAGAAATTATGATGATTATGATAAATTGAAAGTCAAAGGTGGAATCAATTTAAGGGCTTAGCTTTTACGATTGATTACTTCCGTGAAATTTTACCTGCGAAAATGGACGTTTCACTGTTCCGCGCCGACTGAATCGCCCGTTGCTCTTGATTTTTGGAGTGAGGGAAGCGACAGCATCTTGCTACTCAGCACTAACGCCATCTATCGTCAATTTGTGTAATTAATTGAAAGAAGCTGGGGTGGGCCACCTCAAGAGCCGGGCTACCTTTGGGTCACCTACCTTATTTTTATTTTTTCATACAAAATTCTGGCACTTCAGTCGGACTTACGAACTGTGGTTGGAGATCGAAACAACATGGCAAAAAATCAGAGGAAAAAAGTCATCAAAAATAATCTTACTCTACCTTTTAACCCTTTACAGACCAGGTTTGATCAAAAGAGCGCCACTCTTCCGTTAATATAGGGTGAGTAGTTAACTGTTCGTACTCGGGGGAGTTGGAATTGCCTGTACAACGAATTGAAGGCGACCGAACGAAACCTTATCTAGTAAGTGTCTACATCCAGAATCGCGTTTATTCTGAATCATGATACTGGAGCAATGTGAAATAGACTAAGAGGAGAGAGACGAGTAAACTCGGGCTTGGCCCATAAGAGGTTAAGCTTATTAAAACTTTTGGGTCATTCTACAGTAAAGTGGGCATGATATCCAAAAATTGAAATTTAAAAATTAGTGCCGAGCAGTCTTGTTTTACATTAAAATGCAACCAGAGACGAAACTATTATCTAAATCTAATAAGGGCAAACGTGTTGATGTTACAACAGGTTTCATGTCAATGACGAGTTCACATGCGTCCCACCCGTTACAAAACCTAGCTGTCCCACCCGTTACGCTACTTTTTAATTTTTTTAGAAAAAAATATATTAGTAAATGAAAAACACTTTATGTAGGATCAAAGCTTATACCCTCACCTTTAACATATATTTCTTCAAAAATTTTATCTCTTCAAAACTCACAGAGTTTCAAATTTTTCTGAAGTGATTCAAAAACCTTGCCCATTTTCTGTCCCACCCGTACACCCTTATTTTGCTCTTTTCTCGGCTTTGGATAGTTTTTTTTTTAAATTTTGAAAATCCTATCACTATCTAGAAGTTAAGACCTTTCTATTGGTGAGATAGCTTTTTCATTTAAATGATTAAAAAGTTGAAAAGAATTACTTTAAAGTCGTCTAAATGTCCCACCCGTTACAAAATAATGACCTTTTTCAGTGGCATTTTACTTGAATTACTTTGAAGGTTTGAATTACTTGTTAAAAGTGTTTTCTGTGATTAAATTGGTCTTAAAAGATTAAAAAAGATAGACTGATGAGAAATTGATTTTCTGATTTTTTGCCGCTTTTTGGCATGGGCGGATCCAGCGATCTGGCATCGGTGTATTCTTCCCATTTGAATGCGTGAGAAATTATCGATTAGTCAAGGGGCCATGGCCCCATCTAGAATCGATTCTTCCTCATACGTTCAAATGGGAAGGCATTCGATCTTTTACATGACTTTAAAATGGACTCAATACAACGTTGCCAAACTGCACTCTACGCCACTGGTATCCGGACCATCCACGGATGATGGAGACTTTCCCTAATCACTGAACAACCGAATCAAATATGAAAGGTAGGTATCTGTTTCATATACGCTTAGAGAAGAATGTGGTTGTTTGTAAACTCCTTCCGAAATTCTACTGCAAAATTTGAAACTAGAAAATTTAGATAATTTCAAACAGGTTTTTTTTGCATACGTCTTCAAAAGGTTGCTATATGAACTATTCTCTGTCAACTGTCAATGACGGTATGTTGTTCATTTCCCCTTTTACCACTCTATCTCCTGTATTTTTAGCCACGAGAAGACATTTTTTTCCACTTACTCGGATGACTTACCAATGATTCGAGGAAATGGAGGTCCGAATATGTATACAAATCTTATGTACAACAATTATAGTTGTAACGCTTAGTTTTTCTAATAGCGAAGGGGGGGGGGGGGGGGGTAGCTCCACCAGACACTTTTCGGTAAAGTGTCAAAACTGAACTCAAACTTGGTAGATATAAATAAAATAAAATAATGATACGCTTCGGTAATTATAGAAGACACACTTATTGTATAGGACAAACATTCGATACACATAAAACAACTCCAATTAAAACATTAAACAACGCAAGCTCCCGGCCGGCGAGCCCCGGCCACGAAAACCCAAATAAAACAGATAAAAAACCAAAACGCGAATCCCTCGCGGAGCCCTCACACGCGACTGACTTCAGAAAATTTCGAAGATTCGCATGAGGCTTCATTTCAGCCTCTCTCACCCCGCGCGTACATGCCCATCACGACCAATCAGATTTTTACACGGAAACTGATTTTCCGAGTGGACAATATGCACACGGGACGCGAGATGCTGAATCTCACCCTGATGCCACACTTTCTCCCTGTCGCCAGACAGCACGGCTATCGCCATACACATGTATTTGAGAAGCCGCGCCATCTGTCAACGTGGAGTGTGCTCATCTCCCAGCAAGTTTTCGCTGAGCTGTTGTCCAGACAAGAGCTACAAGTATCACGTCATAAGCCTGATACTTGTCTTTCTTGTGTAGAGAAAAGTCCAGTTTTCTGAAGAAGAGTTATTCGGGACCACTAGCTGATATCTCCGAAACCCTTCATCGACCAAAATTCACGGAATGGGTGATGTGCCTGCATGTGAAACACACAGGCACGTTACATAGTTGCTCACTTCTTTGGGTTTCATAATTTCAAATAGGTCATTCATCACGCATCAACATTGATAGCTTTTTAGGGGTTAGTTGAGTCGTTTTAAATGTGTTGACGATTTTTGATGCAGTGTTGATTGGCTGAAGGATCGAATCGCAATGTGGCAGTTGAAAGAGTCTGAAATTGTGTGTTTTTGTAGTGAAAGTGGTAGTACTTGTTGAGCTGAGAACAAAAATGGCTTTGGCTTTTTCTTAAGTGTCCCGCGATTTCGGAGATACACTAACCCGTGTAAACTTTTAAAAAACCGTGTGCGCGTTGTGACACTTGTGACGTCACTACACGGAAATCCCATTTAAAACCATGTATTCCGGGTCGAAATTGCGTCTCCGGAACAACGAAGTGAATAGTTTGAATTTGAAACCAATATTATAATCGTTTTCAGCTCACTTTGTATTTTCATTTATACTTACTGAAAAACACGCAAATTCAGATCCCTGCAATTGCCCCATTGAATTGAGGTTCGTTGTATTCTTATGAGTGGTATTTATCTGTGAAGTCGGATTCCAATAGAAACCCTGTCATCTCTGTGAAAAATCTCAGATTTCTACTCGACCTATCGAGTGCATATCGTAGAGGTAAAAGGGTTTTCTATTGGAATGCCTACCTCGAGGGAAAACAACACCCCTAAGCGTATAATGTGCTTATGGCCATTGGCTAGATCCGATTACGATGCGTAACGTTCACAATTCTTCAGCCAATGTTGCCTCATGTTCCTTTAAATTACAAACTTTTACTTTCAGTCAAATATAAGTGAAATTTCAAAATGGGGATTTAGGCCAACGACGAATAAATTAATTCGTCGTTGACCTACTTACTACTTAGTTCCCATTTTAATATTTTACTTGTACTGTGTTTTTGGCCGTTTAGTATGTAATTGTTACAATATTAAGTCAAATGGGGGAAAAACGGATAATGGGGCTCTTGCAAACTTTTGCTGCAAGTGATATTGAAGAGTTGATTATTGCAAAAAAACAAATGACGATGAGTACTCTAAAAAATCACAAAATTCATTCTCAGAATATGGGGTTTATAATGGCGGAGTTACGCAGGTATCATGGAAGATTCCTATCTAATTGGAGAGTTAATATCCCTGAGTTTCCGTATGAGAAAGACACAAACTAGACAAGGAATCTCCCACTGTATACCTTCGTTGCAGTATCGTAGCGTGCAATTTGACAACGTTGCGGTTCGTCCATTTAAACTCATGAAAAAGATCGGAGTATTGGGTGTTTGAACACCTTCGTATTCGACCTCTTATACCTGGGTTTCAATGGGCGAAATTCTACGTTGCCAAATTGCACGACTGCTTCGTTGCTCCGCCATACTATAGGCATGATCTAACTACACAGGTCAGTCAATGCGCACACCCTCCACTGCCTCTCCGTCTGCCTGGCTCTATCACCGGGTAGAGTGAGGAAGGGGATGACGTATAGCTGGCGCAGCCGAAGCGCGGGCGTTCAAATCTACATGCTTTCATATGGGGAAAATACCATTTTTCAAGTGCGAAATATAAACAATTTACGACCATAAACTTGGTTTTTATTTATGATAGACCACGAGGAAGGTTTCAAGCTTTGAGAAAAACAGTCTAATCACACTTCAATTTCTTATTCCTGTATTTTCTGGCGGTTAGTAAAAATCCCTCTTATGGAGAAGGTAGGTTATGTAATATTCAATGCATTCTACCCACTTTTCTAAAACTGCCCGAAAATAGAAAAAGCGAATTTGCGTACGATTGCATTGGTTTTCTCAAAGCTTGAAACCTTCCTAATTACTTCTTATAGATAAAAACCAAGTTTTACTGTCGTAAATTGTTCATAATTCGCACTTGAAAATGGGTATTTTCCCCATATGAAAGCATGTACATTGTACATTTGAACGCCCGCTCTTCAGCTGCGCCAGCTATACGTCACGAGCGGAGGTTGCGCAGATCGCAACGAAACTCGTCCACCGGATTGACTGACCTGTGTAGTTAGATCATGACTATAGGTACACTGTCTTGCCGTGACAGCTGTTTTTCTGAGTTTGTTATTGAATTTTAAACTTAACCAGTGTGATTTTCGTGATGTTCTGAACCTCCGTTACAGATGTTTTTTTTTTTTTTTTTTTTTTTTTTTTTTTTTTTTTTTTTTAGTATTATTATTGAATTTTAGACTTTTGTAGTGTGATTTTCGTGATTTTCGTGATTTTCTTAACCTCCGTCACAGCTGTTTTTTAGTTTAATATTTAATTTTATACTTTTTTAGTGTGATTATCGTGATTTTTGCTGGTTTTTACATTAGATTTCACTATTCATTTATTTGTACAGCAAAACTTTGGAAAAGATTTATGATCCGTAACATGGCAACACTGCCTCTAGTTCTAATAGAATAAGTTATGAGCACGGCAAGTGATAACGTCTAACCATACGACACTCGAGTTGGGCAGCGACTGTACTTGTCGGTAGAATAATAAAGTATATACTTTTATCTATTTATTTAATTTTTCTCGCGTGACGTGCGTCTTGCGGGCGACAGCAAATTCCCTCCCCATATCACACAGTGACTATTTCCCTCCTCCTGTCCTTGAGGTGTTATTAAAGGCGTCAAGAAATTCAAGCTGAAAGTTTCAGCCAGAAACACACCCTTCACCGTGAAACTATTATTACCTTAATCCTGTCGCGCCTGGCGGTGGCTATGGCGGTGGAAACGTATTAAAGGAGTCAAAGGTGGCGTGAAAAATCGGTAAAAAGTAAAAACGTGGGATTTTCATTTTCTTTTGAGGAGGATACGAGTGAGCAGTGAGTTCCTTTTCCACCCCCCCCCACTCTTAACCCCCTCTCCCTCCCCCTCCATCACCGACTCTTCCTCTCTCGCAACACCGCAATAACTCCATCAACGTCCCGAATGAAAGCGTGGGATTAGAGTTGCTTCGTAATAATGCGGCCTTGACTATTGTACGTATATTGCGCTTCTGTAAATACACCGTTTTACCTTTTCGCGGGCTCTGGACCACCACTACCGCACCGCACCGCACCGGCCAGACATTAGACAAAGATACCGTCGAGTAGAGTCGAGGTCTGAGGCAACAACTAACAAGTCCCTTTTCTATTGCGCAAAAAAAAAATACACAACAGGGACGCGGGGACGGGTCCCGACGTCCCTCGGATTCCTTCGAAATTAGGTCACTGTTTCCGGATTTTATTGCCCTATTAAAACATTGTTAGCGGCAGCCGGGCGTGAAAATTATTTCAAGACTCCTAGAATCTCTATACAGAAACCGCGCGTGGCGTGGCGTGAGGCGTAAAGCGGACTTTTCGAGCGTTTCCGGTTTTTAAAGCTCGGATTTTATGTCGTTTCTTTGTTATCCCGATGCTCACTCTCATGGTCTTTTCTTTACGTCTTCCGGCTTTTTGACCTTTTCAGTTTCTCGGTGTTTTTTGCGATAGTTTCCGCATCCAACCTTCCGGAAAATGCATGTAGGATTCATGATAATTTGGAGAGTCTATAGGAAAAACGACGCAAGCCTCAAAAATAAAAAAAGGTCTGCTTGAGGAGCGTATGTCATAGCAATTTTGAGTAAGGATTATAGTAATGATATGACAACAGGCGGGAATCCAAGGGATGCTGAGGGGCTGTAGCCGCCCCCCCGTCAGCCTTTTCACACTATCAACGAAGGGATTTTCGAGGAAACTTTGGGTGTTTTGTTGAAAAAGTAAGTTTTAACTCTAAGGTCGTAATGAAGAAAACAAAGAGCCAAAAGTATCTACTCTGCAAAACAAGTACTTTTCAGATAAAAATACATTGATTGATTAAAATTTACGCTGTTGCCATTTTCGGGGCCTCTAAACTTTTACACAAAATTTGCAACGTGTTTTGATCGCTCCTGTAAAATTTCTTCGAGTGCTGATGTGCCCTTTTTGGACTTAGCCCATCAGACATTATACTATACAGATACGCAAATGTGGCATACTTAGGGCAGGGAAAATGGGCCTGGGTCTGGGTACTGCGCCCGCAAGAATGCGAGAATACCACCCGTTCGCCCAACGACACAATGGGTCTGTTGCAAACTTCTGCTACAACGATAAAGAGTAATTCATCATATGTAAAATCGCCCGAGATGTCCATTGGTGGCATCAGAAAGTCATTGAATGCGATAATAAACTCACAAGAGACGTTCAATGAAATCCAATATGGCGGTAAAATATCGAGCAATCTGTCTGCATGCGCCTTTAACATCCAAGGATTGCCAACGTTGACAACTTCACAGCTTCAGAGGTTATGTGTTTATTTACGTGGGGTGTGATCGATACTGTGAGGTTGGCTATCCTTGGATGTTTGTGGTGCATGCATACAGGTTGCTCGATATTTTATCGCCATCTTGAATTTCATTAAACGTCTCTCGTGAGTTTCATACTGCATTTTATGACTTTCTGATGCAACCAACGGACTTTTCACGCGATTCTACAGGAGATGGAACACTCTATAGCGCTGTGGCAAAAGTTTGCAGCAGACCCATTGTGTCATGAAGCTATCAGGTTGCATCTGCCCCTGAAATCGGATCCCATTTCTCTGAAACATTTGCGTATCTGTATAGTAAAATATCTTTCGCGCAGTGGCGTAGCGTGTGATTTGGCAACGTTGCAGTTTGTCCGCATTTACACCCTCGAAAAAGATCGAACTATTGGGTGTTCGGTGAACACCTTCGCATTCGACTTTTTACATGTGCTTAAATGGACACAATACAACATTGCCACATTGCACGCTACGCAACTGCTTTCGCGCTATAACCCGGTCTAAAAATCAATCCGAGTTGAAATCTCTCGTAAAAACTATACATATAGACTATTGAAAAGAGCTGTGCCTTTAAAGACGCAAAAAAAAATGATGTTTGATCGATAGAAATAACGTATAGTTATATTGGTATTTATGAAAACGAGTAAAGTTTACACCTCATCATATCCTGATCCTTTAATTCATTTTGTGAATAGCCTTCGAAATAACAAAAGGTGGTGGGGAGGGGGAGGGGGAGGAGATGGAACGAGATCCGCGCTGACCCGAACCCAGTTTATATTTGCAATATAAAATGATGAAACGTACAGGTTTTCCCTCCGGATTTGTTTTACTGAGAGTAGTGAGAGTATATAACAAAAACGCGGACATTGTTCTGTTCTATTGCTATAAGTAATTTAGCATTTATGAAATAAGCTTTTCAAAGCCACGAGCATCACGGCCCGCGTGGACCTCTCTGGAAACAAGAGAACCGACCCTTTTAGAAACAAAATAAATACTAATCCTTCAAGCTTATTTGATCTACTTTCAAGAAGTTTAGGTTTAGAAAAAATACGAAAAAAAAATGAAACATTGAGAATCGAGGAAAAACTAGGTTTTCGGAGCACAATTGCACAAAAAACAATAATTCGATTACTTGCGATTCTTTATAATTACGATGGGTCTGTTGCAAACTTTTGCTACAGCGCTCTAGAATGTTCAATCTCATGTAAAATCGCGTGAAAAGTCCTTTGGCGAGAGAGAGAGAGAGAGAGAGAGAGAGAGAGAGAGAGAGAGAGAGAGAGAGAGAGAGAGAGAGAGAGAGAGAGAGAGAGAGAGAGAGAGAGAGAGAGAGAGAGAGAGAGAGAGAGAGAGAGAGAGAGAGAGAGAGAGAGATGGCATCAGAAAGTCATAAAATGCAGTATAAAACTCACGAGAGACGTTTAATGAAATCCAAGATGGCGGTCAAATATTGAGCAACTTGTATGCATGCACCACGAACATCCAAGGATAGCCAACCTCACAATATCGATCACACCCAATCACAATGTAAATAAACACAAAACCTCTGAAGCTGTGAGGTTGTCAACGTTGGCAATTCTTGGATATTAAAAGGTGCATGCATACAGATTGCTCGATATTTTACCTCCATCTTGGATTTCATTGAATGTCTCTTGTGAGTTTATTTAATTGCATTTCATGACTTTCTGATGCCACCAATGGACTTTTCGGGCGATTTTACACACGATGAAACACTCTTTATCGTTGTAGCAAAAGTTTGCAACAGACCCATTACGAACGGTTTTTAGGCCCGGATTCGTGCAGAAAAGGAAGAATAAGTAAGCGCAAGTTCACGGAAGTTAAGTAAGGGGGAAGGCCTTGGGGACAACTCCAATGTGGTGCATGGAGGCCCAGAAAATTTTGAAAATTCAGCTCTTGTTAGGCGCAAAATTATAAGCTGCTTGGACTTAGGATTTTAAAGTGTTCTTCCTTGAGATGCCAAAACTCTAATTGATTTTCATTTCTTTTCATTTTGTAACAAGAGAAATAATGTTTAGAAATTCCAAATATACTATTGGTTTGTATGGTACGCCTACTCCTCTGAAACGACCACTATTCAAATAGCCGGGAAGAGAGCAGAGCAGAGAGAGAGAGAGAGAGAGAGAGAGAGAGAGAGAGAGAGAGAGAGAGAGAGAGAGAGAGAGAGAGAGAGAGAGAGAGAGAGATAGAGAGAGGGGGGGGGCTAAGTCACGTATCCGTATCCGCCTATAAATATGCACTCAATTGAGGTGATGGCCAAAACCTGCTTGCATCAATAGACTGTTTTAGTAGAACGATATACCGTCCGAGGGCCGCTGGTTCCAAACAAACTCTGGTTCAATGTAATTTCCCCACAAGCGAACTTTTGAACAGAAATTTAGGGTCGTAAATCAAACAATTAATGCGACCTTTTTGCGATTATGAATTCTACGTCCTCAAAAATGCTTAATTATGCCTAGTTCCTTGACTAAAACTGTCGAAATCAATAAGATATTACAGATTAAATGTTGCATTTGTAGGTTAGAATCGCCCGAAATCCCGCCAATTCCACAACAACAACAATAACATTTGGGTGATTCCAACCTCCAAACGCATCGTTTAATCTGTAATATCTTGTTAAATTTGGCAGTTTTACGGGTGGAACCTGGCATAATTAAGCATTTCCGAGGACTAGAATTCATAATCGCAAAAAGGTCGCATTAATTGTTTGATTTAATAGTCTAAATTTCCGTTCAAAAATCCGCTTATAGGGAAAATGCATTGAATCAGAGTTTGTTTGGAGCCAGAGGCCTTCGGACGGCAATTGATACGATATATCGCTCTACTAAAACAGTCTATAGAATATTATAGGTACTTATACATATACGTTCGGATATTCACCGGGGTATCCAACCGGTGCAGAAAATATTATGGGTATCAATACTCCTAGTTCGTACCACACACGATATGCATTTGACTTTTATATGGAAGAAAATTAGTATCAAGATGACTACTCTCATTAGTTTCTTACTTATATTTACCCCCTCGCCATCTCGTTGTTTCGACGTAAGCGTCAAAGCAACCGATTAACAATTTTCATTTGAAATATTTTTATTGTTCAACCTTAGTTGGGGTCAAGACTCACAATCAGATCAGTGGTCACGTCGTTTGCGTCCCAGGGATGTGGTACATTGCCGAGCGAATGGGGCGGGTAAAACCAGCCACGGGCCACGGCGCACTGTGTGTTATTTCACCGGAAAGTTGGACATAGGGCCCAAAATTGAAGAATGAATTTGTAGCTTTCTATGGCCAGAATTCATATCCTAGGGATGTTTTAGGAGGGTTAAAAGGGTTTTTTTGAAATTCTGGTCAATTACAGGGTTGCCAAATGCTTGTTTTGCACCACTTGAGGTTAAATGCTATTTTTACCTGTAATAAAGCGCGATATTAGAAAGCTTGCCGAGTGTCAGGAAGTTGCTCGACTTAAAAACTGACTTCATAGCCGGATTCACCACACTTTTTTCGATGAAATCAATGTGACATTTCTTTTTTTAGGAATATTTATTATATTTTAATATATTTTTTAAAAAATAGGGTTTAAAACGACGATTTTTTTTATTTGAGAAGAGCCGCAAATTTTTTGCTCGCTAGATCCCACGGATTTAATGCTGAAATCTTGTCGACAATACCCCAGGGAATAAGGGAAAAGCAACACTTTTGCAAGTTTTTGCAAGTTGTCGAGAAAAATACATTTGACCTCCAAAATATCATCATGTTTTCATACCCGTGAAGGAGAGCCCATTCAGCTACCATAAGGAATTACGGAGTGTAGTATTCATAGAAATGGATAAAACTTTCAGGAATGATAGAACTATGTTTGAGACATCAGAAAATGGACACTTTTTTAATTTGGTCAACTGGAAGTAGAGGGGGGCAGGGGGTCAAAGTCAAAACCTTCAATGCTCTATAACTTTTGAACGAAAAGAGTTATTGACGTCAACTTTCCACCAAAAGATGCGTCTTTTAAAGATCTTATCATTGATGTAGTACTATGTTCCGTAAAAAAAGTTCTGAGACGGGTTTCGCCATTTTTTTGATTTTTGAAATTTCCGAAAACGGGTTTATGGGTTTAAAAAATGTGTGCACTATAGATATCTCAAAGAAATACTTTAAAAAAAAGGAGCAAATTTTATAAGCTTTCAGATAGCGCAAACCGCGATACTAGGAAACTTTAAGTTTTAGAGTTATGACCGCTCAAAGTTTCAAATTGTGTCAAATTGGTTTTGCCGACTTTTAATTTTCCGAAAACATTAGTTGCTCGACCAATAATTCATGTAATTCATTGAAACTTGGTAAAAGGGGGTTTTTTGGGTCGCTTAATTCATTTATGGCAATAGTTTTTCAAAATTTTCAAATCCAAGATGGCTGCCATGTTGGCGGCCATCTTAAATTGGTTTTTGCTGTTAAACCAAGCATCTAAATAAAAATCTGGAGCCGTTTTTGAATTCCTCATAAAAAATTACCCTAGAAAACCCCTTTCATGTCAAGTTTTTCCTGGTTTGGAAGGGTGGACAAGCCTATGTCCAACTTTTTAGTGAAATAACACACAGTGCGGCGGCGCACTATGGTCCAGAAGGCCGATTTAGGAAGAAATAACCAATTTTCGGAGGTCAGAAAAATCGAAAATTGGCAACATGGTCGTATCGTACATACTCTGAAGCATCATCACACAAAGTATCTACACCTGATCATGAGTGACAAGGCTGTGGCGAGCTATGAAAGCAGAGCGCGCAGCATGCGTCTAGTCATATGTTACTGTTTACCTCATTTGCAGCAGTTTGCACGGGCATGGAAATCCTGTGTTTTTTCTGGTTTAGCTTGACTTTTTTTTTAAATTTTGGCCACCATGGACTTCCCTGATGGTAATTGAAACTCCACTCTATTCATAAACCTACTTTTAGAATTTTTTATTGACCCCTCGATGAGGTGTAAATATGGGTCGAGTATCTCTTAAATTTAACCGTGAATTAAGACTTCTACATGGTCTACGATTTTTTCCGCGTTTGTCCGCGGGTTCTCAATGCTTTTAAGTTGTTCTTCATACTCTCAAGTTCACATTTCATAATCGCCTAAATCCATTGACATCCATTAAAAGCGAGGAGGAATTTATTTAGTTGGATAAGTCGCATGAGAATTAAGCAAAAATACGACATCTGCTGCATGCGTCAAAAGAGCATCATGCTTGTTTGGGAAGGTAAAGTATCTTTCTGATAAGCGGGATGCTGGCCGATTTTTTGCGACGTTGCTAAGTTTCACCAATAAATAATGATTAATTTACACCCTTGCCAATTGGCTTAATGATGGTGGATTACGTTGTTGCCATATTGCATCAGTATAAACGAATTTTGAAACATGCCAAATTTAATGATCACTGTTCTATCATTGCCTAGGGCATATCATAAATGGCATATTTTGCAAGGTTTTCAAAGATCATTAATTACACGAGTCTCCATTGTTGCCATTTATTTTATTTATCTTTTTTTTTTATCTTTTTTTTTTTTTTTTTTTTTTTTTTTTTTTTTTTTTTTCCCCCTTGTGAAAAAGAGAAGACTGAATTTTGTTTTAAGAGGATTTTTATTGTTGTTATTAGAATTTGTTACCTTTGTTGAACCCATTTTTTAACGACAGAAGACACACTTTCGTTAAACCCCCTCCCTTTCTTCTTTATTTGAGTATTTCCACTCATATACTTTGTTATTCGTGAGACTAAGGCTGATTATTTGTTTAGTTTTCAATGGAAGTTTTTATTTGTCATTAATGTCTCATTTTTGCTGTCTTTCTGCACACTATTTTTGTACAGTGATCAATTGTTCTTTTTTCTTTTTTTTACGGTTGATATGCTCTAAGTTTAGATCCTTTTTTGACCAAAATGTGGGGAACGATGTACAATATTTTTATTTAGGCATTTAACAATGCTTTCTTTTGTTGAATTTTTATTAAATGCTCATTTCTATGAATATCCCTATTTTTTGTTATAAACAATTTACTATAGGTACCATTCTAAAAATATGGACGCATCCAAGATGGAGGGCGTGATGATAGAGGAAAATTAAGATGGGAAATATTTTCCTTTTAAACCAATATTCAGAACTACTAAAAAGTGTCCGTCCTATGCAGCGTTTGCCACGGACTCTACGTTTCCACCCCCCCTCCCCCTCCTCATTGGTCAAGTCCCATGAAATTACCCTTCAATATAGTTTTTCATTCTTATTTGCTTACAGGGAAAAATACAATCTGTAACACGGCTTATTTGCATGCATACTTCGTATGTTCAAATAATCTACAAACGATTTTCACTTTTACATTGCATCAGAATCATCTTTTATGGCTTTGGATGATAGAATATGATCAATCTAACACGAAATTTGAAATCAGCGACCTAAAAAACATACAATCACCGAATTTTAGCGACATCTGTTGAGTTCCAGACTAATGTCTTCCTAAATCTGTTATCTGGACCATAGTGCGGCGCGGCGTGGCGCGGCAAGTAATGCGGCACTGAAAATGAGAGCGGGTCAATGAGCATAGAAACCAACCTTGTGCCATAGAGCCAGAGGCCCGCCCGGCACCAAGAGCTGTCGGCACCATAGAAGTTTTGAGTCGGGAGCATCGGTAAATCCCGATAAATGCCGCATCACCAGCAGATTTAAATTTCTATTTCTCAGAATTCAGCCACTTGCAACTGGTCGCGGGGGATTTCAGACGAGAGGAGAAGGCCCGACGGGACTGTGTTTCCAATGTTTCCTGGCGGCTGCCACGCTGCCATTATGTCATACTGCCGCCATGCGCCACTGTGACATTTCAGTCATTTCACACCATTCAATCCTTTCGTTCGCATTTTATTTGGCAAACAACAGGTCAACGACACACTCCGTTGGTCATTTTATAGCTCATCCGTATTTATTTGTACACGCGTCACTTTCCTTCTATTTGAACTTCACTCCAAGCCCAAAGGCTCCAAGGTTCATAGATCTAATACTGTCTCTATGCATACCCCGCTGCTTCTTTTGAAAAAGTGGGGTTAGGGTTCGTCTTGGTATAAAGTAGGCCTCTTTAACGACATAACTGTCAGCGGAAGCACCAAACATCAGTGGTTTTTTAAACTAAATTTCAATGTATTTCAATGAATTTTCTTGATACATACATTAATAGTGTGCTAATCTATAGTATTTGGGACGCTGATTTCAAAAATGATATAATTTTCTACTTAACTTGTCCCGATTTTACGCATATTCTACTTTTAAAAAATATTCGTGATAAAGTTTAAATTGTGGAAAATCTAGAATATTTCGATCAAAACTAAGGCCAAATTCGAACTCGGCAGGTCAATTTACACAGGAGTGCACACTGCTTACGCGATTTCAGGCCCAATTAAAAGAAAAAATCCCATGTGTGTGTCTAGGGCCCCTTATTTTGTATTCATTGGGGGCGGACACTTATGTCGTTAAAGCGTAGAAATCCTTGGTATATGTAAGCTTATGTAATGCTTATGGCGATATCGAGGATTTGGGTGGTTTTTTAAAGTTCAGCCAAAATTGGAAAAGTACATCAGTAATGAAAGCGTTGGGCTTAGTTACTTCCCTAAAGCAGTAAAAGAGTTGAAAATCGCGTTTTGAGAGGATAAATCACGATTTTGCATTTCACCAATATTGCATTCTCCATAAGCGTACGTATACCAAGACGACCCTAACCTCAAAGAAGCAGCTGGGTATGTTTAGAGACGGTACTGATAAATCGGCCGTGTTCTAAACAGCGTGTGTTGCATCGACGCGAATTGAAGGCATTTTAACAATTTATTTTGTATATAGTCGTATATCTTGAATCTTTTAATTATCTTTTTTTCCCCTGTAAACTAAGTTTCGCAGAAAATTACTCTCCAAACCTTTTCCCGCCAGTTCTATCATTTGAGCCTGATATGCTTCAATAATTATTGAAGTTCAATGATTTTATAAAATTATAAGCCCCCTCCCTCGTGCTCCAGGATGCCTATCGTATCGCTATATCTTTGTACTGCAAAAAGCACGTCGTTGACTCGCAAGGAGGTGGGCGGGCGTTCCGTGGCCGTTCGGTCAACAAACTAATTGCAGTAACTAACTGTGGTCAGTACCGTAATTAATGTTACCTCACCATGCAAGTGCACCTCCCACGATCTTGATGGTACACGCAACAAAATTTTATGAAGAGTGATTTATTTTTCTATTTTTCCTATTTTGAACACAGTATTTTTTGTTCACTTTTCTCGAGTGCAAGGGATTTCAAGGAGTTTATGTTCTTATTGCCTCTCTGTAGCATTACAGTATTGATGACGCCACGATTTGTGACCAAATTGTAGAGTAGCTTAATAGTTTTTAAGGAGACAAGGCTCCGATGATTCAATCACATATGGATCCAAAACTAATGCTACCATGCGTTTATTTTTTTAACCCTTCACTGCATGGGATTTTTTTTTTTCAACCAAAACTGGATTTTTCGATTCATTAAGTGGTCACATATATGGGAAAAATAGCAAAAAAAAATAATTAGACAGTTTTTCGGTAAAAATTCTCATTTTTCCATTTTTGTCTTGTATTTCACAAGTGCTATAACACCATAAGAAATGGCGAGAAAAAAAAACAATTTTTTTTTTCAAAATTTTCAAAAAAATAAGAATTTTTTCCTTTAATTGGATTTTTCAAAGAGCAAATGCCAGAAGCTTCGTAAAAATAATGAAATAGGGGTTGAATTGGATACGGGGACAAATTTTCCCCCAACCATGATTTCTTTCATTGAATGCATTATAATGAGTGCTGGTGGTCTTTTGAAAAATGTTTGCGCCCCTTTTTATGTTTTCTTATAATGTGACACTGGTGATACAATTTGGAATAAGTCAAAATATACATTACAATGTCTGATATAGGGCTTTTTACATCATGTATCACCAGTGATACACTATGCAGTGTAGGGTTAAATATATTTGCTTTCACTTGTGCTTCTTTGTGCGTAATTTGTAGACTTGTTTACTGCCCCTCAAAAATACTTTCTTGGACGTCTCAATAATGAAGTCTGAAAACTTGAGAAAAGCCGATTTTCGTTGCTCCAAGAGATTCTGCGACAGGGGCGTGCCCGGGGGGGGGGGTACCCTTGCCCCCGGACGGCACTCTCCGAGGGCGGCAAAATCAGGGTGAACAACCGAAAAAAGAGAATGCTATCAAATTTCAAAATGAATCACAGAGGGTGGCAAAATCAGTGTGTAACAAGCAAAAAAAAAAAAAAAAAAAAAAAAAAAAAAAAAAAAAAAAAAAAAAAGTCATCAAATTTATAATTTTGAGGGGTGCCCATTCGCGGAGGGCGGCAAAAGTGCATTCTCGCCTCCCTCTCTGGGAACCACGGCACGCCCCTGGCAACTCATGGCTATGTAACATGGGCTAAAAGGTGATGTCGCCAAAACCCAGCTTGTGACCCCCTCTATCGATTCAGCGAGGCAAATGGAGTCGATCGCTCTCAAGGGTTTTCATATCTTTTGAAACTGGAGCCACTTCACTGGCAACTCATGGATACGTGTAACCTGGGCAAAAAGGTGATGTCACCAAAACCCAGCTTGTGACCCCTCTATCGATTCAGCGAGGCAAATGGAGTCGATCGCTCTCAAGGGTTTTCATATCTTTTGAAACTGGAGCCACTTCACTGGCAACTCATGGATACGTGTAACCTGGGCAAAAAGGTGATGTCACCAAAACCCAGCTTGTGACCCCTCTATCGATTCAACGCGGCAAATGGAGTCGATCGCCCTCAAGGGCTTCCATATTTTTTGAAACTGGGACCGCTTCGTTGGCAACTCATATAGGTGTGCCAGTGGGAGGGGGGGGGCATGTAGGTACCCTTATTGCTATGGGCGGCACTCTCCGAGCAAGGCCGCAAAAAAAGGGTGAACAACCAAAAAAAAGTATACCTTTCAAGCTGAATCACAGGGCGGCAAAATCAGTGTATAACGACAAAGAAGAAGAAGAAGAAGAAAAAGCAATTAAAATCATAATTTTGAGGGGCGCTAATTCGCGGAGGGCGCCAAGATTGCATTCCCCCCTCCCCCTCTCTGGAAAACATGGCACGCCACTGTTCTACGATCACCCATACTTTATCCCTGATAAGAATGGTCCATGCAAGTCCATAACCATCAATTCCCCATAGAAAGTATAGATGTGTGCGGATCCATATGGATGTATGCGGATCTATACGGATATGGGTAGATATCGTAAATCCACGTATATCAATTTGGATCCATACACATCATCCCTGCTGTATGGAGAATTGGTTATGGACATGCATGAACGTGGAAATTCTTGGAATCATAGGTAAGTTACAGGTAGTCCGTATTATCTTGAAACCTTAGCTAGTATTAAAAAAAAGATTGATTTTTGAAGGAGATGATTAATATTGCAAATCGAATGTTATAATCACTCATCAAAACAGAATATGTATACTTAAGGCTTCATAAATGTTCTTGATTAATTTCGAGTGTCAATATCCAGAAATGCATTCGTGAGAGCTATACATCCACTTTATTTCATGATCGGGAAGAGTAGAATAACACGTACTCATCGAAACTATAGGTCGAATTGATTATTTTGCTTGAATACAAAAATTTCCATCTGACTGTGCTCTCTTTTTTGTAAAAAAAAAAAACAAAAAACAAAAAAAAAACAAAAAACAAAAAATAATGAAGTAATATATCTTAACGACCACACTCGACCATGTTTGGTATCGTAACCCGACCCACCTTATACAGTTCCATTTTCTTTATTGAAAAAGCGACCCTAAACACGGTTGAAATTAACGAAATACTGTTTCGTCGAAAGCCTTCAATTGTACGGATAGGCAAAATGAATACAGCAGAGTAGAACTATTTAACTACCTACTCAATTTTAGCAATCTATCGTCACTGACGACTCCAAAAAAGTGTCCTCCTTGTCCTTCTCTCTCATTTCCAATGAGACGCCATGTGTTAGAAAAGAATAGAAGAGTGGGCGAAAATCACGTGACGATCCCTGCTTATTTGTCCTTTTCTAGCACACGCGCTCTAATACGTGTGAAGAGAGAGAAAGGCAAATTCCTGGTTCCTCCAGTGGCCATAGCCGTTAGCCAGGAATTCGTCTTTCTCTCTCTTAGCCCATTTAAACGCATGTGTTAGAAAAGGACAGAAACAACGGCAGAAGTCACGTGACAGTCCATATATCCATCCTTTTCTAACACATGCGTTTAAATGGGCTAAGGAGAGAAAAAGGTAATAGCATACCCGTAGCCAGGATATTGTCTTTCTCTCTCTCAGCCCATTTAAACGCATTTGTTTGAAAATGATGGATATAGGGGCTGTCACGTGACTTCAGCCTCTGTTTCTGTTCTTTTCGAACACATGCGTTTAAATGGGATAAGAGAAAGAAAAACAATATATTGGTTACGGTTACGGCTATTCCAGTGGCTCTATCATTAATGTATTGTAGTAACGTGGTCAGAAAAGGATTAAAGGAGTCCATTAATAAAATTACCGAACGAACAAATCACAAGCTTTCATCCTTGTCGAAGTCCCATCACGGATGTTGAGAAAGGATTCAATCGGAAGTACAGAGCAGACGTGCTCAAGGCGAGCTGCTTGCATAGCGAGACAAAAGCGCGAGGAGAGACGTGCTTTAAAAATCGCACGTACGTGAGCTGCTCTCACATCAATTATTGACGCTCGAAAAGACTGAAGGTGGGACAAATGACACCGGTTACGCTGCGCTACACCTCTGTCTTTTTCCTTCTGAGTTAAAGGATTTTTTTTTGGTTTTTCTTCATTAAAAGTGCGTTCGGACGGTCAATCGTGAGCGAGTTGAAAGGATTGTCAGGTGTTGGGTACTGAGTATGTTTTGTTCTGGTGTTGTCTATTCCTATACTTATCCTTCTGAGTTTTTTCAACCATTGTATTCAAACGCATTATCTCCACTGGAATCATATTGATGAATGGTGTGAGGATGCTGTATGTCTGATTGCGAACTTGTACTACAGGAATACGGCCCATTAGGATTCTTACCAGTGCTATCAGATTTTGCGAAAAACACAAACGAATTTCCTATGAGGTGCATTGCAATGGCGTACGTAGGATTTTTTTTGTTTGTTTTGGTAGGGGATTGCACTGATGAACGTTTGACTGAATATTATTCCCCGCTTCCCCCCGCCCTTAAAAATAGGAGGTCGGAGGGACTTTAGTCCCCTTAGCCGCCCCCCTCCCGCGTATGCCAATGGTGCATTGTAAAGTGTGTGTTTATTTTCCGGATTACGCGGCAAAGGCTCATCTTATGTCAAATTCAGCTGAAATGAGGATGCATTCATTAAAAACTTTCACTGATTCATAAAAAAAAAAAAAAAAACCATTTTGACCAACCCGCGCGTAACTTTAGTTGCATTGTTTTCACCGATCAGTGGCATGTGTTGGATATGAAATTACGACATTGGGTACGACGTACTACAAAGAGCGTTCAGAGATTCTGTCAGAAAAATCTTGATGTTCTCCACTTCCTAAAAGCGGCTGCGCATCTTTCGGTCAAATTACATAAAAATGATTGAAAATTGGTAGCTATATAAAAGGTAATTGTGACAAATTTAGAAGCTCTTGGGACACGCAGTGCTTGGCTTGCTTGCTGGTGCCTCACACCACTGCCCTGTATACGGTCTGAGATAAAAACAAAAAACAAAAAAACAAAAAAACAAACAAAACACAAAAAATAATAGCAATCAAAAATCATCGTTTTCGACCTTTCAAGCTTAATTTAAAACTTGCCGTTTACATTTCTAGGATTAAAGGAATATGGTTAAAAGTGTTCTCTGTAATTAAAATTGGTCTTGAGAGTTTGATAAATGATAATTGTAAATGATAATTCATGAGAAATTCACTCTCTGATTTTCGGCCTCTTTTTGACGATTTCAGACGGTAGTGCTTTGTCTCCGACTTTAAGTATAGTCTCTTGATGAAAGTTTTGTTAGGGAGTACGCAAAGCTCAACAAGTTCTAATTGATTTGTAAATTTTTTCAACCCGTATCTGTCCAATCAAGTAGGTCGTTGACGACCCACTTGGTTATTCTTGGACTAACTTTCAGTCAATTTGGACCAATATTACTCGAAAATCAATTTTGTGGGTTTTTATAATGTATCATTTACCTGGATCAAAAATTTCTGTTTTTTTTTTTTTTTTTTTTTTTTTTTCATTTTTTCATGTTTATAGTTCTTGAATTGTGTTTTTTTTTTTTTTTTTTTTTTTTTTTTTTTTTTTTTTTTTTTTTTTTTTTAGAAAAACATCAAAAATTTTAAATATACTTCTGGGCATTTATGGGATAACATCAATTAACATAATACTATTTCATAATTGGCCATAGAAAAAAGAATTCGATTTATCACAAGGATTCTTGTCATACAGCTCTTGATCGGCGAAGAAATCTAATTGAGGTCATTTCTAAACGAGCTTTGAAAACCACGATCTCGATTTTATCTCAGCTCGGTTTTTCCGGAGCGGCTGAGAGCTACCCGGAGATCTCTTCAATCAACTCTTTTATTTGGTTTCGGTGTCAATTACTCCGAAACAACGTTAACCAGATCAAAATTCATTATCAAACGCGCCCTCGAAAAATCCGCTCCAAAGTTCGAAACGTGTGTGATGAGGCTCTCAGGAAACACGAGGTTCTGAATGTTAAAGGGAAGATGAACTCAGAGGGTTTGGGATCGTGGCGAAGGAGGTACGAAATGGAATCGATGATGGGTGATGGGAGGGTAGTGTGATGAACTTTGGCTGGTGTCGGGAAGGGGAGATAAGGAAGTTTTTGTCGAGTAACTTGACCCTGGACCGACCAAGCTAGAGATGAGCCGGCCGCACGTTCACGTTCACAGACCGACCGCAAACTCGCAAACACAATAATAATGCTATATAAAGTATAGGGTGTAAGTACATTCACGTATTTATAGTCCTTTTTTATGACCTCACATTAGTTATACTTCGAGCCTAAGAATTTTGGTGGTTAGCCCTGTGAACCACGTCGCTAAGTAGTTTGCGATCGATTACTTTTTCGCTTCTCTCTCTCTATCTCTCTATCTCTCTCTCTCTCTCTCTCTCTCTCTCTCTCTCTCTCTCTCTCTCTCTCTCTCTCTCTCTCTCTCTCTCTCTCTCTCTCTCTCTCTTCTCTCTCTCCCTCTCTCTCTCTCTCTCTCTCTCTCTCTCTCTCTCTCTCTCTCTCTCTCTCTCTCTCTCTCTCTCTCTCTCTCTCCCTCTCATTTCAACTCTTTCAATACGTCGTCCGAGTTTGTTTGTTTTCATTACTATAGATTTGCTTTGCAACATTTGAATTTTTTATTGACAGAAGCTACCGTAGGTTGATGATGTTTTTACTTTCTCATTTTTGTTTTGTTTTTGTTTGCTTGTTTAAGGGCTTATACTCCAATGGGGCTCTTGCAAACTTTTGCTACAGGAGATTAAAGAGTTCATTCCAGCACAAAAACCTTTGAAAATGACGATGAGTGCACTAAAAAATCACGAAATTCACTCTCAGAATCGGGCTTAATGGCGGAGAGACGCAGGTATATAATGGGAGATTCCTATCTAAATTGAGACATATATATCTCTGTGTTTCAAAAGAGAAAGTGACATTATAGACAGGAATCTCCCATGATACCTGTGTTGAGCCGCCATTACAAACTTTCCGTTAAACCAGTTATGTGAGTTTATTACTAAATTTTAGTCTTTCTTTTTGTGAGTTTCTAGATTTTCGCTGGTTTCTACGTCGTAATGGACTATTCATGTGCTCACGGCAAAAGTTTGCAAAAGCCCCTTTGAGCAGCCTACAGCCGACTATAGACAGAAATGTAGTGAATGAAGGGGGCTGAGTTATATCCATGTCCTCAGGGCCGGATTTAATGCGGGGCGACCGGGGCGCGCGCCCCGGGGCCCCCACCACAAACCAGGTACCCTTTTTTTTGTATTGATGGTTAATGAACTTCCTTTTTTCCATCATTACAATACTGTAACAGTCCGGCAATGTTGGAAGTGAAGCTTTTTGTAAAATAACCCTTAAAAAAATAAAGAAACATTAAAAAATACTAACGAAACTTTAAAAATTATTAACGACTTTTTTATCAGGGTAACAATTTACTTCTTTTACTCGATATGCCTTTAAAAGTAGGGACTTTATAATTTATTATTCCTAAGATTTACCGGGAGGGGGCCCCCACCAAAGGTCCACCGCCCCGGGGCCCCCTGCAACCTAAATCCGGCCCTGCATGTCCTTCCTGATTCGAGTCCACCAAATCTTGTCGCCTCGGCCGGGATTTGAACCCGGAATAACCTGGCTAGGTTAGTGACCAGTTGCGCTATGACCACCACACCACGGAAGTCGACTGATGATATTTATATAATAGTGTTTCGTAGAGCAAAAATTATATGACTGAAAAGTATGCTTAATTCTTGTATAATTAAGTATACTTTTGAAGTTTACATTTTTGTCGAATGATCTTTTTATAATGACCCCCAAAGGGACTGTATCCAGTATGGCGAAGTTTGTAATCTGGCAACGCTGTAATTCGTTCATTTAAACTTATGAAAAATGTCAAACTCTAAGGTGTTCGAGATATACCCAATAGTTCGATATTTTTCATCTGTTCTAATGAACAAACTAAAGCGTTGCTAGATTACACGCTTCGCGCCATTAGTCAAAGTAATAGCTCAAGAATTTGCAGAGATGCGGTTGTTGGTCAGTCATGGAATTCTTGCTTATGACATAACATCGAGGTTCTCGATTAGATATATCGATAGAAGCGCTTACCAGCTGCAACGACTGTGGAAAGTCCGGCTGGAATACCGAAACCAAGTTTTGTTAGGCCACCTTTTTGTTCTATGCAAGCTACGCAGCCCATGACAACGACTAAAATACCGCAAACTATCTGAAACAAAAAAAAATCTTTGAGTAAAATTGTGGACTGTAGAATGTGATCATCAAATATTGTGTTTTCATCGACGCACGGATATTTCTGGAAACATTCGATGAACAAAAATCAAGTGTATGAACGATTATAGTTGTGAGCAGTGGCGTCGCGTGCAATTTGGCAACACTGCATTCTATCCATTTACACTCATGTAAAAGATCGAATTCAGGGGGTGCGCAGTGCACGAAAAAAAAATTCGATATATTTAATGAGTTTAAATGGAGCAGTTGCATTGTTGCCAGATGGCACGCGACGCCACTGGTTGTAAGGTACATAACTAAAAAGAGTTTAAATATTGACTTCACAACTTGAAATGAGTCAGGTAAGGTAGATGGTTTTTGCAAGAAAATAGGTAATAACACTAAAACATTTCTAAACCAAAACAAAAGGTAGAAAAAAAAACTATACTTAACAACTTTTTATGTTTAAAGAAAAGTCATTTTTAGATCCGGTCCATGAATAAACCCCTAGTTTTTTTCCCGGTGCATGAGTGTCAGAAAATAAGCGATGGGTAAAAAAATTAAGAATTTCAACAATCAAAAATTGCTTTGCATGATTTTCAACCAAAAAATGTCATGGTCATAATAGAGCTGTTGTGCACTTTTGCTATAAGCGATTTTATAGTCGATTCTGCTGTAAGAACCCCCAAAAATCACAATGGTAGCGATAGCACTAAAGACTTATTCCCAAATCCACTCCTAAGCTCAATAAACGCTTTTATTTGCGCGAGCGTAATGGTGGCGTAGGGTACTATTAATGGAAGATAGATTCCCATCTAATAATACTGTAACTCCATCAAGATTAAGTGAATGAAAGTGACCATCAATAAGAGACGACTTTCCTTTGACACCGGTATCACCAGGTGTCACAGGGTAACACTAATCAGATGTACTCAAACAATACTCTGGTGCCTAATTACTCTGTGAATCTTCCTTGACAGCATAGA
This sequence comes from Trialeurodes vaporariorum, assembly GCA_011764245.1. Classification (NCBI taxonomy): domain Eukaryota; kingdom Metazoa; phylum Arthropoda; class Insecta; order Hemiptera; family Aleyrodidae; genus Trialeurodes; species Trialeurodes vaporariorum. The sequence continues at coordinate 1,511,664 of VMOF01000379.1, forward strand.
GCAAGTGACGAAATTAAGATAGGAATCCTTCATTATTAGTGCCATACAACCACCATTATGCTCGCACTTTTAAAAGCATTTTGTGAGTTGAGTGGATCACGTGACTTTTTAGTACTCCTATTGTTATTTTTGGAGATTTTTATATATCTGAATCAAAATCATTAAATCGCTTACAGCAAAAGTGTGCAACAGCCCCATTTTCATAGTTGTGAAGCGTTCGTAAGTTTAAATGTATGTTAGTGCGAAAAATTGTCTGATGCTCAACCCGACAAAGATCATTCTTTTTACGTATACAATACTTTCCAAGTTGGTATCATATAACAACCGGATAGTTACCCGCGAGATTATACAGTGAGTCAGAGGGATAGGCAGCGAGCAGTCAATAGCAAAAGAGGTGAAATTTACGTCTGACTGAATTTTCAATTTTCAAACAAAACCGGCGAAGACAGGAAAATTTTTCCTCATTCCGTAACACGAAAACTCCCATTCCGCACAGCTCCTTGTTTTTTGTCTCCAAAAGAAGTGCGAACCGTAGAAAAGTTGTTTAATTAAAGTTTGCAGGGCGAGAAGTTAAGGGAGAAGAGTTGAATCCTTTTCTGCGGAAAGGACTTATAGGTCCATTTCAACGTGAGCTACGAAATGAACGATTTCTAACAGGTTACAGGGTTCTTCTTGTAAATGGACTTGGATCATTTTAGTAGGAAACGAGTCAGTTTCAATGAGACACTTTGTAGGCATTTTCGCGCGAATGATCCTTTTCAATTCTGACTTGATCTAGGTCGCAAAGCGTATCATTTCGTCTTGGGGGAAAAGGAATCATTAGCCTTGGCAAGTATAATTTAGACTCGAGTCAGAGACGGATCCGGGAATGTGTTTTTCTTTGTCTCTCTTCATTAGAACACGTGTTAGAAAAAGATGGAAGATGTGAACATCACGTGACTATAGTTCCTATCTCCGTCTTTTTGTAACACACTGGTTCAAATTAGTAGAGAGGGATAGGGCGAGAGAGAGAGAGAGAGAGAGAGAGAGAGAGAGAGAGAGAGAGAGAGAGAGAGAGAATTCCTTGAGCTGAGGATTCGTCGGTCTCTTTTCCTTTTTTGGGGTCACTCGGAGAGGACGCAGCGGTCACAAAATACGTGCTTGAATTCTTCTTCTGTTTTATTTTTTTTCCCCTCCAGTTTTCCAAAGCAATTCTAGGTCAAAGTACGGAGCAGTGATCTTTGGTTCTACACCCAATTTATACCTCTTCACCCCGAGGCTAATGAGGTAACATCCTTAATCATTAAGCTCTGGAGTTTTTTCAAGCATTTACTCCTACAAGCGCATCGTTTTCGTATAGAAGAAAGTTCGACCTTAAGAAAACCGACGGGCTATCAATTAAACAGAGGCCGCGCAGTGCTCTATGAAAGAGAATCAACGCGTAACCGCCAATCGGCGGTGTAACAGGACTTTTCGCTGACGCCAAGGAATTTCCTGGAAATGGGACCAAGGAAATATTTAAAGCTATATACCCAACAAACAAATATTTCAGTCGAGGGTACCTATAGAGCTGCCGTTTTGCGAATTTTAATGGGGCAGTTGCAAGGGTCTGAAATGATGAGTTTTTCATAAAGAAAATGAAAGTCCTTGATGAGCAGAGCACAATTAAAGATGCCTTTGGTTTCTAATTAGGTCCCATCGTTGCGGAGATGAGATTTAGGCCCAAAATACATTGTTTTAAATGGGAATTTCACGTAGTGACGTCACTACACCCACGATTTCTTACAATTTTTCACGAGTGTATCTCCAAAACTGGGACATTTATGAAAAAAACCAAAGGCTTCATTGTTCTCAGCTCATCAAGTTCTATAATTTTATTTATACAAAATACCAAATTTCAGACCCTTGCAACTGCCCCAGCCCCATTACACCTTTTTAATTTACCCATGGTTTCACCAATGGGGCTCTTGCAAACTTTTTCTACAAGCAAACCAGCGGAAATCACAAAAATCGCACAAGAAAGTCTAAAATTTGGTAATAAACTCACAAAACTGCTATATCGGGAAGATCGCAATGGCATGGCGCTTCAACGCAGGTATACTGGGAAATTCCTGTCTATTATGTCACATTCTCTACGGAAACACAGAGATATGTCTCAATTTAGATAGGAATCTCCCATGATACCCGTGCCTCTCCGCCATTATATACCCGATTCTGAGAGTGAATTTCGTGATTTTTTAGTGCACTCATCGTCATTTTTACAGGTTTTTATGTAAGAATCAACTCTTCAATCCCCTCCAGCAAAAGCTTGCAAGAGCCCCATTGACAAAAATATGACTTACACAGTCCCAGTAGCGCAGCCAGAACTTTTTCGAGGGGGGAGGGGCTGGGTTAAGCCCCCTGGTTTCACTGCTACACTGCAAAAATGACGCTTGCAATTTTAGCGCACCTTATTTACTGGGGGGTCTAGGAGGTGTGTGACCCCCTCTCCCCCCACCTCCCGTCCAGACTTAAGGGAGGTGTGAGGGTCCTCTCTCAGAAAGTGTGAAAATTTGATACCGCGCTAGTCATAGCGGTTGTTTCAACCATTTGCATTGGCGTAACCAGAAGGAAAATAAACACTCTCAAGTTCTTCAATTTTAACCCTCAGAATTCAGCTCAACCCCCCACCCCAAGCAAAACTTTACAGTCACGCAGCTATTACGAACGAATAATATTCAATAGGATATTCCAATGATTTTGACTTTGTTTAAAGGTGTGTACGACATTAATGAAAACAACGATATTCCAATGATATTGACTGTGTTCTAAGGTGTAATATACGACCGACATTAATGAAAACAACGATATTCTAATAATATTTGTTGTTTTTAAAGGTGTGAAAGGTATCAAAAATTTGTATCGTAGGATCTTCCTTGCGAGGAAATTTTCCGAAAGAAAAGTCGTAATCGATTACCGAGTCTTGCATTATTTTTGTAGTTAATAACCTTATAAACTGAGTCTAATTGTTAGTTGAACTTCCGCTGTGAGTCTCGCAAGACGGTAAGACGGCAAGACTTTGGAAAGTGCCGCGCGTTACTTCGCATGATTGATTTAGTCTGTTTCAAAGTCACTTCGATTATGGTAATGATTGCATCGTGAAATGACTCAGTGATTGACTTGGTAGTTTTTATCACTCGTTGGATTTTGGTTAATATCACTTTTGTTAAGTCGGCCGGAGAGAAAAAAAATGAGCTTTCCTAAATTAATTTAGAAAAAAAAAAAAAAAAATTTAAATGAGATCACGCGCTTTTCTCTAAAAGACCATAAATAATTCAACCATTGAATTTGCATGAGATTGATTAAAAACAAGCAATATAGACATAAACATTAGACAAGACAAAGCTAGCAACAATGTCGCGACCTGCAACATAGAAACTTTATCTCGTGGCGGCTCGTGCGGTTTGGCAACCATGCTTTTCTGCCGTTTAAACCTATGCAAAAGTATCGATATATTGGGTGTGCATTGCACCTCCTCAGGATCGATTGTTTTACATAGGTTTAAATGCAGGGATTACATTGTTGCCACATTGCACGAGCCGCCACTGCGAAGAGTAAAATGTACACTTTTACTTTTTTCATTGCATGCAGAACTGTTGAGAAGCTATCTGCCTGACAATCCGTCGACGCGGTACCATTCTTATGCGTCAATGGGTCTGTTGCAAACTTTTGCTACAGCGATATAGAGTGTTACATCTTATGTAAAATCACGTGAAAAGTCCATTGGTGGTATCAGAAAGTCATATAATGCAGGATTAAAGTCACAAGAGGCGTATAACTAAAACTCAAGATGGCGGTGAAATATCGAGCAACTTAATGTGTGCACGCACCGTGAACATCCATGATGGCCAACGTTAACAACCTCACAGCATCGGAAGTTATGAGTTTGTTTGCGTTGTGATTGGTTGTGACCGATGTTGTGAGGTTGGCCATCTTGGATGTTCATGGTGATTGCATACAGGTTGCTCGATATTTTACCGCCATCTTGGATTTCAGTTAAATGCCTCTGGTGAGTTTGTTATTACATTTTATGACTTTCTGCTGCCACCAATGGACTTTTTACGCGATTTTACATGAGATTGGTAACTTTATATCGCTGTAGCAAAAGTTTGCAACAGACCCATTAATGACGAATTTAACCCCTTATGGGCCAAGCCCGAGTCTACTCGTTTTTCTCCTCTAGCCTATTTCACATTGATTCAGTCTTCATTCCGGATAAACGTGATGCTTATAGATAAAATCACTTACAAGATAAGCTTCTTCTGGGCGCCTTCAATTCGTCGTATAGGCAATTCCAACTCTCCTAAGTACGAACCGTTTACTACCTTCACTATGTAAATGGGAGAGTGGCGTTCTTTTAAACTAACCCGGTCGTTAGAGGGTTAATGACTCAGATGGCTCAGATTATTACATCGAAAGTTTGCAATGAGACGTACTCATTCATAGGGGCCAATAATAATAATAATTATCAAGCTCCATTCACGTGTGAAGCATGTTTTTAGATCTACGAAGAATCGAATTTTCATAAGTTCATCGGATACAAACAATACAGTACAGTAGAAGCGATCACTCAGAAAAATTCGAATTTAGACCACTAGCGAGAAGACACTTGAGGCACAAAGACCAAAGTGAGTAATGTACTATGTCGATACCGAGCGAGCACTTTTTAGGCGAAAATTCCAAAGTCTTTGAGCAATCTGCCAACATCTTTGGTTCTCCTGCCTAAATCTTTGGTTCCTCTACTTAAAAAATGATCGATATTGATACTATGCCAAAAGTTTTTTCTCGTTTTTTATGCTTCATTCAAAGACGAATTTAATGACTTGGATCAACACCTTTCATCAAAAGTTTGCAATGTGGCTCATTTCACAGGGGCCAATAATAATAATGGACCTATTTCATGGGTCTGAAAATTGAATGAATTTGTTCGAAAAATGAAAGTGCTCAGTGAGCGGATGCCTGAGAGGTTTTTGTTTTTGTTTTTAAACAAGCGGTTTGCTGAGAAACTCGCAGGTGTATTCAAATCAGTTATAATCAGTGGCGTCGCGTGCAATTTGGCAACAATGTATTCTATCTATTCAAACTCATGTAAAATATAGAATTCAGGGGGTGCACAGTGCACAAGGAAAATCCGATATATTTAATGAGATTAAATGGAGCAGTTGCATTGTTGCCAGATGGCACGCGACGCCACTGGTTATAATACATGTATTTAAATGGGACTCGGTGTCCTATGACGTCATAGGACATCTCATTTTCGGAACTTCAAACCAATTTTTCTCGGCTTTCCAGCGCTCAAATTCAAAAAAGAAAAGATACGGGGTCCTTAATTATTCTCCTACTTTCATAAAATTAAATTAATTAAAAGAAGAGGGTGAAATAGGTCCATTACACGGAAAAAAAAATTATATTAGGAGCTATCAGAAATACTTCTACGGAATAGTTAAATGTAAATTCTGGTATCTTTGAAGATATTGCTGGTTTCAACGAAAAATATATTTTGAATATTACCAGAAATCTAGTTAAGGATACGCGAATGAACATTTAACTATTACGTAGAAGTAATTCTGGTAGCCCCAAGTATAAATTTTTCTCCGTGTACCAATATGCATGTTTTTAGATGATCTACGAAGAATCAAATTTTCCTATTTTCATCGGATAAAAGTACACTATAAGCGATCACTCAGAAATGTTTGAATCTATAGAAGAATTCGGTAACTTTTCGTATCGATCAAGGTTTTCAAAAACTTCCCACCGAGAAACAAGGAAAAGTCAAAGGTATCAGTGTTTTTCTCTTTAAAACAGGAGGTAACGAAGCAGGAAGAACAATTCATGAACAATTACCTTTACTTGCTGTGGTGCGCGGGATGCTTGAAAGAGCTGAGTGAAATAAGAGAGTAACTGGAGCAAAAGTGTCAAAAACTTTTCCTCATGAATGATTATAAATCCTCTCTTCAGAGTGATAAATAGAGTTTTGGAAGAGTTTGGCGCTTAACTTTCCTCGCGCACACCCATGTTTTTGGTATAGTGATATTTACCCTCAAAAACCCAATCATTCAAAATTTTAATTAACTCCATACTCCAAAGAGGAATCCCGCCGTTTCTGAACGGGAGCAAAATCTCAAGGCGGAGAGAGAACGTAGATATGGAACGCATATGGAATATATTCCCTGGCGAGAGGCAGTATAAGCTTTTCCACGAATTGGTGCACGTTGAGTAAAAAATAAGACGTAAACAATAGTTGGATTAACTTTTTACTTCGGTTTTATTTTTGTTTTTATTTTTTAATGCAAAAAAGCAATTAGGATTACGAGCTATGAATAGAAAGACGTCATTATATAGGAAGGTAGATCAACAATGGAGAGGAAAAGATTATAGAAGTTATGAAAAGTCTACGGTAAAAATATTAAGTGGTAAACAACCGTTGCGTTGAATTTAGGTTTTCATTTCTCCTTTTCCTCGTCTTTCTCCTCTTCCTCCGCCTCTATTGTTTAAAAAACACTGCGAGACACATTACTACAATCAAGAAGATCAAGTAAGCATCAAAAACGACAAAATGCGTTCGCGACATTCACCATCCATCAGAGTTAATTTTAAATTTTTAGTGTTTCAGAATAATTCTCCGCCGACAATTTCACTTCATCACCGCTCTCTCATGTATTTTGAGACGCTGATTTCAAAAATGCTATTAGTTTTCATTAAACTGGCCTAGATGTTAAATAAATAAACGTAATAAATAAATAAACGTAAATTCGAAATTCTGGAAAAAAGTATGAGTTTTGAGTTAAACCTAAGGCCGAATTTGAAATCAGTGGGTCAAAATACATGGAAAGTCTCGCGGGAGGGGTGAGAAAGAGGTATCTTATGATGAGAAAACCTGGTTTTACGTTCATAGCAGCCGGACACATACTGTATCGTTAAGGCGTAGGTAAAAATCGGAGATCAGTAATGGACAACATTTATTTTATTTAAAGTTGTTACCCGGGGAGAGCACTGAAGGGGGAACCCAGGAACAAATAAGTTCATAAGAACTTTTAATAAAAAAAAAACAAACAACGAAATACTTAGATAAAGGTGGCTTGAGACATCCAACCCCGACCCGCGACTATAAAGATTGAACTTTTCCGAGACTGGGCCCAAAATGGACCCAGCCCGGACTTTAAAGTTTACTTACTTCAAGACATTAAGAAAAAAAGCACACTAGACAATACGTCTAACTCTTAGAGAGGAGCAACTCCTATGAACTCTCACTCATGACCCAGCATGCACCAGCGAGGACGCCACCGAACTCCTCCCTCCTGATTGGTCTCCGCAGTCAAAGGAGGGAAATTTGAAATAGAGGAAGGGAACGGAGTTAAATGGCTTAGCCACGTAACCACGCTACAAAGTCATTAAGATTGACAGTTGAAAAGTCAATGGGAAAAATGACAAATGTCAAGAAAATCAAAATCAAAGTTTTCATGATCATATCTAATCATCTAATGGGATCCAAAGTACAAATTGAATTGAGATCAACGGAAGGCAAGACAAGAAATGGGGCAGTTGCAAGGGTCTGAAATGTTGTGTTTTTTATAGAGAAAATGATACTACTTGTTGAGCTGAGAACAATGGTGCCTTTGGTTTTTTCCTAAGTGTCGCTCGGTTTTGGAGATACACACGTTCAAAGTTAAAGAAAATCGTGGGCGTAGTGACGTCAAAACGCGGAATTCCAATTTATAAATATGTATTTTGGGCCAAAATCTCATCTCGGGAACAATGGGACTTAACCAGAAACCAAAGGCACTTTCTCAGCCAGTCAAGGACTTTCATTTTCTATATAAAAAACGCTACATTTCAGACCCTTGCAATTGCCCCATTGCGTAAATTTCTTGATCCTAATGAAGAGAATAACCATTGAACGGTATTTTAATTTCCCTTTCTTTCAGCTTAAAAACAAAAATGGGTTTTTGTGAGATTTATCGTTCTTCCTCTGAACAATTCAATTATAATTTCAAACGTTTTTCTCATTTTAAAATTATAAAACTTCAAAGCGAAAAGCTTAAAGTCCTTCAAAGGAAGAGTACGAAAGTAATGACTCTACTTGTATTTTTCTACGCACGATGAACTAAATCCAGGTGTTTATAGCGTACCGTGACATTTACCTATATATATCGTAAAATCTGAATGAAATTAAGCTTTTTTATGGAATTCAGTGGCGAGATTTAAATTGATCAACTATTCCAATTTTAGTTCATTTCAAGCATACATGTGTTGTAAATAAAGGATTGAATGATTATGATCTTTTTATTCTCCAAAAAAGTGTCATGCAAAAAAAGGATCATGCGATCACTGCAAGAACACTCTGAATGGGGCTCTTGCAAACTTTTGCTGAGAGCAAAGCAATAGTCCAATTCCAATCTGATGTAAAAACCAGCGACAATCACGAAAATCACAGCCGTGAAGTCTAAAATTCAGTTATAAACTCACATAACTGCTGTAACGGCAAGTTCGTAGAGGTAGTTTCAGAAGTGTAGGCGGACCTAGACAGATAATCTTTGGAATTTGTCAACATTATTTCTGTTATTACTCGATGGAAATGAACAAAAATGAAATTGAGAGTTCACTTTTCAATGAGGAAAACTTTAAAAACAAAAGACTAAAGTCAGGAGCAAATTCGGTATTGATTTGAAGGAATGAAAGTTAAAAATTCGCCAAAGATTATGGTTTTGGTCCGCCTACACTTCTGAAATTACCTCTAATGACGGTTCAACGCAGGTACCATGGGAGATTCCTGTCTATTATGTCACTTTCTCTACAGAAACACAGAGATATGTCTCAATTTAGATGAGGACCTCCCATGATACCTGCGTCTCTCCGCCATTAAGCCCGATTCTAAGAGTGAATTTCGTGATTTTTCAGTGTACTCATCGTCATTTTTACAGATTTTTATCCAAGAATCAACTCTTCAATCTCTTAGCAAAAGTTTGCAAGAGCTCCATTATGATGAAGCAAGCGAAATCTATTTATAAGATACAACTATCTATCAATATGAGGATATCTAAATTCAACGTCGACAAAAAATAAATAAATAAATAAATAAATAAATAAATAAATAAATAAATAAAAATTGTAGTGCTCTAGCTATTGAATGAATGCGGTTGTGTCCGGAAAAATGGTCCTCAAAACATCGAGTGTGCTCGTTCCTGAGGTTTTACCACTATTACTCTACTAGAAGTTATTCGGAAGAGCACACCTCATCTAGTACTGGCCCCTCTTTCGGGTATCGTCTCAATTATAATTCAACTGAAACAACGTTGTTAAAGTGACGCGCGCGAACGAAATTCTCTGCTTCGCGAGCACATATTTTACTCCCTTCTCTCCAAGCTCAAAAACACGAACACAGGGTGGGTTGAAAAAACGGTTTACTTTTTGCAGTCTCTATATTTCGTCACCCTCCCGGAAGGACATCACAATTCACATGCTCCATGCCTTGTCCCATAACATCCTAGTGTGCGACCATATGGTCACACTGGAGGGTATTTTTAATTTTGCTGGGGTATTTTAATTAGATTGACGGATTATGTTGATCCCGTAACATCCTAGCTATGACATTTGGCATCAGCCTTCTGTGGGCATTCTAGATCCAGAAAAGCAGGATTTTTTTTTTTTTTTTTTTTTTTTTTTTTTTTTTTTTTTTTTAGATTGCGGCGTTCCTCCACTCTGAGGGTTATTGCGCGATGAAAATAGTTTAAAAAATGAAACAATTCAGGTTGATAAGGATTATGCATCGCGAAAGTAATAAAAACATTTTTGCCCAAAAACAGCACAATATATTCAAAAGTTATTCAGAAATAGAGGCTCCTGATAAAAATAAATTAATAAAACAAAACAAACAATTATCAAAAGCGTCGAAGATGTCACAAGTATCAAAAGCGAGAAAAACCAAGGCTGAATATGATATTCAGCGGTAGCATCAAAAATATAGGTATACTTTTCGCTTGGAACTTCTTTTTGGAAAAAATTTTAGTTGTGAAAAAACAATCAGTATATTTGAAGCATATCATACTTTAGAATCAACCTGGATATGGAAGAAACTTAATTTTTAAAAATATTTTTAACATTCTGTCAGAGTGTCATGCCAAAAATATTTTTAAAATATGTAATTTCTCAAAACAATAGTTTGCTGAAATATTTTCAAAATATTTCTGACAAATTTTAAAAAATCTAATCAGAAACCATTTTTGCTAATAATTTTCAAAACGTTTCCTAGTTTTGACTTTTTCTTTATTTTTTTTTTTAAATTCATTTTTAAGTACTTTTACTTTAAAAAAAGTGTTTGAGAAAATTTCTTTCGGGTATTTTTTCAAGCAAGATTTTAACAAGATTATACATATTTTTAAACTGTTTCCTAATTGTCTTACTTCATACCTGGAAAATGATCGAAAATTTACAGCAATCCCATTCCATAAACGATGCGGTAATAAATTGACAAAATTGATCTATCAAACGTCGCTTTCAACTCACCCTGTGGCCAGCTGCAGGTAAACATGAGCTGTGCACAAGCACAAACATACATACAAGCAGTGTTGCTAGATGTACCGCTTAAGTTCGTATATTTCCCATTAGACTCAATGAAAAATATCCTGTTTATAACCTCAAACATGGCAACACTGCGTACAAGTATATATCGTGCTCGTACCGCATAGAATCCTAAGAATCGTGACTGAAATTCCCAACTCAACGAACGCGCGGACTGCTGAGTCGAGAAGGGCTTTTGATTCTCTGCGTCGAGTTTTAATTGCAACTTTTGCAAGGATTTATTTCCATACTTCGTAGGTCATTTTTCGTTTCTCCCGAATAAACGAGCGACATATTTCTTGGACAGGGGTGTTGGGAGGCAATTTATACTTTACAGCGAGGGTAGAAAAGGGAAACATGCGTTGGGTGAATTGAAAGGGGCTACAAGTGGACTAGTTTGCGCTCGTGGGTAAAAGTTCAGAAGCCAACAAGCAGTAAGTGGCTCATTAATTTGCAATGTATCAATGTATCTTCTATATAATACGTGTATTTGTGGAAATAAAGTAATCCTTTCTCAGGAAAGTTATTGAGCCGCCAAAGAGCCGATTATTTTGCATAGGTTCAATTTTCGATGTAGTTAATGTTCAATGTAAAATCAAAAATTGTAATTAATTCAGTGAAATTGGTTTTTTATACAAGCAATTATACACCGTGCAAATCCTTGCAAAAGAAACAGTTATATCGATTTCTGTGTCCAGATTGTCAAAGTGTGGAAACTTGCACTTTCGTTGGTGACCAATGGAGCTGTTGCACACTTCTGCTATAAGCGAGTTAATAGTCGATAATGGTGTACAAAACCTCCAAAAATAACGATGGCAGCACTAAAAACTTCCGAAATCACTCCTAAACTCAATAAACGATTTTATTTGCGCGGGCGTAATGGTGGCTGAGGGTATAGTAACAATAAGAGATTCCCTAACAATACTGTAACTCCATCAAGAAGTGACCAATCAGAGACGACTTTTATTTGACACCGGTGTCACTAGGTGTTGCGGTACCATTCATCGGATGTGGATCATCACTCTGATGACTAATTACGCTGTCAATTATCCTTGTCAGCATAGAAAGAGTGACGAAATTAAGATAGGAATCTCCCTTTGTTGGTGCCCTCGGCCACCATTACGCCCTCGCAAATAAAAGCGTTTATTGAGTTTAAGAGTGGATTTCGGAAGTTTTTAGTGCTGCCATTGTTATTCTCCGAGGTTAGGTTAGGTTTTACACCAGAATGTGGCTCTTGCAAACTTTTGCTGTGAGGTTCAGGTAACTGAATAGTCCATTCTGATGTAAATCCAGTGGCGGATCCAGCCCTCGCGAACGGGTGGGGCGAATTTTGGATTTTCGCCCCTATATGACCCCTTTTCTTGTTTTTGCTCTTGCTTTTCCCCTTCCTCTCCCCTCTTTTCCCACTTTTTGGGCCGAACGGGGAAGGGGACGATCACCCCTTTCGCCCCCCCTGTAATCGCCAATGTGTAAATTCAGCAAAAATCACGACAACCACATTGAGAAAGTTTAAAATTCAGTAATAAACCTACAAAACTACATACACGGTAAAAAAAAAGATTAGTGAAAATAACCATACGGATACCTGATTTTGGCACCTGCTAGATGTTATGGTAAACTTGACCAGAAGTATGGTACACTTACCGATACTTTGAGAAAATTCGACATGCAATCAGGTAACATCACCTAGTACATAGTCAAAGCATAGTATACTTCGGGGTAACATTACCATAACATCTAGCAGGTGCCAAAATCAGGTATCCGTATGGTTATTTTCACCGTAGTTTTTTTTCCGTGTAAATGGCAAGATCGTAATGGCGGTTCGACGCAGGTATCATGGGAGATTCTTATCTATTATGCCACTTTCTCTTTGGTAACACAGAGGTATGTCTCAATTTAGATAGGAATATCTCCCATGATACCTGCGTCGAACCGGCACTAAGCTCGATTCTGAGAGTGAATTTCGTGATTTTTTAGTGAACTCATCGTCATTTGTACAGGTTTTTATGGAAAGAATCAACTCCTCAATCCCGTGTAGCAAAAGTTCGCAAGTGCCCCATTGTCTGTTAAATCGCTTATAGGGAAAGTTTGCAACAGACCCATTAGAAATTAATCTGTCACAACTTTTTTTTTTTTTTTTTTTTTTTTTTTTTTTTTTTTTTTTTTTTAAAATTTAAAGGTCATAAAAAATATGAGGCAAACAAACCGAGCCTGCGTGAAAAATGTCCCTAAGAGATTTCCATGAGGACTGCCTCCGTTTTTTCTCATCATCACGTCCCACAAATCCTCTCGATTGCTACAGCTCATTAGAATCGAGATATCGATACATCGCGCGATTAACAAACCGCCTAATTGCAACAATTTGCCAGTTGCATTGTTAATACAGGGTGTAACAAAACTATAAACAGTAATTTTCAGGGCGTGTTTTAGAGGTAAAAATAATACTTTTTTTTTCCTATAAACATGGGTCCAAAATTGTAGTCTTTTCGAGTTACAGTGTTGCAAAGTGTCTGAAAAACAAATTGAAAAATTGTCATAACTCCCTCGTGAATTTTTCTTAATTCTCGTAAATAAGTAATCTGGTGTAGCTTTAGGCGCTCTTGCCGATTTTGGCCGTAAAAATGCTGTATGCACAAATTTGAGGGGGGTTTTGGGGGTTTTTCTTGATTTTTCTCACTTTTATTGGCCAAATTATGTAAAAACATGCTTTTGGATTCATTAAATCCAAAAATGACCAGCACTTTTCAAAAGTTCGTAAAATAATATGCATTTTTGGTCCTTACAAGTTTTTCCAATTCGCGAACCACTTCCGAGAAAATCGTCCCTGAAGTTGCAGAGGTCGGCAAAGAATGGACAAAATCAAAGAAAAGGCGATTATTGGCCGACCTCTGCAACTTCAGGGACGATTTCTCGGAAGTGGTTCGCGAATTGGAAAAACTTGTTAGGGCCAAAAATGCATATTTTTCACGAAGTTTTGAATGATGCTAGTTGTTTTCGGGTTTAATGAATCCAAAAGCATGTTTTTACGTAATTTGGACGAAAACAGTGAGAAAAATCAAGAAAAACTCCCAAAACCCCCCTTAAATTTATGCATACAGCATTTTCATGGCCAAAATCGGCAAGAGCGCCTAAAACTACACCAGAGTACTTATTTACGAGCATTAAGAAAAATTCACTAGGGAGTTATGACAATTTTTCAATTTGTTTTACGGTGTTGCAACACTGTAACTCGAAAAGACTACAATTTCGGACCCATGTTTATAAGGAAAAAAAGTATTATTTTTACCTCTAAAACACGCCATGTAAATTACTGTATATAGTTTTGTTACACCCTGTATAATCCATCAAATCCTTCTGTGATCCGGAAGTTACCGCTCTGATTGAGTTATTCTGCGCCCGTCTCTTTTCCATTCAACTCTTCTTCTACAATTTCTCTCTTTTAATTTCTCCAGCTGTTCCTGTTCTCCTTCTCCTCCTCCTCCTCTCATCTCTCTCCTATACCCCGTACAATTTAAGATAACATTTTTGACAAAATAAAAACGCACTCACTCGCCTAGATTGTCGACGAAATATAAAATAATAAATGGAGACGCGGAGGAAGGAAACAAGACAAGATCATTAGGTGACAAAATGCGAGAGGAGATTCCGTGCTTCAAGCTGAGCGGCGCGAAGCAAGCTGCAAATCAAGGAAGCTCCGGAGTTGTCGGCTCAAATGGGAAAAGGAAAATTCCTGCAGAGGTTATTGAAGGTATGAATGATTTATACTAATTCCGAAACTGAAGTGAGCTACCTTAATAACTATGTTTATTTGCTCTTTTATCTTTTCCTTCCCTGGGGGGAAAAAAAAAAATGCTAACTGAAGTTGGGTAGCACAGCACACCCTCTGGGAGATTCCAATCTTAATTTCGTCACTCTTTCTATGCTGACTAGGATGATTCACAGAGTAAATAGTCATCAGAGTGATGATCCACATCCGATGAATGGTAAGTACCGCGCAACACCTAGTAACACCGGTGTCAATTGAAAGTCGTCTCTTATTGGTCACTTCTTGATAAAATTCCAGTATTGTTACACGGGAATCTCCCATCATTACTACCCTCAGCCACCATTACGCCCGCGCAAATTAAAGCGTTTATCGAGTGTAGGAGTGGATTTCGGAAGTTTTTAGTGCTGCCATCGTTATTTTTGGAGGTGTTTACACCAGAATCGACGATAAATCGCTTATGCAGGATGTAACAGATGTATCCCCCCCCCCCCCCCTGTCTAACTTTTGAACAAGTTGAGATAAATTGTTGCGGTTTGGACCAATCTTCATAATTTCAGATGAACTTTATTTTTTTCGGGGTCAACCCCCCCCACCCCCCTTAGGGGGCCCCCTAGGGGGGCTATCTCAAAAACTTCAAATGGCAATCCCTATCTTGTGATACATCGTTTGAAAGGGCGTAACATTTTAAGACGTTTAACGCAAACCGAAGGTCGATATCGTTTTTCGTTTTCGATATATCGAATGGCGAAGTTGGGTTTTTACCCATTGTCAAATTTCGATGTATCGAAAACAAAACACGATATCGACCTGCGGTTTGCGCCAAAATGCTCAGTTTAACCCTTTCCAGCAAGGTGGTACAACATGTGTACCACTTTCTGTAACATGGGTTTCAATGGAATTTAAATGGATATTTTGCAAAAACATGTGTGACCCATCAAAAGTCTTAGAAAATCGTCCTCTGTTGAACGGTCTAAAAAAATCTCAAAAAAAATCAAAATCCATAATGCGTGCTGGAAAGGGTTAATGCGCTCTTTTGAGTAATGTATCACTCGATAGGGGTCGTGCCTCGGAATTTCTGAGATAGACCCCTTGACGGGGAATTTTTTTGACAACTGTTGGGGGGCTCTAAAACCAAAGTTTGACCAAATTTATGGCAGAACCGTATTTTTTTCTGAAAAGTACTTGTTTTTTAGAGTATTTAAGACCCCTAGTTTTTTAGATTCCGACTTTTTAAATGGGAGTTTTGATTTTTTGAAAATGGGTCAAAATAAAACTTTGACTTTCGATATATCGAAAACGAAAAACGATATCGACCTTTGGTTTGCGTTGAAAGTCTTAAAATTTTACGCCCTTTCAAACGATGTATCACAAGATTGGTGTTGCCATTTGAAATTTTTGAGATAGCCTCCCTGGGGGGTCCCTTAGGGGGGTGGGGGGTTTTGTCCCCCAAACAAATAAAGTTTATCTAAAATTATGAGGAATGGTCCAAACCGCAACAATTTATTTCAACTCGTTCAAAAGTTAGACGGGGGGGGGTACATATGTTATACACGCTGTATAGCAAAAGTGTGCAAGAGCCCCATTTGAGAATCCTCTCCTTTCCAAACGGCGCGAATCTTTATAGAACCGCGGGGAACAAGCAGACTCATTTCCCTCGAAACATTGCAACGTGGAACTCCTCGGAGTTTAAAGGGGGCGTCTAAAATTGAGCGAAACAAGTTTCTGGTCTGATATTCTACTGCCTTCGACTTCGACTTCGACTCTTCGAACGATGAACACACTTGATTTGGCATGAGTTTCGAGGCATCCTCTCTTTTGCTCCCCCTTAAAAACAGATGAGAGCCTCCCCCCCCCCCCCCCCCACCACTTGCCTCTTTTCATTTCACCCTCTTTTAATACTTCGCTTTCTTACAATTGCGAAAGTTGAAGGTGCACAAAACTAACAAACTTACGTAAAATAATCAATATGATGGTAAAGTTTTACCTCATCATTGCACTGTTTATTGATTTGATAGTTTTTATTCTGCGTTTCAAGTATATTCATTACAGTCGCCCCTCGTTAATTCGAACCTCTTTAATTCGAAAACCTCTTTAATTCGAAGGAAAGGCCAGTTCCCTTGGGAATCTCTCTATAATTCGACAAAATCAACAATGTATTTTACTCCCCTCGTTCATTCGAAATTTTTGAGGCAGTTTTGCCCATCCATAATTCGAAATTGAGCAAAAAGTTGTCCTGAGTTTGTATTCACTTGAGAACCTGGTGTGATTAGTGCCGTTCTAATCATAAAAAAATGTTTCCTTATTATTTAACTCCCTCTGTACTTCGAAGAAACTCATTAATTTCCCTCCACAATTCGAACCTCTTTAAATCGAAATTTTTCCCGTTTGTCCTCTCTTTAATTCGAACTTTCGTTAATTCGAAACCTCGATAATTCGAACAAATCCCTCATTCCCTTGAATTTCGAATTGTCGATGGGCGACTGTATAACAAATAGGTTGATTTTATTCGTTAAGTGTACAGGAAGATCAAGAAGAATAAAAACTCTTCACTAAAACTAGATGCATGGAGTGAAATGGTAGGATCTTTTACAGGGCGCGAGGTACGCTACGTCGCTAAGTCAGTTTGGCAACGTAATGTTAAACGTAGCGTTTCTTAGAACGTTTTTGCCCTTAACACTTTCATCATTGTCTTAACTAGTGGCGTCGCGTGCCATTTGGCAACGTTGTTTACTTCTTCTATTTAAACACCTGTAAAAGGTCGAATTCGAGGGTGTTGACCGAACTTTAATGGTTTGATATTTTGAATAGGTTTAAATGGAAAAGGTACAACGTTGCCACATAGCACGCTACGCCACTGGTCTTAACATTTGAGATTCGAAGCGGCTAGCGGAATGCCAGGAGGCGCTTAAATATTCACTTCACACATACATGCGTAAGTGTGTGAGTAGCGGTTGTCTATAAAAAAAAGCCAATTCTTTATTGTTTTTTAACTATCATCAAGCGTAGGTGGAAAAAAACTCTCCTGCGATGTATTTATTGTTTTGCAACTATCAGCTGTAATGGAAGTAATTCTCTTGTGATAAATGTTTTTTTTTTTTTTTTTCAAAGTTTCCTTTATTTCGTACGATATTTTTAATTTTTAATTTGACCTATGCCCCCTCTCATACTCGATGACTATATATGGAGAAAAGTACGCACCGTATTTTCATCGCAACCCGGAACACACCCTTCTTTGCATTTTTGGCTGACTGTTGAGGGTTTTTGAAAATACGATACTTTGTTTCGTTCTTCTACCGAACACATGGCGCATATGTAATTTTAAATGGGGAAACAGATTTACGAGCAGACCGGTCTTTTGGGTGGGCTTTCAATCGCTGACAAGGCGCAGGGCTCTCAAAACGTCCGATGTGCTCTTCCGGGGCACCGCCAATGTAATTTTAAAGGGGAATAGAGACTTACGAGCAGGCCTGCCTTTTTGGTGGGCTTTTATCGCTGACAAGGCGCAGGGCTCTCAAAACGTCCCCTCTGCTCTTCCGGGGAACCGCCAATGTAATTTTAAATAGGGAAACAGACTTACGAGCAGACCTGTCTTTTGGGTGGGCTTTCAATCGCTGACAAAGCGCAGGGCTCTCAAAACGTCCCCTCTGCTCTTCCGGGGCACCGCCAACGTAATTTTAAATGGGGAAACAGACTTACAAGCAGACCTGTCTTTTGGGTGGGCTTTCAGTCGCTGACAAGGCGCAGGGCTCTCAAAACGTCCCCTCTGCTCTTCCGGGGCACCGCCAACGTAATTTTAAATGGGGAAACAGACTTACGAGCAGACCTGTCTTTTGGGTGGGCTTTCAATCGCTGACAAGGCGCAGGGCTCTCAAAACGTCCCCTCTGCTCTTCTGGGACACCGCCAATGTAATTTTAAATGGGGAAACAGACTTACAAGCAGACCTGTCTTTTGGGTGGGCTTTTATCGCTGACAAGGCGCAGGGCTCTCATAACGTCCCCTCTGCTCTTCCGGTGCACCGCCAATGTAATTTTAAATGGGGAAACAGACTTACGAGCAGACCTGTCTTTTAGGTATGCTTTCAATCGCTGACAAGGCGCAGGGCTCTCAAAACGTCCCCTCTGCTCTTCCGGGGCACCGCCAATGTAATTTTAAATGGGGAAACAGCCTTACTAGCAGACCTGTCTTTTGGGTGGGCTTTCAATCGCTGACAAGGAGCAGGGCTCTCAAAACGTCCCCTCTGCTCTTCGGGGGCACCTCCAACGTAATTTTAAATGGGGAAACAGACTTACGAGCAGACCGGTCTTTTGGGTGGGCTTCCAATCGCTGACAAGGCGCAGGGCTCTCAAAACGTCCCCTCTGCTCTTTCGGGGCACCGCCAATGTAATTTAAAAGGGGAATAGAGACTTACGAGCAGGCCTGCCTTTTTGGTGGGCTTTTATTGCTGACAAGGCGCAGGGCTCTCAAAACGTCCCCTCTGCTCTTCCGGGGCACCGCCAATGTAATTTTAAATGGGGAAACAGACTTACGAGCAGACCTGTCTTTTGGGTGGGCTTCCAATCGCTGACAAAGCGCAGGGCTCTCAAAACGTCCCCTCTGCTCTTCCGGAGCACCGCCAATGTAATTTTAAATGGGGAAACAGACTTACGAGCAGACCTGTCTTTTGGGTGGGCTTTCAATCGCTGACAAAGCGCAGGGCTCTCAAAACGTCCCCTATGCTCTTCCGGGGCACCGCCAATGAAATTTTAAATGGGGAAACAGCCTTACGAGCAGACCTGTCATTTGGGTGGGCTTTCAATCGCTGACAAGGCGCATGACTCTCAAAACGTCCCCTCTGCTCTTCCGGGGCACCGCCAATGCAATTTCAAATAAGGAAACAGCCTTACGAGCAGACCTGTTTTTTGGGTGGGCTTTCAATTGCTGACAAGGCGCAGGGCTCTCAAAACGTCCCCTCTGCTCTTCCGGGGCACCGCCAATGTAATTTTAAATGGGGAAACAGCCTCACGAGCAGACCTGTCTTTTGGGTGGGCTTTCAATCGCTGACAAGGCGCAGGGCTCTCAAAACGTCCCCTCTGCTCTTCCGGGGTACCGCCAATGTAATTTTAAATGGGGAAACAGACTTACGAGCAGACCTGTCTTTTGGGTGGGCTTTCAATCGCTGACAAGGCGCAGGGCTCTCAAAACGTCCCCTCTGCTCTTCCGGGGCACCGCCATAAGACGTGAAGCAAAAAAAGCTCATAAAAGCCTCAAAGAATGTTTCGAAAAGGTTTTTTTCGATTTTTATTCTCAAATTTTAAATATTCAGGTGTATCTTTCGTTAAGAGGCTTTTTTTGTGGGAAAAGCGTGCGTATGGGACTGGGGGAGGGGGCTGAAGCTGGAGCCCCAATTTTTTTGTAAACCCCAAAAACCTCCCCCCCCCAATTTTTCCAGGCCCCTTTTTGTTTCGTGTGAAAAACAGGTGTGACAATAGTATGGCTTTAATTCGTTACGCTACCAACCGATGGAAGAAAAATGTGTCTTTCCTAGCAACATTAAACGACGGGAACCAACAGAGGAAATTCAACTGAAAAAGGATTTTCTTGGTTGAATTTTAAACACGAACAAGCAAAAAAGAAAAAAAAGAAAAAAAGAAAAAAGAATGGTCTGTACTTTTCAAATGACCCCCCCCCCCCAGTTTTGACACGCTCACTATACGCTTATGGGCTCCTCTCATAGAAAAAACGTACACGGTTCTATTCCTCTGATAGCTTATTCCTTCCCTCGCCTTTCCCTCTTCCTTTTGAAGCTTATGACGTGAACAAAACAACAAACAAACAAACAAACAAACAAACAAAAAACAAAACAAAAAAAACCTCCAAGTCTCAAGTGTTTCGAGAAGGCTTTTCTTTTCGATTTCTATTTCTCACGAAAGCACCTACTTACCTCGAACTTTAAACTTAATATCAAGTAATGACGTTTTCACTACTACCACTTCAACTCTGAATTTCCGACTGGAATTCCGATTGTGTGTGTGGGTGATGGCGGGGGGGGGGTTGTGTGGTACATGGAACCTGTTGATTTTCACCGAGCACTCTCCTTTCTCCATCTAGCTTCACGACAAAGCGCGAATTTATCCATTTTCCTCAACTTTGACAATGAGCTTTATAAGTGCGGCTCCCGAATGAATACGTAAACACCCTCGTGTTTATAGGGGAACGGGACTTGACACTGTTGTTTGAACTGATGAGTCTCATATCCTGGCATAATATTTCTCACTCATAAAACGTGAGACATAAGACGCCAGCGCAATGGAGGAAAATTAATTTTGAGATGGGTTGGAGCGCAGAGAGAGAGAGAGAGAGAGAGAGAGAGAGAGAGAGAGAGAGAGAGAGAGAGAGAGAGGCAGCACGCCGGAGCACGCCCCCTTCCTTGTGGGAACCATCTTACTCCCCAAACCAACCTTGTGGGTTACTTTGAACTTGTTGCGGGTTACTATTTCTCAACCCCACAAGGGAAAAAAACTCAAAATGAAGGCTTTTTAAGGTTAGGTTGGTGTTGGGGCCGCTAGCGCTGCGTAACGTCCGGAGCGGCCAGCTACCGATCCCCCCTCCCCTCCTGATCATTTTTCCCATCTACCTACGTCTATGCGTCCACGTGCGTACCTTTATCGTCGTTCCATAGTGAAAGTGTGGGAGTGGTCTTTCCCTTTTTTTCTTCCCTTTTTCTACCCTTTCTCTACCCTTTTGCTGATTTACGGTAAGATCTGACCAGTTATTATTTAGGTAGTTTAGGGATTTTCCCTTTTAGGTGACTTTCCTGAAATGTAGGTTTTCTCAAAGGCCTTTGTTCTCATGATGTCCCTGTGTCTCCCTTTGTTCCCTGTCCTTTTCCTTTGAGAGCTAAGTGAATAAGTTACATGCACCCCTCCCTCGCTCGTTTTATTGAATTGATATTAATAATTCCTAACGCAATGATACTTTAGTGATATGCACTAAAGTCCCCTACTTTTGGTCTGGGTCAGGCCCCCAGACCCACGCACGCTATCCTACTGTTAAATTGATCCTTTGATTGTCGCACCTAGAGGGAAGATATTATTTCGCCTATCGCTCCTTGTTTCATTTATGACACTGTTCTGTGTATTTTAATTCGAGCGATCCCTTCGTCTTAACTCTCCGGCTACCAAGATTCCCCCTCAATCCCTCAATATCGTTCTGTTGGATTAATTTTAAATTAGCATGGGGTTTTATGGAGAAACCTCACAAGGACGGGGGCGTAGGGTATAGGAGAGAGAGAGGGAAAGAGAGAGGGAGGGAGATAGGGAGGGAAAGAGAGAGGGAGAGAGAGAGGGAGAGAGAAGGGAGAGAGGGAGAGAGAGAAAGAGGGAGAGAGAGAGATGCTAGATCTCTCGGATTTAGAAGAATTGAAATCTAGGTGTCGCTGCCAAGGATTACTTATACAGTTTATAGACTCTGTTGAAATGTGATTCAAAAAATTTACGAAACCCAAGTTCTGGTACGTGTGAGACTCGAGTACCTTTACGTTTGCCCACTTTTGGTCTAATTGGACGAAATGCAGCCAGGAGCGTTGCCAGATTGCACGCGATGGCGACGTGATGCCACTGCTTGCCAGTATAGAACGACTTGAGTCGCAAAGAACTGAAAAGTGAAACGACCGCGAAGTTCCCGTGAGGTTGACTTGAGAGTCGAGACAAGTGTATAATATTATACATAGAACCACCAGTGGCGAAGAGTGTTATTTGGCAACATGGCTATTTGTCCATTTGAACCCATAGAAAAGGTCGATTCCGCTGGTCATCGGCGACTCCTTGATAGTTCGATATTTTTCATGGATGTTAAGGAGCCAAATGCAACGGTATCAGATTGCACGCTTCGCCTCTGAGAACCACGAGTCCTCGCTGATTGGTGAAATTTGAAAAAAGGGAGGGAGAGAAGGGGATGGGAGAGAAAATTCAGGAGAATAATAGTTGAGGAAGAAAAGAAGAGACGAAGATGAAGATGAAGACGCAGATGGTGGTTGTTTTGAGAGCGGTACAGGACAGGCAAGGAGAGGAGGGAAATGAGTTAAAAGCAACGAGTGAAAACAAATTATTTCCAGAACTTATGTTTATCGAGTTGACAGTATAATTCTTCGGGAAGGGGAAAGGGGAGGGACAGAAAGTGAGAAGAAGATATCCTTAACATCTCATTACGTCTTTATCACCACCGCGCCAGCCGCTATGAATTAATAGTCCTTTTTGATTCAGAAAGTATAATTAGTCTGCTCAGGAAACTTTTATTTTGCATATTTGAAGACGAAAAGAACATGATGAGTCTTTTGCTATGCTACACTAATTTTGCAACTTTTCTATAGTGTTTCAAACAAATGGTCGAAAAGCATTTTCCTTAATTTTTCATTATATGAATATTCCGCGCTTTTTCAGCAAGTTTTTCAGCGGACGGTTCCAATTTCGTTCAACGTAATCTGTAAAATAATAATAATAAAAACGAAAAAAAATTAGAAAAAAAAAAAAAAAAAAAAAAAAAAAATTACAAAATTAGTGCATCATGGAAAGTGACTCACTATGTCACTCACTATTCAGTTATTAGCCGCTTGGTGTTTCTTCGTCAACAAACCAACTGGCATGAAGACATAAAAAAAAAAAATACAAACAAACAATAAACAAAAAAACAAAAATCTTGTGCTGAGAGGGATACTCAGAATGATGTTATAAAGATATTATTATAATAAGACTGTGAGAATGGGGCTCTTGCGAACTTTCACTACACGGGGTTGAAGATATGATTCTTGCATAAAAACCTGTAAAAATGACGATGAGTGCACTAAAAAATCTCGAAATCCACTCTCAGAATCGAGCTTAATGGCGGAGAGACGCAGGTATCATGGGAGATTCCTATCAAAATTGAGACATACCTCTGTGTTACCAAAGAGAAAGTGGCATATTAAGGTAGATGTCCCAATTACCGCCACCCTGTTCATTTATTCTTTAAAATAAGGCTACTTTACCAGACAAATTTAAGAGTGTATGAGATAAGTGTTTTTTATAGGTTGGCTGAACTGGTGAAAAAAGTTTGAAGTTGATATTTAGCAGCGTTGTGCCCTTAAAAAATCACAGAACACACCTGCCCAGCACCACCTGTTTGTGCCGATTTCTTTCAGTTACTTATTAAAAATCTGTTCTCTTTACTTTCTGCTTTTTAAATTATAGTATATTTTCATTATTTCCTGGCAATAAACACGATGATTTGAATGAAAAGCCAGTGAAAATATGTATGGCGATAATTAGGAAGAACTGATATGACAATAATTGGGACGAGGCCACTTACGGCATGGCGGTAATTGGGACATGGACCATTTTTTCGAGTTTTATTAATAATTTTTTCCCCGGTTGATTACTCCAATTTCTTATTTTTTTAATAAAACTGCAATGTATTTGAAGGATTTTAGTGCAAACAGATCCTAGATTATATAAAAATTGACATTTTTACAGGTATTTTACGAAAAAATTTTCTTAAGGGTGGCGGTAATTGGGACATCTACCTTAGATAGGAATCTCCCATGAAACCTACGTCGAACCGCCATTATTCGATCTTGCCTTCAAAGTAGTAGGTAGGTTTATTACTAAATTTTAGACTTTCTCAGGGTGATTTTCTTGATTTTCGCTGCACAGAGAAAAATCCTTCGGTTGTTAGAACTGAAGATTCGACTTATTTTGATCACCGAAATTTTCGGTTGAATAAACCAAAATGTTCGGTCGTAAGTACCGAAGAAATCGGTAAGTATAACCCAAACTCCGCCCCTACCTAATACTCAGCATTACTAATGAAGCATTCGGTATCAGAACTGAACTTTTCGGTTCCTCTAACCGAAAACCGGTGATCAAATTTTACCGAAGAATTTTCTCTGTGTGGTTCTTACATCAGAATAGACTATTCATTTGCACACAGCAAATGTTTGCAAGAGCCCTGTTACTTAATAATTAGTAACAATAGTTAATGTGTTGATTCAATTTATTTAACCACTATTTGATAGTAATAAACTTACACAAGTAAGTAAGGTTTGTCAATTTTTAATGGTTTTGAGGAATAAGAGAGTATCTTATTTTCTCTCTTGTTAGTCGCGGTATGATAGACAGACTATTTTCATTTATAGGTTACTATCGCAAGGTTATTTTAAAAACATATGATCAAATAAGCGGGAAGACTGCTTGACAAGCCCTATACTGAACATGACACAACAAAACTAGTAACATAAAATAGACGAAAGAGAGAGAGGGAGCAAGACGGAGACAATAAATCTTGGATCCGTCTCTGATCGTTTATTTAATCGGATTGGTAGTCATTAGATCGTGATCGTGCGCCGCGCATACTTATAAAAAAAAAAAAAAAAAGATTATCGAGCATTGTTAATATCTTTGAGCAAGCGTCTACATTCATATATGTAATATGTATACCTATATACGCCTTTTCGTAACATCAGTTTTGAGCTCGGGGGGAGCTAACTGTAACAAGCAACGAACATTCACCTGTTATACGCGCTTCAGAAAAGCTTCAACTTCTACGCATATTCAACTCAACAAACGCTGAACTCCAGTCGCTAAAATAGCACCAAAGCTTCTTAAAACTTTTATGCTGCTGCCGGTCGAAGTGCGCAACGAAAGTCAGTTCGGAGACCGCTCTCTTTTGGGAATACCTGCCCTGCGCCCTGCCTGTCACAGTGTCACGTACATACGGGTAGCTAGAGGGCAGGTCAATTTGTCGGCCCGCATGCAGGCATGCTAATGGCATGGCCTTTTGGCGGAGTGGGAAAGCTATAGTTTCTAAATATCCAAAGGAGTCGAATATACGTACAGGGTTATTCAAAAGTAACACCCCCTCTTAACTTTTTCCTAATTGAGTTTAAACTGCTTAAAGGATGCGGCTTGGATCATTATTATTTATATCAAAGGCGCAATCTAAGGGGGCTATCTTCGATTACCCCCCCCCCCCTCTGAGGGGTAGGGGGGACTTCACTTTATCTTATGACACTCCCTACATTGTGACACATCATTTGAAAGGGCATGCAATTTCAAGACTTTGGGCGCAAACCATTTTTCAATGTCTACTTCCGTTTTCGATGTATCGAGGGTCAAAGTTCGATTTGGACCCATTTTCAAAAATTCATTATTCCCATTTTAAAATTCGACCTTTCAACTATTATTCACACCTACTTTTACCATGGATGGACTCTGGCATTTGTCTGTTTCTCTTTCCTCCCATTTGAATACGTGCGTTAGAAAAGAACGCATGTAGGGGCTAAAGTCACGTGATGGCCCCCTCTGCTATCTTTTTCTAACACATGCGTTCAAATGGCCAAAGAGAGAGAGGAAGACAAATTCCTCTATCCGTCCATGACTTAATACACTCATTATCTTTTCGTGTATTCTTGTTTGCAGTTCGTCGAAAAATGCGGCATGTCAACGTTTTTGTTAGCACCATTCATATGCTTTCACATTCATGTTTCTTCTTCATGAAATCTGGCAACAAGCAACTACAGGTTAAAATAAAGTGACGACTTGTTGAAAGTATAATAATTATCGCGTCGAGTCAAACTTGTGGCTCGGCATCGGAACAAGAGGGAACTCTTTAAAAGCAGAGTGAGAGAGCCGCGCTTTACTTTAATTATAGTAAAGAGACATAATTAAAGTGTCAAAGGGGTAGCAAAGCTCTCTTGTGAATCTTTCTGGAAGTTCCCAATACGTTCGTAACCAAATTTGTGGAGCGAGTAAGCGGAATGATTAGTGCTTCGAGAAATGGAAGCGGCCTGAAAAGGAAGAGGACATTACTTCGGGTGACGGAAGGGGGGATAAGAGGGTGAGGGTGAGGGGGCGGGGTCGGGGGGCGGGGGGAGAGCAAGATGCAAGAGCTTAAGGTCATTAAGTGGAAACTTGAGGGTTTGCAGCGAGAATCTAGACGCATAGTATATTTTCAGATTTTGAAAAGGCCTTGATTGTTAAGCGACTTTACGGCGAAGGCTTTTGGGACGACCGATTTGCTGCCTCAGCGTACAGGGTGTCCCAAAATTCACAAAAAAACAATGCTCCCACGTATTTTTGGGGTCAAAATAAGACTTGCACCCGAAAATAACCCCCCCCCCCTCCATTTCAGTCGGATCTACACCCCCTCAAAGTTTTTTTTTTAGAAAATACATTTTTTTAAAAAACTTTGGGGGCTGTTGCTTCGAGGGGGGAGGGGAGTATTTTTGGACACGTATTCATAGGGGGGGGGGGAGGTCTTATTTTGACCCAAATAATACGTGGTAAAAATTTCTTCGTGAATTTTGGGGCACGGTTGAAAATTGAATGCTGATGGAAGAGATTTGACACTGAGTGCGAAGTTCAGAGATGATTTTTGAAGCCGTGTAAAGATCACCTGGTTAAGGTGGCATCACAAGTATCTCCTCTGGGCTCAACACTTGGTTTTGTTTTTATCGCTTGAACTTCATAATTTTAATGATTTCACCTATTATATTTATAAAAAATAAAACAAAAATACAAAATAAAAAAAAAAAAACTATTTCACAGTAAGTTCGAAAATTGAATTATCAGCGACAGTGTGAGGCAAAATTTCAAACAAACGAGTTGGTTTGAGGCTAATTATGGTGAGAAAAACCTTAAAAAAATGGATTTGCTAACTAACTTATTGTTAGTTGCGCTGGTGCCTTACAGAGGTTAAATCACTGAAGTAATGAATAAATAGAATACAAAACTATTCTGGAATGTTGTCTACACCTGTTGAGTTGCAAAATGAGCAAAAAGAAGAGAAACCGCCTGAAA
The DNA here is from genome assembly GCA_011764245.1 of Trialeurodes vaporariorum. NCBI lineage: Eukaryota > Metazoa > Arthropoda > Insecta > Hemiptera > Aleyrodidae > Trialeurodes > Trialeurodes vaporariorum. The sequence goes on from VMOF01000379.1 coordinate 1,538,815, forward strand.
TCTAAACTACTCACCTTCAAGGCAAGGGTAATCGTCAGAATCACAGATTTATCTAGTTTATCTTTTAAGGTGTGATTCTAGGCGGAACTTTTCCAGGGACCAATAAATGTGCGGTCACACGGTCCTCGGCCCCAAGTCAGCCCCAAGTCCACCCCCAAGTACTTCAACAAGCATCGGCCACCAGCCAACGGACCGCATCGGACCGTTTTAAAATGGCGCAACCACGAAACTAACCTCCAAATAGCATTTAAGGTGGGTTAGAGACAAAGAGTAAACAAGAGTCGCAATTGAATGGAAGGCCTGCGTGGTCAACGTAGATAAGGGATCCGAACGCGGGCTGGCCTCTGCTTGGCTGCAACGGGTGGAGCAAAAATGACTCGGGGTATAGGGAAAATAACACGGGATTTTCGTTCCGGGGCGTTTATCTCGAAATCTAAGCAAAATATCATCCAAACAATTTATACGAGTCGATTCAGCAGATTTTTCCAAACAATTTGATAGGTCATAAGTGCCACTTTATTGCAAATTCGAAAAGACTGTTTCAGTTTAAAAGTACGCACAATAGTGTGATTACATGCTTGGCGTGTGTTCGAGCAGTGTTTGAGTAACTCACTATTGTGCGTACTTTCAAACTGAAACAGTCTTTTCGAATATGCAATAAAGTGGCACTTATGACCTATCAAATTGTTCGGGAAAATCTGCTAAATCGACTCGTATAAATTGTTTAGATACTATTTTGTTTAGGTTTCGAGATAAACGCCCCGGAACGAAAATCCCGTGTTATTTTCCCTATACCCCGAGTCATTTTTGCTCCACCCGTTGCAGCCAATCAGAGGCCAGCCCGCGTTCGGATCACTTATCTACGTTGACCACGCAGGCCTTCCATTCAATTGCGACTCTTGTTTACTCTTTGGAGCGGACCCAACATTCCGATGTGCCGTTAAAGAAATGTGAGGTTAGAATCGCCATTTTTAGGTACGACCTAAAGCCCGTTTGTACCGTACAGTTATTGGTCCAGATTTCAAACCGATGGATAGTGCAACTAGTCACTTTAGAGAAAAGTCGTGTTTTCGGCGCGTCAAATAGAAAACAAAAGAAAAACACAAAATACAAGAACGAAGGCACCAGCGTAATTTATCTTTATGGATTGTTTGAGATCAAAACGAGCAAAAGAATAAAAGCCGTAATTTAGGAAATTCATTTCGTCATAAGCTTAGTGAGTGTGAGCGAGTGCGAGAGATACTGTGTCTGTCTATGCCTCACTCGCACTCATTGCGGCTTATGATATTTGTATTTCATAAAGTATTTCAGCTGAACTTGAGTGCTGTCGCGCTGTTCAAATACAACCGATATAAAAGGCAGGGCTGCCGTTTTGCGTAGAATTAATGCTATTTTTCAATTCACCGATGATTCCACCGGTTGAGAAAAGATTACACAGTTCAGTTCAGTGCATGACTGTAATAAACTAAAATACTCGTATCTGTATTCTTTTCTCAACCGGTGGAGTCGTCGATGACTTTAAAAAACTTGCGGATATTTTAATAAACCAACGGAGTTTCCACCGATTAAGGACAGATTACAGATCGAAGTGTTTTTGTGCATTACAGTCATACACTGAACTGAATTGTATAATGTTTTCTCAACCGGTGGAATCATCGGTGAATTGAAAAATAGCATTGATTATACGCAAAACGGCAGCCCTGATAAAAGGCTCGGGAAAGACCGGCTGAACGAGATAACTATTCGTACAGCTTGGATATGTTTTTGCATACCCACGGATTTTAAGGCGCTTATCGGTAAAACAGCGTTTCTCTTATTTTGTCTGCAATGCGGGCATTTCAGAACATTTCTTTGAATCCTTGAGGAGATCACTGCGTTGAACTCTTGTCAGCATAAGGTATTTTTGACCAACGTATATTGCCAAGGGAAGTGGGGGTCTAAAAAGACCCCCAAATAGTTTTTCACTGTAGATAGAGGCTGTCAAGCACTTTTCCAGCTTATTTGATCATGTTTTAAGAATAGCAACCTCTATGTGAAAATAGTCTCTCTGTCCACACCGTGACTAAAAAGAGAGCAAATAAGAATCCTATCTTATTCCTCTAAACCATTAAAATTGTCAAACCTTACTTGTGTAAGTTTATTATTATCAAATATTGGTTAAATAATAAACTATGAATCAATACATTAACTATTGTTACTAATTAATACGTAACAGAGGCTGTTTATTTTTCTTTTTCTTTATGAGCTTTAAGTATATTTGAAATAATTGAAATAAGCAACCTACTGAATGTTTTAAAACAATTTGTCATTGCAGGTTTCCTTTTTTTTTGGTATTTATGGCTATTTTTCGAAAGAAAAGCATACCAAAAATATAATATTCAACAACTTTAAAAGCGACAATTAAGCTTTTAGATTTTCTCTGTTACTTGCCCTTTGAAAATATGGAGAATGAAATCTCTGATCTTTAAAACACTTACAATTTTCTTGAAAATCAAATATTGAACAGATTTGCATCTGTCTAACCTAAAATTCCAATGAGCCTGAAAAGCCTAATAACTTCTACAAATATTGTCCAGAAAACGTGTTGGCATGAAAGGTCGGCCATATCAGTACATTGAATGTTAAACGATGTCCCAAAATTTAATGAGGAACAAAAATAGAGTTTTACGCATGTCAAACTGGTCTAGAGTCGTTTTGGACTACCTCAATTTTTACGTTTTAACGACATAGATGTCCGCCCCCTATGAACACAGAATAAGGGTCCCTGTAGACACAAACATGGAGTTTTTTCTTATAAGTAGACCTGCAATCGCGTTAAGTGAGTCTCCTACTTCGCAAATTAACCTGCCGAGTTCGAATTTGGCCTTAAGTTTGATCAAAATTATCTAGTTTTTCCACAATTTATACCTTATCGCAAAAAATGCCTAAAAGTAGAATGTGCGTAAAATCAGGACGAGTTACGTAGAAAAGGATATAATTTTTGACATCAGCGTCTCAAATACTATGGAGTAGCACAATTTTCATGTAATTCACAAGAAAATTCATTGAAATACAGTAGAACCCCGATTATCCGCGGTAATTGGGACCGAAGGTATCGCGGATAATCGAAAACCGCGGATAATCCGAACTTTTGAACCGTGGATGGGAAATTGATGTTAATAACGTATTTTCGAAATAAGTACAAAGGTAGAGTAAATTTATAGCTATTTATATTACCTTCTTTTATTGAAATGCTGAGAATTTTTTCCTAAAGTAGCTTTGGATGGTTTTTTGACCCATTTCCCCAGTCAACCAAGGAAACAAAAGGTCTCAACACTTTCCATTCCCCCCCCCCAAAAAAAAAAAAAAAAAAAAAAAACCTCCGAGCTCACCGCGGATAATTGGGGTTCTACTGTACATTAAAATTTAGTTAAAAAGAACACTGATGTTTGGCGCTTGTCGCGGACAGTTATGCCGCTAAAGAGGCCTACTTGACAACATCCTCTACTCCGCGGCTCATAAAAGAGGTTAAAACCCGTCTACCCCAGCATCTTTTTTGTACCAACATATCTAAATACATTTATCGTAAAGTCACTTGGCGTAGCGAATGTTGTTGATGCTTGATAACAATCTAATACGATAGTAGAATAACGTTCTCGCAACGGAGTCCAGGCTGCCCCGGGGTAAAAAATGTCAAAACCTCATTCTTACAAACTAGCAACTGTATAATCCCACGTTCATGATATTTCGCGGAATAAAGATCAAAGATACATGATAAAGAAAAATACGATATAGTTCTCAGGTTTGCGAGACCTCGATCGGGAAAACAACACCACAATCACCAATAAAAGTGGTAACTTCTGATGTTGCTTGACCCATTTTGACTCGCACAACTGCTTATTATTTCCGGTGAGAGCTCTGTGTTTGGTGTCGCAAACACCTAAAATTACTTATAGCTCCCCTTCCTCACGCAGCAGATACCATCATTGCCCTAGAGCAGCGGTTCTCAACCCGTGGTCCATAAGAGGGAAGATACATTGATACGTACACTTTTTTATATCATACCTTGATCTAACAAAAATTGTCATCTATATAATCGCCTAAACACTGCCGCAGAGGAGCAGGCCGATGAGAAGAAATATGCCAACTTCATTCTTGCGAATTAGAAATTCGAGCGTGTGGAAAAATAAGTAATTGTCTGGATTTTTTCGTTCCTTTCAGACATAGGTAATTCACAGAGGGTCGTCCCAATGACTTTATGTATCTAACGATAATAGATTGAAAATAACATCATTTAAGCCAATAGGGCTCTTGCAAACTTTTGCTGTGAGCAAATGAATAGTCCAATGTGATGTAGTAACCAGCGAAAATCACAAAAATCACATCGAGGAAGTCTAAAATTCAGTAGTAAACTCACATAACTGCTATAACGGTAAGTTTGTAATGGCGGCTCAACGCAGGTATCATGGGAGATTCCTGTCTAATTACTCACTTTCTCTACGGAAACACAGAGATAATTATGTCTCAATTTAGATAGGAATCTCCCATGATACCTGCGTCTATTCGCCATTAAGCCCGATTCTGAGAGTGAATGTCGTGATTTTTCAGTGTACTCATGCGGTCATTACAGGTTTTTATGCAATAATTAACTCTTCAATCCCCAATAGCAAAAGTTTATTGCAAGAGCCCTATTCACGGAACTTGATAATCAATTCGGGAAGATACGTCTGCGTTGTAAAAACAGTCTGCCGAAGTAGGACTGATACTTAGTAGGAGACACTGAAAAACAAAGTTTAAGTACAGCCGAAGCAGCCTTTTAAAAAGCTTCGCAGAGCCAAAGTTCTAGCTCTACCGGAGAAAATTTCAGTTCTACCAAAGCACTCTTTCGATAAAGTATCGGTCTTTCTTCTTGCCTTTGCTCTGTGAAACTGCAACTTTCTCCGGTACAGCTTTTGCTCTGCGAAGCTATTTTAAAAAGCTGCTTCAGCTGTACTTAAACTTTGTTTTTTTCGTGAAGAGAGAGTAAAGGTAATCAAAGTTCGGGAGGTGGTCAATAGGATTTTTGGAAGCTGTATATATCTACGAATGGGTCTGTTGCGTACTTTTGCTACATCAATATAACTCATTGATTCTAACGTAAAATTCGGCGAAAATAAGGATGCGCACATCAAAAACTTTCAAAATCCACTCATTAACTCAGAAAATACATTCCATTTCAAACAACCCGCTCTAAACTAGACACTTTATCGCCGACTTATAAATACATAGATGGAACCATCTCGTTCACGTAAACATATCATTAACAGAACTTGCAAACATTGGAATGTTTCGTTTAGATGCGTACATTTCTTATATTTTTTTGTAATCTTTGATAAACCGAAAAGACCGCCAGACAGCAAATGCAGCCAATAGTTCAGGTATTTAGAAAGGAATTCCATCATTTTGTAGTTACGATGTTGTTTACTTATGCACGGTGGTTCCGTCTATGTAGTAGTATACCAGTGCAAATAGTGTCTAGTGTAGCGCGGGCTGTTTGAAATTGAAATGATTTCCTGAGTTAGTGAGTAGATATTGAACGTTTTTAATGTGCGTATCGTTATTTTCGCCGAATTTTACATATAAGAATCAAGGTTCTATATTGATGTAGCAAAAGTATGCAACAGACCCCTTTTCAAAATTCCCTTCAAATTAATTTGGCAATGGGTTGAACGTACCGTCCACCCGGCCGGCCCTCGCCCCATACGCTACCCCGCCCCGTCGCGCCGCGGCCGCCAACAAGCGACTAAATTGATTACCAGAACTCAAAAATTATTAATTAGCGTCCTCGTTTGTATTAATCAACCAGTTTGTTCAACAGTTACAGACAGTATGCATGCAATAAGGCGCATGGCAGGCGACGCGACGCGACGGGTAGCGGTCCACTCGACTCTATAGCTAGAGAGTGATTTGCATGAAATTCGTTTATGAAAGTTAGCAATTTATTTTATACGCTTTCATAGCATGGTGGATTGGTGGCTACGAGAAGTGATATTCTGCGCACTTTTGTGTGTGTTTGCGAGGGTTACACAATATACATAACTAATACGAACTGAAGCGGACAAAATATGACAACCTCCCTCTTCTACTGCCACACTATGGCTTTAAAATGGTCGTTTAACACATGGTCGGAGCTTTACTGCACTGAAACACACACACAAAAAAAACAAAAAACAAAAAAAAACAACAACAACAACAACAACGGAAAATATATTCATGATAGCGGGGGGAAAGAGAAACAATGAGAGCGAAAAAAGTCAACCCATCCTGGAATATACACCTTCACTCCAACTCAATTATTGCCTCGCTTTTGTTTTTATTTAATTTTTTCCTATTTCCAATTTTATAGAATTTGCGAAAAGAGTCACAGAGGGTTGGTAGCTAGGAGAGCATTCCTTCCACCCTCCGGCCCAACTACAAAACGTCAATTGCAACACTCCCACGAGACCGATTTTTTATTTTGGTTTGGTTTTGTTTTGTTTTATGTTATGTGTTTTTTTTTTTTTTTTTTTTTTTTTTTTTTTTTTTTTTTGAGACCCGGAGGCACTAAAAAAAAGGTTAGTTTTTAGGAAATAGCTTCGATCATTATACGAAAAATCTCCGAATGGGTTTGGAGAGAGGCGGTTGTTTTAGTAAGTTTTTTATGCATAAACAGTGAGAAATTGTGACGACTCAACCGGTTGAGAAAATATTACAGATGCGAGTATATTCGTGCATGAATGGGTCTGTTGCACGGGCGAATACAGGGAATTGTCTTTCTCTCTCTCCTCCCATTTGAAAACGTGCGTTAGATAAGGACAGAAGAGGGGGCCTAAGTCACGTGATGGCCCCCTCTGCTGTCCTTTTCTAACACATAAGTTCAAATGGAGGAAGAGAGAGAAAGACAATTCCCTGTATCCGCCCATGGTCTGTTGCAAACTTTTGCTACAGCGCTATATATAGAGAGTGATCAATCTCATGTAAAATCGCGTGAAAAGTCTATTGGTGGCAGCAGAAAGTCATAAAATGCAATAACAAACTCACAAGCGGCATTTAACTGAAATCCTAGAAGGCGGTAAAATATCGAGCAACCTGTATGCAAGCACCATGAACATCCAAGATGGCCAACCTCACGACATCGGTATCACAACCAATCACAACGCAAACAAACTCATAACCTCCGATGCTGTGAGGTTTGTTAACGTTGGTCATCATGGATGTTCATGGTGCGTGCGCACAGGTTTCTCGATATTTTACCGCCATCTTGGGTTTCAGTTAAACGCCTCTTGTGAGAGTTTAATACTGCATTTAATGACTTTCTGATACCACCAATGGACTTCTTAACGCGATTTTACTTTAGATTTAATACTCTATATCGCTGCGTCAAAAGTTTGCAACAGACCCATTACAGTCATGCACTAAACTGAACTGTGTAATCTCTTCTCAACCGGTGGAATCATCGGTGAATTGAAAACTATACCATTAATTATACGTCAAACGGGCTGATCTGAAAATACTAAGTTGCCGAATAGCACGCCTCGCCACTGTGGAAAGTCAATAAAAGATTCATGATGTGGATTCAATGTTTCAGACGGAAAGATTTTAAATTGTGAGGAAGAGAATCTCGGTGCGAAATTGGTTCGTGCTTCTACTGCTATCTAAATAAAACGATCAGGACTTCAGGAGCGTTCCTTCAACGCCTACGTATAGCAGACGGTCGAGGACACAGGAGAAGTGGGGCAGTGGAGTCTGACGCGCTTCAAAGAGAGCCTATAATAGAGTTGTATATCATATCAATGGCCTCATTTTACCACCGCGAATCTGAAGAAAAAAATGCCAATTTTTCAGGAGAGCAAAAAACTTATTTTATTGGTCTCCTAAGTAATAATAAGAGCAAATGGTTGTTCCCTTTCATGGAGTTCTGTTGTCGATGAGTTATCATCCTCGGAGAAGTTTGAACACGCTTAAACTATCAGACTATTACATCCTTTAGAAATCTTCGCCGGGGGGAAAAAATAATAATAACAGCAATAAGTTTTAAAATATAGAAAAACGAGACCATAACTTTCGTAGTATTTACGGCCAATAGAAGCAAGATCTGCCACAAAAAAGAGCAAAAAATAAAAAGAAAAGAAGGGGGATACATATTACATATTTCAGTAGTAGCTCGTGCAACTTGACAACAATGTTATTCCTCCATTTGGATGTATGTAAAACGCTCGATTCGAAAGTGAAGCGGAGCTTCACCAGCATTCGATTTTTGAACATAGATTCAAATAGAGCGAATGCATTGTTGCCAAATAGCACGAGCCGCCACTGAGTCATATTTTCTAGGTGATGGAGGGCCTAATTTATTTAGCTCTGGAACCGCAAGTTCATCTTTAACTGGTCCGCTCATTACGTCACGCTGGTTACATAACTATGCCCCTTAACAATTAACCCGGGCGAAGAATTACACATGTTCGGAGTGGCGCCACTATGGTCTACAATGGGTATCTAGCTAGACAAAAGTCGATTTTTGGAGGTCGGAAAAACGGAAATCTGACAACGTAGTGTGATTCCCCATATCTTAGTGCATCTGTATCTCAAATTTTTCCGACCGATCATGTTTGGTAAGGTTGCAACATGCGTTTAAAGCAACGCGCGCAAGGTGTGTTTGTATACTTTAAGGTGCTATTGGTTTTTAGCCATTGCAATGCCCAGACAAAAAGTACGATTTTTACTTAGTTACTTTATTTTTTGTTCAAACTTGGAACTTGTTGATCCTTCCTGATGATAAGGTGAATACATTCATCTATATATATTTCATTTAAGTCAATAATTTGGAGGTTTTAGAGACTGTATAAGGTCGGTACCAATTTTACTCAAAATTGACGAGAATTTTAGGCTTTAAGGCCACCTACGTTTTTTGGCCCACGGATGCCCACGCTTAGAGTGGCAAGGAAATGTTCCTAAGACCTCTGAGAACACGTTTTTCAATATGCGAATGTCGTCTTTTGTCGTCCTTACAAGTTATGAATTTTTTCCGTTGGAGAACTCAGCGGATAATGGGGGATTTTGCCGTTGACGTGGACGAACAATCTTCAATCATCAAAACAGTAAAAAACCATAATAACTGTGAAAACCGTTTGGAAATCGTAAAATCTTACACTACATAGATTCTCTGTGATCTTGAAACTTCCGACTCAAGAAAAATATTGAGCGGGGAACACCCCCCCCCCACACTACCATCAACTATCTGAACCCTCCACATTCAAATATTGGCATCTTACACAGGGGTGGGCAAAAGTAACGCACAACCTCCCTCAAATTTTTTTCCTGATTCATATTTAGAGGATCGGTTTCTGCCAATCTTTTTTATTCAGGGGGCTCATCTGTTTGGCTACGTTGGGTGCCCCCCTCATTTTAGGGGGGTGTGGGAAGGGGTCACGGGGTCGGGGGGGGGGGCTAAATCGAATATTTCAAATAGGGACCCCATGATTTTTTGCATACTTAGAAAGAACATAAAATTCTAAGCATTTTGGCACAAACCAAAGTTCGATACCTTTTGTCGTATTCGATATATCGAAGTTCAAAGTTCGATATCCACCCATTTTCCAAAAATCGTTGCTCCCCTTTAAATGAACCAAATTTAATAAACTTTGGGTGCAAAATGTTCTACTAAACAAGCACTATAAGGAAAAAAATACGACAGTTCCCAAAAATTTGCCCATACTTAATTTCTGGCCCTCAAAATTTTGTCAATTTTTCAAAAAATTGGAATACCCGATTTTTTTTCAAAAAACGGTCAAAATGGAGGATAACGGACTGAAAATTTCATGTTCTATTGCACTGACGGCTGAGAAACCAGAAAAATAACCAATTGTCAATTTTGACCACCGCAACTGCATTAGGGGACTTTTGTCTAGCTAGATGGCTTGCGTAGACCAGTGTGCGTTGTACTGTCTCCAATTTAAACCCATGTCAAAGCTCGAATGCGAAGGTGTTCACCGAACACCCTATGCCTAATAGTTCGATCTTTCTCATGGGTTTGATTGGAGTAATTGCGACGTTGTCGAATGGCACGCTACGCCACTGCATATTCGCTATGTATTGTAACGTTAGTTCAAACGGTTTATTCCACTCTTCCTTTGATTTTCACGAAAGATTGCTGCAACGGCGGCTCGTGCAATGTGGCAACAATGGATTTCCTCCATTTAAAACTGCTTAAAATAATCGATTACTTGGTGAGGCGTAGCGCCTCACCTAGTATCGATCTTTTTGCATACGTTTAAATGGAAAAAGTGCACAGTTGCCAGATTGCACGAGCCGCCACTGCGCAATCTTACCTACTTCCATGAGCTGGTTCAGATTTATCACATACCTCTCCACTTACTTCCATTTTCTTTTTCTTTTTTTATTTAATTTTTTGAAAGGAAATCATTGTCTCTAATTTTTTCTCTACGTGGTTGAGACACGTCATCTGAGCTTTTTTCTTGAAAAATCCTTGAATGAAACGTAAGCATCACTGTTAAGAGTTATTGACTCATTTTCATCTATAACAAAGCACAGAGCTTGGGATCGCCCCAGAAGCAGAAACCTGTAATCTTTACTGATACAATTCCATATTACACATGATTTTTCTTTGCATGCATGGTTACGCCTTTATTTTAGAACCAATTTGGCCCGTTTATGGCTCAAAAAATCAAGCAAAAAATTAAGCAGGTGCTGACATTTCAATTTTTGCCTATTATTCGTCTGTTCAAAGAAAAGAGCCGAAAACCGTCGAAAAACGGCTAATTTTGGAGCCAGCGACAAGTAACGCCATCTATCGGATTAAAATTTTCGGGAGTTTGTCATGGAACCACCTTAAACCCAAGTAAAAGGTCGAATATGAAGGTGTTCACGGAACACCCGCGGTAGTTCGACCTTTTTCATGGATTTAAATGTGCGAACTGCAACGTTGCCATATTGCACGCTATACGCCACTGTCCGGCCTCAACCATTCACTCTCTCTCCACTGTGTGTCGGTTTTATCCGTGTGGTCTATGAAACGTGGCAACGGTTCAATCGAGATGCGATAACATACGGTGCAGATTACTAGTTGGTCTCATCTGGTGACAGGCGTTTAACCCCAAATTTATTTTTCGGAACGTTCCAATGCCGAAGCGTGGTTGTTGCGAGCGGCCGAAAGCCTCCCCCACCCCCTTCCATCCGATATCCAACCCTACCATGTGCGATGAAATCGATATGATTTGCGGAGAGTAAATGACATATTTTTACACTTCCCATACGAAATGATATAAATTTTCGCGAACATATTATGAATCTCATGGAAACAGCGATTTATTCAGAGGTTAGATTTTATTTTTTCATTTCCCGTTTTATCCGACTTCCCTCTTCGTGACACACAGCCGTGGCCAGGAATTCATATTTCTCTCTCTCTCTCTCTCTCTTAGCCCATTTAAACGCATGTGTTAGAAAAGGACAGAAAGAGGGGCTGACGTCACGTGATAGCCCTTGTATCCATCATTTTCCAACACATGCGTTCAAATGAGCTGAGAGATAGAAAGATAATGTCCTGGCTATATACGCGGCTAGGTCGTTGCAAAAATTACTATTCCATTCCGTCATTGGCCACTAATGTGAGCATAGCCGTAGCCAGGGTATTGTCTATCTCTCTCTTAGTCCTTTTAAACGCATGTATTAGAAAAGGATGGATATAGGGGCAGTCACGTGACTTCAGTCCCTCTTTCTGTCCTTTTCTAACACATGCGTTTAAATGAGCTAAGAGAGAGACAGACAATATGCTGGCTACGGCTATGAATGTGAGGCTATTTAGGCCACGAATTAATTCAAGTGGCTCAAATTTCCTGAGGAACGAATTATATTTCTGGAGCGTTTTGACAAGACCGGCTTTAACATCACTGAACGAAATGTTTAGGAGAGAAAAAAATATTATTTATCGCACTTAATGGTAATTTGACATTTTTGAGTTGGGCTTACCCTGCGAGTGAGCTGGGGGCGACGATTATGAAAATGCTCTCCAAATCTCCGGATTAGCTTCCAAAAGTATGAAGGGAGTCACAAATCGGAACATTTTCAATTTAATCGCTTAATGGTTATAAATATTTTTTATAGTTACTTTTGGATCTACCTGTATATGTTGACTGATAATCTAAAATGCGGAGGAAAAACATCGATAAACTATGCAAGAGATTATCCTATCATGCCCATTCACAACTGCCCACTCGGACAGCGGATTCAAAACAGTTTTCCCCTCGAATTTTTAGTCGTTATAGACCGGGAAAATGGATGTTCGGTATGCTAAAATTTTCAAAAATTCGAATTAAAATTTCCTCAAACGCATTCTCTCGTATTCACGGGTATTCTGAATCACGAGGCATTCCATCGGCATTCTTGCGATATTATTTTGTTGGTCCTTGCAAAATTCCGATCTCTCTTGGTATAAAATAAACGATGATTTCCAATCCCAGTCAACGAGGAAAAAGAGGAATGGTATATCATTACCATTTTACAGAAAAAACACAGTAAAGCACTTTGGTAGCGCTGACAATACTTACCTCTTTGGTAGTTTCCTACCAAAGGTTTTGTCAGCGCTACCAAAGTTTTTTTCCTGCTTTTTCTGTGTTATAGAGTAAGTTTACATGCAGTGCATCACTGTACTATGGATTTAAAAAAAAAAAAAAAAAAAAAAAAAAAGTATCCTGACAAAAATTTTCATTATTTCATTTCTAGACCAATTTGCGAACTGTTGCGATTTTCAGATATTTCAGAGTTTCACTCTATTGTCACTTGTGACATTATGCCTCAAAAAGTTTAACCCGTCACTGCATAGTGTGACTCTGGTGTCACATGATGTAAAAATACCTATATCAGACATTGTAATGCATATTTTGACTTATTTCAAATTGTATCACCAGTGTCACATAATACGAAAACATAAAACGGGCTCAACCATTTTCCGAAATACTACCAGCCCTCATTATAATGCATTTTATAATGGAAATCATGTCGGGGAAAAATATGCCCCCTTATTCATAATCAACCCCAATTTCATTATTTTTACTAAGCTTTCGGCATTTGCGTTTTGAAAAATCCAAGCAAGGCAATTTTTTTTTTTTGAAAATTTGAAAAAAATGGGGTTTTTCTTTTCCGCCATTTCTTATGGTATTATAGAATGTGTAAGAAACGGCGGTGTGAAGCAAAAAAATGATAATTTTAACCGAAAACCGTCCAATTATTTGTTTCACTATTTTTCCTACGTATATTTGACCACCTAGTGAAGTGAAAAATCCATATTTGGTTGAAAAAAAAAGAAAGGTCATGCAGTGAAGGGTTAAAACGATGGAACACAGAAAAAACGGGAAAAAACACTTTGGTAGCGCTGACAAAACCTTTGGTAGAAAAATGACCCAGCAAAAGACTTTAGTTGGGCCAACCAAATTTTTTATTCAACCAGCAAAATCTCTTTAGTTAAGCGTAAAGAATCTTTGGTTGGCTCAACCAAAGTCTTTTGCCGGGTCATTTTTCAACCAAAGGTTTTGTCAGCGCTACCAAAGTGCTTTTTTTCTGTTTTTTCTGTGAAAATAAAAGAAAATTCATTAAGAACAATTTCGATGAGAGGAATTTTTTTGATAGTCATAGTACATGGCTATAAAGTACTGCACAGGAAAAAAAAAAAAAAAAAAAAAAAAAAAAAAAAAAAAAAAAAAAAAAACACTTTCGTAGTACTGACAAAACCTTTAGTAGAAAAAAAATTACGCAGCAAAAGACATTAGTTCAGCCAACCAAATATTTGTTTCGCCCAGCACAAAACCTCTTTAGCTAGGCGTATAAGAAACCTTTGGTTAGCTCTACTGAAGCCTTTTGCGGGGTCTATTTTTTTGCCAAAGGTTTTGTCAGCATTACTAAAGCGTTTTTTTCTGTGTGTCTTAGCCACCTCAAAAACATAGAATCGAATTTAAATTCCAAAAGTAGAGTGATCCGTTAAAAGTCCTTGGATAATGTTGCTCCATTGGATATAAACGGGATTGGTAAGAATGGGGCTCTTGAAAACTTTTGATGTAGGGGATTGAAGAAGTGATTATTACATAAAAACCTGTAAAAATGACGATGAGTACACTAAAAAATCGCAAAATTCTCTCTAAGAATCGGGCTTAATGGCGGAGAGACGCAGGCATCATGGGAGATTCCTATCTAAATTGAGACATATCTTTGTGTTTCCTTAGAGGAAGTGACATAATAGACAGGAATCTCCTATGATACCGGCGTTGAAGCGCCGCGCCGCACGGTGGATCGAGTCAATGGGGAGGGTCGGACATGGGCAGGAAAAAAAAGGTCACATTTCCAATAACTTTTTATGGTTTTCTAGTAGTTAAACATCTACAGGGACTGTATCCATGGTTCATAGGTCATTTCACCCCCCTCATTTGACGTGCGGGTTGCCTAAACTTGACAAGGAAGGCAATATGAAATTTACCGTCTGATTTTTAAGTTTTTCTTTTGCTTTCGCATCAGATTTTGAAAATGTAAATCAAAATTTCGATTTCACTGGCTTACTGCCCTTCCTCTGAAGAACATTTTCACATGTCGTTGATATTTTTTGTCATTATTATAAGGGGAGAAAAAATACTTTGAAAACTCGCTAAAAAAAATTGTGAAAAAAAGGGGGGAAAAGCTCTACAAAAAAATGTCCCCATATGTCCCCTAAATGCTTTTCTGGGTTGTTTTCTACACCTCTTCAGGAATGTATTCCAACAAAAATTGGCCGCTAATACCCGCTAATTTGAGCAAACGACTCGTTTGAATGAGAGCAAGTCGCGCGCGTTTTGAAGCTTATCCTCGCTTTCCAATTCTATCACAAAGATCGCGCATCACAAGATATCTTCCAATCTCGATAAGTCTTCAATTGATAACTAATTTTCACTAATTTGTTGAATTTTTGGTGGAAAATAAACAAGAATTCAGTTCCCTACGTGCATTCAGCTCTAGTTAATAGGTGAATTGGTGTTACAAGCTCAGTGTTTGGTTTATTTAATTTATATGTTAAATTTGCCGTTTGTTTTGACAATTTTAATATATTTAATAATGTTATTTACGTATTTGCAATTGTTCAATGACTCAAGACACAATGAAAGAGACGATGATGCAGAAGACTAATTGAATTTATTTGTTGAACTCTACCATAATAAAAAGTCGTTGGATGATTGTGATCATCTGGTCACGTTCATTGTAAAAAACTATAAAACTTCGTTTGACGAACAAACTTTGACTGATGAGTGCCACATGTTTTCTTTGAAATTGATGAATTCAGAATTTTATTGTGGACAGAAGAAGAAGAAGGCCAAGGAATATCTCCCAGAGGCACTTGCACTTCTGAAGGTTTGCCCTCAAGACACAATGAAAGAGACAATGATGGAGAAGACTGATTGAATTTATTTGTTGATTTTGAAAATGTGTCGTAATAAAAAGATGCACCTAAGTTTTCTCCCCCTTTTCCGTGTTTTTATTTATAATGTAACAAGAAAAATTGAAGTTAAAGAGTTTCAAAAGATCCACACGGACAGAAAGAAAAACGAGGAAGTAAAAATTCTTAGTTTGACTGAAAAAAAAAAAAAAAAAAAAAAAAAAAAATCGTTATATTGTCTCGCGTATGTGGGGTTGTGGGCGTATAACGAAAAAATGGTGGGGGGGATTACGAAAAATTAAGTTGATAATTGTTTAGCAAAGGAATAATGTGACATTAGTAGTGAGGAAATTGTGACCCCCCCTCGTATAAATACGCGACGAATCTACAAAAACCGCCTACTTGTGACCCCCCCCCCTTCCCCCTCGTATAAATACGCCACGAATCTACAAAAACCGCCTACTGTCTTATTATCTGCTTATTTCAGCCGTTCAGTACCGCATTAGACGCGTGCAATGTGTGTTTTGAGCAAACCGTATCCACTAATGATGAGAAAATGTGTCAAAATACATTTTAGAACTCATAAATTGCGAAAAATATTATCAAAAACGGATTCTACGACGAAAAATACATAAGGTCACAAATTTCTGGGGAATTACATGCTCGAAAATGGTCCATACTTAGAGGAAACGAAGTGCGTGATGCGCGATGTCCGACCCCTCCCATTGACTCGATCCACCGTGCGCCGTTTCGATCTTGCCTTTATAGCAGTTATGTGAGTTTATTACTGCAAATTTTAGACGTTCTCAGAGTGATTTTCGTGATTTTCGCTGGTTTTTACATCAGATTGGATTCTTCATAAGCTCACAGCGAAAGTTTGCAAGAGCCCCATTAAGAAATTCAGAAAATGTGCGCCTCGAGGGTTAAAAAAAATATGCATATAAGAATAGCCGAATCAATTTTGATATAATAACACAGGATACGTAGTGTCGCGTCGGTCGTATCATTCCTGGAAAAATGTGTTTCTGCGGTAGCACAATGTTTTTGTTGTTGTCTATCGTCTGTTTCTAAAGAATTCTGTAGTAAATAACTCAACAACTTCCGATCAATATGAGTGCGAGACATATTTGAGGCGGCCCCTGCATTAACAGCCCATGCGCGTATGTGCTGTTTTTGCGCCCAACAGCGCAATTGAAAATTATACTCAAGAAGTATCACCCCTGTGAATTTGGTGACGTGACGATGATTCTACGAGGAGATATCGCGTCGATGGGTGCAAAAACAGCACATACGAGTACATGCACAATACGTATAACTGTGTGTAACTGTGTACTATTCCCATTTGAATGTATGAGAAACAATCGATTAGTAAAAGAGCCATGGTCTCCTCAAGAGTCGATTGTTTCTCAAGCGTTCAAATGGGAAGAATTCATGGTTGCCAAATTGCTGGCTATGCTCATGTACTTTGAGCAGTCATTTTTCTTTACATTTAATGGCGAGCCAAACTTAGTTGATTTATTATTTAGTTTTTACTTTTTTGTTTCAGTTTGCGTTGTTACTTTACTTTAAATTTTTATGTTTCAATAAGTTATGGCAAAAAAATTATTATTCTCTCATTTAACTGTCAAATCCTATTAAATTTGCGTTAATTTAATTGTTGGGTGCAAAAACCGCACATAACTCACTTTTTTAAATTGGCCGCGAATGAACTCAAACCATTTTTTTTTTTTTAAATTTGTCCTTGGATTCTCTTCAAAAAGGGTTCAAAGCATAAAACCAAGAAAAATTGTACTCATTTCCGAATCATATCAACGCGTTATTAGCAAGTGAAAACTTTAAATGCGTTTTCTGGAAATCAGGTTTTTCGGTATGTGCTGTTTTTGCAGCCACCGCCTCATTTATAGTTGGCACTCGTGTTCCGTGCAGTGGCGAGGCGTGCGATTTGGCAACATCCCCCTCCATTTAAACACATTAGAAAGGTCGAAATGCCTGGTCATCGCCGATGACTGAAGCGTTCGACCTTTTTGGTGAATTTAAATGGAGAAACTATACATTGTTGCCAAATTTCACTGGTTCCGTGGTTGGATCCAGAAAGTTGTTTGGAGGGAGGAGCTAGGCACACATCACTTCCCAAGTATAGTGTTAGGCGAGCCTTCTTTGGGAAAAAAAATGTAAGATTTGAATCGTATCGAAAAGCGTTTCACAGGAAAAAATAGAAAGAATAACGCATTGGTAGCGCTGTCAAAACCTTTGGTAGAAAATTGACCCAGCAATGAGCAAAATACTTCAGTAGAGCTTGGGGTTTCGTACGCCCGACCAAATAGATTTAGGTAGGTGAACAAAAAATTTGGTTGCCTCAACTAAAGTGTTTTTCTGCGTCATTTTCCTATAGCAAAGGTATTGTCAGTGCTACGAAAGAGCTTAATTTTGTTTTTCCTGTGTAAGGGGGCTCTTGCAAACTTCTGCTGTGAGTAAATAAATATACCAATCTGATATTAAAACCAGCGAAAATCACGACAATAACACGAGGAAATTCCAAACTTATATGACAATCTCACATAACTGCTATAACGGCAAGATCGCGGTTCCACGCAGTTATCGTGAGAGATTTCTGTCTGATATCTCATTTTCTCCATGGAAACACAGATATATGCTTCAATTTAAATAGGAATCTCCCATGAGATACCTGCGTCCCTCCGCCATTAACCCTCTAAAGACCAGGTTAGTTAAAAAGACAACACTCTTCCGTTTAAGGAGGGAAGGTAGTTAACTGTTCGTACTCAGGAGAGTTGAAATTGCATATACGACGCATTGAAGGCGCCGTATCTCGTAAGTGTTTTCATCGCTAACCTCATTTATCCGGAATGAAGACTGAATCAATATGAAATAGACTAGAGGAAAAAAACGAGTAGACTCGCGCTTGGTCCATAAAGGGTTAAGCTTTCTGAGAGTGAACTTCGTGATCTTCAAGTGTTCTCATCGTCATTTTTACAGGTTCTTATTCAAGAATCAACTCTTCAATCTCCTGTAGCAAAAGTTTACAAGAGCTCCAATGGTTACTTTTTTGGCTTCTGGGGGAGCGGGAGAGTGTGCCCTAAGCTTCCTCTTGGATCCGCCACTACCAGTGTTGCCAAAACGTGGAATAGGCCCTTCTTTTTATCCGCCTGAATGAGTTTTTTTTTTATTTTCGCAAAATGTGGCAACACTGACTATATAGCGCCCGCTCGCAATGCACCGTATGAGAGCAAATGAGTCAGCAGTCATCAGAATGATTGAGGCGTTGCATTAGGTGCAATAACAGCACTTCTCGTATATGCTTCAAATGATAGAAGTGTCTTTCTTGCAACCATGCATCACCTCAATCGCGGTCCTCCTTATACCAGTTTGCATCAATTCAAAGAGGCTCAGAGGTAACTCTGACTTCTCCAAACTGCAAAATGCAAATATTATTATTCCTTTCACCGAGATAAATTTATCTATCAGACCGTTAAGAAGTCTTGCCGGTATAGTGTCTCCTTAGATAAACTGGAGTCAAAGCGAAATGAGATAGTGTATGGCAGATTCCAATAGCAATAAAATTACGTTTCTCAGAAACCCCACGTTGGCAAAGTGAAGCAACGAGACAGTTATTACAAACGTTGATTTAATTTTGGTCGTTTCTTGCAATTGTCTAAAGCGCAGTAAGTCATTAAAATCATAATTTATGAATGGTATTATCCTCACAATTGAGGCGTTTTATGTAAAAAGGGGTTCTTCGAGAAGAACCCTTCTCTGCATAAAACATTTTAATCGATTTTTCATATCAATGATAGTCTCTCACCAAAATCTCAGCTCAATATCTTGAAAACTCAGTGACTACGAGGTGTTTTCGTGAATCAAGATTTCGTTAAAATGGGCGTTGCGACGCCAATGTCAAGTTCTCCAAAAATCACCGAGAACTTAGGTCGCGGTTTTGAGGACTTAGGAGTCGTAGAAGCGTAAAAATGCAAAATATATTTCATGTTGAAAACCATCCCAGGTACAAGAAAAACGTATCGATTTTTCGATTCAATCGAAAGTTTTCGATATATTTTGATATAAAAGGCATTTTGGGCTACATTTTTGAATATATCTAGCAACGCGGGCAATATAGCGTAAGGGACTTTTCTTTTGGTGAAAGTACATGCCATAAGGACCATCTCTGCCGAAAATCAGCTTTTGTTTTGTTTATTTTTTCCTGCTATTTGGTGGTATCTTGAAGGTGGCGAGACCCGTTTTACGTAAAAAGGGTTCCTTGGAGTCAACTTGGAGTCAAACTATTTTGTAAAATACAGAAATACACGTATTTTAACAAAATTTAAGCCATTATGTCCGTAAATGAGCTTTGTTTTAGGAAAAAAATTTACATTAGCCATCTAGATGGCTTAATTGGTAGACGCATCAAATTACATTTTAATGCGTTTTTTTTCCAACTACAAAACTGCAAAGAACCCCTTTTTACATAAAACGTCTCAATTATTAGTGACGAAGCGTCTTATCTGGCAACCATGCAAAAGGTCAAACTTAAGCAGTTACACTGCACACGCATTAGTTGATTCCTCCAAAGCTTTTTGAAGCTGGCTGAAATTCATTTGACGGGTCAGACGGGTGTGTTAGCGTGAATGCAAGTATGTAAGAAGCTTACACCCAGGTTTCATTAAATTAATTTTACAATGTAGATATAACAACCTTTGAAAAAAAACATTAAAAAACTGTCATCGAGTAGAGAGGGTATAAAAAGCCCTAGTCAATAAACAATAAATCGTAAAAACTAAAACTCAGATTTAAAAAAAAAAAAAAAAAAATAAAGTTTGGCAAAGAGTAAAAAGGTTTTTAAAAAAGCTCAAGTCATGAATAAGTTATTCCTAAAACTAGATCAAATAAATAATATTTCTAAAAAAAAAAGACAATTGTCAAATGCCAATTCGTAAAAAGGATGTTAAAAGCCGTATTCATTAACCCCTTTATTTATGCACGCATTTTGATATTGGACTTTTTTTTGAGATTTTTTTAGACCGTTCAAAAAAGGACAATTTTCTAACAATTTGGATGGATCACACAATTTTTTGAAAAATGTCTATATTTAAATTCCATTGAATCCCACCGTTATATGAAATATGGTACACGTATGTGTATCACTTCCCGTGAAATGGGTTAATAAACTATTCTTTAAAACTATTTTTTTTTTTTTTTTTTTTTTCCCTAAAATACAAAACATATTTTTTGTTTCAAAGATTTGTAGTTTGAACGCAGCCTTTCAATTTTTTAATTTTGACATTTTCGGGGGAGTGTCCAAGGGGATATTGTAGTCTCCTCGGGGTATTCTTATTGGGATTTTGTTGGTATTTAAACTCTCAAACGCTCTGTGTTGATTACTATCAGAATCTTTGTACTCGAACTAAATCTTATATCTAACAATCTTCAATGTTCAATGTTCAAACTTACATCTAACAGTCTTCAATGCACTGCAGCGCCTATACCTAACCTGTTCACCGCAGTGTCACTCTAAACGGCTCCGAGAGCCGAGACTATCAAAAACCCAGGTAGGTATTTAACTTCTCAAACTTCGGATAATCGGAAACGCTGACCTTACGCTACGCGATTTTTCCCAAACAAACCTTCCGAAATTCAAGATGTTCTGACGTGCGTGCACAAATGCCCAAAATACAGCTTCCGCGAGTAGCCAAGGCACAGAATAATACAATCAGAACGGAAACTCCCATACGAGCCAATGGAAGCAAGTTTGGAATTTAACGGCACCAATAGGCAACGCTGTGGTCCTATATCCCAACATGGTGGACGTGTGTGATTTGTGTTGAAACTCATTTATTTCTGTAAATTCTGGAAAGAAAGCTTAAGTTTCCGGCCTCACTTTTATTCTATTGGCATTTCAGAATGAAAATTTTGCGGATGATGTCCTATATTTTTCTTTTTTTTTTTTTTTCGCGCGCGAATCCAGATGTAAACATGCTATATCCCAACATGGCAGACGCGAAATGAATTTGCTTCAAAATCCGACAGAGTTTCCGTTCTGGTTGTATTATTCCGTGGCCAAGGTTTCTTCTCGCGGCGTTGCCAAATGGACACGGCACCGCCATACCACAGAATAATACAACCAGAACGGAAACTCTGTCGGATTTTGAAGCAAATTCGTTTCGCGTCCGTCATGATGGGGTATAGGATGTTTACATCTGGATTCGCGCGCGAAAAAAAAAAAAAAGAAAAATATAGGACATGATCCGCAAAATTTTCATTCTGAAATGCTAATAGAATAAAAGTGAGGCCAGAAACTTTAGATTTCTTTCCAGAGTTTACAAAAATAAATGAGTTTCAAACACAAATCACACACGTCCTCCATGTTGGGATATAGAACCACAGCGTTGCCTTTTGGTGCCGTTAAATTACAAACTTGCTTCTATTGGCTCTTATGGGAGTTTCTGTTCTGATTGTATTATTCTGTGGCCATACCACTTCAATATTGGAGGGGGTAAATGTCCGGACACCATTGTTGCCACATTGCACAAGCCGCCTCTGATCCAGCTGTGGCCAAACTTTTGCCGCAAAAGTATCAGAAAGTTACTTTTTGTTTCCACGAATAATGAATGAGAGAGAGAGCTCAATTTGTGGAATTAAGTGGCACCGTTTGCTTTTCTGGTTCTGTTTTGTCTTGACCGTATACAATGAACGTGATGGCCATCGCCATGCCAATTATAATTAATTTAAAGCGAGCAAGTGCATCATTATTTCAGAATCAATGCGAAAATTCTTGGAATAGCGAAAAAAGTTTGCGACTGATCCTTCAATAAGTTTACTCTCCACTTTTTTTTTAATTTTCAGGCATTTCCACTCGAAAATTTCCAGCATTAGCTCTCATCCTCAATGTTGCCAGGTTTCGGTTAAAAATACGAATATTTTACAACGGGGCTCTCGCGAACTTTTGCTACAGGAGATTGAAGAGTTGATTCCTACAAAAAAAAAAAAAAACTTTAAAAATGAGGATGAATGCACTAAAAAATTACGAAATTCACTCTCAGAATCGGGCTTAATGGCGGAGAGATGCAGGTATCATGGGAGATTCCTATCTAAATTGAGACATATCTCTGTGTTTCCGTAGAGAAAGTGGCATTATAGACAGGAATCTCCCGTGATGCGTTGAGCCGCTATTACAATCTTGCCGTTATAGCAGTTATGTGAGTTTATTACTGAATTTTAGATTTTCTCGTTGTGGTTTTCGTGATTTTCGCTGGTTTCTACGTCATCACAGACTTTTCATTCGCTCACAGTAAGAGTTTTCAAGAGCCCCATTGATTCTATTCATAGGCGACATTTGAGAAACAAAAATACGTTTATTAACCAACAACGGTAAAAAGTTAGTGAGTGTGAGGGAAAAAGTGAATCCGAATACAGATTGAAATTTTAGATCGGTGTGGATCATTTTCATTTCCATTATATTAGATAGTTTTACAGTTGGTTTTTGAACATGCAAATTTATTTTACTTTTGGTTTACACTTTGTCAAACAATTCAATTTTTTTTTTTTTTTTTTTTTTTTTTTTTTTTTTTTTTTTTTTTTTTTTTATCATAAATGTGCTCTCAGATTATTTCTGTTTATCGTTTATCTTTTTCTCTGCCTGATTTTTTCACACCCTAGCTATGAGAATACAATTTATCTCATATCTTATAACTGAGGCATATGATGTAACTCCAGTGGCGTACGCAGGATTTTTCTTGGGAGGGGCTCGCACTGATGAGCGTTTGACTGAAAATTGTTTTGGGGGGCTTTAGCCCCCCCCCAGACCTCCGATTTTTATGGGTGGAGGGGAAGGGGGAACAATTTTCAGTCAAACACTCATCAGTGCGAGCCCCTCCCAAGAAAAATCCTGTGTACGCCACTATGTAAGTACCAATATCCGAAAAATTCATACTAATCTCAATACAATTCCGTTTCTTGCTTCATTTGTCAACATGGGGTTTTACGAATATTTTTGCTTTAAATTTCAGAAAATATTTTACCGTAGCGAAGCAAAAACATTCAGTTAGGTCTCAAAAAGAAAGAAAAAATAGTACTTTTTTTGGTTTAAAAAAACAGCATGCAAGTAAAGATGCGTGTTTTTGAAATACGATCGTTGTGGAAAACATTCTGGGGAAGCTCTAACCTGCCAACCCCCCCCCCCCCCAGCTGTCCCTCGGATTCTCCTGGAACTCAGCCTGCTCCCCCTCCGGAAAAAAATTCCCAATTCGCAATCCGCTTATGATTCTATTATCGGGGAAATATACGGCCTGAAGTTGCTGTGTATGTGGCAACACTTCTCTTGACCAAAGGTAATTAAATCAAGTACTCTTTCGTTGAAGAGAGAGAGAAACAGTTGAGTAATGTAGTTGGAAACATTGGCCAGATATTCCAGGGAAAGAGCCGAGCTTAATTATATTTTTACTTTTTTCCTCCTTCATTGAAACGCGCGAGAGATATACAGGGTGTATCAGGAACATGTATCATCCTTGTACCCAGGTATTTTAGAAGTCAAAGTAAGACTTTTATTCCCGTAAACATGTGTCCGAAAATTTCCTCCTTTTGAGCTATACGGGCCACCAAAGTTTTAAAAAATGTGTGTATGTTTTTTTTTTTTTTTTTTTAAATAGTGACTACACTTATCATTATGAACCAAATATCATGAAAATTGGTGTCTCCAGATAACTTTCCGTGCAGAGATCATTGATGACCTCGATAAATCCAGAAACTAAGTGTAAATGTACTTTTCAGACAGTTTTGTTTGTACCTTTCACGGCACAAATTTTATGTTACGGATTAAAAATGTGGAAAATAGTTACTGAAATCAGATCATGATATAGGAAAAACTCTTGGAAAGATCTTTGGTCCTTTCTATTTTTTTTTTTCGATTCGAAGGGTCTTAAGCGAGATAATCGCTGCACAATGTGGAAAAAACATTGCTTTTACTGTAACAGGCGCAGGCAGGCGGGCCGAAGAAGCAGCTGTGTGGCGGGTTGCATAATTACTGCCACTCTTCATGATAAAAGCCCTGATTTTTGCACATTGTGCAGAGATTATCTCGGTTAAAACGCGTCGTATCGAATTAATAGAGAGTACCAAAAATGTTTCAAAGAATCTTTCCTATATATCTGCTTCCAGTAATTATTTTTCAATTTTTCAATCTGTAACATAAAATTTGTGCCGTTAAAGGTACAGGAGAAGAAAAGTCCAGTCTGACTAAATGTATTAATTTATCGAGGTCATTAATGAATTCAACACCTCAAGTCGTCTCGCAGAAAACCAATTTTTATGGCATTCGGTTAATAATGATGGTCGTTATTCTAAAAAAAAAAAAACAACAACAACAACATTCATTTTTGAAAACTTTGGAGGGCTGTAGATCAATAGAAGGGCCATTAAAGGTACAAGACTGCTTAAAAAGTGCAGTCAGACTTTCCTTAATTTATCGAGGTCATTAATGAATTCTACGCCTAAAATTATCTTTTTTTAAGAACCCAATTTTTATGACTTTTTTTTCATAATGACGTTATGGTAAAAAAAAAAAAAAAAAAAAAAAAAAAAAAAAAAAAAAAAAAAAAAAGATCAATTTTTAAAACTTTGGAGGGCTATGGTTCAAAAAGAGGGCATTTTGCGGACACATGCTTATGGGGGGGGGGGGGATTCCTCATTTTGATTTTGGACCTCTAGAAGTAAAGAAAACGTGATTACAAAGACGACATGTGTTTCTGATACACCCTGTATATCACATGACTGAAGAGTGAGGACTGAGATTACAATTCAGGGTGAGTTCGCGCGCGCTTAGGTACTGCAAAGTGCATGTGCAAGTGGTGTGTGATGGTCAGGGAGAAGCTTATTAGGGATGGAATGACAGGCCAATGTAGGTTGCCAGCATGTCGAGAAAAATCTTCCCTTACCCATATCTAACCTTTTAATGACCAACACGGAATAATGAAAGCCTCCGTCACGCGCACAAAAGGGTTGGCGGTTTGGAGATTGGTAGTTGGTGGTGGAGTTGGACAAAAATGGGGATGATAATCGGTTACACGATTACCCAGTGGCGGCTCGTGCAATGTGGCAACAATGGACTCACTCCATTCAAACCTATGTAAAATAATCGATTCTTTGGTGAGGCGCTGTGCCTCACCTAGAATCGATCTTTTAGCACAGATTTAAATGGCAAAATAGCTCTGTTGCCAGATTGCACGAGCCGCTACTGCGATTACCGAATTATGTTAATCGTCGTAATTTCGGGGGAGCTTTTACAGTTAAAAGGGATCAGTTTGTCGACTGAAAATTGGTTTAAAAGTCATGCGTTCTAATAAATTACGTCTAATGACAAAAAGTATAATCCATTAGGTCCACAGATAAGAAGTCTAATAACTAAAGACGTATACTATCATGAAGGTCTACATGCTTTTGATCCATGAAAACAGGTATGCGTCATGAGAGCCTAGTTTACAAAAAAATACGGCGATTAAAAAAGTGGTCCACAAGGACCAATTTTAGGAAAAAAGAAAAAACACAACGACCACATTCAACTTCGTTCAGAATGAAAAATGGGCAAAACTTAACGACCAACAGCATTCGAAACCTCGAGTATGTCCCTATTGTGATGCAAACCACATTCTCGCTTCTTGTCAGAAAGTTTAAAGAGCTACCATTACCAGACAAAAGCAAAATCGTAAGGTCAAAGGATTTATGCAACTGTTGCCTAAAAAGGCACCTAGGAACTTGCACCAGCTCCCCGTGCTTCAAGTGTTCAAAACGTCATCATTTTCTACTGCATTCCGATGATCGTTTGACAACCACAACAATGACTTAACTGATACTTTACTATTTTAATGATTAATGATTCACGTTTAGGGGGTTTGACATGTTTTATTTCTTACCGTAAGACTCTTCGATATTGATAGCTTGACAGACTTTTTCGGTTATAATTATTTGTTACTTATCTAAGGGCTACCTAGGTCTGTGGCACCTGTGCACGGTGCTCGACAATACCTGCGTCTCTCCGCCATTAACCCGATCTGAGAGAGAGTTTCGTGATTTTTCAGTGAACTCATTGTCATTTTTACGGGTTTTTATGCAAGAATCATCTCCTCAGTTCCCTGTAGCGAAAGTTTGCAAGAGCCCCATTGGCTGGTTTTGCATAATCGCAGTTTTCAAGGATTTCCAGCCTGAAGAGGTCTCTCCACCTGCGAATTTAAAAGCGCGAATAAACTGATTAAGCCAATGAGCTTCTTTGTTGTTGATACATCAGACTCGACCTATCGACTTCAAGGGCTCAACTCATTGGCTCAAACAGTTATTCATTCGCGCTTTTGAACTCGCTGGTGGAGAGACCCCTTTTTGTTTATAATGAGGCTGCGAGAGTGCTAGCTTATCGAAGTCTTATCGCCAACGAAGCGCCGCGGGCTCTCAGAACGCCCCCTCTGCTCTTTCGAGGCATCGCCAATGATATTTCAATTGAGAAATCAGACTGACGAGTAGACCAAGTTCATCTCTGGGGCTTCCAAACGCCAACATAGCACAGTAGAAGGCTCTCAAACGGTTCCCTCAGCTCTTCAAAGGGATCTCCAATGTTATTTTAAATGGGAGAACAGACTTAAGAGCAGACCTGTCTTTCTCGTGGGCTTTCAATCGCTGACAAGGCGCAGGGCTCTTAAAACGTCCCCTCTACTATTCTGGGGCATCGTAAATGTTATTTTAGATGGAAAAGCAGACTTAAGAGCAGACCTGTCTTTTTGGTGAGCGTTTAATCGCTGACAAGGCGCAGGGCTCTCAAAACGTCTCCTCTGCTCTTCCGAACCACCGTCAATGTTCTTTTAAATAGGAGAGCAGACTTACGAGCTGACCTGTTTTTTAGGCGGGCTTCTGATCGCTGAGAAGGCGCAGGGCTCTCAAAACGTCCCCTCTGCTCTTCCGGGGCACCGCCAATGTAATTTTAAATGGGAAAAAAGACTTACAAGCAGACCTGCCTTTTTGGTGGGCTTTTAATCGCTGACAAGGCGCAGGGCTCTCAAAACGTCCCCTCTGCTCTTCCGGGGCACCGCCAATGTAATTTTAAATGGGAAAAAAGACTTACAAGCAGACCTGCCTTTTTGGTGGGCTTTTAATCGCTGACAAGGCGCAGGGCTCTCAAAACGTCCGATATGCTCTTCCGGGGCACCGCCAATGTTATTTTAAATGGGAAAACAGACTTAGGAGTAGACCTGCCTTTTTGGTGGGCTTTTAATCGCTGACAAGGCGCAGGGCTCTCAAAACGTCCGATGTGCTCTTCCGGGGCACCGCCAATGTTATCTTAAATGGGAAAACAGACTTACGAGCAGACCTGCCTTTTTAGTGGGCTTTTAATCGCTGACAAGGCGCAGGGCTCTCAAAACGTCCGATGTGCTCTTCCGGGGCACCGCCAATGTTATTTTAAATGTGAAAACAGACTTAGGAGCAGATCTGTCTTTTTGGTGGGCTTTTAATCGCTGATAAGGGGCAGGGCTCTCGAAACGCTCCCTTTGCTCTTCCGGGGCACCGCCAATGTAATTTTAAACGGTAAAACAGACTTACGGCTTAATCAGCTCCATCCTCATACGAAGTGTTCTCGCGACACCACACAAGAAGAGTAGAAGAAGCATACAAGTGCCATAAGATTTAGGCGGCAACGGCTGTGTTACTTAAGTACATAAAAATTATGTAAAAATAACAATAAATTGCGCGCTCTCTGTTCAGAAATTGTAATCGTATAAAGAAACAGAGAGTTCCGCTGTGGGAAGCGCGGCAAATACGTATGAAATATTAGTCCGGAATCGGAAGAAATGAAAGATAGGAATGAAGGAAAGCACACAAACAGTCAGTATAAGTTCCGATTTGTGAAGATTTCTGTTATTGCGGCAACGTTGAGTCGAAACAACCGAGACTGATCCCGCGAACGCGGTTTGCATTCTCTTGCCTTCTCTTGCGCGTCGCGTCGGTCCACAGCTGTTGCCAGACGATACAGAGTCATCTTAGTAACAGCTGTCGTTATGCGTATAATCAATCGCATTTTTCAATTCAGCGATGATTCCACCGGTTGAGAAAAGATTACACGGTTCAGATCAAAGTATGACTGAAATACACGAAAATACTCTGCTCTACTATAATCTTTTCTCAATCGGTGCAAACTCCGTCAATTAATTAAAATTTCCGCAAGTTTATTAAAGTTATCCACGACTCTACCAGTTGAGAAAAGATTACAGATCAGAGTATTTTCGTGCACTACAGTCATATACACGTATATTATTTCCTCAACTGGTGGAACCAACCATCAGTGAGTTGAAAAATGCGATTAATTTTACTCAAAACGGCGGCTCTGCTTAGAATATTATTTGTTGATTAAACCTCCTGATGGGTCAATTGCGTACTTCGATTCACAACAGCTCGCAATATAAAACATTGATCCTTATGTAGAATTTCGAGAGAATCGCGATACGGACATATAAGGAATTAATGGGGCAGTTATAGCTTGTCCCAGAAAAGATTAGATTTGACACTTCTATGGTTTTCATAAAAACATCAGCTTCCATCAAAGAGTAAACAAGAGTCGCAATTGAATGGAAGGCCTGCGTGGTCAACGTAGATAAGGGATCGGAACGCGGGCTGGCCTCTGATTGCGGCTGCAACGGGTGGAGCAAAAATGACTCGGGTATAGGGAAAATAACACCGGATCTTTGTTCCGGGGCGTTTATCTCGAAACCTAAGCAAAATAGTATCTAAACAATTTATACGAGTCGATTCAGCAGATTTTTCCAAACAATTTGATAGGTCATAAGTGCCACTTTATTGCAAATTCGAAAATACTGTTTCAGTTGAAAAGTACTCACATTAGTGAGTTACTCAAACACTGCTCAAACACACGCCAAGCATGTAATCACACTATTGTGCGTACTTTTAAACTGAAACAGTCTTTTCGAATTTGCAATAAAGTGGCATTTATGACCTATCAAATTGTTCGGAAAAATCTGCTAAATCGACTCGTGTAAATTGTTTAGGTACTATTTTGCTTAGGTTTTGAGATAAACGCCCCGGAACGAGAATCCCGTGTTATTTTCCCTATACCCCGAGTCATTTTTGTTCCACCCGTTGCAGCCAATCAGAGGCCAGCCCGCGTTCCGATCCCTTATCTACGTTGACCACGCAGGCCTTCCATTCAATTGCGACTTTTGTTTACTCTTTGGCTTTCATCCTCGGATAGAGCAACCTGATTGGTCAGGAGCAGTAGGAAGCTGATGTTTTCATTCAAACATATAGTTGTCAAGTCCAATCATTCTTGGGACAGCCTATACAAGGGTCTGAAATTTCGTGTTTTTAATAAAGAAAATGATAGTACTTTATGAGCTGAGAACAACGATGCCTTTTGTTTTTTCCTAACTGTCCCGGTTTTGGAAATCCATACCTGTAATGTTGTAGAAAGTCGTGTGCGGAGTGACGTCACTGCGCGGAATTCCGATTTGAAACAATGTAATTTAAATCTAAATCTCATCTCCAGAACAATGGGACTTAGAAACCAAAGGCATCTTTGGTTCTTTGCTCTCAGCTCATTAGAAATACTAGACGATAAACTACTACGAAGAAGTGAAACAGTTGGAAATCGTAGTTATAGAGGGCAAATCACGATTTTGCATTTCAATATCCATAGGCGCGTTAGTACATCAATTACGACGACCTTAACCTTAAAATAGCAGCCAGGTATGCGCTGCTCATAGATGGGTATAGACCTGTTTAGTGATGACGTCACGATCAAAATTGGTTCTAAACAAATGCTTTTTCTCGCTCACTCTCGCGGATTTACCCATAAGAAATCAGATCCAAATTTTCGGACGCAAATTCAAGTAGGCCTCTTTAACGACATAACTGTCCGCGAAAGCACCAAACATCAGTGTTTTATTAAACTAAATTTCAATGTATTTCAATGAATTTTCTTTTTACATACATTAATAGTGTGCTAGTCAATAGTATTTGGGACGCTGATTTCAAAAATGGTATCATTTTCTACTTAACTCGTTCCGATTTTATGCATATTCTACTTTTAAAAAATGTTCGTGATAAAGTTTAAATTGTGGAAAATCTAGAATATTTCGATCAAAACTAAGGCCAAATTCAAACTCGGCAGGTAAATTTACATCGGAACTTTGAATGTTTACGCAATTTCAGGTCCAATTAAAAGAAAAAAGCCGATGTGTGTGTGTCTAGGGCCCCTTGTTTTGTATTCATTGGGGGCGGACACCTGTGTTGTTAAAGCGTAAAAATCCGCAAATTCATGCTAGTTAACCACCAGTTTTCTCAAATTTTATTGCACTATTAGATCCCACGTACCTTAAAGTATCTTTTCACTCTAACATAATTCCTAAAAGATCACAAGCGAATTTACAATCACAGTTCTACCGAAAGATGTTCTATGTTTTGTCCTTGTCTTCCTCTCGGTCTCTTGTGGGAGTATCACCGCCATGACACTCAATCATCCTAACCTCTCTTCGTATCGAAGCTTGTTCGAGGTATAACGCATGGTGTGATGGTGCCGTTGAGCCTATATCCTAGAGTTCTATGCCCATAAGAAACCGTGAGTGGGACAAGGACAAAACATGTAGGACTTTCTTCGAAATAACTGTGGTGGTAAACTAATACGTGATGTTTCAAAAATGTTGTTGTAGCGTGATTACATTTTAAAGAACGTGGAATCCGATGATGTAACGAAATCTGAGAAAACTTGGTGTTTCCTGTCACGAATGGGGCAGTTGCAAGGGTCTGAAATATTACGTTTTTTACATAGAAAATGAAAGTTTTGGTAAGCTGAGAACAAAAATGCCTTTGGTTTCTATTTAAGTCCCATTGTTCTGGATATGAGATTTTTGCCCACAATACATTGTTTTAAATGGGAATTCCGCGTAGTGACGTCACTACGCCCACGATTTTCTATAACTTTGAACGTGAGTATCTCCTAAACCGGGGCACTTAAGAAAAACCAAAGGCACCATTGTTCTCAGCTCAACAAGAACTATCACTTTCTTTGTGAAAAACAAAACATTTCAGATCCTTGCAGCTGCCCCATTTGCATTCATTTGAAAATTTGGATCCTGTTTCTAATGGGAAAACCCACGAGAGCGAGTGAGATGGAGCATTTGTTTGGCACCAATTTTTTTCGTGACGTCACACTAAACAGGGGGGGGGGTGATCACGGAGGATCGGATCGTTTCGGTATCGTTATCGTTATCGTTTACGCATGTAACCTTATGGGTGGCTCAACTGATCGAATCATTTTGAGTTCCTCGTAACGATTGAAACGGACGAAAGGAAGCGATGAGTCGCAGGCTGTCGTAATCTCGATCGTTTGAAGTAGGAAGAGGTGAGGAGGGGATCACCTGCGCGATCGAGTTGCGCAGAAGCAAGCCCATTTGATTTAATGCAAACGATAACGATAACGATAACGAAACGATCCGATCCTCCGTGATCACCCCCCAGGTATGTTGGTATGAGCGTTACTTGGCAACATCGGTCACCATTCCGAGTGCACCGTGGAACGCTTTGCGTTTTCGTGAATAACCTGCGAGTTTCCAGGAGTGAGTGATACGCGAAATACGTGAGTGAAGAGTTGAGGGAGTGAAGTGCCATTTACAGCCGGCCACTATGGGGTATTTGACCCGAATTCATGCTCAAAATTATGTATGGACATGAAACGCTACCTAAAGTGGTTCTTTGACTATATGATGAAGTTCTGTGACTAAATAAGACGTTTCAGCACTATTGAGGCAATTCAGGTGATTTGGGGGGGGGGGTGTTGGAATTAAACTTAATGGAATTTATCATTTGTCCACCGTAAAGACGTGCCCGAAGATTTTCCGATACCCCTGCTTAATCCCCCCCTCCCTTCGCTCCCTGCCTCTCCATCACCCCTTACCCTAATGATATGTCTCCTTCTCCTTCCCTTAGCTCTCAAAATTTCTTCGAGATGACCTTCATTTAAGGCGGCCACCCACGCTACGCGCACCATATCTAACCTTTTATTTGTCTTTTTTGATCCAAAATTGGATACTAATTCAATACCAAGTCTACAGAGGGTCTAAACATAGAATTTACCGGACGTCTTCAAATTTACAAAAAAAAAAAAAAAAAAAAAAAAAAAAAAAAAAAAAAAAAATCAACAAAAATGAGAAAAAATTGAGAAAATATTTAAAATATTAACTCTATAGCTTCTAAAGGGTAACTGCAATTGATAAATAACTCCAACGATTCTTTTACAAACAGAAATACTGACTTTTTCTTTTTGTCCGAAAAAAGTCAAATTTTGACCCA
This sequence comes from Trialeurodes vaporariorum, assembly GCA_011764245.1. NCBI lineage: Eukaryota > Metazoa > Arthropoda > Insecta > Hemiptera > Aleyrodidae > Trialeurodes > Trialeurodes vaporariorum. Next base: position 1,571,564 of record VMOF01000379.1, read on the forward strand.
CTGTGCAATTATTTGATGTCTGTGTTATCCCTTTACGCCTCTCCATCAAGCTAGCAAGGTATAAATGGTACATTTCAACAATATTGAGAGAAAATACGGTACAATAATGAAGATTTTGGCAATTTTGGGTGAAATTAGTGTTAATTTTTCCTGAAAATAGACTTACAAATTTCCCAATTTGCGGCGAATGCGGGTCGATGCGGGTCGGATCTTTTTGGAGCATAAAGTAGACGCTCTGGGCTAACTTTTCACGCAAAAACAAAAGTGATACAAAGTGATACATTCCAACTAAAATACCTTTGTTTCTATCAATCTCATTATTTTTTTATTAAAATTTACTGTATGGAGTATAAGGCTAGGATTAAAAACTACGTATCCTGATATATATAAAGGCTTGAAATAGTTATTCTTACCTTCCGGAACGTCCTCTATGTTTTGTTTCCCAAGTTGGAGAAATATAAACAACTTTAAAACCACTTATCTTCATTGGTGTAAAACACAGATTTTAATCGTAAATTGGTAAAAGTGCTGCGCGCTCTGGCGGATTGTGGGCGAACCACTCAACGTGGAAAGCTCAAGTTGTACAGGATGATGTAAAAAACTATACAGAATGCACCAATACCATTCGTTTTGACCATAGATTAGATTTAACTTTTGGACTTTTGAGCATGAATTCGGGTTAAATACCCCATAGTGGCGGCGCTAGTGAGAGCTCTGGAGAGAACGTGGAGTGATCGAGAGGCGGAGTATTTGGTGCTGAGCTGCGGCTGCACCTGTCACTCACAATCAGTCGCACATCTCGGCCATCACGCAACCAAATTAAAATTCCGGTCGTTCAGAATTTCAGATCTCATACTTACGTATAAATAATCGGCTAAAAAGTTTTAATTACATGCCGCGCACCTCCAGTATTCTTTTTACTTTCTCATACTACGAGGGGTGTTCAATAAATAAGGCGCTTTTGTCTATAAAACGAGAACGAATCAACGAAAAATAACGAACGAGGTGGCAAATTAAAGCAAATTCAATACCCTTTCAACTTACAAACTTATATTTTGTCATAGTCACAATTTACAGTGACGCATGTCTGCAGACGTTAAATCCATTTTTGAATTCCATTGAAAAAAAAACTCCTGCGGTTGTGATCTGATCCATTCGCTCACATAGGTCTGCACATCATCATCAGAGCTAAACTGTTTACCCTTCAAGGCTTCTTTGAGCTTTGGGAAAAGCCAAAAATCACTCGGAGCTAAGTCTGGAATGTAGGGGGAAGGGGGGGCACCACTTGAAACTTCAGCCGATCCAGCGACTTTTTTGTTTCTGCACTGCAATGTGGTCTTGCATTGTCATGATGCAACAGGAAAGCTGTCCTGTCCGGTCGAATTCTTTGGATGCGAGTTTTCCGATTTCGCATAGTATCGCAGTATCTTGGAGAGTTGACAGTATGCCCTTTTTCCAGATATTTCTTAAGAATGACCCCGTTTGCATCCCAAAAATGGTCGACATGATTTTTTGAGCTGATTCAGCTTTTTTGACTTTTCACTCATGATGTCGCAACTACGGTACTGACCTGATACTGATGAAACTTTTAGATGACAACCTTTAGGTCAACGTTTGATCGGCTGATTGAGACGCTTATCTTATCAGTATCTCCGTTTTTTGAGTCTCGGAGATGTGAGGTTGCCAAATACTCGTAGATCATAGATCACAACCGCAGGATTTTTTTTTTTTTTTTTTTTCAACGTAATGCAAAAATGGATTCAACGTCTGGAGATTGGAGATTATTTTTCGTTGATTCGTTCTCGTTTTATAGACAAAAGCGCCTTATTTATTGAACACCCCTCGTACTAACAAAGTTAGAAAATAGAGAAAGTATTGCAATGGCGCAGAGATTTTCATAAGGTATTTTGTTTCGATACTTGGCCCACTACGACTAATTAATCATGATAATGGGTCTGTTGCACACTTTTGCTATAATCGATTTAACACTCGATTCTGGTGTAAAAACCTCGGAAAATAACAATGGCAGCACTAAAAACTTCCGAAATCCACTCTTAAACTCAATAAACGCTTTCATTTACGAGGGCGTAATGGTGGCCGAGGGCAGTAACAATGGGAGATTCCTATCTTAATTTCGTAACTCTTTCTATGCTGGCAAGGATGATTCACAGAGTAATTAGTCATCAGCGTGATGATCTACATCCAATGAATGGTACCGCAACACCTAGTGACACCGGTGTCAAATAAAAGTCGTCTCTTATTGGTCACTTCTTGATGGAGTTGTTACAGTATTGTTAGATGGGAATCTCCCATTGTTACTACCCTCAGCCACCATTACGCCCGCGCAAATGAAAGCGTTTATCGAGTTGAGGAGTAGATTTCGGAAGTTTTTAGTGCTGCATGCCATCGTTATTTTTGGAGGTTTTTACACCAGATTCGACTATTAAATCGCTTAGGTATAGCAAAAGAGTGCAACAGCCCCATTACAAAATAACTAGCTCTCATCCTGCTTAAAACTATCCTAAAGAATATATTCATCCATATGTGGAAAGGAGGTGTAAATGCACACACTTTCTGTGGCGTCTGTCTATCTATCTGTCTGTCTGTGGCCATAAAACATGAAATCCAGCATAACTTTTTAGCTGATGATCCATCCATGTGCATCCAAACTTTGCAGAGATGTTGCTTTTAACATTCCCCAGCGGGACTTTTTTTGTTTCTTTGAAACTTTAAATTTTAGGTTCGTTATGGATGAAAAATGGTTTCCATTAAAATCAATGGAAACGGGGTCCAAAAATGGAAAAATTTGAATATTTCAAAACTGAGTGTTTGCAATAAAAAATGCAATTGGATTCTAAAAATCGCTTAATCTCTAAACAGGACACAAGGCTCCGCTCCCGCCACAGAAAAATCACGCGAGTTAAGTGAGACCAGGATTGGTGCTATCGAGCAGACAAGTGATCCGAGAGCAATAGACCTATTTAGTGTGACGTCACGAAAAAAATTGGTTCCAAACAAATGCTCCATCTCACTCGCTCTCGTGGCTTTTTTCCCATAAGAAACACGATCCAAACAAAATTTTCAAATACAAACTGCTAGTAAATAACAAGTCCTCTCAGATTTTATTACACCATTGGACTCCACGTACCAAATAATTATGAGCACGTTGCAACAAAATTTTTGAAACATCGCGCATTAATATTATATCGAAGAAAGTGCTATGTTTTGTCCTTGTCACACACACAGTTTCTTATGGGCACAAAATTCTAGGATATAGGCTGATTGGCACCATCACACAATGTGTTATCCCTCGAACAAGCTTCGATACGAAGAGAGGTTACGATGATTGAGTGTCATGGCGGTGATACTCCCATAAGAGACCGTGAGTAAGACAAGGACAAAACATGGACAATTTTTCGGTATAACTGTGATTGTAAATTCGCTTGTGAACTTTTAGGAATTATGTTAGAGTGAAAAGATACTTTAAGGTACGTGGAATCTAATAGTGCAATAAAATTTGAGAAAACTGGTGGTTAACTAGCATGAATTTGCGTTCGAAAATTTGGATCTGATTTCTTAAGGGTATATCGGCCATTACGTTACTTTCAATTTAACCGCTTCTCAATGTGCTCCATCAGTTCCATAATCCGATATTTTACAATAATCTTTTGACCTCATTCTCCCTTATCTTTCCCCAGTTGATCTTCATCTTCTATATTCTCCAATTTTCATATATTTCAAATCGAGGAAGTTTTAATAAAAGTTGAAGAACGTAACAATGCAGCCCTCAATCAGTCTAAATCCACGAGAGTGAGCGAGGTAGAGCATTTTTTTGGAACCAATTCTGATCGTGACGTCATAACTAAACAGGTCTATACTTCTCGATGCTGGAATCGAGCTTAGAAACGGTGAATACGAGATGATGGGAAATCCCATAAAAAAGCAGCGACTCAGAAACCGAAACCATTCCAACAGAGCACGATTCTCATGTTCAAGAAAAATGAGGATGATTGGAGTGGACAGCGCAGTTCAAAGTTAAAACTGAATCGGCTCGTTCACGGAGTGAGGCTTTTTCTTTGATCAGAGAGGGGTCAGAAACAAGCGGGGTAAAAAGATAGGGGGAAACAGGAAAGGCAGGGACAGGGGATTTGCGCCGGACGGTATAGGCAGAAATGGTAGCACTACCACAAATTAAAAATAATTACTCGTAGAAAACTTTGTTGCGGTCCCGGTGTTTTAACACGTTCCACTAATTGACGGCAACAATACAGGCACTAATGGTGGGGAACTGGGGGGGGGGGGGGTGTGGGATGGCGCGAAAAGTGAAAAGGGGGGCGCTGACCCATGTTACTGACCGCTGTACACCGACTGATTGATGGTGTGGACGACAACACTATACGAGTCTGTGTGAGCGAGTGGTCACGAATAAAATACTTTGAAATTCCAGCTACGATTCAGCGATATCGCTGTGGGGACGAGCTTAAAGGGTGTCTCCACCTGCGAATTTAAAAGCGCGAATGAGACTGTTGCATACTTTTGCTACAGCAAAATAGAACCTTGATTCTTATGTAAAATTCGGCGAAAATAACGATGCGCACATTAAAAACGTTCAAAATCCACTCATTAACTCAGGAAATCACTTCAATTTCAAACAGCCCGCGCTACACTAGACACTATTTGCACCGGTATACTACTACATAGACGGAACCACCGTGCATAAGTAAACAACATTGTAACTACAAAATTATGGAATTCCCTGCTAAATACATGAACTATTGTCTGCATTTGCTGTCAGGTCTTTTCGGTTTATCAAAGATTACAAAATAATATAAGAAATTTACGCATCTAAACGAAACATTCCAATGTTTGCAAGTTCTGTTCATGTTTACATAAACGAGATGGTTCCATCTGTGTAGTTACAAGTCGGTGATATAGTGTCTAGTGTAGCGCGGGTTGTTTGAAATGGAAGTGATTTCCTGAGTTATAATGAGTGGATTTTGAAAGTTTTTAATGTGCGCATCGTTATTTTCGCCGAATTTTACGTTAGAAACAATAAGTTATTCTGATGTAGCAAAAGTACGCAACAGACCCATTGACCGCTGGAGCCAATAAGCTTTCTTCGTTGTCGATACATCGGACTCGACCTATCGACTTCAAGGCAGCTCATTAGCTCAATCAGTTTATTCGCGCTTTGAAATTCGCAGGTGGAGACACCCCTTAATGCAGGAGAGATGACGACATTTTTAAACAGCGCGCGGCGTTTATCATTCTGTCACATTTTCTTTTCACTCGATTCTTATAAGGTTTGAAATTATAGCATTCTTCTATTCGCCATCCTTTTTAATGTTCATTTGTTTTCATCTCGTCAGAAGTTCAAATAGCTAATCAAAAAATATATAATTCATGCGTATTGCGCATGAAGACATAAATAATGTCGTTTGCTCAAGGTTTAAATCAAAACCTCGGAGGTTTTAAAAAAATATTAATATCATGGAACCTCGATTTTTTGGTATCATTTTACCTTTTGATTTAATGATTTCCGAGTGTTTTTTTTTTTTTTTTTTTTTTTTTTTTTTTTTTTTTTTTTTTTTTTTTTTTTTTTTTAAGGCACCTAACGCGTAGCACTGTGAAGCGCTCGCCCAAATTTAATCAGAAAACCACACAGTGGCGAGGCGTTCGATTTGGCAACGTTCCTTTTCCCCCATTAACCCTTTACTGCATGATTTTTTTTTTTTCAATAAAATAATTTTTTTTCAGTACATTTTTGATCCTTGAGACAGGGAAAAATAGTGAAAAAATGCTCTCCATTATATTTCAATGGTAAAGAGCCTGAATATTAATTGTTCCAAATATGGCCTTACCCGCATTTAGGTATCCATGCAACTGAAAATAAAGTTTTCAGGCTAAAAAAAAAAAATTAAAGTTGTAAAAAATAAGTTAGTAAGTTGCAATACTTGTTTTTTTGTAAATGGTACCCCTGCGTTACTCCCAAACATAACAATGAAAATCGGAAAATATCAAACAGATTTTCAGTAAGCTATTTTCAACCACTCTGCACGTTCTCTATCCTGTGCTGCGCGCTCTAGGACAAAATCGACAATTCTTACTCGTTTAGTATCAATTCCTGCACATGTGACCCGCCATGCAGCGACAGTACAACTCAAGTCCCCTACTTTTAGATAAGGTTTCAAAGTAATTGTTCCAGATCTGGGCTCATCTGCAGTTAAGGGTTAAAACACATTTGAAAGGTCCAAATGCCTGGTCATCGCCGATGACTGGAGCGTTCGACTTTTTTGGTGAACTTAAGCGGAGAAAATACATTGTTGCCAAATTTCACCGCCACTGGAACCACACGTTAGAGGGCACAATTACTGCTTTTTATACTCGCCAGAGCCCATTTTGGAGTTTTCGCGGTTTTCCTTGCGTGTTCACTGATTTTCCAAATATATCATTAAACCAATATTTGATTCACAACAAAAGCTCAATTACTGGCATGGAGAAATTAGATCCCTATGATATACACCCCCCCCCCCCTCTGTACACACAATTTTGAATTCTGCACCCTCGAAAATAATTACATATGCCTGGTTTCACGATTGGAACTGCCAAAAACAGAAAAATATTGCTGTTTCAAATCACGATGCATTTGAAGGTTAGAATTACACAAATGTTTTATTATTGTTATTGTGGAATCCGCGGGAATGGGTCTGCATACTTTTGCTACAACAGTATAGAACCTTGATTCTTGTGTAAAATTCGGCGAAAATATCGATGCGCACATTAAAAACGTTCAAAATCCACTCATTAACTCAGGAAATCACTTCAATTTCAAACAGCCCGCGCTACACTAGACACTATTTGCACCGGTATACTATTACATAGACGGAACCACCGTGCATAAGTAAACGACATCGTAACTACAAAATGATGGAATTCCCTTTTTAATACGTGATATATTTAAACTGCATTTGCTGTCTGGTCTTTTCGGTTTATTAAAGATTACAAAATAATATAAGAAATGTACACATCTCTAAACGAAACATTCCCATGTTTTTGTAAGTTCTGTCCATGTTTACAAAAACGAGATGGTTCCATCTATGTAGTTATAAGTCGGTGAGATAAAGTCTAGTGTAGCGCGGGTTGTTTGAAATGGAAGGTATTTTCTGAGTTATAATGAGTGGATTTTGAAAGTTTTTAATGTGCGCATCGTTATTTTCGCCGAATTTTACGCTAGAAATAATGAGTTATATTGATGTAGCAAAAGTACGCAACAGACCCATTATGGGCAATTCAATTCTACAAATGCATGAGGAAATCGCATAAATGTTATATGAATCTGGCAGTTTCTGCCCGGAGGCAATAATGCAGCATATTGAGGCTTTACAAGGACGTCGAGTCATCGCCAAGAGGTCATAATATTTCTAGGATTAAGAACCAAAATTTCCGTTCGAAAAGTCGGTAATAGGTGAGTTACGAATTGAACTGGAGGTTGTTGGAACCAAAGTTCCCTGAGCGACAGAAATCGATACGATATATAGAATTATTTTTTTTTTTTTTTTTTTTTTTTTTTTTTTTTATACTAAAACAGTCTACGGCAAGTCGGCAAGTGACCGGCGAATGCCTCGGCAAAGAAAAATGGCTGACTCCATATATGAGTCGCAGAGACCATGGGAACCGCCTGCGTACGCTTTAAATTTTATCAAAGGAGTGATTCTCGAAATTGGAAGCTTCATCAAGAAGTGGCGTAATTAATCTGATCCTCTAATAACACTTCGCAAAATTCCTTGGCTCGCGATAGGGAAAGAAATTTACAAAAGCGGAACATACAACATCAGCAGACGGGAATCGTGACGAGAGAGTCACCAATCATTTTCACGACTCACTTGAGCCCGTCAAATTTGGGAGACAAGACAAAAGGAATTATTCACAATAATTTTTACTTCAAAAATTCTCATCTCATCAGCTGCATCCTCCCCACCAAATTTTAATTCAACGAGTAATTGAATTCCGCGAAGACTCGCAATCCCTTTGATCTGAAGAAAGATCAGTCGTTTGATGAACCAATTACTATCTCGATTCAGAGAGTCAGTAGTCAGTAGTGTAACGAGAGAGAGCGTTCTTCAAATTTTGATAATTATTCATTCCTCTTTTGCCCTGTCCTGGCAATGTCTTGTAGATCCGCCGGACGAGGCAAGTGCTCTATCCCACTCCCTTTTTCGCGCATGCGCAGAGTCACACCCCCACTTCTGGAAGGTCTGAGTCTGTCTGTGTAGAGCATCAAGGGGGTGTCGGGCCCTTTCCTCGAGGGGGAGAATTCATTCGAGCTCTGGACTCTGTCTGGTAAAGGATTCTAGGATTCTACTTTTACGTACAGCAGTGTTCATCTCTCGTCTCAACCAACTCAATTGTCATCTGTATTTTATGCTTCAATATTTCAAATAATACAACAGTCGTCTATAACCATCTTTCGTGGAGTCATCGTCATTTATTCCAGCCATCGAGTCACCGGCACATAGAAAGTCAGTTATTTTACTCGAACGATAGTTCAGGGTTCGAGATATCGATACCCAGGACTTCGGAGTAATCGACTCTCTCGCCAATCGATAGTTCAGGGTTCGAGTCATCGACACCCCGGACATCGCAAGACCAACGCACTCGAATCGATAAATCAGGGTTCGAGTAATCGATACCTAGAACTTCGAGAGTGTTTCTCTAAGCCCCCCAATTAATATAGAGCTACGCAATATAAGTTGATGGGTAGGACCATCACAGTAGCAGAAGTTGATCCTGGAATTCGTTCCTCTCTCTTTCTCTTTCTCTTTCTCTTTCTCTTTCTCTTTCTCTTTCTCTTTCTCTTTCTCTTTCTCTTTCTCTTTCTCTTTCTCTTTCTCTTTCTCTTTCTCTTTCTCTTTCTCTTTCTCTTTCTCTTTCTCTTTCTCTTTCTCTTTCTCTTTCTCTTTCTCTTTCTCTTTCTCTTTCTCTTTCTCTTTCTCTTTCTCTTTCTCTTTCTCTTTCTCTTTCTCTTTCTCTTTCTCTTTCTCTTTCTCTCCATTCCTGTCCATTAAAGCAGAGTTTTCTAAAGTAATAAAGTGGGGAGAGAAGATCACCTGATTTACACTCGTGTCTCTGTCGACGCCAACGGGTTTGAATGGGGAGCAATGATCATGCGATGATGATGATAAGTTTTACACAAAAAGTAATCAACGAATGAATTAATTAATTTAATATTATATGGAGGCAGTAGAGGAGAGAGGGAAGAATTGGGACCTTTGGCCCTCCTTACTCTTAACTTTAGCTGCTTTGAGACCTGATGAGGAGTACAGTGAATAAAGTATATAAGTAAGAGAGTCGTGTCTTTCGATAGTTTCCAATTTTAATGGTCGATTTGTACTTAAACCGTCAAGAAAACTACAATGGTCACAATAATACTGTTGCAATTTGCTTAGTACGAGGGTCGTTCAGAAAGTAAGAATCCCTATTTTTTTTCTCGACTTCTAATTAAGCTACAAAAAATTTAAACCCAGCATCGGAACCGTTATAAACTGACGATTCCAACACTTTTTTAAAAATTAAAATCGGACCAATAGTTTTGTCACAATCTTATAGTTTTTGTGAACCCACCTTTTTGAATTTCCGTCCACCTCCGATGCGATGCGTGCGCTTCAATTGTACACTAGATTACCTTAGTTCAAAATCAATCGTTGTGATCAAAATCGAAACATGTGATAAAATTGAGAAAAAAATTATGTATGTAACCCTTACCTTTCTTAGCTTTTTTCCACGTAACCGCCCTGCACACCGATACATTTGTCGCATCGCGGAATAAGCTTCTTGATGCCCTCTTCAAGAAACTTTTTGGTTGAGCGCTGAAAAATCCCATAACCGCAGCCTTCAGCTCAGGATCCGTTGCGAATCTTTTCCCGGCCAAAAATTTCTTCAACGCAGGGAAGAGATGAAAGTCTGATGGAGCAAGATCCGGACTGTAGGGTGGGTGAGATAAAGAATACCAGCCGAACTTCCGAATGAGAGCGGTGGTCTCTTGTGCAGTGTGCGGACGCGCATTATCGTGCAAAAGTGATACACGTTTTGAGAGTCTACCGGGGCGGCGGTCTTTAATGGCTTTTCGGAGCTTTGTAAGGGTATCCCTATACTTTTCACCGTTAATTTTTTCACCGTGTTTATCTCAAATGCCGAAAGTTTTTACTCACACAGTGGCCATGAGTGAGCTCGTTACCTACGCAGCGATAATTTTGCTGGAAAAATCATCGCTGGAGGTGGACGGAAATTCAAAAAGTTGGGTTCACAAAAACTAGGATTGTGACGAAACTGTTGGTCCGATTATAATTTTCAAAGAAGCGTTGGAATCGTCAGTTTATGACGGTTTCGATGCTGGGTTTAAATTTTTTGTAGCTTAATTAGAAGTCGAGAAAAAATATAGGGATTCATACTTTCTGAACGACCCTCGTATATTGACCATGGGCGACGGGCGTAGCTACTATGGGGCCAGGCAGGGGGGAGGGGGAAGCCCCCCCCCCCTAGAAATTCTGATTTTGAAAAAAAAAAATGCAGTCACAATTGAAAGAGAAAAGAATCGTGTAAGACGCAAAACGAAATAGGTAATAAACACTGTTGATATAGGTATGAAGTATTTTTAATTTTGGAGATTAAACGGAGTACATCGAGAGGGGAATCCGTTCAGAGGGTTCTTCTTTTTCTATTTCCCTTTATTTCGTGGTCTCTAAGATGTCATTATTATTATTATTAACATTTATGATTAGGAAAAAATAAAATTGTAAGATTAGTTTTTTCTAATTCTTTTTGTTGGCAAAAGGAACATAAAATGACACTTCACGGTAGTGTTTATGTTCTTATCATTCGTGAGGTGGAGACGCCCTGAAATTACCTGCGTCTTAGGTCTCAGAGCGGCTAAATTGGCAAAATTTTCTGAGGAGGGGGCGCAACCCCCTCTCGCCAGTAGCTGGTTTTTCCAAACTTGGGCCCCCCCTAGCAAATTTTTCTAGCTACGCCCATTATATTGACCAAGACGCATGGCCGCGCGCTTAAAAATACAATTTTATGACGTGGATTTTTGTCACATTTTATACACCCTGTATCTTACCTCTATACCTAAGCATTCAGTGATGACGGCCACTATACACTCACAAGCGACAATTCACGTAGCAACATGCACTAAAAGCCTGATGTAAAGAAACGGGACGTATGAAATTTGCAACTATCAGGGTATATGAAATGCAACTACTGTAATAACAAGGGTCAATCGGACGATTCGTGGGATTTGAAATATGAATCCCAAACATGAGGTATCAAATTACAACTCTCAAAGAGAAGCCCTTTGAAACAAGACTCCAAACAATCGCTTCACAAGTCGCAATTACGAGTATTACGACCACCAATTATCCTTGCACGCTTGATATCTGATATCATATACTTCGATGTATTTCTGAAATTTCTAGCAGATCATATACAATGAGCTATAACTTTAGAGTGGCAGCGGTATGGTCCATCTTGTGCCACACAGGGTAGAAGGAATCCCGGGAAAAAGCGGAATTTGGACGGCAGATTCCAAGGTTTGAGGTTAAATTTTGTAGGTCGTTCGGAATTTGGCGGGAATTTGGACGGCAGATTCGTAGGTCGTTTCCGGCGATGCCCGAGTTTGTTTACGAAACGACCGGAAACAACCTACAAAACTTAACCTCAAAATCGATTTTTACGGCAAGATGGCGGCGCCCTAGGTGACAACAATGAACCAGCGGAACGTTCCTTGATGTGCCACTCTAAAGTTATAGCTCATTGATCATATACTGTAAATCAGGTTGCGTCGTTAATATAGCAATGCCGCAACTATAGCTAATTAATTGTATTGTGTAATGGGTTTAATATTATTTGTTCCATGATTTCGAAGTATGTGATGTGCAATTGCAATTAACAGCAAGCGGGTTGCCAACATTCCATCAACATCCTTGATGCGCGATCAAATTCATTGATCATATACTGTAAATCAGGTTGCGTCGTTAATATAGCAATGCCAATATAGCTAAGTTATTGTATTGTGTAATGGGTTCAATTTATTTGTTCATGATTTCGAAGTATGTGATGTGCAATTGCAATTAACAGCAAGCGGGTTGCCAACATTCCATTCATACATCCAAAGCGCGTAAATTCATTATCTCTCGAGTAGAAGTATGTTACTTAGTGTCCAATTCAAGGTTTTGCGTTTTAGTTGGTCAATTTTGGGTAAATTTGAATGTAATGTAAGTACCTACAGCGGAAAAAAAATTGAAATTCAGGTGAAAAAAGAATAAAATTGTGGGTAATTTACTTTCTAGTTCGTTCGGTTTTGGTATTTATCAACCTTAAATGTTGTCTCTTTTTTTACCTACATTGTAACTCCTTTTTTTAAAGAGGTCAAAATTGAACGGCTTAAACCTTAAACGTACCTAAAACCTTATGTTTTCCTCTTTTTTACCGACATTTTAAAGTTCCACCCCTTTGAACATAACTTTTACGGAGGAGGAGGAGGAGAAGGAGAAGGAGAAGGAGAAGAAGAAGAAGAAGAGAAGAAAAGAGAAGAAGAAGAAGAAGAAAGAAGAAAGAAGAAGAAGAAAGAAGAAGAAAGAAGAAGAAGAAGAAAAAAGAAGAAGAGAAAAAGAAGAAGAAGAAAGAAAGAAGAAGAAAGAAGAAGAAGAAAGAAGAAGAAGAAGAAGAAGAAGAAAGAGAGAGAGAAGAAGAAGGAAAGAAGAAGAAGAAGAGAAAGAAGAAGAGAAGAAGAAAGAAGAAGAAGAAGAAGAAGAAGAAGAAGAAGAAGAAGAAGAAGAAGAAGAAGAAGAGAAGAAGAAGAAGAAGAAGAGAATAGTTGCTTTTGAGACTCGCAATTCTTATACTTCTGTTTCAGAATGATGAAATAACTTCAAATAAATTTGACGACCCTGTTGAACAGAGATCTTCAGAACCAAAGAGAGAGGGGCGTTGAAAATTTGAGGAATTTCGGGTATTAGCAAATATACACGCTACGCAACCAATATCCAGAGAGCCGCAAGGCAGTCAGGATCCAGGAACGTATTGGAACGTGCGGCAAGGGATTCATTTACCGCGAGATTTCACGTATCCAAGTTCGAATGAAATGAAAAGTAGGCTTCGGCTATAAATACGCATAAATATACAGACGTGCTCAGCCGCTACAAATGCTCATTGCTCAGCCTCCGACATTTTCCGAGAACTCTGACAAAAGAGCCTGTATTTGATTGATTTTTCCCCTCAGCGCCAGTTTCAGCTTGAATCAACAGTTTGATGCATTTTGTAAGAATAAAAAGGGTTCACTTCGATACAGTAGCAGCCAGTACCGAAGCTAGCTGAGCAAGCGGCCGGCCCCCTGACGATTCGAATCCTGCGACCCTCTTTTTTAATGACAATATTGACCACTTCGGTGACCCCCCGCCCCCTTAGCAACCGTACAAGTCGGAGCCTTTTGTCGCAAAAATTCCTTTCTTTAAAAATTAGTGTAAATCATTGTAGAAAAATTATGTTTATTTATTCACAATGATAAAATTAAAAAAATACATCACTATCATGAGTTCGAAAAAGCTCCGAAATTTGTGAACGTGAATTTTGGTAGAAGCACTTAGAGCAGAGCTGCCGATTTGCGTAGATTTAATGACATTTTGAAATTCACCGAAGATTCCGCCGATTGAGAAAAGATTAAAGAGTTTAGTTCAGTGTATGACTGTAGTGCACAAAAATACTAGTTCTCAACCGGTAGAGTCGTCGATAACTTAGAAAACTTGCAGATATTTTAATTGATTGAAGGCGTTTCTACCATTTGAGAAAAGATTACAGACCAGAGCATTTTTTTGTATTACAGTCATACACTGAATTGAACTGTGTAATTTTTTTTCTCAACCGGTGGAATCATCGGTGAATTTAAAAATTTCATTAAATCTACACAAGTCGGCAGCTCTGACTTAGAGCATTTTACATTGCTTTCTCCCTACTTTTCTTAGATTCTATTTTTCTTAATATGTTCTCTTTTTCTTTCCTTTTCTAATGTTCCTCTCCTTTCTTTTGTTTTCCTTTCCTTTTTTTTCTTTTTCCTTTTTTCCTCTTTTCCTTTCCTTTTCTCTTTTTCGCTCCTCCTCTTTCGCTTCTCAAAATGTTTGCTATCTCCGATGCGTTGCGTCCCCCCCCCCCGCCCGGCGGGGTCATCGGGGCCTTTAGCTACGCCACTGGTAGCAGCACGAGCATAATCGATTCATCGTTTTGCTTCCATTTGAAACATTCTGACGTGGATCAGCGTAAAAAGGTCAAAGAGCCCCCTTTACAGGAGGCGGTTAGAACTGCATTTCTTCTTCATTTAACTCCATTATAGAGGTCCTTTTCAGAAGCGTAGGAAAAAAAAAGCACAGAAAAAAAAAGAAAAAACGCGCTGACAATTGACAAAACCTTTGGTAGAAAAATTACCCAGCAAAAGACTCAGCAAACCAAATTTTTGGTTCACACCCAGCAATATCTCTTTAGTTAGGCGTACAAAACGTTTGGTTAGCTCTACCAAAGTATTTTTCTGGGTCATTTTCAACCTAAAAGCGGATCTAGCAATCCGGCAACTGTGTATTGTTCTTATATTTGAAAGCATGAGTATCCATCGATTAGTAAAAGGGGCCATGGCCCCCTCAAAAATCGATTGTTTCGCATATGTTTAAATGGGATGAATTCATGGTTGCCAAATTGCTGGATCCGCCCGTGTTTCAACCAAAGGTTTTGTCATCTCTACCAAATTGTTTTTTTTCTGTTTTTTCTGTGCAGACCTCTGTAATCTTTGGAGTTTTCCAACTTCACCTCTTTTTTAACATAATTAATATTATAAATGAAAATGAATGTAAGAGTTGAATTTTGATTGAGGAACGCTTTAAAATAAAAAAGGCAAAGTTGCAGGCAAGTTTTTTCTTTAATTTAAACGAATGAAAATTGAAAGTTCGTCAAAGATTATCGGTGAAATATGCCTCCGCCTCTGAAACGGAGTCTAACTGCATGTATTTCTTATCATTTTGCATAAATCTTCAAAATATTTTGGAATTTAGCGTTTAATATGTATCGAAGAATTCCAAAAGTAAACTAACTCATCAGTTTCGGCCAAAGTAAGTTTTAATCCCTCAATTTTGTTTTTGTTGTTTTGTTACTCTGTTTTTGTTTTTATTTTCGTTTTTGTTTGTTTGTTTTTTGTTGATTGAATTTTTCAGCTTCCCCGCGCAATAACCCTATCCGGAAGGAGTCTATTTTCAAAATAAAGTAAAAAATATAAAGACCGATGTACCAACGCAGGAGCTATGCATCGCCTTCGAAGCAGCTTGATACAGCTCTGTGTTATTGCCAGCACATTCGCGGATTCCGATGAATAGAGAAACGCACCGAAGCTGCATTTGCACGCACTCTGGCGGACGGTAATGGGTGAACGCAACGCTGCATGATTGTCTGAATGCTTACACATTGATTTGTTGAATAGAATGTGCAAGTACCAACGACTTATAACTGAATAAAGAGTGGTTTCCTGGGACATAATTTTGAAGACACTATGGAGGCAGCCATTGTAGAAATCTCATATGGACATTCATTTCCACACGGCGGGTTCGATTTGTTTACCTCCTAGTTATCAACATTAAAAGTTTAAAACAAATAGTTGTAAGGAAGAGAAGTGGAAAAATCGCATCAATGCCTGCCCATCAAGACAAATAAGTCGGAGTTTGCCTGAAGTTAAAGTTTGTCTATATTCTTTTTTCTCACTTTTTTAAGTCTCTTCCCCCTTCCAATGAAAAGGGAGTGCTTGAACTCCCCCTCCCCATGCACCGCCACTGATAAAACATTTTACTAATCATCCAAGTTGGCAACGCTGTCTTTCGCCGTCACGATGAAAGAGTCAGATTTTCAATAACCTCATTGCGCAGCTGAGGAATAACTGACATCACTATATCTGACAGGCACACTCGAGAACAATGTTGCCATGTTTTTACCCACATATTTTTTTTTTTTTTTTGGGCCTGCGAAACATCAGGGATTTGCTACCTTCCTAGCTCCTCATTCTCCTGGTATGAAAGGATTTTACCTCAGTCGTTTCAATTGTGCGGATTCCAATGTTCATGTAAACATTGATGTAGAGTTGAACTGTCGTAAAAGAGAGCTTAATAAAGGACTTGACTCCTCGATTTTCTCATAACAAAGGCTTGCGCTAAATGGAGTCCAACTTGTTTCAAACGTTGAATGTATGCCAAAGTCCGTAAAGGGGATATTAAAAGCTGCCTGGAAATAAAGTCGAGCGTCAACATCCGTTTTACGAGTAATTTTCACGGAGCAAATGTTTTTTCAAACTGCGTGTAACCGTGGAACTTTAGTTTGCTCTCTCTGCAAGCTCTGCAGCGCCGCCTAATCCGGAATACCTATGTTTTAAATAAAAAATGCAACTAAACTTTGCCATTTCAAAAACCAACCCTGGTAAAAATCCTCGTAGAAAATCAGCAAAAAATCTCAGCATAAGATCTGGAACCTGATTTCAAGATGATCTCATGCTGAGCTCAAGATTATTTATACTCAGCGTGAGATCATCATGAGATCAACATGAAATCAGGTTCCAAATCTTGTGCTAAGATTTTTTAGATGAATTTTGATGACGATTTTTACCAGGGAATGCGGAATATTGGGAAGGGGGTGAAGTAAGAAAGGGGGGAAGAAGGTGGACCTATAATAAGATAAAGTTTCTGATTTTATGATGAGTGTGAAAAAAGAAAAAAGGAACTTTAACTTCTGGTCAGACTCTGACTTTGCTTTGATGGTCAGGCACTGATCTCTCTCCAATCAGTCGCCATGGGCGGATCCAGAGGGGGGGGGCCCTTGGACCTAAAAAGAGAAAAAACCAGTAAGAGGGAGAGAAAGGGGGGGGAAGAAAAGGAGAAGGGGAAAACAAAAAGTCCGAAAAATTGTGCATTTGTGGCAAAGGAATTTAGAGATTTTGGGTGTCTGTCACTGGTGCCGTTTTTAGGGAACGTCTGTAACTGGTGTTTTCACCTTATGGAGAATCAATTCTTCGAGTTCAGTTGAATCTCAGATTCTCGAAGAGGAAAAGAGTATAAAGAACGTATTATTTTATACCATTTTTTATCCTTGTCTATAACGCATGAGTTTCAACGGAGAGGGACAGATGGAGAGTATTTCGCATCACACTATCGACTCAGCTCGGCAAATGGAGTCGATCCCCCTCAGGGGTTTTCATATCTTTTAAGACTGGGGCCATTTCATCGACAAGTCATGGCTATATAACATAGAGAAAAAGGTGATGTCACCTAAACCCAGCTTGTGACCCCTCTATCGACTCAGCCCGGCAAATGGAGTCGATCCCCCTCAAGGGTTTTCATATCTTTTAAGACTGGGCCATTTTACCGACAAGCAGGGGTTTGGAGCGGTCTCCACGCTCCGGCTCCGAACTGGAGCCAGCTCTAACACAAAACGTTGCTCCGCGGCTCCGGCTCCGGAGCGGAGCAAACGTATTCCGCTCCAAAGTGGAGCTGGCTCCGGCTCCATTCTCTGCTCCGGGGCTCCGGCTCCGGAGCGGAGCCAACGATACTTTGCTCCAAAGTGGAGCTGGCTCCAGCTCCATTCGCTGCTCCGGGGCTCCGGCTCCGGAGCGGAGCCAACGATACTTTGCTCCAATGTGGAGCTGGCTCCAGCTCCATTCGCTGCTCCGGGGCTCCGGCTCCGGAGCGGAGCCAACGATACTTTGCTCCAAAGTGGAGCTGGCTCCAGCTCCATTAATTGCTCCGGGGCTCCGGCTCCGGAGCGGAGCTAATGGTACCCTGCTCCCAAGTGGAGCTGGCTCCAGCTCCATGTACTGCTCCATGGCTCCGGCTCCGGAGCGGAGCCGAAGTTCATCGGCTCCAGCCGGAGCCAGCTCCACTTTGGAGCGGATACATTTGCTCCGCTCCGGAGCCGGAGCCCTGAGAAACCAGCTCCGGAGCTGCAAAAGTGCTCCGCTCCATATTTTTTTTTTTTTTTTTTTTTTTCTTTTTTTTTTCTCTCTCTCTTTTTTTTCTTTTTTTCTTTCATCAAGCAGACTGCATTGAAGTAATCCACGCCGGTTCTTCCTTTAACCCTATGAACAAGGCCCAAAAAACAATATTGCAGCAATGTTTATTTGCAATATTGAAATGAAACTTTTAGAAGCAGCATTTTTACAATGTTTATTTGCAATATTGAAATTGAACTTTCAGGTGCAGTATTCTTGCAATGTTTACTTGCAACATTCACGTGAATCATTTCAAAACAACATTTTAAAAATGTGATTTTTCAATGTTGGAATTTTACATTCGAAATAAATGTTATTGCAATGTTATTATTAAATATAGTTTCAAACACTCAATTAAATTATTTACATGAACATTGTCTCAACTTTAAAAAAAATATTTCTTTATAATATTTCTTTAAAATATTTTTGCAATATTAAAAAAAAAATAATAATATAACATTTTAATAACATTTTTAGCACAACATTATGACAATAATTTGTTTAAATATTCAATGTAACATTGTAAAAAACATATTTTTACAATGTTTTAATTTTAACAATATATGGGCAATGTTTTAAATAAACTTGTATAAACTATTTTGGATTGTTCGTTTTAAAAATTTACTTCCAACTTTTACAAGTGTTCGCGCCACTTGCTGCAACATTTTAAGCGTCAACTAAGCTTGTCAAGCACGCAGCATCAGCGCGATCTATTGGTGAACAGCGCAGGCGCGGTCGGCGCTATCGCAACATACAATCAGAAGGGAAACTCCCATAAGAGCCAATGGAAACAAGATTTGGAATTTACCAGCACAAACTGGCAACTGTGCCTACTCACTTCTCAAGATGGCGGACATGCTTTTTCAGGCTTTACAACCAATCACAACTCGGCCAGTTGCCGAAGATCTGCCGAAGATTGCCGAAGATACTCACTTTCGAACATGGCGGCCCGAAGTAAAGAATGTTTCAAAATGAATTAGAGTTTCCCTTCTGATTGTATTATTCTGTGTCGAAACTTTCCACCGCAACTACGGGTGCACAACCGCACCACTAGATGGCGCGCGCTCCCTCGCATCTAAATATGTATATTCATTTATCTCTTTATTTATTATTTTTATTCACCTTTTTTCTTTGTTCTTTCCTTTTAAGCGTCTTTAACGTAATCAGTTCCGTTCATAAATCTATGCATATTAATATTATCTATCATCTAGTTACCTTTAAAATCCACTCTAAAACTCAACTTTCCGCAGATTCAAACCATTTTCTTGTTAGTGGCATTCCATCTGAAGAAGAGTTCCAAGTATGCATGAAAGCATGTCTCATTACATCAGACCAAGATCATCAGACATAACTAATGAGATGTCGCAATTGCAGGGTTACATTCGGTTCAAACGTTCGGTTTAAACGAGGGATCTATAGAACTGTCCTATCTTTAACATGCGAAACAGTCTGTTGGTCTGTCATAAGATTCGGCCCAACTGTCATCCCTCCTCCCTACTGCTAAATTTTAATCTTCATCTTCCCTTTGATCTTCCCTTTCTTTCCATTAATAACTAAATATAAGTCGACTGAGGAAATATTACTTATGGGACTAGGCGAATATTTAAAACAAATATTGAAAAAACATTCCATGAAATATTCAATAAAATATTCAATAAAACATTCAATAAAACATTCAATGAAACATTTAAAAGAAACAATCGTCAAAATATTTAATCAAAATATGCGCAGTGAACATTGCAGCAATACTGAGGAAATATTATTTATGGGACTAGGCAAATATTTAAAACAAATATTGAAGAAACAATTCTTAAAAAATAATTTTATAAATGCTTTTATCAAATATTACGAAAATGTTCTTAAGAAATATTTGCGGAGTCCCATAAATAATATTTCCTCAGCATTGCTGTAATGTTTGAAAAAATCATTTCCGCAATGTTCGAGAATATTGTCACAATATTGCCAAAATATTTCCTTGCTCATAGGGAAGTATTCACTGAATTGAAATTTCACATGATTGAAGATAACCGTTGGGGCGTTGACCGTTGTATTGTTCAAGTTTGCGATTAAATATTTTTCGGTTCTAACCCACATTCTTCATTAGTCTAACGCATGATTTTGTCATTTTGAGTCCTACTTCATTTTCCTCGTGTTTGCGATTGCGTGTTTATAACTTAATCAATCAAACCCCTTGATTTTAGCTTCGTATCCGATGGAAGTGATCTGACCATTGTCTGAATTATTTGCTTCTATCCGTACAAAACAGATGTCATTGTTTTTCACCCGACCGGTAACGCCTCGGCGCAGTGCGGCAATGAGGGGAGGGGACACTTTATTACACACCAAGTTACGCGTATCGCACGCCTCACCGCACCGCACCGTCCCTTTTGTTTTTTTGTTTCTTTGCGACTTCCGATTCTCTCCAAATTCGAACCGGACTTTTCTTTCTGCCCGTGTACCGCGCGCGCGGGCTCGTACTTTTCAACATTTTCATATTTTGATCAAGGCAAGGCGAGGCAAGGTCCGGGGGTCCCTCGCTCATTGTCAGTCAGACTTCGGCTGACTTTCCTTATTGCGGAGTAGAGTTCTATTTCCTTCATGAAATGCTGTGTTTGTGTTGACGAGGACTTCGTCGTATTCGAACTCACAGCCTGTGGCCTGTGGGTCGTGCTCGGCAAAACGATTCGGAGCCAACGCACTCATACCATTCGGCTACCAAGGAACAGCTACCCGCTGGCACGGAAATTAAAGCATTTCCAGAGCAATTTTTTTGTATATTATTTTTTCCTATCGAACTGCAGTTACACATATGAAGAAAGTCTAAGCATTCAGCATAATTAAATTGAATGGGAAAAATAATATGTAGGGTAGTCCGTCAGTGTGGGCGAAAAACCTCACGGAACAACCGTGTATTAATTAACCTCACGTTCCTCTCACATTATTCCTGTGTGTTAATCGCGCATTTGATCGTTTACTCGAACAGTGAATCTGAAGAAACTTGTTGAGCAACGCTCTTTGCCGGAAATCCTCATACAACAATGGGGGGGGGGGAGAGGATGAGTAGTAATAATCTTCTACAAGATTAAAGTTATGAACTCGACTATTTACGCCGAGTTTTGGCCCTTCAGGGCGACAATTTTGTCCGTTTTTTCGTAGTTTTGACCGTTAGCAATTCTCACTGGACGTGTGTGAATTTTAGAGTCTGTCGCACTATGGGCCAGATTGAATTCTTAGGGGGTCATAAATCATAACTTGGCTATTATTCAATATTTTCCATTGAAAATTGGTGGACAGGGGTTTTATGGGTCGCTCTTTCCGTTTTTGAAGTCAAAAATCATGAAAAGTAAATTCCAAGTTAATTTTGTTAAGTCAAACTTAAATGACAGTATTTGTACTTAACACAGGGCTGATGAACGGCGTTCCATAATGAAGGCGCCTTGTCTACGGCTTCTTATTGCTCTGTCAAGTAAAAAACGGCGTAAAATTTAGGGAATACTCGCAAATTCTCATTTGCAGTAAAAATTGTTCTTTAACTCCGAAAATCTGTCCAGCACTAAAACATTATCATTTTTTTTTTTTTTTTTTTTTTTTTTTTTTTTTTTTTTTTTTTTTAAATTATTATTTTATTTTATTTTTTTTTCATTATATAGAGAGATTACTGTTAAAACATAATATCGAACATTATGTTTTAAACGAACCAACATTTTTGATAATACAATTTTTCGAATCATGATTTTCCCCTTTCTCTTCTCCCTCTTCTTCTTTTCCCCACCGCCCTATTTCTTACGAGAAGTACTCGAAGTGCATGTAATATATATTCGTCTGAAAAATGGGGCGCGAAGGGGAAATATAACTGTTTGATAAATAAAAAATGTCCAAAGTCAGAAAAAATATACGTTTGTGGTCAGCATCGAACGCATAACCTTCCTGTTGAAGTGCGACCTCGCTACCGATTGCTCCAACTCTGATCTACGTGAAGAGGGGTCGAATTCACCTCTACTCACTCGTTGATGCGTTGGTGTGGTGCGGTCGACGAGCGAGCGTGCTGACTGTGCTAGCAGTGCTATGAAGATGGCGAGAAATTAGCGTTTCAAAACACGGAGATAGGTACCACTCTTAAAAAAATGATTCTGAACGCGCTTCGTGCTTGTACGTATTGAAACTTGGAGAGAGTAAACCTGAAGATATATAGAATCGAATAATCAAATAATTTTTTGTCCTAAGTTGACCTTTTTTTTCCGGGTCCAAAGAAATTTTGATAAGTGGTGTAATTTCGCTCGGTTTTTTCACTTCAATTAAATAGCTATAAATCGGTTTAAAATTCAAGTTAGATCAAAAATAAGTAGTGATAAATAATCTCCTTGTTTCAGAGAAGCCATATCAGGTTTCCAATCACGAGTTTTTTACGTTCGAAACAAGCTAAAACATTGAAAAGTGTTGAGCTCGCGCACCGAGATTTGCTTACTGGCGCGGGCTCTGTCATGGACCGTCAATGTTTTCATCAATCATCCGACTTTTAATAACAAAAATGATATCAAAGTATACATTTTTGAGGTCCCCAGACCCTCCTGAGTCAAATGACATCAATGTTCTTCATTTTTAAGATGGTCGAAAAAATGATTTTTGGCCCCCTACAAAATCGATCTGGCCCATAGTGTGTCGGTTCTTGGAAAAATCCTCCGTGCCAAGAGAGAAGTCGGGAGATCAACGGCTAACGGTCGACTTTGCCGAGTTTTGACCCTAAAGACCGAAAATTTCGTCCGTTTTTTCGTATCTTAGACCGTTCGCAATTTTACGGGAAGTGTGTAAATTTTAAAGTTTGCCGGCTCTTGGAAATCCTCCGTGCCATACCTGTTAAATATAAGTAGCAGTGGCGCACCGAGAAATTTGCCGGGGGGGGGGGGGGGGGGGGTTTGGTACGACTCAAACTCGGGGGGGGGGGGGGTCCGGGGGCCCCCCCCCGGGAAAAAAAAATTCAATTTTCTTTAACTTCAAGTTGAATTTTACGGTACTTTTATGTACAGTAAAATTGAAATGCTCAGATATATTTTCTATTTTGCCTGCACGAAATCTTTGCTCTCGACTCATAATTGGAGGGAGGAGAGTCAAGTGGAATGTGGTTGGTGGAGCCATGGCATCAGTATGGCGTCGCGTGCAATGTGGCAACAATGTATTCTATCCATTTAAACTCATGTAAAATATCGAATTCAGGGGGTGCACAGTGCACAAGGAAAATTCGATATATTTAATGAGTTTAAATGGAGTAGTTGCATTGTTGCCAGATGGCTCGCGACGCCACTGCATGGAATATTCACGGAGGGGGTTCACCGAGGGGTTAGATTTTATCTCCCCCCCCGCCGTACTGAATAACTCATAATCAAATGTGGATTATATGAAATTTGTTTACCGTGAACCCCCTTCCTAGCTGATCACGATTTTTTTTTTCTTTCTTGATTTTTGATTTGACTATCAGTCTGTGTAACTGGACATCGGAGTTCGTATTTAACAATCAACATACGAGGAAAATAGACAAACGAAACTGGGTATTCGGGGAATGGAATTCGAATGAATCGAATGTTTACCTCTACTTCCTCTCCTCGCAAACGCCGAAACCAAACCTTTTTCTCGTCTTACTCCTCCCTCCGCCGGCGCCGCCCTGTCCAGTAGAGGTAGTTTCAGAAGTGTAGGCGGACCTGGACCGATAATCTTTGGAATTTGTCAACATTATTTCTGATATTACTCTGTAAAAATGAATGAAAATGAAATTGGGTGTTCACTTTACAATGAGGAACACTTTAAACACAAAAGAATAAAGTCAGAGGCAAGTTCGGTTTTATTTTAAAGGAATTCAATTTGAAAATTTGCCAAAGATTATGGTTTAGGTCCGCCTACACTTCTGAAACGAGCTCTAGTGTACGTTCTGACTCTTTCTCTCTTTAAGGCACATTCTTTCTGTATTATTTTATTTCACTCACAATCAGTGACACACACGCACCCTCTCTCTCTCTCTCACTCACTCATACATACACCCCTGTTTTCGACTCTTGTTGCTGCTTCTTGTGAGTACGAGTCGCAAGCGTTCACCATTCCACTCGTGCTTATTCTTTCAATAGTTATTATTATACGACATCATAGCATCGGTGGTTTCCATAAATAGGGCGGGCCACTATGGTCTAAAACGCAGATCTAGGTGCTCAAAAATAGGATTTTAGAAAGTCCGACATTGCCAGTTTTGACCGCTGGAACGTGTTTTTTCAGGTCTTTTTGCACTAGAAATGCGCAGTAGGTTTCAGAAATGTGCGTAAAAATTGCATCCAGTAATCTGACAGGGGTGCATTCCCCCCATCAGAAGAATGTATGAGAAACAATCGATTATTGAAGGGGTCATAGCCTCGTAACTAATCGATTATTCCTCAAGCAACTAAATGGGAAGAATACACTGTTGCCAGATTATTGGATCCGCCAATGACGTCCACAATTTTCTTCGTGACATCACTTTCATCCCTTATACCCCTTTATAAGCGGTTCGTTTAGGGGATCCAGTCCCTCCCCCCACTTATTCGAGGAAAAGAACCCACAAAGAGACAAACATAGCATTGGTTAAAATAAAAATAACAATTGCTAATATCCTCGGTATGTTTATATGCAGGCAAAAATTTATACGGAAAAAAACTGAAACCTGAATATTTGTGAGTGAAAAATAAAGTTGCTTACGATTAGTGCAATAAAGATAATATTTTTGAATATTCTGAAATCCCGATTTCAAGACGACCCCATATTATTATCAGCCTGGTTGCAGATAAAAATTTCCGTATCAATATCAGCATTATCGCGGAAAATCTCTTTTTTCCCGAGAGAAAATTCATTAAAGTTTTTCAATAGAAGCAGCCTAGTTTTGCGTTTAAGAAGAGCTTTTTTTCAAAATTTTCCGGGGGGGACTCCCAGGCGCCCCTTCATGTGAGAGTTGTCCCCCGGACCCCTCATACGAGACGACAACTTGCCCTCCCCCACCCATACTGAAATCCTGGATGCCCCCATGTTTTTAATGTACACGTGATCCAATTCAACATGTTGTCGTGTTCTGGCCCCGTGAGACTCAAAAAAAAATGAGGAGGGGGGGAGGTGCCAAACGATTCAACATAATATCCTTTAGAAGAGAATTCTTATTGAAAAGATGAATAAACTCAATTTCATTAAAACAGGAATTATTCTTGAAAGCGGGTCGCTTTGGTTAAATCTCATCGATGCAATTTTAAAATTGGAGGCAGTAATACGCATGTTTATCGCAGACTTGATTCATAAGGTAGTGTTCTAAAATTTAAGAATCACAGCACAGAGACTCGCAATACTCACCCAGACACACACACACGCACATACGCAAACCTAGGGCACCTCACTTATCTCACACAGTAGTCGCACAATCGCAATCGGCAGCGTGCACTGTGCAGTCGTGCACCCTTCTTTCCTTTTCGCTCGCCCGCCTCTTCTTCATTACCCTTATTGGCCTTATTATTGGCCTCGCCGCATGTTTTCACGTTACCGACGCGACGCAACGGTCACAAGATGTCTTGATGGAATAGCTTTTAATATAAATATTGGCAAAATACAATTAATTTTTGATCCCCCCGCGCCATCGCACTTTCTTTTACAAAACATTTCCATTGTAGCGTCTGTACCCTTTACCTATCCTTAAAATCCAATCTTTCTCTTTGGTTCTCACTGATTTGCACTTCATTGATTACTCCATGGACGCACAAACCCTGGCAAAGGAGTGGGACGAAATGAGAGGCTGAAGCCCCCCCGAGTTCAAAAAAAGGGGGAAAAAAGAGAAAAAGGAAATTTCTCGAGTTCGTTAAAATATTTCAAGGGAAAAGCCCAGTATGGCCCATATAATGGTGGCTTAACACTATTTTTAGACATTAAAAAGATCTGTAAGTTTGGGCCCAAATTCTGTCTGGGCTTGGTCAGTGGCGTCGCTAGGTGTTTTTTAGGGGGGGCCCAAGTGCCGGGTGTCCCCCCTTTCTCCATCAAAAAGCAAACTCAGAACGACGATTTCCACTGACCCCCTAGTGGCCCTAGTAGGGTGATTCTTATTTTTAAAAATGAGTATTTTTTGTGCGAACGGTGGTTTTTTTGTTCTTTGTGGTCTAAAAAATTGACCCATAACAAGCATTTTGAAAAAAAATTGACTCTAAGTGGCCCCTCATCGGCAAAAAGGGCGTAAGTACCAAATATGAATTTTTGGGTGTTTTAATAGTCAATTATGGTGTTGAAAAGCCATTTTTGGCCCCACAAGACCTGACATTTTCATTATTTTTTGGGTTATCTGCAGTCTAATGCCACAAAAGTCCATTTTAAAATATGCGTAAAATGCTCTCGCCGCGCTTTAGCCAGGCAATGGGTGATTATTGGAAGAACAAATTCCCATCAAAGGTTTTTGGGCTTAATCGCTTCGTTTGGTGTCAGTAATGACCACCTAAAAGTCCCCATGCCTAGGTGCTGTGCTAAATTCTGGGGAGGGGGAGGGAGGGAGGGGGGAGAGCCCCAAAATCGATTATTTCGATATATATCGAAAACGATGCAAGGTATCAAAAAATCGATTTATGTATTTTGTTTCTGAGGTAATTAAGTAATTTCCAACAAGAAAGGTCATCTGTGTTTTTACGCTCTGACGACGTGTAAGCTCTCAAAAACACGTTTAAGTTTTCGGCGATTTTCAGGAAAAATTTATACCCCGTGGCCCGTGGCCACGTCATTCAACACAAAGTTATTTTTAATGATTTTGATCGCCTTACCGTAGCATTTTGAGTGCTCCGATTTTTATAAAATTAGGTATTCGGGGGTTTTTTAGGTTGCTAATTTCATTTTTTGAGTCCAAATTTCCTTAAAACGTGATTCAGACACGCCTTTTGAGCTTTTATCTGAAAAGCTGTATTTTGTGATAGAAGCTCAAAAGACTTGTCTAAATCACGTTTTAAGGAAATTTGGACTCAAAAAATGAAATTAGCAACCTAAAAAACCCCCGAATACCTAATTTTATTAAAATCGGAGCACTCTAAATGCTACGGTAAGGCGATCGAAATCATTAAAAATAACATTTGTTGAATGAGCGTGGCCACGGGCCACGGGGTATCAATTTTCCTGAAAATCGCCGAAAACTTAAATCGTGTTTTTGAGAGCTTACGCGTCGTCAGAGCGTAAAAACACAGATGACCTTTCTTGTTGGAAATTACTTAATTACCTCAGAAACAAAAAACATAAATCTTTTTTGATACCTTGCTCGTTTTCGATATATATCGAAATAATCGATTTTGGGGCTCTCCCCCCTCCCTCCCCCCCCCCCCAGAATTTTGCACAGCGCCTAGGCATGGGGACTTTTAGGTGGTCATTACTGACACCAAGACGAAGCGATTAAGCCCAAAAAAATTTGATGGGGAATTTTTTCTTCCAATAATCACCCCTTGCCCGGACTAAAGCGGGCGAGAGCATTTTACGCATATCTTAAAATGGACTTTTGTGGCATTTGGACTGCAATAAGCCAAAAATAATGAAAATGTCAGGTCTTGTAGGGCCAAAAGTGGCATTCAACACCATAATTGACTATTAAAACACCCAAAAATTCATATTTGGTACTTACGCCCCTTTTTTCCCATGAGGGGCCACTTAGAGTCAATTTTTTTTCAAAATGCTTGTTATGGGTCAATTTTTTAGACCACAAAGAACAAAAAAATCCACCGTTTTCACAAAAAATATCTTTTTTTAAAAAAAAGAATCACCCTACCCCCCCAGCCTTCTACCTGTACCCCCCCCCTTCCCTTTTTCCCTCCTCGTCATCAGAAGATACAGATTTAAAAAATTTAAATTCAGTGACATTAGGTAAAGAGAAAAGCACATTATTGCTATGTATCCTCGAAGGTTTCGAACACTCACTATTAATTTGATCAAATAATGGTGATGTTTGCTGATTTAACAGAAAGTATGTAAGAAGCCGCATCGGTGCAGCCAGAAATTGTTTCAAGGAAGGGAGAGCTTTTGAGTTGACGTACCTACTGTTCACACACCCCATTCAACCCGGGGGGTCTGGGGGTCCCCCCCGGAAAATTTTGAAAAATTTACACCTTGAAAACCCAGTTTTAAAGGGGTATCGGGGTTTTTTTTGAGAGAAACGAGAAAAGTTTATGGGGTGGCGATTTGGGGGGGGGGGGGGGGGTTTTTTCTCCATCCTGATGATATTTTTTCTTTAACTTTTTTTTAATATTTTGAATCGTTTTTCTGGGGCCGGGCCGTTGGGTGTCACCCCCAGGCCCAGGCTCCCCACCATATGCCCTTACCTTGTCAGTGGAACCGTGGCAAACTGTCCTTTCTTCCTTCCCCGACCCCCTTACCTTTTAACTACCTTTATTTTTTCCTTCTTTTCGTTTTCCTCCTCTTTTTCCTTCCTTATTTATTTTCTTCTCTTTTTCTTCTTTTTTCTCTTTTTCCTTTCTCCTTTTTTTTTTTTTTTTTTTTCCCTTTTTTCCTTTTCCTTTTTTTCCTTTTTTCCCTTTTTTTTTTTTTTTCTTTTCTTTTCCTTTCACCCGTCGGGTGTCCCCCCAAAGGGTGGTGGCACCCGGGGGCCCGAGCCCCCCCCCCCCCCCCCCCCCCCCCCCCCCCCCCTAGCGACCCCCGCTGGGGTTGGTGGTCCTCACCGATGTTGACTGTTAAGAATTTAACATTAAAATATAATTCCTAAGCCTTAACATTTTTCAGTCAAGTTAAGAGGACCGTCAAGCCCATAAAAAATTTGGACCCTGATCT